>CM077088.1:158831617-159431617 GCA_039513925.1 Platanthera zijinensis
ACTCATGCCAGAAATCATCCACATTTTGACTCCCTTGTTGCCGTCTGAGAATTGATTTTCCAGTTCTATCTTCTCGGTCGACGGTAGGTACCGCGCCATGAACATTCTCGAGAATTCTTCAATAGAAACCTCTTCCAACTGTCTTTCGACTAGATGGTGTTGCTCCACACCGTCCACCACAGCCTTGCCTCGCCATCCAATAAGAAAGTGCTATGGCGGTTTTCTGATCCGCTTCGGTTCTGGTTGTCGAAAGGATCCGCTTAACGCGTGATAGCCAATCCTCCGCTTGCGATGGGGTTCCACCCCCCGAGAATATTGGCGGATTGAAGCTCATCACGTGCTTCAGCTGACAATCCGTCGTACGCCTTGGTGGTCTAGGCTCCTCAGCCACCACAGGCACTGTCGCTCTCGCAGGTTCTTGCTCAATCTCCGGTGCTGGACGTTGTACCTGCCTGTAGGTTGGGCATTTAGCGCGGCAAGCACCGCCTCGGTAACCAGCCGAATAGTTTCAGCAGATGGAGGTGTTGCAGGCGCCTCGCTTGGTGTGCCCTACTCTCCGCTGAACGTGTACGGGCTGACTGCCCTGCCCACTCCTAGTCACCTAGATAAACAAAACCGACAAATAAGCGACAAGCACATTGCTAAAAAGCATCATTTGAACATTTAACTTGTTCAAAACTGTGTATTTTCATTCCTAAGTGGACATTCAGGGTTCTTTTTCATGTTATAACGATGACGCACGTGAAGTGCTCACCACCCCTTAAAAGAATTCGTCCGCGAATTCTAATAAGCAAGACCGAAAAACGTTAGTCTGATACCAATTTGTAACACCCCTATCCGTCACATGGCATATAGCAGTAGGTCCGGCGGGGCCCGACGCCATATACGGCAGACAGACCGTGGAGTTACGCATCGCATTATCATACTCACAATTTGAAAGACGACGTCCTACGCAACACCTAGCGGAAGCATTTTTAGGTTATTAAAAGAACCCAACAATAAGCATGAATGTCCACTAATGATAAAACCCATAGGAATGAAACGACTAAAAATACACAAAACAGTCCTCGGCCTTAAGGCCTTACAAACATTGGTTCTCTTAACCAAATAGTGTCTTTCATACATCGGCGCGCAGGCGGCCAAACATGAATATGAAAAAACAAAACTAAATCTTCAGCCTTCATGGGCTAGCACTGCAACTTGGGCTTTAGCCTGCTATTTGCCGCTCGCTCCGCAGCAGCAGCACCTGTAAGAAGCAATCCACCGAAGAGGTGGCAATTTACACGAGTAACGTACGTCAGCAATGCTGACCAAATTATAACACCCCGCCCCGAAATTGCGGGACGGCGGTGCTCCTTCCCTGCATAAACAACTAACATAGCAATATATAAATCTATATAACTATTCGCCACAAGTGTCGGCACGCACGGCGTACACCCCGTGCTCTCAGGGCACTAATTGGTGAATCCGGTCCGGAACCGGTCCGTTCCCGCGATTCCACCGTCGTCTCGTGGACGACAATTCTCGTGAGCAAATAGCCCTTTCAGCCGAAGCCTAGGCCCGTTTTCCAGCCCGGGAAGTCCCATGTACTTTAGGTCGCTTCTACCGAGACCACTTGGAATGGGTATAGTTCCACCCGCCCGTTGCTCACTTCACCACGGCCATTTAGCCATCGGTGCGGGCCAAGTTTCTCCTCATTCCACAATCGATCAAACACGCACATAACCCCGTTATGTACCGATTTGCCCTCCAAGGCAACATCGTGGCGGCAATGCGATTCCGCCCAAGCTTTTCCGGGTGCGCCTCGAGGTAATCCCAAGGATCCCTGTATGCAATCTACCGCGTAGAAATTTCGGAAAACTGAATCATCGGTGCGGAGTCTTCTCCGACCATGCAATGCAACATCACCGATTCGGGCTAAACCCGAATGGGCTTCACACACAATGCCTACGCCCGTACGTCGATTCCGGGCTCTAACAACGGGGACTTTACATATCTACCCGAAGGGATTTCCGCTCCTCAACGCTCACTCGCGAGGGGGATTTCCCCATGCAAAGGGAAAGAAGGGCGACTACACATGCCCTATGAAGAGGATCGTTACCCTCGTAGATTTCGCGCGCCCGTCATGAAGAAGTAGACGGTTGAAAAGCTTCGCCTCGCTCTTGCCGTCGAGGATCCGGTCTCGGATCGAGATTCGGTGCTCCGGTGCTCCGCCGGCGGCCGGATTCATTCTTCTCCTGCCTTGCTTCTCCCTTCTCTCTAAACTTTTAGAAAGAGAGTCTAGGGTTGAAATGAGGGTTTAGAACCCTTCAACCCTAAATTAAATGTTTGGGCTGGACCCATCCTAGGCCGTTAGTGAGATTTGATGGAAAAAATCGGACGGCCACGGAGTCATTTACGGATTCTGCACCCGTCCCTCCACGACCAGTGGCGCACGGTCAGTGGTCGTGCGCCCTATGTCAGGATCGTGCGTTTTCGTTAAACAGGGATTTGGCATTAAATTTTCTTTAATGGCAGTGTAACACCCCATGTTCATCCTGGAGCGGTGGGCTATTAATGCAGGGGAGAAAGTAAAGCTATTCTTAGAAAATGATAACACTGCAATTAAAGAAAGCTCTTAAGTAATAAACTAAAGCTAAAGAAAGGAAACTACTGCAGTTAATTAAAGAGCACAGACACGGTGATTACTACGAAAAGGTAGAAAATATGAAATGGAAATGCACCCCGATCAAGATTCACCTCGGCTAAAGACGATTAAGAAAATGCGATAAAAATCTAAACTTAATAGGATAAGGGTCCTTGACCGTGGAGGTTCCTAAAGCTTGAACACGCTTCTCTCGAAGTCGTGCCCAACTGAGTTTAGGAAGGTCCGACCGACTCTCGTCTAAATCGGAGGCCTAAAACTCGCTTTACGCGGGAACCCCACTATTGGATTTTACTCCAATCCGGGAGATTTGGACGTCTGCCTCTCTCGAGGGGTGCGTACAACTCCCTTTACTCTTGAATGCTCACTTCATTCTTTCGGCCTCTCGGCTAGCCCAGAATGAAAGCAAAGGCGGAGAGTATATATCGAAAATATACCTCCGACCCGTGATAAATCAAGAGTAATTTCAAGGCCCTAACCTAAAAAGAAAAGATTAATTAAAACATCATAACATAATCGCTCTAACCTCGGATCATCAGATCGAGTACAAGGAGGATTAGTTAATCATAATGGAGTGGAGGGGGGAAGATGAGTAGAAAAGCATAAGAAGAACACAAGCTAAACAAGAACACTTTTTATTAATAAAAAGGGCAAGTTACACTATTGAAAATTAAAGTTACAAGTGCATGAAAATTAAACCCTATTCTAGCCCTACATTAAGCACTAAGCAAGAAGAAATTACATTAAAAGCTAGCACAAACTAAGATTTAACTAGGGTTAACCAAAAAGTACAAAGAGAGGGGAGAGAGAGAGAGAGAAAAAGCATGAAAAAGGATCAAGAAACAAAGGGGCAGCACCTCCCCCACTCAACCAAAGCTTGCTGAAATGGGGAGAGGGGGGGCTCAATTTATAGATTTTTTCTCGGGTTGGTCACGCCCTCTGACACGCCCTAGGGGGGCGTGTCAAGGGGCGTGACAGGTACGGATTTGACCTCGGGCTCTGGATTCTGGCGGGAGGGATGATTGCTTCGGTACGTCGGTGGTCACGCCCTAGGTCACGCCCGTGACAGGGGGGCGTGACAGGCATGTCATGTCCAAATCATTGGTCGGAAATCCGTCAGTCGCCGAAAAAGGAAGGTGTCACGCCCATGTCACGGGCGTGACATGGGGCGTGACAGTACTATTTGCGTGCTGAGGCGGAAGGGCATTTAATGCGGCGGCAGCTTTGCGGCAGAGGGCGACACGCCCCTGGTCACGCCTAGTGACACGCCCAGGGAGGCGGCGTGACAGGGGGGCGTGACAGCGGTTTTGACCGTTTTCTGTCCCTTCCAGTAGGTGTCCTCGGGATCGGGTGACACGCCCTAGGTCACGCCCAGGGAGGGCGTGACAGGGGGGCGTGACAGGCCATTTTGGCAATTTTTCTGAAAACCCTGCAAAAAGACAGGAAAAAGTTAGTGGCAATAAAATTTACAAAAAAGGATAAAAATAAACTAATAATAGACATAATTTGTACAATATAAAATATAAAATACGATAATAGTTTAGGCTACAAAACGTATTATCAAATTCCCCCAAGCTTAAGCTTTGCTTGTCCCAAGCAAAAATATAAAAACTAGATATTTATAAAAAGGACTAATCAAAAAGTTCTAATTATGCCTACACAAGTACTATGCGAAATTCTTAGTAGGGAAAAGGTGAAATGTAAGTCTAAAACAATTATTTAGGTATGGTAAAACTTTTTAAAACTTTACTTAATAAAACAAATCATCCAAAATTTTAACGAGATTTTTTAAATGGACTTAAGTAAAGCAACGAAAATGAAAAACACGCATTGAGTTGTTACTAGATCCAAGCAACGTATTATAATTATATCAATTTAATTATCAAAAATCTAGGTTTAAATCTAAAACTAAAACTGATTTACTGTTTTTCTTTCTTAGTTGTTAAATAAAAAATCAAAAAGCGTGAATCAAAAGGACTTAAATAGGACAGAAACGTTTGGTTTAGGAAAATGATTAGGAGGAAATTCAAAGATAAACGTGAAGGTTTAAAATCACACTAAACCAAAGCAAGAGTTTCAAAAATTTTCATAAAAATATATACACATTTTTTTCCTCTTTTCATTTTTTTTCTTTTCCATTTTTTTTTTTTTTTTTTTTTCAAAACAAAGGCCATAAATATTTTTATTTTCCTTTTTGAGTTGGCCAAACAAAAATAAACATCACTTTTGAACATACTTCTTTTTTTTTTCGAAAACCTTTCTCCACAAAAATCACAAAATACCCTATCAAAATCGTCAAAATAATTTATGAAACTCAAAAAGGCTAGTGTGATTCGATAGGTTGGAAATTTTGGCTTTGGTGAAACTGAAATGAAAGGAGGAGCTATCAAATGAAATCGGAAAAAGGCTCAAAAATGGCTAACTAGTGGTAAAAGTTTTTTTAGGTTGGCAGGAAAGCTCAAACGAAAACAAAAATGGCCTAAATCATTTTCACGCTTTTGAATTTATTTAAAACAAAGGTTGAAAATTTTTCAAAAAGCGAGTCCTAGATAATAAAAGAAGATTGATGAAATTAACTTGAAAATAGAAATAATAGGTGACTTGGATCGTTCACATCTACTACGTATTCAAAAGTTGACTTTACAAAAATTATTCAAAACGAAAAAGAAAATAGTGGATGATGAATTTTTAGAAAGTAAAGGAAATAAACAACAAAAAACCATAATAGAAATGCGAGTTTTAGAAAAATATTTCACCTTAACATGCTACCGTGAATTAGAAACACAGCATGGCCAACATTTTACTTGTGAAACATAATTAAAAAGGACGATTAGAAATATTATAATTAACTAGGTGTTTATAGGAGATTTTGAGTAAAACAAAACTAAAAACTAGGGGTACTATTGAAATACCAAAATGTCTAAACTATTCAAAAACACATATATATTTTTTAATTTAATTTTGTGGAATATTTCTCTTTTTTTTGGATTTTGGAATTTTAAGATATCATCATTTTTTTTTTGAAATATTACAATATATACAAAAAGAAGATTATTTACACTACGCAAAAATGAAGGAGGAAATCCTCCCCCAAGCTTAAAACAGACATTGTCCTCAATGGCTAAAGAAGGGGATTGGAGAAGGAGAGAAAAATAAAGTACAGAATTGAAAGACAGAATTGAAATACAGGTACTTCCCCGGATTTATTTGCTGCGAAAACTGAGTGATGCCGCTCCCCGAATGTCTTCTTTGGACTTCGTGATGGATTCAGCAATGTTGGAGCAGGCGATCGCAGAAGCTTCAGCTTGTCGGAGCCGTCCGAGGCAAAAATTGTAAAATAAAGAAAACAGAAAAAGATAACTTGGGTTGCCTCCCAAGAGCGCCCTTTGGTTAAAGCGTCGTTGAGCTCGACGCATCAAAAAATAATATTGTCCAAAAATATTGTTGTCCCGAAATAAAATTGTTTTTAGCAAAAAAAATAAAAATTTCAAGATTAAAGTTCGTGAAGCAGAAACTTAATAGTGTTTGGACTGACATCATCATCACCAGAGAAATACAGTTTAAGACGCTGACCATTCACTTTGAAATTACCCTTATCAGGGTGAGAAATTAAAACAGTTCCATAAGGAAATACTTCTAAAACAGAAAACGGGCCAGACCAGCGAGATTTTAATTTGCCCGGAAATAAACGTAAACGAGAATTATATAACAGGACTTGGTCGCCCGGCTTAAAGTTTTTAGGGTGCCTTAAGTGTTTATCGTGTAAACGCTTCGTCCGCTCTTTATAAAGTTTATTATTTTCATAAGCATAAGAGCGCCACTCGTCGAGTTCATTTAGTTGGAATTTTCGAAGGTCACCGACTGAGTGGGGATCGAAGTTTAAAAATTTTAAGGCCCAAAAGGCGCGGTGTTCTAACTCTACGGGCAGATGGCACGATTTTCCATAGACCAGCCGATACGGCGTACATCCGAGGGCGGTTTTGTACGCTGTTCGGTAGGCCCATAAGAGCATCGTCAAGTTTGGCTGACCAGTCTTTTCTAGAAGTTGAAACAGTCTTTTCTAATATTCTTTTTATTTCTCTATTAACTACTTCGACTTGACCGTTAGTTTGGGGGTGGTAGGCAGTGGACATTTTATGCGTAACGCCGTATTTAGTAAGGATTTTTGAAAATTGCGCGTTACAGAAATGGGAACCCCTATCGCTAACGATTGCGCGAGGCGTACCGAATCTAGAAAATAATTTTTTTAAAAACGTGACTACAACTCGGGAGTCGTTCGTAGGAAGAGCTTGGGCCTCAGCCCATCGTGAAACATAATCAACAGCAACTAAAATATATTTGTTTCCGAAGCTAGAAGGAAGGGGGCCAACAAAATCAATTCCCCAGAGGTCGAAAATTTCGCACTCTAAGAAATAATTTTGCGGCATTTCATTTTTATTAGAAATATTGCCCGACCGTTGGCAACTATCACACCTGCTCACAAAGGCTTGCGCGTCTTTAAACAGGCTAGGCCAGTAAAAAACCCGCGCAAAGCACCTTATGAGCGGTGCGAGCAGCTTGATAGTGCCCACCTGTCGGACCTTCATGCAAATGTTTTAGAATATCAATTCCTTCATCAAAAGAAACACATCTCCTTATCACTTGATCCGCACAAATTTTGAAAAGATGCGGGTCTTCCCAAAAGTAGTTCTTCAGCTCAGAAAAGAATTTCTTCTTCTGCTGAGAGGAGAACTCTTTTGGGAGCACCCGGCCACTAGATAGTTGGCGATGTGCGCGAACCAAGGAGAAGTAGATGTATTAACTAAAAGCAGCTTCTCATCAGGAAAATAGTCATTAAAAGATTTTTCATTTAATTTTTCTATAAAGGGGTTATCTAATCTTGATAAATGGTCGGCGGCCAAGTTCTCGGCTCCTCGCTTATCACGGATCTCTAAGTCAAACTCCTGGAGGAGTAAGACCCAGCGAATCAAGCGAGGCTTGGCATCCGTTTTGGCAAGAAGGTACTTGAGGGCCGAGTGGTCCGTAAAAACAATGATTTTTGAAAGTGTAATGTAAGGGCGAAATTTATCAAACGCAAATACTACAGCTAAGAGCTCCTTCTCGGTTGTGGTGTAATTTTCTTGTGCAGATGTGAGGGTTTTACTAGCGTAATAGATGGGGTGGAAGTTCTTAGATATGCGTTGACCTAATACGGCTCCCACCGCAAAACTACTCGCATCGCACATAATCTCGAAAGGAAGGTCCCACACACGGAGCTATCATAATTGGCGCGTTAATTAACTTTTCTTTAATTAATTCAAAGGCAGAAATACAAGAGTCATCAAAAATGAATGGAGCGTCTTTTTCTAAGAGATGGGTGAGGGGCTTAGTGATCTTGGAGAAGTCCTTTATAAAACGACGATAAAAACCAGCGTGGCCTAGGAAACTTCTTATAGCTTTTATGTTTGTAGGTGGCGGCAACTTCTCAATAACTTCTATCTTGGCAACGTCTACCTCAATACCTTTAGCAGAAATTTTATGACCCAAAACTAACCCTTCCCTCACCATAAAATGGCATTTTTCCCAATTTAGGGCAAGGTTAGTTTCTTCGCATCGTTCTAAGACTTTTTCGAGGTTTTCTAAACATCTATCGAAGGTATCGCCGAACACGGAGAAATCGTCCATGAATACCTCCATAATGCTTTCTACGTACTTGTCAAATATTGCGAGCATACATCGTTGGAATGTAGCCGGCGCATTGCATAATCCAAACGGCATTCTTCGGTACGCGAAGGTGCCGAAGGGACAAGTAAACGTAGTTTTCTCTTGGTCCTCGGGAGAGATGGGTATTTGAAAGTACCCCGAGAGGCCATCGAGAAAACAATAAAAGCTATGGCGGAGAGACGTTCTAAAATCTGGTCGATAAACGGTAGAGGAAAGTGGTCCTTACGGGTGGCGTCATTTAACTTACGGTAATCTATGCACATACGCCAACCCGTCACCGTCCGTGTCGGGATTAATTCATTATTCTCATTACTAACTACGGTTATCCCTCCCTTTTTTGGAACTACCTGAACGGGGCTAACCCACTTACTGTCCGATATAGGGTAGATAATTCCTGCGTCTAATAGTTTCATAACCTCGCCCTTAACTACTTCTTTCATATTCGGGTTTATACGGCGCTGAGGTTGGATAGAGTTACGCGAATTATCTTCCATTAAAATTTTATGTGTACAGAAAGATGGGCTTATGCCCTTGATATCAGAAATTTGCCAAGCAATAGCCCGGCGATGCTTACGTAGAACTAGAAGAAGTTTATCGTTCTGCGTATCCGTGAGGTAGGCCGAAACGATAACTGGTAACTTGGAGTCTTTTTTCAAGAAAGCATACTTAAGGTGTTCGGGAAGTTCTTTAAGTTCTAGGGTAGGGGGTTCTTCATAAGAGGATTTTGAGATTCTTTCTTTTTCAAAAATAATATCTTCATAAACTTTTTTATAAGGAACGTAATAAGGGGTGGGGCTAGCAGCCAAGACGGCTTCTTGTACAGATTCAGTGGTAAGGAAAGAGGAAGAACAAAAATCAGAAAACTCTTTTTCAAACTCAGAAAGACAATAAGAAGATTCATCACTTCCTTGCAGTGATTCTGTTGTAAGAGAAGAGGAGCAAAAAGTAGAAAATTCTTTTTCAAAGTCGGAGAGGCAGTAGGAAGAATCATCACTCACGGCGTCTACGAAAAAACATGAGTCATCGTTCGCTAAGGTGTTCTTCATCGAAGGGGTGATCGGAAATGTGACTTCGTCGTCGCCTACTCGAAGAAAGAGCTTACCATTGCTTACGTCAATGATGGCTCGGGAGGTGGCAAGGAAGGGTCGGCCAAGGATCAGGGGAACCTCGACGTCTTCTTCGATGTCCAAAATGACAAAGTCCACCGGGAAGATGAACTTGTCGACTTTCACTAGAACGTCCTCCACTATTCCTAACGGGTACTTGACGGATCTATCGGCTAGCTGGATACTCATACGCGTGGGGTTAAGGCTACCAATCCCTAACTTTTTGAACAACGAAAAGGGCATCAGGTTTATACTTGCGCCTAAGTCGGCTAACGCGTGTTTAACAAAGAGATCACCGAAGACACACGGGATAGAGAAACTACCCGGGTCACTGATTTTCTTCGGCAAACCGTTTGTTAAAACGGCGGAGCACTCGGCGTTAAGCGTGACGTGCGAAAGATTCTCTAACTTCTTCTTGTTTGTGAGGAGGTCTTTAAGATATTTGGCGTATTTCGGCATTTGCGAAATAGCCTCGTGGAAGGAAGATTAATGTGGATTTGTTTGAAGATTTCTAAGAAGCGGGAGTACTGATCATCTTGACGTTGTCTATTAAGTTCAGAGGGGTATGGAGGAGTTGAATTATTTTTGAAGATGGGTGGGGAGTGAGATTATTTTCTAAAGTGGGGGTGATTACTTCTTCAGCAGAGGGTGGAAGCGGAGCAGAGCTTTGATTTTTAAAAGCGGGAGCGGAGCTTTGATTTTTAAAAGCAGGAGCGGAGCTTGCCTCGGGCTCTTCACTTACCATACCGGAGACTTGCTTCCCACTCCGAAGAGTTATAGCTTTCGCTTGCTCTCTCGGGTTGGGTTCGGTATTGGAAGGAAGAGACCCTGCGGGTCGCTCAGAAATTATTTTCGCGAGCTGTCCTACCTGATTTTCTAAACTTTTTACGCTTCCGGTTAAAGTTCTTATGGTAGCGTCATTTGTGGTGATATATTTAGAAAGTAATTCCTCCAAGCTCGGAGGTTTTGGGTAATTTTGAAGAAGTGGTGGTGGTGGTTGTGCAGAAAAATCATTTTGCGGAGGTGGGCGCATCGCATTCGATGGATTACTCCATGAAAAGTTCGGGTGATTTCTTAAAGCGGGGTTATAACTATTCGGAAAATTAAAACCAGGCGGATGAAAATTCGCAGCAGAAAAATTATTAAAAGCAGTTCTAGGCAAATTATTAACATAATCTAAATGTTCTGGAGTAGGGGTTGCAGATTCCCATACCTGAGGGGCGGAGGCAGCAGTCATCTCCGTGATTTTTTTGCTTAGGATTTCTACTTGCAGAGCGAGCTGGGAGACGTTGTCCACTTCATAGATACCTGCAGGCTTGTTCGGGCGGGACCTAGGCACATTCCACTGATAAGTGTTCATGGCCATATCCTCAAAAAGCTCAAGAGCGGCTTCCGGGGTCTTATGATTTAAAGTACCGCCAGAAGCTGCGTCTATCATTTGCTTCGTGCTTTGATTTAGCCCGTTATAAAACGTCTGCACTTGTAACCATACAGGCAGCGCGTGATGTGGGCATCGTCTTAATAATTCTTTAAATCTCTCCCAGGTTTCGTAAAGGGTTTCAGAGTCTATTTGTCCGAAGGCAGAGATGTCGTTCCTAAGTTTTGCAGTTTTAGCTGGCGGAAAATACTTCGCCAAAAATTTTTCAGTTAATTCATTCCAAGTGGTTATGCTATTTTTCGGAAGTGTGTTAAGCCACTGCTTAGCTTTAGTTCTTAGAGAGAAGGGGAAGAGTCTTAGCCTGATCGCATCATTTGTGACACCATTTATCTTGAAGGTGTCACAAATTTCAAGAAAGCTAGCTATATGTGCGTTCGGATCTTCATCTTGAAGTCCGTCAAATTGCACATATTGCTGCACCATTTGAATTATGCTAGGCTTTAGTTCAAAGTTATTATTTGCTATAGTAGGGCGGACTATACTCGATTCTGTTCCCTCGAGGTTTGGTCGTGCATAATAGGACATAGTCCTTTGCACGGCCTCATCTACGTTGGGTTCTTCCATTCTTAAAGTATTAAATGACTCGGAGTCCTCAACCGGCACTTGGATAGTAGGACCTTGAAATCGCGATCTTCTCCGAAGAGTACGCTCAATTTCGTGGTCCAAGTCCAAAATAACCGACGGACTCCCGCGGGTCATGCACTAAAAGAACAGAAAAGAAGAAGAGAAAGAGAAAAAGGATAATAAACTAGAAAAAAAGATTAGAAAATTTAAATTAAAATTTTTTTTTTTTTTTGAAATAGATTTTTTTTTTATAGATTAACTCCCGAACTTCCCAAGGACTACCCGTGAAGGGTTCGCAAGGTACTAGACAAGACAGTGGCGCTTAAAGCCCTTTGCCCTTTTCGAGAGAATTAGGTGGCGTAGAAAAATTGTGAGGTTGGTTTCTATTAAGAGCGGTGATAATTTTTTTTTTTGATTTTTTAAAACTTTAAAGAAAGGGGATGAGAAAGAGAAGAGATAAAATTAATAGGTTCGTGTTTTCAAAATATCAACGGAAGTTGGGTCCCCGGCAACGGCGCCAAAAACTTGTTGCGCGCTAGGGTTCGAAGAAAATAAACGCAACCGAACTAGCAAACCGATGAGGCAAGTATACCTATCGAATTGTAGCAAGGGGACACAAGTGTCGTATTAAATCCGGGAACTGTTGGCTAAGCTTACTCACACGAACGCTATTATCTTATCGACGGAAAACTAGGGTTTTAGAAAATCTAAGTGCAGGGGAGAAAGTAAAGCTATTCTAGAAAAAGAAACACTGCAATTAAGAGGCTATTAAGTAAATAACTAAGCTAGAAAGGAAACTACTGCAGTTAATTAAAGAGCACAAGACAGGTGATTACTACGAAAGGTAGAAAATATGAAATGGAAATGCACCCGATCAAGATTCACCTCGGCTAAAGACGATTAAGAAAATGCGATAAAAATCTAAACTTAATAGGATAAGGGTCCTTGACCGTGGAGGTTCCTAAAGCTTGAACACGCTTCTCTCGAAGTCGTGCCAACTGAGTTTAGGAAGGTCCGACCGACTCTCGTCTAAATCGGAGGCCTAAAACTCGCTTTACGCGGTGAACCCCACTATTGGATTTTACTCCAATCCGGGAGATTTGGACGTCTGCCTCTCTCGAGGGGTGCGTACAACTCCCTTTACTCTTGAATGCTCACTTCATTCTTTCGGCCTCTCGGCTAGCCCAGAATGAAAGCAAAGGCGGAGAGTATATATCGAAAATATACCTCCGACCCGTGATAAATCAAGAGTAATTCAAGGCCCTAACCTAAAAAGAAAAGATTAATTAAAACATCATAACATAATCGCTCTAACCTCGGATCATCAAGATCGAGTACAAGGAGGATTAGTTAATCATAATGGAGTGGGGGGGGGAGATGAGTAGAAAAGCATAAGAAGAACACAAGCTAAACAAGAACACTTTTATTATAAAAAAGGGCAAGTTACACTATTGAAAATTAAAGTTACAAGTGCATGAAAATTAAACCCTATTCTAGCCCTACATTAAGCACTAAGCAAGAAGAAAATACATTAAAAGCTAGCACAAACTAAGATTAAACTAGGGTTAACCAAAAAGTACAAGAGAGGGGGGAGAGAGAGAGAGAGAAAAAGCATGAAAAAGGATCAAGAAACAAAGGGGCAGCACCTCCCCCACTCAACCAAAGCTTGCTGAAATGGGGGGGAGGGGGGCTCAATTTATAGATTTTTTCTCGGGTTGGTCACGCCCTCCGACACGCCCTAGGGGGGGGCGTGTCAGGGGGCGTGACAGGTACGGATTTGACCTCGGGCTCTGGATTCTGGCGGGAGGGATGATTGCTTCGGTACGTCGGTGGTCACGCCCTAGGTCACGCCCGTGACGGGGGGCGTGACAGGCATGTCATGTCCAAATCATTGGTCGGAAATCCGTCAGTCGCCGAAAAAGGAAGGTGTCACGCCCATGTCACGGGCGTGACATGGGGCGTGACAGTACTATTTGCGTGCTGAGGCGGAGAGGGCATTTAATGCGGCGGCAGCTTTTGCGGCAGAGGGCGACACGCCCCTGGTCACGCCTAGTGACACGCCCAGGGAGGGCGTGACAGGGGGGCGTGACAGCGGTTTTGACCGTTTTCTGTCCCTTCCAGCAGGTGTCCTCGGGATCGGGTGACACGCCCTAGGTCACGCCCAGGGAGGGCGTGACAGGGGGGCGTGACAGGCCATTTTGGCAATTTTCTGAAAACCTGCAAAAAGACAGGAAAAAGTTAGTGGCAATAAAATTTACATAAAAAGGATAAAAATAAACTAATAATAGACATAATTTGTACAATAAAAATATAAAATACGATAATAGTTTAGGCTACAAAACGTATTATCACTTACACAATATAAGTCAAATATAAAAGTGCCAAGCACCCTAGGCAACCTCGGCATGCAAGTCGGACATAGTCAAACAACAGCAGCAAAACAAGGAAAAAAAAAAATAGTCAAGCACAGAAACACTTCTTGAGGCTTAAGGCTTTTCGCCCGGTGCGCTAGCTCCTGCATGCGATCTTGCCCTGTAAGGTATGAAGTAACGTGGGTCAGCAAAGGCTGACCTCTACTGTGTAGCCAAACACATCTCTCCCGGCCGTCCCTAACGGACCCCGGGGTACCACTCCACTGCAAGTTAGCACTTCGTATACCAAATGAGTATATATATTAAAGCGGTAAAACAGGCTTGGTTGTCTCATACAGCATACATGTTCTCTATGTTTTGTACAAAGTGAAAGGGCCTACTATGCAGCATGAATACAACCCGGGTTTCACCAAGGCACCCTAGTTTCGTATGCATCTAGCACAACATCAAACACTGGGTACTTCCGTTTCCCCATTGGCTTTAAGCCGCAAACACAAGGGAACCACCATGTCCCTAACGGCACACACGCCATCACATGGAACCTTGCAAAGGCCCCACCCGCACAAGGGTCATATACCGGGGCTTGCCCGCACATTCTGACTTCGCACGTCAGGGTTCCGTCTCACACTGACCGATTCTAAGAAGCCTTGCTGGACCCCACCCGCTCATGGCCACATTGCCCGGGCTTGTCCTCCGCTCGACATTCTCGTCAATCCACACAAGGGGCTAGTCTCACCGGGACACTTCCCCACATGGCTTGCGTGTCACGGGATAGCCAGCCGACCACGGAGACATAGCGCGTCTTTGCACAGCAAACAAAGGTTTCCCCACCCAATCACCATTCGCACCGTGTCTTTCCCGTGCTCCAAGGAAATCATCTACCGCACAACACGGATCTAACCTTGTCCGGTTCCGACCACGAGTACTCACTCAAATATAAGGGGGAAAACACATACATACAACGACTATTGCCGCAACGGATTTCTATCGAATCCCCGAAGCTCGTTATGCAACATCACCGGGTCGGACTAACGGTCGCGACCACGGCTTCACCCACAATGCCTAATCCGCTAACGAGCGGATCTCTAATGCAAAGCATGCCGGGATGAACATACTCAACCCGGAGGTTCCTCTTGAACCTAGGCTACACGAATCCCTCTCATTTGAGAGATTCGGCGCTCAAAATACGAAAGGAAGGGGATGCTATTCATGCATCCTAAATCCTAAAACCGAGAGGAGAAGTGTCGTTACCTTTCGTCCCCTCTTCCTAGCCATGGAGAATATTTGCTCGGTTGAACACCACCGCAACACTCCCACCTTCGCGGATCTGAACTCCGTTCGCGAAACGGACCTCCGAAGCTTCGTCGGCGGCCGGATCTTGGCCTTCTTCCTCCTCCTTGCTCTCCCTTCTCTCTAGAATCAAGAGAGATAAAGATAGGAGAAAAGTGAGGGTTTCAAAGCCTATTCCCGAGTTTAATCCCTCAGACCTAGCCCCAGCCGTTGGATCTCAATCAAAGAAACGGACGGCCACGATTCGGCCTAAAATCACAAAAGCTGGGCCGAACACGGGTTGCAACACGGCTGTGTGCCAGGCCGTGTTACCCACTCGCCGTCTCGATCGAGTCGAAAAACCAGCACACGGCCTTTGACACGGCCTCCGACACGCCCGTTTCACCTGCGACACGCCCGTGTCGGGACCCGTGTCACGCCCCCGTGTGCAATCGACCAACATTTCGCAGTCAGAGAGGTACACGGCCTTGTGACACGGCATCAGACACGCCCGTGTCAAATTTGACACGGCCGTGTTTATGCCCTGTCACGGCCCGTGTACCACACTTGCAGAATCCCTGGAGTGACACGGCCTGGGACACGCCCGTGTCCTAGGCCGTGTTCTACAACTCGACTAGCGTCGACCGCCAAAGCGTCGACCGCACGACCGAGGCCGAACACGCCCGTGTCACGCCCGTGACACGCCCGTGGCACGCCCGTGACACCTGCTCCAAAAACCAAACTGGGCTTAAAACATCACCCGTCCCTCTTTTGAGTTTCGGGGTGTTAAAACTCTCTCCCCCTTAAAAGAATTTCGTCCCGAAATTTAAAACATGGAAGGTAAACAAAACTAAATAGTACCTGAGGAGAAAAGCTCGGGGTACTCCTCCAGCATGGCCTGCTCTCGCTCCCATGAGAGCTCCTCACAACCACAGTTGTCCCAACGGACCTTTACAAGTCTGACCTCCTTGTTCCGCAATTGCCGAACCTCTGAGTCTTCTATCCCGATTGGACGAACTCGCGTCCTCAAGTCTTCCTCTACCGGCACCGCCGTCGGCTCAATCACCATGCTGGCTTCTAACAACGCTTTCCTCAGGACGGAGACGTGAAAAACGTCATGCAATCCACTTAGCTCTGTGGACAACGCCAACGGTACGCTGCCTCTCCCACTCGCTCGATGACCTTGAATGGTCCCAAAAATCTCGGACTCAGCTTCTTGAGTCGGCGAATTCGCGAAACGCCTTTAAACGGCTTGATCTTAAGATACACCCAGTCGCCCACAGCAAATTCCACATGCCTGTGGCGAGCATTGAAATACTTCGACTGCCGATCTTGAGCTACCTTCATGCGCTCTTGGATGGTCTGCACTAGCTCACTAGCATCGGCTACCACTTCTTTCCCCAAAAGCTTGGTGTCTCCCGACTCTGTCCAAGACATCGATGTTCGACACCGCCTCCCATACAGAGCTTCGTATGGCGCCATCTTGATACTAGCTTGGTAATTATTGTTATACGCAAACTCCACCATGAAGAGGTGATCCTCCACTTCTTGCCGAAGTCGAGAGTACACATCCTTAGCATATCTTCCAAAGTACGGTTCGTTCTCTTAGTTTGCCCATCGGTTTGAGGATGAAAAGCCGTACTGAACTGAGTTTTGTGCCCAAGCTCTTCTGCACCAACCGCCAATCCTTAGACGTGAAACGTCCATCCCGGTCGCTGACTATACTCTTCGGAATCCCATGGAGTCGTACAATATTGCGGACGTACAACACCACCAACTTTTCCACACCGTCCTCCTTCCGGTTTGGGATGAAATGTGCCACTTTGGTCAAGCGGTCCACAATCACCCAAATGGCATCATTACCCTGCTGCGATCTAGGCAACCCATGCACAAAATCCATGGAGATGTCATCAAATTTCCATTCGGGGATTGGAAGAGGCTTCAAGAACCCGCCCGGCTTCTGACATTCGGCCTTCACCAAGGCACGTGTTTGGCACCGACTCACACACAAAGCTACGTCCCGCTTCATCCCAAGCCACCAATAGGACTTCTTCAAGTCCAAGTACATCTTTGTACTACCCGGGTGGATGGGAGTACTTAGTGAAGTGGGCCTCAAACATCAACTCTCGCGGAGCTTGCCGAACCGCGGTACACAAATCCTTCTGCCCTTCCTCAGAATCCATCAACCATCTCCCAGGCGCTACCCTCGCCCTTTAGAGCTTCCTCCATGAAAGGTTGGAACTCCGCATCTACATGGGTCGCTTCCCGAATACGATCACATATGTCACTCTGCATCTCAATCCAATTTAGTCGAGCCACGCTAGACTCGCCTCTTGCCACACATTCCAAACCAAGGGACTCCCAGTCCCGCCTTAACCGCTCATCGTGAGTTTCAATCCAATTTCCTTGCCCCGAGTATTTCCTACTCAAAGCATCTGCCACCACATTGGCTTTCCCTGGCGTGTACTGAATCGCCACCTCGTAGTCCCCAAGGAACTCGACCCACCTACGCTGCCGCATATTTAGGTCCTTTTGATCTAGGAGATACTTCAGACTCTTGTGGTCCGTGAAGATCTCCACCTTTGCACCATAAACGTAATACCTTCACAACTTCAAAGCAAAAATTACCGCCGCCAACTCCAAATCATGGACGGGGTAATTTCTCTCATGAGGCTTCAGCTGCCTCGACCCAAAAGCTATCACACTACCATGTTGCACCAACACGCACCTAAACAGCATCCGGATGCGTCGCTGAAAATCTGGAACCCTTCGGTCCCCTTTGGTAGACTTAGGATCGGCGCCGTCATTAGCCTTTCCTTCAGGGTTTCAAACGCCTCGTTGCACTCTTGAGTCCATACAAATTTCTGATCCTTGCGAGTTAGTGAAGTGAGGGGTAGAGCTATCCGCGAAAAGTTTTCCACAAACCTTCGGTAGTACCCGGCTAGTCCAAGAAAACTTCGGACTTCCGCCACGGTCCTCAAAACTGGCCATTCTCTGATGGCTTCTACTTTCGTTGGATCCACTGCCACCCCGTCCCCACTAATCACGTGGCCTAGAAATGCCACTTTCTCCAACCAGAACTCGCACTTGGAGAACTTCGCATAAAGCTGGTTCTCTCTCAATACTTGCAACACTGTCCGCAAGTGCGACTCGTGCTCCGCTTCCGACTTGGAATACACAGATATGTCATCGATAAAGACGACTACGAACCAGTACAAATATTCGCGAAACACTCGGTTCATCAAGTCCATGAACACGGACGGCGCGTTCGTCAGCCCGAACGGCATCACCGAGAACTCAAAATGACCATACCTCGTACCAAACGCGGTCTTGGGTATGTCTTCGTCACGAATCCACAACTGATAATACCCGGACTTCAAGTCCAACTTGGAGTACACCACCGATCCCACCAACTGGTCGAAGAGATCGTCTATCCGAGGAATCTGATACTTATTCTTGACAGTCAATTTGTTCAACTCTCGGTAGTCTATGCACAGACGCATACTACCGTCCTTCTTCTTTACAAATAACACCGGCGCACTCCACGGTGAAGAGCTGGGCCTGATATACCCTTGCTCCAAAAGATCATGCAACTGAACCTTGAGCTCGGCCAACTCCTTTGGTGCCATCCTAAATGGTGTTCGTGACACCGGCCTAGCCTCGGGCACTAATTCGATGGAGAAATCAATCTCCCGCCGAGGAGGTGCTCCCGGTAGCTCCTCAGGGAAAACATCTCCAAACTCCGCCACCACGGGCACTTCTCCGAGAGACAGCATGGAAAGGCTAACCTCCAACAACGCTACTAGAGCTACAGCCCCTTGGTTAACAGCTCGCACTAGATGAAGTGCCGAAACTAGGGAACAGGCCACTCCATGCAGGCCCTCAAACTTGACTTCTGCTTGCCCCACGCTCCTCAGGGTTACCACCTTGGACAAACAGTCAAACTGGCACGCTGCTCCGCTAGCCAATCCATCCCCAAAATCACATCGAACTCGGACAACGGCAAGATCGCCGCTACTAATATGAAGTCGACTCCCTCAAGACTCCAACAAATCCGCCCTTTAGTCCTGGTTGTCATTGACGACCCATTGGGCATGCGCACTTTCAACTCTGAGTCCGTTGCAAAGGACTCAACTCCAATCCTCGGGTGAAACTTTCCGCAAGGAAGGAGTGTGATGCTCCCGTATCAAAAAGTACTCTAGCGGGGTACCCAGATACCACTACAAAGCCTACACACATGCAACAAACATAAAGGTTTGAAAGACAGGAATCTAAGGTGCAGGTTGAACTCTCGTACCTGTCACCACATTAGGTTGACGGATTGCTTCTTGTTGCCCAAGGTTGTAGGCCCTTGGCTGCACTGGTTGAAACTGAGAAGCACTCGACTCCGCCATTTTCCCCTTCTCTGCTGCACTGGGTCCGGAGCGTACGGTTTGCTCCTGCCTTGGCTCTTGCTCAGCGCCCCCTTGGGTACAAAATCTTGCTATGTGGCCTGGCTTGCCACAACTGTAACACGTCTGCGGTCCCTTAGAGCGTGACCCTCCGGACGTCCAATTACTTTTCTCGCCCGACATATCCAGGAAGGCTTCTTCTTCCATCGGCTCCCTTTCGTCTTTCCATGGGACTGAGCAGGCTTCTTCTCCTCCCCCTGCTTGGGTGTGAAACCCTTGCGACGCTGGGATCGCTCCATGTCACTCTCCAAAATTCGGGTCGCCTCCACCAATTCGTTGAAACTCGCACGTTTCATCGATATGAGGGGTTGTCTTAGATTTCTCCCTCAATCCATGATAGAAGATGAAAGTGAGGGATAAGATCAATCCTAACTCTAGAGGGGGGGGTGAATAGAGTGATTTAAAATAGTTTTGCAAATTAAAACTTGTATGGAGAGAAGGCTTAGATTTACTTAGTGTATGGTGCTATAGCAATTAATCAAAGTAAGAAGAGAATCACAGCACAAAGCAAAACACAAAGAAACAAGCAACCAGAATACACAAGGAGCTATAGTGGTTCCCCAAAATCTTGGGTAGTCCACTCTTCTATCACCCTAGATAGGAATCCACTTCAAGATGAGTTGATCAGGTGTCTTGAGCACCAGAGAGTTTTTGACCAGGTTCTCACAAACCAAAGTGCTGATTTTTGACCAGGTTTCAGCAAAACCAAAGGTAACTTTTGAAGGGAGTTAAAACCCTGTACAGAAAGAAAAAGAAAAAGCTGATGTTGTCTTCTCTATCAATAAGTAGAGAGAAGCAAAGTGGATCTGTTGATGTTGTCAAAGCTCCCCCTGAGATCAAGAAGTAGTTCAGGAAGGAGAGCTTTGCACAAGGGTGACAGGTCTTCAATGATCTGATCTGCTCTAGCAAAAGATGATCCAAACAAGTTGGATGGTTGTGTCTGAAGCAATCAGAATTCCTGTGTGTAAGCTTGAATGAAGATCACAGAGAGCAAGAAGAAGAAGTCCTGTGGTTCTCTGTTAACTGATAGAATAATGTCTCTGTGTTCTTCTTCTGAGTCTTTGATAGCCGTTGGCAGCAAGCATTAAATGATTTCCTTAAATGTCCATGTCTCAAAGGAAGTGCCAGGCAAACATTCCATAGAAAATTCCTTGAGCCATGCACCAGATTTGCTGTAACGGCCAATAAATCTTCAGCATTAATTGTTCTGACAGAAGGAATTTGAATTCCTATTCAAAACTAACGGGAGCCTGGAAAACGTCGAGCTCACAATAAAACGTCGATCTGAGCACGACACACGTCGGCCAGAGAGTGGTTTCAGAAAGCAGAACTGGGCTTGACGGAACGTCGAGCTGAGGTCGACTCCATGTCGAGCTGAGGTCGACTCAACGTCGAGCTGAGGTCGACTCTGCGTCGAGCTGAAGTCGACTCTGCGTTGAGCTGAAGTCGACTCTAACTAACCTATGTGACCTTTATAACAACAAGGAGGTCACAACACAAAATCCCTATAGAAATATAGTCATCCTGACCCAAATAGTAATAGGGTGTTCCAACAATCTCCCCCTATTTGGATTAGGATTACTATTTACATGAATTTAGGGATTCAAAAAGAAGTAAAGCAAGACAAAGCTGAATAAAATACAACCAGACATATGACAGAATAAAGCAGCATATATATAACACTATATAGCAGCAATAATGTTTAATGTCCTGTATCCAGCAGAGAAAAAGAAATAAAACACCTTATATTACTTTTCCTTTGGAGCTTTGTCTTGATCACTTCCCTTGAAGATAATTTCCCTGTTAGGATTTGTAGCATCCTTCTTGGATCTGTAATCTTCAGCTGCACCTAAGGATTTCTGACCTTTTCCACTAGCTGGTACAGCTGCAGGATGAAGCTGCATATACTTATCAGAATCAAAGAATTTCTTTGAGTTGTATTTCTCCAATTCTTCTCTCCATTGATCTGACATGGTGCTGATGTGAGAGGTGTCCAGACCTCTTGCTCTAGCTCTGTCAATCTCATTCAGAGCAGCCATCTCAGTCATCCTGGCCTTCCAGTAAGCTGGAGTTTTAGTAGGATCTTCAAAAAGAATAGCTGGTTCATATCTGTTGGCAGAGTGTTCTTGATGAGTTCTTGGAGTGAAGTCAACTCTGGGTCTGTAATGATAGGGACCAGAGGTTGGATCAATGGGTCCTCCCTTTGGTAAGGTTGAGATCCTGATCTTCCTCTGGACTGCCTGCCTCTATTGTATCCTCTTTGCTGGTTATACCCTTGGGATCTTCTTGACTGATAGGTCTTGCCATGCAGAGATGATGGGGCAGGATTGGAAGAGTGGCTTGCACTTGCACCTGCATCTGGAGGAGGTGGAGGTGGAGGCTGATGGACAGGCTTGGAGGGGCCTTCATTGAACTTTATTTTCTTCTTCATTGCCTTTCTTTGGTTTAGAGAATATTGCATCCAGGGCTCAGTGATTTCACAGTTGTACTTGATGTGGTAAGGGATGTTATGATCTGTGGCTCTAGCCAATGGAACTCTTTTCATTGCTTTAGATCTTGCTTTCCTCTTCCTTGCAATGGTTGCAGAGGAGTCATCAGAATCAGTTGCAAATTCATCCTCTGAGCTATGAGATTCATCATAAGGATCTATGTAAGTTCTCTTTGAGATAGGAAAATTGATGGGGGCTGAAGCAGCTGAAGAAGTAACTAGAGGAAGGTCTACTGACAGTGTAGAAGAGGAGTCTAACACTGCAGGAAAGGAAATAGCCTCAGGAGCCATAGAGGCTGAGGTGGCTAGTTCCTGAAGAACTCGGGAGACAATGGTCTCAACTTCATCTGGTGTCTCAATCAATTCACCTGAAGTTTCTGAGGGAACAGTCTTAGCAGCTACTACTGCTTCAACAACAACATCATCACAAGCAGGAGCCACAGCTACCACTGCTTCATCAAGGATCATGGCATCAACAGCCAAGGAGGATGGAATGATCTTCTGAAAAGGGACAATGGCCCTAGACAGGTCTTCTTGAGGAGGCAGGAGGCTGTAGTTTCTGAAGTGAAGATGTGCTGGAAGGTAGAAGCTCTGGACAGAAGATTCCAAGGACTGAAAGTCTAAGGCACTACTGATCATCTGAACTGAACCTTGAGGAGGAGCCTCAGAGGTCATCTGAACTTCTACTGCTGAAACTGTCTCTGAACAACCCTGTACTACCTGTACTGCTGAAGGCTGCAGCTCTTCTTCTGCTGACATCTCCCCCTGCCTAGAATCAGTGGCAGCTGACTCTAGGCCCCCAGAAGAAGGGCATGCCAGATAGGATGAGAGGGATGAGACTGAGGCAGAGAGAGAGCTCAGGGAAAGGACTAGAGGAGCCAGCTTGGCATCCAATAGAGAGGAGAGCCTAGGGGCCAAAATATCAAAAAGCTTATTGGCCAAAGGCAAAAGATCTACTTGCTCAAGTGGGACTTGAGTAGAGGTAGAGGGAGCCATAGAGAAGGTGAAGGTAGAAGATGTTGTTGGTGGTGCAGACATGGGAGGGATAGCTGGTTCATGGATGGAGGATAGGAGAAGTTTTGAAAATGTTGATGAAGGGTGGAAGTCATGAGGAAAGGAGAGAGAGGCATCCATGAAGGATTCATCATGAATGTCAAGGGAAAGGATGTCCTCATGAGATGAAGAGTCCAAGCTCATGGGAGGAAATAGTGGAGGGGATGGAAAGTGATGAGTGGTGGAATGGAGGATGCAATAGTAGAAATGGATGAAGGGATGGGTTGAGTGGATTAGATGATTGTTGTTGTTGGAATGAAAGAGGATGGGAGGATGATGGAGGAAGATGGCAAAACCCCTGCTTCTGGGCCAGTAGACTGAGGAAGAGTGACCTCTACAGTCCTGGTGTCTGCAGAAGTCCTCATTGCTGCAGCTGCCCTGGAGTTCACAATCTTCCTATCCCACTTGCCAATCAGTGCACAAGTGAGCCTCTTAGAAGCATTGATGTGCTTCTTTGAGGACACAAGCAACTGAGGGCAACAGTGGTTCAGAATCAAACCAAGAACCCTTCCAAAGTGGACAAAGTTCTTATCCATTTTCTTCTTAATCATATCAAAAACAATCAAACCCCAATTGGGATGCTTCTTATCCAAAATTGCAGCCATAATGCAAAACTGATGCCTAGTAATGGCATCATGTGCAGTCCTCTTTGCACAAATTACCTTGCCTGTGATATTTGCTAACAGCCTAAACTCAATAGCTAGGTTAACTTTTAAAAGTTTAAAGGGGTTACCAGAATTATGCCCCATTCTGTCTAGCATCACAGCAAACTCTTCCACAGAGGGTTCTATCTCATCATCTCCAACAACAAAACCGAAAACCTCTGAAATGATTTGAGGAGAAATGGCTACCTCATTCCCTGAAATTGTTCCAGTCATCGTACTGTTATCTGAATTCACTGCGGTAAAAATCCACTCTTTGATTTTAGATTCTGGAAGAGGAATCCTGGTTGTCATGAAGTTAACCAGGTGCTGCTCTTTGAATAGCTCCAGAATATCCAAAAAATTCTGCGATGATCCATCAAAGGAGTCGATGTCGATGTCAAAACCTGAATCAAACTTCATTGCCGCCAATGCACCTGCAGCAATTTCCATTATCCTGCAAATAGATACCTTCCAAGATCAAGAGTAAAGGATTTGGAGGGAGAAAGCTTGAGCAGAAAAAATGAGAGCGCAACTGCGAACGACGGAGAAGAATGATTTTATACTAGGGTTCGACGCAGAAATGGAAAGAACGTCGAGCTCAGGTCGACGCTCTAAGGATCTAGGAGAACTGAAACGGCTCAATAGCGTGCAGCTTAGGTCGACGTTCGACGCTTGGGCTGATGCTATACGTCGAGCTCAGGTCGACGTTGAACGAAGGCGTCGACCGAAGGGAGAAAAACTCAAGAAGCCAGGGAGCTGTGAACTTAGTTCAACGCTAGAAGTTGAGGTCGACGTTCGACGCTTTTGAGGGCGACGGACCGTCGATCTTAGTTCGACACAGCGTCGAGCTTAGTTCAGAGCTCAACGAAACCACTCAGACAGAGGAATTTTAAAACGAAATTTTTCCTATTCCTGTTAATTATGGGTTTCAAAATCTTGGAGTTTTAATTTATACTGTCTCCATCTAGCATTCCCAACTGATTGAGGAAGAAGAAGTGCTTCTTTTCATCCAAGGGCTTGGTGAAAATATCTCCTCTTTGTAGTTCAGTGGAAATGTATTCTAGTGCAATTTTCTTCTTTTCTACATTATCCCTTAAGAAGTGATGTCTGATCTCTATGTGCTTAGTCATACTATGGAGAACTGGATTTTGTGCAATGCAAATTGCACTTGTATTATCACAAAAAATTATAGACATCTCTAAGTTGTAGCCATAGTCTAGGAGCTAGTTTTGAATCCACAAAATCTGTGAGCAACAACTGCCTGCAGCCATGTATTCAGCTTCAGCAGTTGATGTGGACACAGAAGTTTGTTTCTTACAACACCAGGAGACAAGTCTATCACCAAGGAATTGACAAGTTCCACTGGTGCTTTTCCTGTCTACTCTACATCCAGCATAATCAGAATCTGAAAATCCAGTTAGATCAAATCCGAGTCATGTGGATACCAGAGACCTAGATTAGGACAACTTTTTACATACCTAAGAATCCACTTAACTAATGTGAGGTGGGACTCTCTAGGGCTTACTTGGAATCTAGCACAAATGCATGTAGCAAACATTATGTCTAGTCTACTAGCTGTTAGATAAAGTAATGAGCCAATGATTGCTCTATAGTTTGTCTGATCAACTGGTTTTCCAGATTCATCAGCATCTAAAACAACATTTGTAGGCATAGGTGTTTTCATAGAAGATGCTTCAGACATTCCAAATTTCTTAACCAGTTCTCTTGCATACTTGGTTTGAGAAATAAAAATGCCATCCACATGTTGTTTAACTTGCAATCCTAGAAAGAAAGAAAGCTCACCCATGCTACTCATTTCAAACTTTGAATGCATAAGTTGTGAGAACTTTTTGCATAAGTTTGAATCAGTAGACCCAAATATGATATCATCTACATAAATTTGTACTAGTAGGATATGGGACCTATGGGTTCTAATAAAGAGAGTTTGGTCTACTCTACCCCTTTTAAAATCATTTTCCAATAAAAAACAAGCTAAGGTCTCATGCCATGCTCTAGGAGCTTGCTTGAGACCATATAAAGCTTTATGCAGTTTAAAAACATGATCAGGAGAGGTTGGAGAGATAAAACCTGGAGGTTGCTTTACATAAACCTCTTCCTTGATGTCTCCATTGAGAAATGCACTCTTGACATCCATCTGATATACCTTGAATCTCTTGTGAGCTGCATATGCAAGAAAGATTCTTATGGCCTCCAATCTTGCAACTGGTGCAAAGGTTTGGTCATAATCAATCCCTTCTTCTTGGCAATATCCTTGTGCAATAAGTCTTGCCTTGTTTCTCACAATTATTCCTTGATCATCCAACTTGTTCCTGAATACCCATTTGGTTCCAACAATTTGCTGGTTCCTTGGTCTTGGTACTAATTCCCAAACTTTATTCCTTTCAAATTGATTCAACTCCTCTTGCATTGCAATGATTCAGTTTGGATCTTGCTCTGCATCTTGTATTGTTTGAGGCTCAATTTGAGAAAGAAAGCAAGTGTGCATAATATTATGATTAACTTGATTCCTTGTTTGCACACCTACTGAGATATCTCCAATTACTTGTGAAATTGGGTGATCTGTTGTTGTTACTAAATCAACAAGGGGTGTTGATGGTGCACCAACCTGTGTTGTTGTTTCCTCTTGTGGAACAACAACTGGTTCTTCAATTTTTTGACCATTTGAGCTTTCCAAAACCTGAGATTCCTCTTCATTGTCACTAAGTTCAGCGTCTTGTTGAATTGTTGAAGGTAATAAATCTTTGTCTGTGATGGTAAGCTGCTTCAGATTTTCTGAAATTGAATGTTCCTGCAAATTGCTTATGGTAGAAGTCTCCTTCTCCTTATAAGACATATTAGTTTCATCAAATGTAACATGCATGGATTCTTCAATTTTATTAGAGCACTTGTTAAAAATCCTATAAGCCTTGCTAATCATGGAGTATCCCAGAAACACTCCTTCATCAGCTTTGGCTTCAAATTTAGCTAGGTATTTCTTGTCATTATTGTGAATGAAGCAAATGCAACCAAAAATTTTGAAATAATTTACTTTAGGTTTCTTCCCTTTGAGTAACTCATAGGGAGTCTTACCCTTCAGTTTATGTATCAGGCTTCTATTCAAAACAAAGTTGGAGGTGTTCACAGCCTCTGCCCAAAAGGTTAGAGGAAGGTGAGCATCTGTCAACAATGTTGTGGCAGATTCAATAAGGGTTCTATTTTTCCTTTCAACTACCCCATTTTGTTGAGGAGTTCTCGGAGCTGAGAAAGTGTGCCTGACACCTTCCTTCTGACAGAACTCTAGCATAAGAAGAGAATCAAACTCTGTCCCATGATCACTTCTGATCAGGGCAATGTGAGTACTGAACTCAATCTGTATGCCTTTGAGAAAATCTGTCAAAATCTTGAAGTTATCAGACTTCTTTCTCAGAAAGAACACCCAAGTGAATCTTGAGAAGTCATCTACAACTACTAAAGCATAAGATTTCCCTCCTAGGCTTTGTACATTAATTGGTCCAAAAAGGTCCATGTGCAATAAGTACAAAATTCTAGGTGAATCACTCTTATTAAGTGACTTGAAACTATTTTTAGTTTGCTTGCCTAATTGACAAGCCTTGCAAAGTCCTTCCTTCTTATAGGGACCAGAAGGTAGTCCTCTAACAAGGTTGTCTTTGGATAACTTAGCAATGGTTCTAAGGTTCACATGTCCTAATCTTTTATGCCATAGTTCATTAGGTTTGCTAAGGGAGTTAAATAAACAAATATCTACTTTAGATGAATTGAAATCAACTAGATATATGTTATCTTGTCTATTACCAATTAAAACAATGTTGTTATTTAATGCAATATTACATGCTGAGTTGGTAAACCAAACCTGATAAACAGCATCACATAGCTGGTTGATGCTGATTAAGTTGTGCTTTAGTCCTTCCACATAGGCCACTTTCTTGAATGTAATTGACCCTATCTTGACTTGGCCATAGCCTTTTGTTTGTCCAAAGTTTGAATCTCCAAAGATTACTTTGGGTCCATGTTTGGCTTTGAAGGACACAAGGTTCTCCTTGTTGCCAGTCATGTGCTTTGAGCACCCACTGTCCAAGTACCACTGCTGGTTCTCAATTGGATAGGTCTTTACCTGCACATACAACAAATCAATTGTTTTTGACCCAGTTTACCTTGGGCCTTTCTTGATATCCTTTAAACTCTGAAATAAAAGACATCTCAAGTTGACTCTTATAGCCTACAGGATGATATCTCCTAGGAGGTATTATCCATTCAGCATAAGGGTTAAAGTGATGAGATGTGGAGCTGGAATTAAATCTTGAATTAACCCCTGAGAACTGACTTTTGCTCTGAACTTGGCTCGACGCACGTCGAGCTTCGGTCAACGGACTCTGGTGAGTGCGTCGAGCTCCATTCGACGGCGAAGTCTTGCTTTGTTCAGAAGGTAGAAGGCGTTGACCTGAGTTCGACGTTTTCTTGCGATTACGTCGAGCTCTGTTCGACCTCCGTCGAGCTTCGTTCGACGCTTTTTATCCAGTTTCCTGGGTTAAGTCAGCATTCTTCCTAGCCACTATCAAGACTCCTTTACCTTTATCACTGGTAAATTTGATTGGAGTTGTCAGCACTATGGGTTGGCTGGATGAAGCACCCAAGCCCAGTGAACCATTCAATCTTGAGTTCACTGTACTTGTGATGTCCATTAATTTGATACTTCTCCCATTAAGGGTTTCTTCAAATTGTTTGGCCTTAGATAGTTCACCTTTCAGTGAAGCTATCTCCTCCCCACACTGCTTCAACTCTTCTAAGAGTCTAAGATTATCTGAGTTAATGGATTTGCATTCAATCAATTGTTCTCTAAGAGTTATAATTAACTTTTGAGATTCAATCAAGTCAACGCACATAGATTTGAACTCAGATTTAAATTCATCAGAATTAAAATCAAATGAATCTATTACCTGATTCTCAGTAAGTTCCTGATCAGATAGGTGGTCAGCATCAAGCTCTGAATCAGTATTCTTTTGAGATGCATTGATGGCCATCATGCAGAATCCTTTTTCTTCTGCATCATCCTCATCATCACTAGAGCTGGATGATGAATCAGACTCATCAGAGTCACTCCAGGATTTAGCCACAAATCCTTTTCTGGTGTGCTTGCTGTTGCTGGAGGAAGGCTTGTCATGGTACTTCCTTGACTCCTTATCCTTCCTTTTATCTTTTCTTTCCTTCTTGTCCCTTCTGTCCTTATCTTGATTTTCTGGACAGTTGGGGACAATGTGTCCTGGTTTCCTGCAGCCAAAACAGATAATATCTTTATTAGTAGATCTGTCATACCTTGGCTTGTCTTTGTCTTTGGATGACCATCTTCTGAAGTTCTTTTTATTCAGCTTATTGAACCTTTTGACAAGTAGGCTCATAAGCTCTTCATTTCCCAACACCTTTTCTTTAGGTTGTTCTTCTTGTGCCTTGAAGGCAATGGTTTTCTCAACCTTTTCAGTTGGTGTGGATATCTTCTGCTCTTCTTCTCTCTTCCTAATGAATTGCTCATAACTCTTGAGCTTTCCTAGAAGAGCTTCTGTGGATAACTCACAGACATTCCTTCCATCTTTAATTGACCAGATTCTTGAGTCCCAAGAGCTAGGGAAACAAGTCAGTATCTTGTCATTTATCTCAGTGAGAGATATGTCCTTATCTAGTGATCTAAGCTCACTGATGATTAGACTCAGTCTGTTGTACATGTCAGCAACTGACTCAGACTCTGCCTTTTTGAAGTTCTCATACTGGGTGATGAGGTAGGATCTCCTATCCTTTCTTTCATCTGCAGAACCTGATATAATTTCTGAAAGTTTTTCCCAGATCTCTTTGGCAGTATTGCATTCAGCTACTTTCTGGAAAATGTCATCTGACATGGTTTGAGCCAAGATGTTCATGGCTTTAGCATCTGCTGCCTTCCACTTTCTTATGTCAGCATCAGTTCCTGAAGGAGGAGGAACAGCTGATGTACTTGTTCCTGTGGGAGGCCTTGGACAATCTGACAACACAGAATTAAAGATGTCCTCATCAAATGAATTCATGTAAAGTCTAATCCTTGCCTTCCATAGTGCAAACTTAGAGAGATTGCACATAGGAGGTCTGGTGCTAGCAAAGTCCTTGTTTTGTGCCATGAGTTTTAAAGATAAGTAAAACTAAAAGAAATAACCCTTTTGAGAGAAATGATCTTATCAGAGATCTTTTGATCCAGGTGTTAGCCTGTATGAATGATCAACCTCCCTCTGATACCAATTGAAAGTGAGGGATAAGATCAATCCTAACTCTAGAGGGGGGGGGGCGTGAATAGAGTGATTTAAAATAGTTTTGCAAATTAAAACTTGTATGGAGAGAAGGCTTAGATTTACTTAGTGTATGGTGCTATAGCAATTAATCAAAGTAAGAAGAGAATCACAGCAAAAAGCAAAACACAAAGAAACAAGCAACCAGAATACACAAGGAGCTATAGTGGTTCCCCAAAATCTTGGGTAGTCCTCTCTTCTATCACCCTAGATAGGAATCCACTTCAAGATGAGTTGATCAGGTGTCTTGAGCACCAGAGAGTTTTTGACCAGGTTCTCACAAACCAAAGGGCTGATTTTTGACCAGGTTTCAGCAAAACCAAAGGTAACTTTTGAAGGGAGTTAAAACCCTGTACAGAAAGAAAAAGAAAAAGCTGATGTTGTCTTCTCTATCAATAAGTAGAGAGAAGCAAAGTGGATCTGTTGATGTTGTCAAAGCTCCCCCTGAGATCAAGAAGTAGTTCAGGAAGGAGAGCTTTGCACAAGGGTGACAGGTCTTCAATGATCTGATCTGCTCTAGCAAAAGATGATCCAAACAAGTTGGATGGTTGTGTCTGAAGCAATCAGAATTCCTGTGTGTATGCTTGAATGAATATCACAGAGAGCAAGAAGAAGAAGTCATGTGGTTCTCTGTTAACTGATAGAATAATGTCTCTGTGTTCTTCTTCTGAGTCTTTGATAGCCGTTGGCAGCAAGCATTAAATGCTTTCCTTAAATGTCCATGTCTCAAAGGAAGTGCCAGGCAAACATTCCTTAGAAAATTCCTTGAGCCATACACCAGATTTGCTGTAACGGCCAATAAATCTTCAGCATTAAATGTTCTGACAGAAGGAATTTGAATTCCTATTCAAAACTGACGGGAGCCTGGAAAATGTCGAGTTCACAATAAAACGTCGATCTGAGCACGATACACGTCGGCCAGAGAGTGGTTTCAGAAAGCAGAACTGGGCTTGACGGAACGTCGAGCTGAGGTCGACTCCACGTCGAGCTGAGGTCGACTCAGCGTCGAGCTGAGGTCGACTCTGCGTCGAGCTGAAGTCGACTCTGCGTCGAGCTGAAGTCGACTCTAACTAACCTATGTGACCTTTATAACAATAAGGAGGTCACAACACAAAATCCCTATAGAAATATAGTCATCCTGACCCAAATAGTAATAGGGTGTTCCAACAGAAGAGATTGTCCCTCTCTTCATCGTCTGCCATGGTCGTCCCTGCATAATGACCCAAGCGAGTAAATTCCTGAACATACTCATCCACTGACTTGTCTCGCTGCACCAGATGTAGAAACTGCCTTTGGAGGGCCAACCTCGTTGAGGCTAGAATGTACTTCTTCAGGAAGGCATTCCCTAACTCCTCGATGGACGGCGTGCGTCCTAGAAACTGTCGGCCACTGTGGCTCACCCACCATAACTTGGCATAAAGGCTACGAACTCTGCCTTTTTCTCATCTGGCGCCTCTGCCGCCCTCAGAAGCTCCTGAATTCTAGCCCACTAATCCTCTGCATCTGTGGGCGTGCCGATTCCCTTGAAGGTTGGAGGGTGGAAACTCAGAAAGTACTTCATTTGCCGGTCCCCATGCCCGACAACCACTCTCTCGGCCCGCGGCTCTGCCCGCCTGGCTTCCTCAACCGGCACGGTCGCTGCCGTGACCGGGGTAGCAGGAGTTGCTACCTGAGCAATGGGAGCTGCTACCTGTGCTGTCGCTGCAGATTGGGCTACCACCATCGCTTCTGCAGCATACGACAGAAGTCGGCCGGTGTGACCCCCATCCCTAGCGGACCTTGCGCAGTCGCACTACTTGCTGAGAGCTCTTCTCTTGGCCTCGAGGACCCAGCCTCGTTTCTTGCACTCTAAACACAAGCAAAAAAATGCAAATCAGTCTCTAATTGCAAGACTCGAACACAAGGACACTCATGGTCCCACGATACTCCTATGTGGATAACTTCTTATACGCGACTCGACATATACTTTCGACCGCGAATCTTCTCATTGGAACGCTAACCTCCCTCTAATACCAAATTGTAACACCTCCCCTATAAAGACCATATAATATGGGTCTGGCCGGGGCCACACAACATACGGACGCCATAGCTTTAGTATTAAAAGATGATATGAAAACTACCCAATCTCAAAACTCTAGACAAACACAGCGGAAACAGAACATTAACCGACAGAAGTTATCCACTTAACAAAAGAGTATCAAATGGCCTTAAGGCCTTACACAATATAAGTCCAAATATAAAAGTGCCAAGCACCCCTAGGCTACCTCGGCATGCAAGACAGACATAGTCAAACAACAGCAGCAAAACAAGGAAAAAAATAGTCAAGCACAACAACACATCATGAGGCTTAGGGCTTTTCGCCCGACGCGCTAGCTCCTGCATGCGATCCTTGCCCTGTAAGGATATAAAGTAACGTGGGTCAGCAAAGGCTGACCTCTACTGTGTAACAAACACATCTCCTCCCGGCCGTCCCTAACGGACCCCGGGGTACCACTCCACCTGCAAGTTAGCACTTCGTATACCAAATGAGTATATATATTAAAGCGGAAAAACTGGCTTGGATGTCTCATACAGCATACATGTTCTCTATGTTTTGTACAAAGTGAAAGGGCCTACTATGCAGCAAGAATGCAACCCGGGTTTCACCCAAGGCACCCTAGTTCGTATGCATCTAGGACAACATCAAACACTGGGTACTTCCGTTTCCCTATTGGCTTTAAGCCGCAAACACAAGGGAACCACCATGTCCCTAATGGCACACACGCCGTCACACAGAACCTTGCAAAGGCCCCACCCGCACAAGGGTCATATACCCCGGGGCTTGCCTGCACATTCTGACTTCGCACGTCAGGGTTCCGTCTCACACTGACTGATTCTAAGAAGCCTTGCTGGACCCCACCCGCTCATGGCCACATTGCCCGGGCTTGTCCTCCGCTCGACATTCTCGTCAGTCCACACAAGGGGCTAGTCTCGCCGGGACACTTCCCCCACATGACTTGCGCGTCACGGGATAGCCAGCCGACCACGGAGACATAGCCGCGCCTTTGCACAACACAAACAAAGGTTTCCCCACCCCAATCACCATTCGCGCCGTGTCTTTCCCGTACTCCAAGGAAATCATCTACCGCACAACACGGAGCTAACCTTGACCGGTTCCGACCACGAGTACTCACTCAAATATAAGGGGGAAAACACATACATACAACGGCGTATTGCCGCAACGGATTTCTACCGAATCCCCGAAGCTCGCTATGCAACATCACCGGGTCGGACTAACGGTCGCGACCACGGCTTCACCCACAATGCCTAATCCGCTAACGGAGCGGATCTCTAATGCAAAGCATGCCGGGATGAACATACTCAACTCGGAGGTTCCTCTTGAACTTAGGCTACACGAATCCCTCTCATTTGAGAGATTCGGCGCTCAAAATACGAAAGGAAGGGGATGCTATTCATGCATCCTAAATCCTAAAAACCGAGAGGAGAAGTGTCGTTACCTTTCGTCCCCTCTTCCTAGCCATGGAGAAGATTTGCTCGGTTGAACACCACCGCAACGCTCCCACCTTCGCAGATCTGAACTCTATTCACGAAACGGACCTCCGAAGCTTCGCCGGCGGCCGGATCTTGGCCTTCTTCCTCCTCCTTGCTCTCCCTTCTCTCTAGAATCAAGAGAGATAAAGATAGGAGAAAAGTGAGGGTTTCAAACCCTATTCCCGAGTTTAATCCCTCAGACCTAGCCCCCAGCCATTGGATCTCAATCAAAGAAACGGACGGCCACGATTCGGCCTATAATCACAAAAACTGGGCCGAACACGGGTTGCAATACGGCCGTGTGCCAGGTCGTGTTACCCACTCGCCGTCTCGATCGAGTCGAAAAACCAGCACACAGCCTTTGACACGGCCTCCGACATGCCCGTGTCACCTGCGACACGCCCGTATCGGGACATGTGTCACGCCCCCCCGTGTGCAATCGACCAACATTTCGCAGTCAGAGAGGTACACGGCCTTGTGACACGGCATTAGACACGCCCGTGTCAAATTTGATACGGCCGTGTTTGTGCCCGTGTCACGGCCCGTGTACCACACTTGCAGAATCCCTAGAGTGACACGGCCTGGGACACGCCCGTGTCCTAGGCCGTGTTCTACAACTCGACTAGCGTCGACCGCCAAAGCGTCGACCGCACGACCCGAGGCCGAACATGCCTGTGTCATGCCCGTGACACGCCCGTGACACGCCCGTGATACGCCCGTGACACTTGCTCCAAAAACCAAACTGGGCTTAAAACATCACCCGTCCCTCTTTTGAGTTTCGGGGTGTTACAATCTGGCATTTAATTAATTTCCTCGAAAATTCTGCGGGCTACCGGTTTGAACATTAACTACCCTAAGTACTCATGCAAGAAGTCCAACAAAATTATTATAAATATTTTGCGATCTCAAAATGGTAAATCCACAGGATCACAATCTTTCTATCAACAACAGAGAACTAAAACTATTTTATCAATATTTCCTATCTTTCGTTATTTATGAATCAAGTACAGAAAATATCCATCCAAAAATTATAAATTAATTATATTATGCTGGTACAACCTTAAAAATAGCATTTTCCAAGTTTCATAATTTTTCAGCTGCAATATCATCCAAAATTAATTTTCAAAGCATAAAACCCTTTTTAACATTTGTGAAAGAAGTACTAGATTTACTCAACTAAAAATTATATAAAAATTCGGGAGCAACCATTCTGACCTAAAACATTTACTTCCAAGATTTCATGTTTTAATGAACAGAAAAATTCAAATTATAAAACTTCAATTAGGGCTATAATAATTATTATAAATGAAGTGCTAGAAATAGACATCATAAAATTCCAGTAAAATTACCATGGATTCTACCGGCCCCAAAACTTACTCTACCCGAGTTTCACAACTTTTAGATAATGTTTAGTGATAGGTTTTACTTATTCAGTATTTTACCCTAAAGCTAAGGTTAGTGTTTCGGGGTATCTACCTATCTCCAATTCCTCCAAGATTCCATCCAGATGATTCATATCATGCTAATGTCAATTCTACGGAATTTCAAGGCAATACAAGAGCAATTGCCCTCATGTCCTTCACAACCCTCAAAACCCTCCATTCAGGGTTTGAGTTTGGATCCTAGGGTAAACCAACCCTAAACCATACCTTTTTCTCCAAGTGGGTTATAATAACCCCTCTAAGTCAGTGGTCAAAATATCAGCCTCTGTTGAGGTGATATGACCGTTCTAACCTCTTTTGCACTTTTTACTCAAAAACGCCTCATCATTGCCTAGTTAAGAATATGTGACTTCCTATTCAAAACTCATTCAAATGAGTTGAAATTTTGTACTGAACTATGTTTTATAGCCAGGGACTACTCACCAAAATTTGGGAGGGTTTGGAGGTCATTTGACCACTTAAATAAATTCCTCTAACTTAATTTAATTAAAACAAAAAATTTAGGCAAAGTATCTCCAAAAATTCCCATTTTTGGACAGCCTCTAGGTATTGCCAAGGATAACCGCCTACCCAAATATCAAGTCATTTGGACAAAGGACGAAGCGTAGGTATTGGCATTGGCATTCATTTTAGTTTCTGCCCAACTCTAGGTATAGCCCCCACTAAAACTGGTACTGCGGTCAAACCGCTTACCCAAACAGGTTGAAATCAATTTTATATTAATTTAGACTCGAAGTGCTACATCTTTCGTGACTGGCAATTTTTCCTAAAACGGCCTCTAAGTGCCTCGTTTTGCAGCATCACAATATGCATATTATATATATATTTTTCTCCTTATATTATATTTAAAACTTTATAATATAAACATGGTTTACTGTTCATCTTCAACAGAACCCGAATTCAGAACTCAGAAAATTATATTTCCTGTAGCCCTTCCGCGATCTGTTGCCGGCCGGCCGGTCACTTCCCTTGCCAGCCAGCCACCACCACCACCTCCGTCGAGGCGATGGCTATCGGTCGGCAGTGGTTTGGCCGCCGGAGGTGGCGGTTTCCGGCGTACCCAAAAATATATTTTTAATGGTTTTCCATGAAAATGCGAGATAGGTCCGGCTCCGTTGAGCACGAACTCCTTTCTAAGATCCTAAGATCTACCAACAAAAGAAGAAGTAGAGAAGGACCTTGTTCGCGGTTTGGAGGCGAGATGAACGTCGGATTGTCATGGCGCGGTGGTGGCATTCCCGAACTTCTCCTACAGCAAGAGAAATAATCTAAATCCGTTTGGTCAAGAGTGAAACCTTCTCATCTTGTTCTAAGGGGGCTTTTATAGATCTCCAAGTGGGGAGGGTAAAGGGTGAAGCATTCATGGCCATAAATGCTCTCCTTCTCTCTTAATAATATTTCGGTTACGGTGGAGGGAGAGGAAAAGGTTGAAGATGAAAAGGCTGATCCAGGTGGAAATTTCCTATTGGGTCAACACTTCCTCATTTTACTAAGAAATTAGAGAAGGAAACGGCCAATTTAATACTCCTGGTGTAACTTTCCATACCAGAATTTATTATAACGCGTGTTAGAATAATTTCGGGCCAGAACTAACGTTTCGGCCTTCGTCACGGGTGTGACACGTAGGTCACGGGCGTGACAGGTGTTCGACGGTTGACATTCGTCGAGTTGAGGTCGACGTTCGTCGAACAGAGGTCGACGTTCGTCGAAGGGGGTCACGCCCTAGGTCACGGGCGTGACACATCGGTCACGGGCGTGACATGCCCATGATGCAAATTCCGCGCTCGGCGATAGTCTTCCAGAGATCGAAGATCGTCGAAGGGGGGGGGGGTCACGCCCTATGTCACGGGCGTGACATGTGGGTCACAAGCATGACAAGCCCGGGTAGCAAAAATCTGCGCTCGACGATCGTCTTCCTGAGATCGTCGATCGTCGAAGGGGGTCATGCCCTAGGTCACGGGCGTGACACGTAGGTCACGGGCGTGACAGGCCCGGGATGAAAATCTGCGCATGACAATCGTCTTCCTGAGATCGACGATCGTCGAAGGGGTAACGACCTAGGTCACGGGCGTGACGGGTCGTTCACGGGCGTGACCAACCCGTGACTCGAAGTCTTGGTCGATGGATTTCAATTTTTGGGCTTCCTAGGGTTCTTTCACGACAGACCGACTCCTAAGGGTCTATCCGGAAATGGGATGTTACAAGATACTCCTGTGATGATACCTTAGTAGTAGATTGTTTATTTCTTACTCCATTCTCTACTTTTCTTACAGCATTTCCATTCAGTACAGTTCTTTCTTACTTTACTTGTACCGTATTGAACTGTTAGAGTAGAGATATACTTATTATTACATAATCTTGTTATATTAGATTCACTGTCACTTACTTTCCTTTTATACCCCATGTTGTTCTCCACTTCATCCTCCCGCTCGGTACCTAGGATTTGCGGGGGTGAGGCGAGGACAAATTGGCTTAGTCTTTATGACTAACTGTCGGTTGTGACCGTATAATTTTACGAGCTCGAGGAGCTGGAGCACCAGCAGGACGAGGTGGCAGGACATGAGGAACTGACACAACCTACTACTACTTCTACTACAACCCAGCGTCAGGTGATGACACGTTTAATGATGATAGATTAACTTCAACTAGGTTAGATTTTGCGAGAAAGAGATTGATTACTATGTACTGGGCATAAGCCCTTTTCTCTTTCATTCTATACTCGTTGTGGACTATTGGATCTCTTATTTTAATTATATTATGATGATGTTGTGATATGGACTTGATGTATAATTTCTTATATTGCTTCTCTTCTCGATTGGCTGATAGGTTGAATGATCGTACTAGCTAGTAGGATCGGCGTCTGGCGGTGTCGACTAGCTCATGTGCGTTGAGTGTCACCGTAAGTCGGAGGTTCTTGGCATAAGACTTGGTTCCCTCCTTGGTAAGTGGGGTCTTACAGTATACCCGCCTACTAGTGGAGATGCCCGCTCTACTATAACCGTCTGGGCATGAAGAATGATGCCTGAGAGGTTAGCTACCTGCTCAAAAAGTGGGAACTAAAAGACTATGTTGACATAGCAATGTGCATGTGTGAGCATGGGTGAATCAACATATTGCATTCATATCATATAATTTCACTGCACTGTATAAGATCCTCAATATAGAAGTTTGTATGGGCACTCTTATATGATGAGTTAGTTAGTTACTATTAAGTCGATCCTTAACTTATAAATCTGTATGGGCATTTTTATAAGTTAAGTTACATTCCTGTCATAGAATTAGATATGTTGTGGTTGAAAGATATTATACTCTTACTTAATTGTTATAGTAGGATGATGTTATTTGTAAAACCCCATATCCGGCGAGTAGCGGTCGATAGGAGCCAGATCGGCCAATGTTCGGCAGTTCGGCTAGCCCAAGTGGGGTGGATCATTTGAAGGGCGAGTGGAGCGAGTTGGCTCACACTCGCTCCATGGGCTCGGCGAGCAGCGCGCGAGTGAAGTAGGTCGGCTCGCACTCAGCCCGGGTGGTTCGCCATGCACTGGGTGAGTGGGGCAAGCTGGGCTCGCACTCTCCCAGGACTGGGAAGAGGTGGCGAGTGCCAGCTCCATCAAGCACTCGCCGCCCCCGGTAAATGGAGGTTCCATAGGGCCACTCGTCCAATCTCTTGTGATGAGTTTTTACTATTTTATCCCCGCTGGCCTGTCTATAGCCTGTTAGAACAGCGGAGTTACGTTGTGGGCAGACCCAGTTCGGCTGCACATAGTTGTTTAGAATAGCGGAGGTTGGCTATTTCCAGGCCATTTTCAAAAATCTATAAATAGACCCAAGGGGGTACCTCAGAAGGCATGCTTACTAGTAACCCGGTCTTCTTACGCTTTCTTATGTATCCTTAGCTCGGCATTTGGCTAGGGAGGGTAAGCACTCTAAGATTTTCTTGGTGTGTGGTGGGACCTCCATGTTGATCCCTTGGGTTTGTCCCTTGTTCTTTTTCCTTAGTTGTTTGGCTCACGAGAGAGAAGTAAGTGTGCAATCACCCCTTCCCCAAGGGTGAACTCCACATAGACCAAATTTTCGGTTTCAACATTACTACTGTTATAAACTGCTACTGTTACAATTCATGGTATGTAGAGATATACCACCTGTTTGTACTTACTGCATGTATATTATACTTCTTCCTCTTTTTCCCGCCCATTGCCTAAGAGTCACCGGGGTGAGCGGATGTGATAGCCACCTAGTCTTTATGACTAACAGTTGCTACGTATACCATTTTAGGAGGAAACCCAGCAGATAGAGCAGCAGCATCAGGTTTTGCTGGAGGGCAGCCAGGCCAGGGCAATAAGTCCTGATACGATGATACCCTCGCTACCGTCTGTGACTGATGTGAGTTTAGAGAGACTTTTGTTGTAGCCCTTCAGGAAATTTTCTTTTGTACTCTTATATTAAAGGAACCTATGTTTTTCCATATTATTCATGTACTGAACTATGTTTGACATGTACTTATTGTGATGATATGACTTATGTACTTTCTTTATATTAGGTTGGCATGAATGATAATGTGATGTGCTGGCAGAATAGGCGTCTTGTGTTGACAATACTTCAAGACGGTTGTTCTTGGAAAAAGACTCTCCTCGGCCACGTGTTGTGTTCATGGGGGTCTTACAAATGGTATCATCTTGCAACGATCCTAAACTAAAGAAGCCTTTGAACAATGGTACCACCCATGCTCGATTGGTCAGTTTGAGGGCAAACTAACATAGAGGAAGCAGTGGTGTGTCTATGTGTAATTCACATTAAGTTTGTCCAGTTGTTATCCTACGATTAGCTAACCTAACCTTAGGTTTGTACCTTTATACGTAGATTCCAGTGCGCACAGAGCTAGTAGTAGTCACTCGTGCCCCTTCCGCCCCTACTCAATTTCAGCATTCGGAATTGGGACAGACCCTCACAGCAATTTTAGATGCATTTAGATCTCAGCAGGCCCTGATGCAGTAGCAAGCTCGGGGTTCCAACTAGCTGAGTACCTTTCGAGCCCTCTCCCCACCAGTTTACAATGGGAGAGAGGTGGCTATTTTTACTGAGGAATGGCTAGATACTGTGCAAGAGTTGTTGGTCAGAATCAGATGCCCAACAAGTATGGTTGTCACCTTAATTATATCCTTCGTGAAATCGCACAGAAAAAGGTGTTGGAAGTCCCTTATGGGCTCTACTTTTCAAGGACGTGTATACACCAACATCAACTTGAATGAATTTTCTGATTCCCTCTTAGAGCATTTCATTCCTTCCACGGCTCGTGATGAGCTCAAAGAAAGATTTCTGTAATTAAAACAAGGATCCAAGTCAGTGACAGAAAATCAGCGAGAGTTTCAGCATCTTGCAAGATTTGCTAACTCCTATGATTTAGATGACCATGGGTACGCAAAACAGTTTTACTAATGCTTGCGAGATACTCTAAGGCAAGCACTTTTGTTTATAGCGGACGTGAGCTTGGCGGAGATAATTGATATGGCAAAAAGGTTAGAGGCAGATCATTTGGGAGTCCAGGCTAGTAGTAAGAGATCCGTCGAGGGCGTGATGGAAGCAGGTCCCATCTATAGGAGGAGACAAAATATTAGAGGTGGAAGAGGAAACCAAAGAGGTGGCGGATGCTTCCACCTAAATTTTAGGATGGAGCGCCCTACCCCACACCCAACATTGCCTCCACCTCGATTGTTCCAATCTCACCAACAACCAGTAGGACCATTTAGGCAAGTATGTTATCAATGTAATAAGCATGGCCACATCCGGGGTTATTGCCAATAGTTAGGTGGAGATGCTCCCCATGTCGCTCCTCCGGGAGCTCCAAGAGGACGAGGACAAGTGAATGGTCGAGGATTAGGACCACGTGGAAGGAACCCTGGACCTGCTAGAGAGCAGATGTTCACTCTAGACATGACTCAAGTGCAGAATCCTTAGGACATGATTGCACGTAGACTTTGACTAATATATTTATGAGCATTCATCTTTAGCTTTCCTAAGTTGTGCTAGGAATCTAGCATTGAGGTTGTTATAATTTTGTACTTAGGCATCAAGACTGTTATTGAAAAACTATCCCTCACTCTATTTGATACCGGCGCCACTCATTCATTTGTCTCAGAGAACTTTGTGAAAGGCTTAATCGGCGTGAAATACTTCACTGATATCACTCGGAGAGAACTCCACCAAGACGGCTTCGAGATAACGTCATCCTCCAAGTGTGACTTGGAAGTATATATTGGATGAAAGATTTTTGAAACCCTTGCAATGGTGTTAAGAATGCTATAATTCGATCTAATTCTGGGCATGGCATGGTTGGACTCGCACTATTCCAGGATTGATTGTGCGGCAAAGCAAATCACTTTGAGACATAGAAACTCTGAGGTGTTTTCTAAGGTATTAGATTCGCACCCCGAATGTTGTTGTCTTCAATTCAGGCCCTTATACCCCACATGAATGGGGATGAGGTGTATATGATATGTTTCGAACTAAAAGAGATGGAGATGAGTGGTGGCCTGCTATTCGTTAAGAAATGAAAAGCAACTGAACTAGCAATCCATCTAGGAAAGTATACCTATCGAGTTGTAGGTAGGGGACACAAGTGTCGCATTTAAATCCGGAAACCTTTGAGTTATCTTACTCACACGAACGCTGTTATCTTATCGAAGGAAAACTAGGGTTGTTTACTAACTAAAAAGAAAAGACTACTAGCATAAAGGAAGACACTTGCATAAAATGAAAATACTATTGGCACTAAACTAGAAAGACCACAACTATGAATTAAAACAAGGGGTTGAACGATGAGAAAAAGAGGTACTCGATCGAGAATCACCTCGGCAAAAATTGAATAAACAAATGCGATAAAAACACTCTAGCTTAATAAGGTAAAGTACCTTGACCGTGGAGGTTCCTAAAGCATGAACATGCTTCTGTCGAAGACGTGCCCACCTGAGTTTAGGAAGTACCGACCGACTCTCGTCTAAATTGGAGGCCTAAAGCTCGCCTTGCGCTGTGAACCCCGCTATTGTATTTCACTCCAATCCGAGAGATTTAACGTCTGCCTCTCTCGAGGGGTGTGTGCAACTCTCTTTACTCTTGAGTGCTCACTTCAAACTATCGGCCTCTCTACTAGCCAAGAATGAAAGCTAAGATAAAAAATATATATCGATGATATATCTCCAAGCAAATGTTAATCAAGAGTAATTCAAGGTCTAAACACTAAAAAGAAAAAGTAGAATTAAAGCATCATAACCTAATCAACTCGAATCTCAGATCATCAAGATCGAGTACAAGGAGGATTAGTTACTCATGGTGAAGTGGAGGAAAAGAGATGGGTAGAAGAACATAATGAAAACAAAGTAGAAAGGGAAGAGAAAACAACACTTCTTTATTAATGAATACAAGGAGATTATAACTTGAAAATAAGAGATTACAAGTGCATTAAAAGTAAAATTAGGATAACATTAACATTAAGCTACTAAAAGAAACTAGAAACTATTATAAGGAAAGCACTAAGCAAGGGTTAAGAAAGACTTAAAATGTAAAAGTAGAAAAAGAACACTTAAGAAAATGCATGAAAAACTTCAGAAAACAAAAGGGCAGCACCTCCTTACACAATCCAACACTCTCCAGGAAACAAGGGGGAAGGGCTGAATTTATATAAAATTTTGAGGGGCTGATACGGCCGGCGACACGGCTGTGTTTGTGGTCGTGTCCTGTGCTGGTTGACCTTGGGCTCTGGTTCTGGCGGGAATGATCATTGTAGTGCCGAATCGGCGGGCACGCCCATGCTGACACAGCCAATGACACGGCCGTGTTGGTGGTCGTGTCCTGTGCAGTTGATGGGCTTTGACGGTGGCGCATTAATGGCGGGTTGCATGCTTCGAGGAGGTGGCGACACGCCCGACGACACAGCCGTGTTGGTGGCCGTGTCCTTCTCTGGATAGTCATCGGCTTCTGGTGACACATCTCATGTTGACATGGCCAGCTTAACACGGCCAGCGACATGGCCGTGTTTGAGGCCGTGTCCTACTCGAGATGAACTCTGGACTTTCCTCTGGTGGCAAACTTCCTTGGGAACAAGTGGCACGCCCCATGACACGGCTGTGTTGGTGGCCGTGTCAGGTCATTTTGGCTGAAAATTGAGAAAACCTTCAAAAGAGCAAAAAAACATTAGTGGCATAAATAAATACAAGAGGGGGGACATATAAGCTAATAAGACAAGATTTGCATAATAAAGACCTAAAAATACCCTAATAGCTTAAATACAAAACAAACTATCAAATTCCCCCCAAGCTTAAACTTTGCTTGTCCTCAAGCAAAAATATAAAAGCTAGCTAACATAACAAGCGACTAATAAAAAGGTTCTAATTATGCCTACACAAGTACCATGTGAAATTCTAAGTAGGGAGAAGGTGAAATGTAAACCTAAAACAATTACTTAAACAAGGTTTCAATTCTAAGAGGCATTTTATACCCAAATTAAACAAATAACAAAAATCTAAATTTAAAGAATTTTGTTTAAGCCTTCATAAGTATTTTTCTTTACTTAGCTTAAAAGAAAATCTAGGGGCATGAATCAATAGGACTTAATATGACAGAAACATTTTGTTTAGGAATATAATTAGGAATGGAATTCAATGATAAACATGAAGGCTTAAAATCACGCTAAACTAAAATAAAGAGCTTCAAAATTTTCATAAATAACTTAAATATTTTCTTCTTTTTTTTCTTTTTCTATTTCTTTTTCTTTTCCATATTTTTTTTCTTTAAAAAAAGGCCTTAAAATATTTATCTTTTCATTTTGAAATTGGACACAAAATTAAACATTTCTTTTAAGCATACTTTTTCAAAAAGATTTCCAAAAATCACAAAACAATCCTATCACAACATGAAATTTATGAAGCTCAAAAATTTTAGTGTGATAAGAAGGGTTTGAAAATTTTGGCTCTGGTGAAAATGAAATGAATTATGGAGCTATCAATTTAAATCAGAAAAAGGCTGAAAAGCGGCTAACTAGGGGATAATTTTAAGGCCGGCGAGAAGGCTCAAACGAAAACAAAATGGCCTACATCATTTTCATGCTCCTAAAGTTTGCCTAAAGCATTAGTTTTGAAAAATTTCAAAAAGTAGGTCCTAGAAATTAAATAGAGACTAATGAACTCATTTTAAAAAGTAGGATAATATGAGTCTAGAATCGTTCATATCTACTACGCTAATCAAAAGCTTATTTTACAAAAATTATCCAAAAACAAAAAAGAAAAATAGTGGATGAGGGATTTTTTTAAGAAAGTAAAGAAAATAAAAAAAACCATAATAGAAATTTGAGTTTTAGAAAAATATTTCACCTTAACATGCTACCGTGAATTAGAAATACAGCAAGCCCAATATTTTACTTGTGAAATATAATTAAAAAGATTGATTAGAAAAATTATAATTAACAAAGTTGTTTAAATGGAATTTTGAGAAAAATAAAACAAAAGAAAGGGGTACTATTGAAAAACCAAAATTCGTTTAAACTATTAATATTCTAAAACCTAAAAAATAATTAATTTTGATTTTGATTTTGAAATATTCTCTTTTTTTTATTTTTTATGGAAACAACAACAAAAAAGAGAAGGAGGAAATCCTCCCCCAAGCTTAAAATGGGCATTGTCCTCAATGGAGAAAGGAGGAGAAGGAGAGAGAGAAATAAAAACATAAATAAAAGTACATAATTGAAAAACACATACTTCCCCGGATTTTTTTGAGTTGTGAAAGTTGCGCGATGCTGCTCCCCATGCTTGCGCTTTGGATCTACATAAGATGTCTTCTTTGGACTTTGTGATGGATTCAGCAGCGTTGGAGCAGGTGATCGCAGAAGCTTCAACTTGTCGGGGTCGTCTGAGGCAAAAAGTGAAAAATAAAGAAAACTTAAAAAAAGATAACTTGGGTTGCCTCCCAAGAGCGCCCTTTGTTTAAAAACGTCATTGAGCTCGACGCAACAAAAAAAATATTGTCCAAAATATTATCAAAAAGTAATATTCAAAGTATTAATAATAAGACAAAGTTTTAAATTATTCGAAAGTCAAATCATGCAAGATAGAGTTAATACAGTTAGGACCGACATCACCACAGAAATAAAGTTTAAGACGCTGATCATTCACTTTGAAATTACCCTTATCAGGGTGTGAAATTAAAACATTTTCATACGGGAAAACTTCTAAAACAGTAAACGGCTCAGACCAACGTGATTTTAGTTTGCTCGGAAATAAACGTAAACGAGAGTTTTATAAAAGAACTTGGTCGCCCAGCTTAAAGGTTTTTGGGCGCCTAAGGTGTTTATCATGGAAACGTTTCGTTCGCTCTTTATATAGTTTGTTATTTACGTACGCGTAAGAGCGCCACTCGTCCAGCTCGTTGAGATGAAATTTTCTAAAATCGCCGATAGAGTGGGGATCAAAAATTAATAACCTTAAGTCCCAAAAAGCACGGTGTTCTAGTTCTACGCGTAAATGACACGATTTTCCATAGACCAACCGATACAGCGTACATCCAATGGCTGTTTTGTAAGCTGTTTGGTAGGCCCATAGAGCATCGTCTAATTTGGTTGACCAGTCTTTTCTAGAGGTGGAAACAGTCTATTCTAAAATTCTTTTTTATCTCTCTGTTCACTACTTCGACTTGTCCGTTAGTTTGGGTGTGGTAGGCGGGTGAAATTTTATGCGTAATTCCATATTTAGTAAGGATTTTAGAAAACGGTTTGTTACAGAAATGGGAACCCCTGTCACTAATGATGTCTCTCGGCGTACCGAATTTAGAAAATAATTTTTTTAAAATGTAACTACGACTCGGGCATCATCCGTAGGAAGAGCTTGGGCTTCTGCCCATCGTGAAACATAATCGACAGCGACTAAGATGTACTTGTTCCCAAAGCTAGAAGGAAGAGGGCCAACAAAATCAATTCCCAAAGGTCTAAAACTTCGCACTCAAGGAAATAATTTTGCGACATTTCATTTTTATTTGAAATATTATCTGACCGTTTGCAACTATCGCACCTACTCACAAAGGCCTACGCATCTTTAAACAAGCAAGGCCAATAAAAACCCGCACTTAGCACTTTGTGAGCGGTGCGAGCAGCTTGATAGTGCCCACCTGTCGGTCCTTCATGCAAATGCGTTAAAATATCTGATCCTTCTGCAAATGAGACACATCTCCTTATCACCTGGTCTGCACAGACTCAGAAAAGATACGGGTCCTCCCAAAAGTAGTTCTTCAACTCAGAAAAGAATTTCTTCTTTTGTTGAGAGGAGAACTCTTTTGGGAGAACCCGGGCCACTAAATAGTTGACTATTTGTGCAAACCAAGGAGAAGGCAATGTGTTAATTAACAGCAGATTCTCATCTGGAAAATAATTATTAAAAGATATTTCGCCTAACTTTTCTATGTGTGGGTTATCTTATCGTGAGAGATGGTCGGCGGCCAAATTCTCGGCTCCTCGCTTATCACGGATTTCTAAATCAAACTCCTGGAGGAGTAAGACCTAGCAAATCAGGCGCGGTTTGGCATCCGTTTTAGCAATAAGATATTTGAGGGTCGAGTGGTCCGTAAAAACGATGATTTTTTAAAGCGTAATATATGAACGGAATTTATCAAAGGCGAAAACAACAGCAAGAAGCTCTTTCTCGATTGTGGTATAGTTTTCTTTTGCAGATGTGAGTGTTTTACTTGCGTAATAGATGGGGTGGAAGTTCTTAGAAATTCATTGACCTAATACAGCTCCTACCGCATAACTACTCGCGTCGCACATGATTTCAAAGGGAAGGTCCCACACCGGAGCTATCATAATTGGGGCATTAATTAATTTTTCTTTTATTAAATTAAAAGCAGACAGGCAAAGTTCATCAAAAGCAAATGGGGCGTCTTTTTCTAGCAGATGAGTAAGGGGTTTGGTGATTTTGGAGAAATCTTTTATGAAGCGGCCGTAGAAGCCCGCGTGTCCTAGGAAACTTCTTATTTCTTTGACATTCGTAGGCGGTGGCAGCTTCTCGATAACATCTATCTTGGCTATATCTACTTCAATTCCTCTCGCATAAATTTTATGACCCAAATATAACCCTTCCCTTACCATAAAATGGTACTTTTTCCAATTTAGGGCAAGGTTAGTTTCTTCGCATTTTTTTAAGATTTTTTGTGAGGTTTTCTAAACAACTATCAAAAGCATCGCCAAACACAGAGAAATCATCCATTAATACCTCCATCATGCTTCCTATGTACTTGTCAAAGATTGCGAGCATACATTATTGGAATGTAGCTAGCGCATTGCACAATCCAAACGACATTCTTCGGTAAGTGAAGGTGCCGAAGGGACAAGTAAACGTAGTTTTCTCCTGGTCCTCAGGAGAGATGTGGATTTGAAAGTACCCTAAGAGGCCATTGAGAAAAAAATAAAAGCTATGGCCAGATTATCGTTCTAAAATTTGATCGATGAACGAAAAGGAAAAGTGATCCTTGCGGGTGGCTTCATTTAACTTACGATAATCTATACACATTCGCCACCCGGTCACCGTCCATGTAGGGATTAATTCATTATTCTCATTACTAACTACCATTATCCCTCCCTTCTTTGGCACTACCTGGACTTGGATAACCCACTCATTATCAGATATATGATAGATAATTCCTGCGCCTAACAATTTCATAACCTTGCCCTTAACTACTTCTTTCATGTTGGGATTTATGCGGCGCTGAGGTTGGATTGAACTACGCGAATTATCTTCCATTAGAATTTTGTGAGTGCAGAAAGATGGGCTTCTGCCCTTGATATCAGAAATTTGTCAGGCAATAACTCGGCAATGTTTACATAAAACTAAAAGAAGTTTATCATTTTGCGCATCCGTGAGGTAGGCCGAAACTATTACTGGTAGTTTGGAGTCCTTTTCTAAGAAAGTATATCTAAGATGTTCGGGTAGTTCCTTTAATTCTAGGGTAGGGGGTTCTTCATATGATGTTTTAGAAATTCTTTCTTTTCAAAAACAATGTTTTTGTAGAATTTTTCTTTATACAAAAAATTGAAAGGGGTGGAGCCGGTGGCCATGGCGGCTTCTTGCAGCGATTCAGTTGGAAGAGTAGAGGAGGAACAAAAATAAGAAAATTCTTTTTCAAATTCAGAGAGGCGATAGGAGGATTCTTCACTTAGGTACAACGAATCAGTTGGAAGAGTAGAGGAGGAACAAAAATTAGAAAATTCTTTTTCAAATTTAGAGATGCAATAGGAGGATTCTTCACTTAGGGCATCTACGAAAAAACAGGAGTCATCATTTGCTAGGGTGTTCTTTATCGAGGGGGTGATAGAGAAAGTCACTTTGTCATCGCCTACTCGAAGGAAGAGCTTACCATTGCTTACGTCAATGATAGCTTGGGATGTGGAAAGGAAGGGTCGGCCAAGGATCAAGGGAACCTCGACGTCTTCTTCGATGTCCAATATGACGAAATCCACCAGGAAGATGAACTTGTCGACTTTTACTAAGACATACTCAATGATTCCTAATGGGTATTTCACTGATCTATCGGCGAGATGGATACTCATTTGTGTGGGGTTGAGGCTACCAATTCCTAACTTCTTAAACAACAAGAAGGACATTAGGTTTAACTTGCACCTAAGTCAGCTAATGCGTGCTTGACAAAAAGATCACTGAAGAAATACGGAATAGAAAAACTACCCGGATCACTGATCTTCTTCGGCAAATTGTTTGTCAATATCGCAGATCACTCGACATTTAACGTGACATGCGAAAGGTTTTCTAACTTCCTTTTATTGATCAGGAGGTCCTTAAGGTACTTAGCATATTTTGGCATTTGGGAGAATTCTTCATGGAAGGGGAGATTAATGTGGATTTGCTTGAAAATTTCTAGGAAGTGGGAGTATTGATCGTCCTGACATTACTTATTAAGTTCGGAAGGGTATGGCGGGGTTGGATTATTTTTAAAGATGGGTGGTGGAGTAAGATCGTTTTCTAAAATAGGGAGAGGGGTGCTTACTTCTTTTTCAACAGAGGGTGGAGTTTTTAAAACGGTGGCAGAGCTTGCCTTGGGCTCTTCGCTAACCCTACTGGAAACTTACTTCCCACTCGAAGAGTTATAGCTTTAGCTTGCTCTCTCAGGTTGGTCTCGGTGTTGGCAGGAAGAGACCCGGCGGGTCGCTCAGAAATAAGTTTTGCAAGTTGTCCTACTTGTTTTTCTAAACTTTTAACGGTGCCGGGTAGGGTTCTTATAGTAGCATCATTAACATTCATATATTTTGAAAACATTTCCTCCAAACATGGAGGTTGTTGGTACCCTAGTTTGATTTGAGTTTAGTCCTCTCCTTTGTGCCCCTTGACCCAAGAAATATCTATGGTCAATGGATAGAAGTCTAGCTGTAGAGTCCTCGCTTTTCCAAATTGAGAATTTGGTTAAGTAGTTTTTCGTTCGACTATAGTCGAACGCCGTTCGACTATCGTCTATCGGCTGATCGACGATCGTCTATCAGTTGGTCGACGCTTTGTCTGCGCTGATAGTTCGACTATCTGTTGATAGTTCGACTATCCGTTCTGCGCTGATAGTTCGACTATCTGTTGATAGTTCGACTATCTGTTCTGCGCTGATAGTTCGACTATCTGTTGATAGTTCGACTATCTGTTCTGCGCTGATAGTTCGACTATCTGTTGATAGTTCGACTATCTGTTCTGCGCTGATAGTTCGACTATCTGTTGATAGTTCGACTATCTGTTCTGCGCTGATAGTTCGACTATCTGTTGATAGATCGACTATCTGTTTCGTCTTGATAGTTCGACTATCGGTTGATAGTTCGACTATCCGATAGCTCGACTATCTGCTGATAGATCGACTATCTGTTTTGTTTTGATAGTTCGACTATCTGTTGATAGTTCGACTATCTGTTTTCTGAGGTAGGTCGACTATCTGCTTGATAGGTCGACTATCTCTGTGCGCTTGATAGCTCGACTATCTATCCTAGATAGATCGACTATCTGATAGTTCGACTATCTGTCCTGATAGTTCGACTATCTGCTGCGGTAGCTCGACTATCTGTTTGATAGCTCGACTATCTGGATCGTTCGACTATCTGCCCGATAGTTCGACGATCTCCTGGCGTCGTTCGTCGATCTTCGAAGGTCGTTCGACGTTTTCTGTCTGCCTTTGTATTTTGTATTTATTTATTATATTTAATTAATTAATACATTTTCTAGCACAGTATTTTAAGCTGTATGATAATATAACCAGGCAATATTTGCTCCATCTTTTTTGCCTGAGTCAAATCTTTTTAAGATAAAGTTGTTTGTCTTATTAGCTGTCATGTTAATTTACTTTATCTATTGTCAGCCCTTTATAGCCGTTAGACTGAAAAGTCTTCTTTTGCTATAAAGAGATTATTTCTGATGTGACTTTATTTAGTCCTTCTGTTATCTGATTTAAGCCTGCAGCTTCTTAGAAAGTGATTTATTCCTTTTATAGAATGTTTTGCTGCAGAGATATTTCTGTCTTCTTGATATTTACAGCCCAGGTCTCAAGGCTTAGAAGAAGACAAATAATTCAAATGGAAGAGAGCCGTTGCTTGCTGATGATTATATAAAGAACCCTTTGAAGAAGGATTCAAGCTAGTTAATAGAAGCTAATAGCCAACCAGAGTTTATTCAAGCTCTCAAGCCTTCATCAAGCTCAAGCTTCCTGCTCTCAGCAATCTCCATCTAACTGAGAAGTGTTAAGATCTTCATCTCTTCTTCACCTGAGTTCTCCTGCTTTCAGGAAGTTCAACTCAGAGTTCCTTTGAAGAAGAAGAAGAAGAAGATAGCTGCTTGAAGAACTTTGATTTTATTATTTACTTTCTTCCTGTAGCTCTTTCCTTCAGAACTTTCTGAAGAGTTTCTCTGCACTGAAGCAAGACTTCACCTGGACATTTTTGAGCCAGGGGGAGCCTTGATTCTTTAGAGCATTCTAGCTCAGTGCAAGCTTTTGTGCTTCTCTAATCTATTGTAAAATAGAGAAGACATTTTAACCTTCTTCCCCCTCCTGTACAGGGTTATTACTCCCTTCAAAAGTATCCCTTGGTGGCAGGGCACCTGATCAAAAACCTATGCTTGGTTTTTAGACACCTAATCAAAAGTCTAAAGGGTTTCTGAATCTACCTGAATCAGATTCTGTTGGTGGCAGGGCACCTGATCAAAAACCTGAGTGGATTCCTACCGTGTGGGTAGAAGAGTGGACGTACCCAAGTTGTTTGGGGAACCACTATAAATTTCCTTGTGTCGTCTGGATTCCTCTGTTTAATTCCTGCATTGTGGCTGTGATTAGATATAACTAGGTTGCTAGTTGCTGATTAGGTTTTTCCAAGCTTAACTGTAATTACAGTTAGCTTGTGTTTGTACACATCACTTGTATTAGGCTTTAAGGTTAAATCAGTATCTATAATCTTTTCATTCCGCACTTCACTCCAAGGGAGTTGGGTAGAATATTAAGTTTTGTCTGTGCAAAATTTGATAACTCTATTCACCCCCCCCCCCTCTAGAGTAGTATCTATCCCTTCACTTTCAATTGGTATCAGAGGGAGGTTGACTGACTGTATAGGCTAACACCTAAGTCACAAGATCCTGATAGATACCAAGAGCTTATAGATATTCACTATCATGGCCCAGTCTAAGGATTATTCTAGCACCAGACCTCCAGCATGCAACTTGGCAAAATTTGGCATCTGGAAGGCAAGGATTAAATTATATATGAACTCTATTGATGAAAGTATTTTTGCTTCTATTTTGTCAGGTCCCCCAAGAGCACCTGCTGCTGCCACTGCCTCATCATCTGATATGAGTGCAGTGCCTCCTCCAGATTATAATGATGAATACAAGAAGGCCAAAATTGCTGATGCCAAGGCAATGAACATACTGGCTCAGACAATGTCTGATGAGGTGTTCCAGAAGGTGGCTGACTGCTCCTCAGCAAAGGCCATGTGGGACACACTGAACCAGATTGTAGCTGGTTCAGCTGATGAAAGGAAGGACAGAAGGTCCAACCTTATCTCACAGTATGAGAACTTCAAGAAAACTGATGCTGAATCAGTTGAAGCTATGTACACCAGGCTCAGCTCAATCATCAATAAGCTGAGGACCCTGGACAAGGACATATCATTGACAGAGGTCAATGATAAGATTCTTATGTGCTTCCCTAGCACATGGGATCTAAGAATCTGGCCCATCAAGGAAGCCAGAAGTACTAATGAGATCTCAACTGAAGCTCTCCTCGGCAAGCTCAAGTCTTTTGAGCAAGTGCTGAAGACCAGAGAAGCAGAAGCTGAAGCCAAGACCCCCACTCCAACAAGAAAAGAGCAATCTCTAGCTCTTAAGGCTGCAGATGTCTCTGAAGGCAGCCAATCTAATGAGGAACTTATGACACTGTTTGCCAAGAGGTTTCTCAAGATGGGGAGAAAGGAGTTCAGAAAGAAGTCTTCATGCTATGAAGACAAACCAAGGTATGATCGCTCTCCTGCTAAAGAAATTATTTGCTATGGTTGCAGGAAGCCTGGACACATTTTGCCAGAGTGTCCAGAGGAGAAGAACAAGGAAAAGAGAAAAGACAAAGAACAACACAGGAAGCACTCCAAGCCATCCTCCTACAAAAACAAGAAGAAGGAGAGAGGTTTCATTGCTGAAACCTGGAGTGATTTTGATGAAGAATCATCCTCATCAAGCTCCAGTGAAGATGAGGAAGAGAAGAAGGCAAAAGAAGTTTGCCTAATGGCAATAGATGCCTGCAGCAACCACTCTGCTGCAGAGAGTTCTGATTCTGATGAAGAGATGTCTACTGAAGATGAGGTACTTTCATCTTATGATTTTACTTCAGAAGAGTTTAAGTTAGAATTTAAATCTTTATGTTTAGATTTAATTAGTTCAGAAAAAGAAATAAAAGAACTTAGAAATAGGTTAGCTGACTCAGAATCAATAGCCTCTGAAAACATTAGGTTAAAGGAAGATCTCACTACTTGTAGTGAAGAAATTAAATTTCTTAAAATAGAATTAGCTAAGTCTAAGAGATTAGAAGAATCCCTTAATGGTAGAAGCCTTAAGCTGTTAGAAATTACCAGCATGACTAACACTAGGTCAGGTAATGATAAACTAGGCTTAGGAGCTTCTCCCAGTGAACCCCCAGTCCTTCTTAAAAATAATCTTTCAACTCCAGTGAACTTCATTTCAGCTAGTGGATAGAAGAACACTGAGCAAGTAAACCTTGTAAATAAAACCCTAAATAAAGCTAAGAGAGAAAAGAGAAAGAACTTTTTCAAAAAAATGCAAAGAGCGTCGAACGCCGCTCGACAATCGGATGCTCCATAGTCGAACGAAGCTCGACGATCTGAGCACCCATCGTCGAACGTCGATCGACGATTTTAATATGATTTTCAAAATCATAATCAATTCCATAGAAACCTAAATGAGAATAAAAACCCTAGGTTTGTTGACCCATCATCAGTATGGAGAATCCCACCTAGGAGATCTCACCCACTAGGCTATCACCCTCAGCCTGCATTCTCTTATATTTCCAGTTTTTCTTATGTGAAAAACAAGGGACCCAAGGTTACCTGGGTCCACTCTGTCTAAATAATTATCTTGCAGGTGAAGGCCTATCCAATCACTCAAAATAAGTGGTATTTGGATAGTGGATGCTCTAAGCATATGACAGGAAATAAAGATCTACTGTCAAAATTCAAAGCTAAGCTTGGCCCAAAGGTTATCTTTGGAGACTCCAGCTGTGGTCAGACAGAAGGCTATGGCAAGATCACAATTGGAGCAGTTACATTCAAGAGAGTTGCTTATGTCAATGGACTGAAGCATAACCTGATTTCAGTCAGCCAGCTATGTGATGCTGGCTACCAGGTTTCATTTTCCAACTCATCTTGCAATATTACTTTGAATAATAATGTTGTTTTAATAGGTATTAGAATAGGCAATATTTATTTAGTAGATTTTAATTCATCTCACTCTGAAATCTGCCTGTTTAATGAAGTAACCCTTAATAATAATTCTTTATGGCATAAAAGGCTTAGTCATGTAAACCTCAAGAATATATCTAGGTTATCTAAGCACAACCTTGTTGGAGGTTTACCTTCTTGCCCCTACAAGAAGGAGAGCCTATGCAAGGCTTGTCAGCTAGGCAAGCAAACCAAGAATTCATTTAAATCTGTAAATAAAAGTGATTCTCCTAGAATCCTGTATTTATTACATTTGGACCTTTTTGGCCCAATAAATGTACAGAGTTTAGGAGGGAAGTATTACACTTTAGTAATTGTAGATGACTTCTCTAGGTTCAGTTGGGTTTTCTTTTTGAGAACTAAGTCTGATAACTTCAAAGCCCTTACAGACTTTCTACTTTGTGTGCAGACTGAGTACTCTACTCATGTGGCCTTGATCAGAAGTGATCATGGTACTGAGTTTGACTCTCTTCTCATGCAAGAATTCTGTGAGAGAGAAGGAATCAAACATAGCTTCTCAGCTCGTAGAACTCCCCAACAAAATGGGGTAGTTGAAAGGAAGAATAGAACACTAATTGAAGCTGCTAGTACATTGTTGGCAGATGCTAACATGCCTCTATCCTATTGGGCAGAAGCTGTTAGTACAGCCAACTATGTCTTGAATAGAAGTTTGATACACAAACTTAAGTGTAAAACTCCTTATGAGTTGCTTAAAGGAAAGAAACCACAAATTAATTACTTTAGAGTTTTTGGCTATATTGTTTATATTCATAATAATAATAAAGAATATATTAGAAAATTTGAAGCAAAAGCTTCAATGGGAATTATGCTTGGATATTCCCAAGTAAGCAAAGCTTATAGGGTTTATAACAAATCAACCTGTAAGATAGAAGAATCTGTGCATGTATCATTTGATGAGCATCAGATGTTTTACAAGGAGAAGGAAAATTCTCCTTCCTCCAGTTATTTGCAGGTACCTGATGCTCCTCAAGAGATTCTCCAACTATCAACTCTTCAGATCACTGAATCAGACAGTGATGAAGACATTGCTGAAGCTGTTGAAGCTGCTGTTGTACCACCAACAGTAGATCAAATTCCTCCTGAGGAATTAATCCCAACTGTTGCTGAAGATCACATCCCACCTGCTGATATTGTCACACTTAGAGATCACCCCACATCTCAAGTGATTGGAGACATATCAGCTGGTGTACAAACAAGACACCAATTAAGACAGGATATGATGCATGCTTGTTTCCTCTCACAGGTTGAGCCCCTCACCTTTAAAGATGCAGAGCTAGATCCCCACTGGATCATTGCAATGCAAGAGGAGCTCAATCAGTTTGAGAGATGTAAAGTTTGGACTTTGGTTCCAAGACCTAAAGGCCAACTGATCATAGGCACCAAGTGGGTGTATAGAAACAAGTTAGATGCAAATGGAATAATAGTAAGGAATAAAGCTAGGCTTGTAGCTCAGGGCTACAGACAGGAGGAAGGTATAGACTATGACCAAAACTTTGCTCCTGTTGCAAGGCTAGAAGCAATAAGGATCTTCTTGGCCTATGCAGCCTTCATGAAGTTTAAGGTGTTCCAAATGGATGTCAAAAGTGCATTCCTAAATGGTGAGCTTAAGGAAGAGGTGTTTGTTGAACAACCACCATGGTTTGTTTCTTCAACTCAGCCTTCTCATGTTTTTATGTTGCAGAAAGCTCTTTATGGACTAAAGCAAGCTCCGAGGGCCTGGTATGAGACCTTAGCTAGTTTCCTGTTAGAGCACAACTTCACTAGGGGAGTAGTTGATAGAACCCTTTTCGTCAAGCATCACAAGGACACAATCCTGTTAGTTCAGGTGTATGTAGATGATATTATTTTTGGCTCCACTGATCCCAAACTGTGCAAAAAGTTTTCCAACTTGATGCATTCCAAGTTTGAGATGAGTAGCATGGGTGTGCTGTCTTACTTTCTTGGTCTCTAAGTTAAGCAAGATGCTGATGGTATCTTCATCTCCCAATCCAAATATGCCAAGGAATTGGTAAAGAAATTTGGGATGGCTGATGCTTCAGCAATGCCTACACCCATGGCTACTAATGTAGTTATTGATTCTGATGATCACGGCAAGCCAGTTGATCAAAAGAATTATAGGGCCATTGTTGGTTCCCTATTATATCTAACTGCAAGTAGGCCAGATATAATGTTTGCTACATGCCTTTGTGCTAGATTCCAGGTCAACCCCAAGGAATCTCATCTGATTCTTCTAAAGAGAATCCTGAGATACCTAAAAGGATGTCCAAATCTAGGACTTTGGTACCCAGCTGAGTCAGAGTTTGAATTAATTGGATATTCTGATTCTGATTATGCTGGCTGCAGAGTTGACAGGAAGAGCACCTCAGGAACTTGCCAGTTCCTGGGAGAGAGATTGGTCTCTTGGTTCTGTAAGAAGCAGGCTTCTATCTCAACTTCAACTGCAGAGGCTGAATATATAACAGCTGCCAGTTGTTGTTCACAGATCCTGTGGATTCAAAACCAGCTTGTGGATTATGGTTACTCACACAAGAACACCAAGATCATGTGTGATAGTACCAGTGCTATTTCTATTGCATAAAATCCAGTGCACCACTCTAGAACCAAGCACATTGAGATTTGGCACCATTTCCTGAGAGATTGTGTGGAAAAGAACAAGATCTGTCTCGAGTTCATATCCACTGAGTTTCAGAGAGGTGATATATTCACCAAGCCTTTAGATGAACAGAAGCATCTGTTCTTTTTAGTTCAACTAGGCATGATTAATGGACGAGACTAAGTGTGACTATATCTGCCTTTGTTGAAATCTGCTTGAAGATCGTCGAACGATGATCGAAGATCGTCGAACGGATTGAGCCTATCGTCGACCTCTGGTTAATGATAGCTTATCTGTTTGAAGATCGTCGATCGACGTTCGACCATCGTCGAACAGGTTGAGCTCATCGTCGATCTCTGAACGACGACAGCTTGTTGCGTGTGAAGCCAGAAATAGCCGAACGATGGTTCGACTACTCTGCTTCTGAGCCGATCGTCGAACGACCGTTCGACTATCGGGTCAAGTATCTTTTTAATAGATCGACTATTTCCGGTCTAATATAAAGTCGATAGTCGACCTAGGTTAAAAGATCTTTTGCTTTATCGTCGACGGAGCGTGCCCTTTCGCATTCTGCTTCCCCGCTTGCGATTTCCGGGCGTTTCGTCTTCTTCGTTCTCTGCAGCTTTCTCGTGCTTTCTCCGGCGAATCCATGGCGGTCTCTCCAGCAGTTTTAGCCGTTGTCAAGTTTGATGCAGGATTCAGTGTGGATTTCGAAGCATTCAGCAGCTGCGATGCCGGAATCGTGGAAGTTCTCCAGCTCTGCAGGGATCAAGGTTTGGAGAAGTTAATGTCTGAAAGGATTAAGATCAACATTCCAGAAATAAAAGAATGGGCTTTCACGTCGTCTTCCACAGACGAATCGATGACTGGTACCATAGGCGGAGAAGAAGTTATCCTGACTCTGGCCGTCTTATCTGATATTTTTGGTTTAGTTATTGGTGAAGAGGATTATGAGCAAGACGCTCAGGAATTTGGAAGAATGCTGGTTGAGCTGGGACATGCTGAGGGCATTCCCACCAAGCTGCTCAAGGTAAACTTCCCCTTCAAGATCAAGTTCCTCGCTGAGGTAGTCGGAAAAGTGCTCCTGGGTAAGCACTCTGCCCACGACAATATAACAAGGCAGCAATTCGCACTCATGTGTGCAATTGTTAATCGAAAAAGGATAGATTGGGCAGCTGTTTTGTTTGATTTAATCAGGAAGAAGACTGGTAAGAAGGAAGTCACCCTAGGAAGGGTTATTGGAATTTTCCTTAAAGAGAAATACCCCCAGCTGCTAAGTTCAACTGCAACAACAATCAACGCCAGCAAGAAGATGGATCCCCACTTGTTCTCTAAGTGGAAGAGGATGTTTGTGAAATCTGCTCCAGCAACATCTGAGGACACAAGGACTGTATCAGTCGCTCCTCAACCTGTTGAAGCTGGCTCAGCTATTCCTTCCTCCTCCTCTGCATTGTCGTCTGCCTCAGTTGAAGTACCATCAACTTCTGCTGAGGTACGACCTTCTTCCTCTGCTGCTCCTGAAACAACTACGGTTGTTCCTCTGTCTCCTCCAGCTTCTCCTCTACCTGCTCATCTGGCTAGGATATCTGCTCCTAGCTTTGATTTGTTAGGATCAGAGAGAATTCTTACTCCTCCTGTATCTCCAATTCATTCCCCAATTCATTCCCCAATAAACTCTCCTGCTCCATCACCTGCTCCATCTCCTGCTCGATCCCCTGTCCATCATCCCAGCACCACTACCATATCTGCTGCAGCTCCATCCATCTCTCATCCTTCATCTTTTGAAATCTCTCCAGAGCTTATCTCCCGCATTGTGGAGCTGATTACCCCGTCAATCAAAACCATGATTGATGAGGCAATCGCTCCCCTTGCAGCCTCCATTGATCTTTTGTCTGCCTCCATCAAATCCATTTCAAAATCAGCTGAGCCATCTTCCTCTAGGGGCCTGGTTTCAGTATCCACTGAAATCAGGCAGGGGGAGATGTTCAATGAAGATGCCTCAGATCATCCTGCCTCTCCTCCAGCTTTAAAAGATTCAGTTATGTCTGCCCAGGAAGTATCTGCTCAGGAAGAAATAGTTCCAGATGTTGTCATGTCTGCCCAGGAGGAATCTGCTCCTGCTGAGAAAGAGATAGATCCAGCTGAAGAAGAGATAGCTCCTGCTGAGAAAGTTTTAGCTCCAGTTTTGTCTGAGAAGGAAATAGCAGATGGAATCCTGCTATCTGAGATTGCAGTTAAGGTTTGCTCAGAAGATCTTTCCACTCCTATGATTGCTAGATTCCTGGAAGGAATTATAACTTCTTATCTGAATGAATCATGGGAAATGGTTAAATATGAAGGTAACTCTTTCATTCGTTTTGTTGATGAGTCGATTAATTTGATAGTTTGTGAATACCTTGAAGGAATGATTCAAGCTTATTTAGCAGATATGTATTCATAATTTTACAGATATTATTAAAGAAGATTTAACTGCTCAAATCATAGCAGTAGTTTCTGAGGCTGACCCAAGTATTCCTGCTACTCAAGTAGACCCTGAGTTGGAATCCTTCTTAGATAATAAAGAAGATGAGTCTGAGAAAGAGGAAGTCAAAGTTGACTCTCCTGTTCTGAGTTTGGAAGAAGCTCAAGCAAGAGCAGCATGGAATTTAAGAGTTCGATCGTTAAAAGAGAAAGAGAAAGATTTGCAATTTGAAAAGTCATCCATCTGGGATGACTCTCCAGGTTTAGATTTAGACTCCCTGCTGGCTCTGGATGCCATGGAAGAGGAAAGAGAAAAATCTGCTCTAAAGCTTAAAGAAAAGGCTGTCTCAGAAGCCTATGATCCTTATGAGAACCCTCCATCATCCCATTCTGATGATGATGATGATTCTGATATCTCTGAAAAGTCAAAGAAAAAGAAATCTGCTGCAAAGAAAAGAAAAGCTGCTCCTCCTCCTCCTCCAAATAAGGATAATGACACTCCCTATTACATTTTGAAGGGCATTGACCCTAAATCCAAAGATTTTCAGCATTGGATGAGGTTTTCGAAGAATCAGCAAAAAGAAAGAAAAAGAACCAAGAGGTATGATAGTCCTGTCTCAAGATGGACTCCCAGAGGTCCTCCTCCTCCTCCTCCAGGTGTAGGAGCCTTTGGGAACCCTTCAGCTCATTCTTCTACCTCCTCTGGAAAATCTGCGTCTGTTCAGCCCCAACCTAGACAAGATTATCAAAGCTCTCAAGGCAAATCATTTTATGGTCCTCAAAGACAAATGAAGGAGGTTGTGGCTCAAATACCAACCTTTTCCCCACCTCCTTCTCCAAAGAAGAGAATTTCATCTCCAACTCCAGTTCAATCTGAGAAAAGTATTTCGAAAGGTAAATAGTTTACTGTGTTTTAAAACCTTCTAGCAAGTCCCTTTTGCTAAGTATACTATAATGTCTTATCTAGATATAATAGCTGATGCTGCTTCTCCTGAGCCCGTATATGAAAATCCTGAGCTCGATCCTAACTTTAGGATGGCTCGCTTCCAAGAACTTGTAGGAGCAGCCCAAATAAGAAAAGCAAGAGCCGAAGGTAAAGATACGACTGGTTTTACTACCATGTCAGCGTACAGAAAGAAAGAATTTGAAAAATTCCAAGTCAATCCTGAGATTTTTGATCCAGCAAAATACATGGAAAAACATCCTGAAGCTGTTGTCTCCAGAGCTTCAGAACTGAAGATCATTGGTGCTCAGGACCTGAAGATGTCAAAGAAAGAATCAGATGACCCTCTAAGAAAAATTTCCTTTGTTTCTAGTTCTTCTGATCCTTTACCAGACTCTAAAGATTCTTAATAGTTTGATTAAACTGCTGTGATATATTTGATTATTTGTTTATCTGATTGATAATCTGCCAGTTTATTGTTAACTATTTGCTGAATTTATTTTTTAGTGTTTTATTGCTAGCTGTTTTAGATTTTGAGAGACTTAACTCAAATAGGGGGAGATTGTTGGTACCCTAGTTTGATTTGAGTTTAGTCCTCTCCTTTGTGCCCCTTGACCCAAGAAATATCTATGGTCAATGGATAGAAGTCTAGCTGTAGAGTCCTCGCTTTTCCAAATTGAGAATTTGGTTAAGTAGTTTTTCGTTCGACTATAGTCGAACGCCGTTCGACTATCATCTATTGGCTGATCGACGATCGTCTATCAGTTGGTCGACGCTTTGTCTGCGCTGATAGTTCGACTATCTGTTGATAGTTCGACTATCCGTTCTGCGCTGATAGTTCGACTATCTGTTGATAGTTCGACTATCTGTTCTGCGCTGATAGTTCGACTATCTGTTGATAGTTCGACTATCTGTTCTGCGCTGATAGTTCGACTATCTGTTGATAGTTCGACTATCTGTTCTGCGCTGATAGTTCGACTATCTGTTGATAGTTCGACTATCTGTTCTGCGCTGATAGTTCGACTATCTGTTGATAGATCGACTATCTGTTTCGTCTTGATAGTTCGACTATCGGTTGATAGTTCGACTATCTGATAGCTCGACTATCTGCTGATAGATCGACTATCTGTTTTGTTTTGATAGTTCGACTATCTGTTGATAGTTCGACTATCTGTTTTCTGAGGTAGGTCGACTATCTGCTTGATAGGTCGACTATCTCTGTGCGCTTGATAGCTCGACTATCTGTCCTAGATAGATCGACTATCTGATAGTTCGACTATCTGTCCTGATAGTTCGACTATCTGTTGCGGTAGCTCGACTATCTGTTTGATAGCTCGACTATCTGGATCGTTCGACTATCTGCCCGATAGTTCGACGATCTCCTGGCGTCGTTCGACGATCTTCGAAGGTCGTTCGACGTTTTCTGTCTGCCTTTGTATTTTGTATTTATTTATTATATTTAATTAATTAATACATTTTCTGGCACAGTATTTTAAGCTGTATGATAATATAATCAGGCAATATTTGCTCCATCTTTTTTGCCTGAGTCAAATCTTTTTAAGATAAAGTTGTTTGTCTTATTAGCTGTCATGTTAATTTACTTTATCTATTGTCAGCCCTTTATAGCCGTTAGACTGAAAAGTCTTCTTTTGCTATAAAGAGATTATTTCTGATGTGACTTTATTTAGTCCTTCTGTTATCTGATTTAAGCCTGCAGCTTCTTAGAAAGTGATTTATTCCTTTTATAGAATGTTTTGCTGCAGAGATATTTCTGTCTTCTTGATATTTACAGCCCAGGTCTCAAGGCTTAGAAGAAGACAAATAATTCAAATGGAAGAGAGCCGTTGCTTGCTGATGATTATATAAAGAACCCTTTGAAGAAGGATTCAAGCTAGTTAATAGAAGCTAATAGCCAACCAGAGTTTATTCAAGCTCTCAAGCCTTCATCAAGCTCAAGCTTCCTGCTCTCAGCAATCTCCATCTAACTGAGAAGTGTTAAGATCTTCATCTCTTCTTCACCTGAGTTCTCCTGCTTTCAGGAAGTTCAACTCAGAGTTCCTTTGAAGAAGAAGAAGAAGAAGATAGCTGCTTGAAGAACTTTGATTTTATTATTTACTTTCTTCCTGTAGCTCTTTCCTTCAGAACTTTCTGAAGAGTTTCTCTGCACTGAAGCAAGACTTCACCTGGACATTTTTGAGCTAGGGGGAGCCTTGATTCTTTAGAGCATTCTAGCTCAGTGCAAGCTTTTGTGCTTCTCTAATCTATTGTAAAATAGAGAAGACATTTTAACCTTCTTCCCCCTCCTGTACAGGGTTATTACTCCCTTCAAAAGTATCCCTTGGTGGCAGGGCACCTGATCAAAAACCTGTGCTTGGTTTTTAGACACCTGATCAAAAGTCTAAAGGGTTTCTGAATCTACCTGAATCAGATTCTGTTGGTGGCAGGGCACCTGATCAAAAACCTGAGTGGATTCCTACTGTGTGGGTAGAAGAGTGGACGTACCCAAGTTGTTTGGGGAACCACTATAAATTTCCTTGTGTCGTCTGGATTCCTCTGTTTAATTCCTGCATTGTGGCTGTGATTAGATATAACTAGGTTGCTAGTTGCTGATTAGGTTTTTCCAAGCTTAACTGTAATTACAGTTAGCTTGTGTTTGTACACATCACTTGTATTAGGCTTTAAGGTTAAATCAGTATCTATAATCTTTTCATTCCGCACTTCACTCCAAGGGAGTTGGGTAGAATATTAAGTTTTGTCTGTGCAAAATTTGATAACTCTATTCACCCCCCCTCTAGAGTAGTATCTATCCCTTCACTTTCAGAGGTTTTGGAAAATTTTGAGGAGGTGGTGGTGGTGCAGAAAAATCATTTTGTGGTGGCGGACGCATTGCATTCGAGGGATTACTCCACGAAAAATTCGGGTGATTACTTAAAGCAGGATTATAACTATTTGGAAAAGAAAAACCGGGCGCAGGAAAATTCGCAGCAGGAAAATTATGAAAACCATTTCTAGGCATATTATTAACATAATCTAATTGTTCGGGAGCAGGAGTTGCAGATTCCAATACCTGAGGGGCGGAGGCAGTCATCTCCGTAATTTATTAACTTAATACTTCCACTTGCAGAGCTAGCTGGGAGACGTTGTCTACTTCAAAGATACCTACAAGTTTGTTTGGGCGGGACCTATGCACATTTCACTGATAGGTGTTCATGGCTATGTCCTCGAAAAGCTCAAGAGCTGCTTCCGGGGTTTTGAGGTTTAAAGACCCGCCAGAAGCTGCGTCTATCATTTGCTTTGTGTTTTGATTTAACCCGTTATAAAACATCTGTACTTGTAACCATACAGGCAGCGTGTGATGGGGGCATCGTCTTAAGAGTTCTTTAAATCTTTCCCAGGTTTCATACAAAGTTTCAGAATCAATCTGAAAAAAGGCAAAAATATCGTTCCTAAGTTTTGCGATTTTGGCTAGCGGAAAATACTTCGCCAAAAATTTTTCACTTAATTGATTCCAGGTCTTGATGTTGTTTTTAGGTAGAGTGTTCAGCCACTTCTTAGCCTTATTTCTAAGAGAAAAAGGAAAGAGTCTTAGCCTAATAGCATCATTTGTAAGACCATTTATCTTGAAGGTGTCATAAATCTCAAGAAAGCTTGTTATATGTGCGTTCAGATCTTCATCTTGAAGTCCGTCATATTACAAATACTACTGCACCATTTGAATTATGCTAGGCTTAAGTTATTCGATCATTTGGCGGGAGCGCATTGGTTTTCCAAGTTAGATTTGCACTCTGGGTACTATAAGTTTAGAATACAAGAGGAAGACATTCCGAAAACTGTGTTTAGCTCAAGATATGGGTTATACGAGTTCCTGGTAATGCCGTTCGGGCTCACAAACTCCCCTTTTGCCTTTATGAGTTTGATTAACATGGTGTTTGAGCCGTATTTGGACATTTTTTCACCATCTTCATCAATGACATTTTGGTCTACTCAAAGACAGAAGAACAGCATGCTGAACACTTGGCCTTAGTTTTGAAGAAACTTAGAGAGCACTCTTTATTTGCTAAGTTCAACAAGTGCGAGTTCTGCCTCCAAGAAGTTTCCTTCTTAAGCCATGTTATTAGTGGAGTTAGATTAGCAGTAGACCCTGCCAAGGTGTGTGCAGTGAAGGAATGGTCGCCTTTGAAGTCAGCGACTGATGTACGAAGCTTTCTTGGACTTGCGGGGTACTATAGAAAGTTTGTGGAGGGATTTTTGAAGATAGCCCTCCCTCTCCTTCCCGAAAAAGAAGGGTGTGCCATATGAGTGGACATCTCAGTGTGAGGCTCCATTTCAAGAGCTAAAGAATCGTCTTACTACCGAACCAATCCTAGCTCTCCCATCAGGGAAGGAAGGATTTCAGGTTTACACTGATACGTCCTATCATGGGATGGGAGCAGTATTGATGCAGTCTGGGCATGTGATTGCTTACGCTTCGAGACAGTTGAAGAAGTATGAGGTAAATTACCCCGTGCATGATTTGGAATTGGGAGTAGTGGTGTTCGCCTTTAAGGTTTGGAGACATTATTTATATAGCATCCACTGCGAGATATTTCAGACCATAGGAATTTGAAATATGTTTATACTTAGAAGGAGTTGAATTTGAGGCAACGGCGGTGGTTAGAATTCTTGTATGATTATGAGTTTACGTTAAACTACCACCCTAGGAAAGCAAACTTCATAGCTGATGCACTAAGTAGAAAGATACCAGCGTCGAGCCCTGAGTCTCGAATGATGACTATGGAATTGAGTCGAGTGATCGAGGAGATGAAAATTACACTAGTAAGTAAGAATCACTTTAAGATGTATACAGAATACTTGGCTGACCTGAGCATAGTATGTGACATTCATAAACGAATCCAGGAAGAAAAAGGGAAGGATGCTGCTCTGGACCCTATGATGAAAGAAATAAAGTTTGGTTCTACTGAAGAATATGATTTAAAGGAAGGCCTCGTTCATTTCCGTGGCAGGCTCTATATTCCCGAGGGAGGTGGAATCCGGGAAGAAATCTTGAGAGAGGCTCATTGCACTATGTATTTAGTACATCCCAGGATTGCCAAAATACATAATGACTTACGGAAGACCATGTTCTGGCCAGGGATGAAGAGAGCTGTTAAGTATTATGTTACATATTGTGAGTCTTTTCAAAGGGTAAAGGTGGAGTGTAAAAGCCCTGGAGGTTTATTAAAGTCATTTCCCATCCCCGAGCGGAAGTTCGAAGATATCTCCATGGATTTTGTCCACGGGTTACCTCGTTCACACTCTGGGAATGATTCATTTTGGGTATTTATGGACTGCCTGATGAAGGCCTCCAGGTTCATTCTAATGAGGAGAGAGTCGCATGTTGATGTTTTGGTGAGTCTCTTTGTGGAATAGTTTGTGTGGTACTATGGAGTGCCCAAGACAATCGTCTTTGACCGCGATGGCCGCTTCACTTCCAAGGAATGCAGGGTGATTCAAGCATGCATGGGCTCTCGCCTTAGCTTTAGTATAGCTTTTCATCCTCAAATGGACGGCCAGTCTGAGAGGACCATTAAAATCATGGAAGATCTATTGAGGTTATGCGTGTTGGATTGAGGAGAGACATGGGAAAGGCTCTTGTCGCTAGTGGAGTTTTCATACAATAATAGTTATCTTGATAGCACCAGAATGCCGCCCTACGAAGCACTTTATGGGAGGAGGTGTAGAACTCCATTATCATTGGTACAAGATGAATACCTAAAGATTTTGGGTGTGGAGTATATTGATAATACTAATACTATGGTTAGGTTGATACGAGACCGCATGCTTGAGGCTCTGAGTCGACAGGCAAAGTACTATAATGCAAAGCACAGGATGGTGAAGTTCCAAGTGAGTGACAAGGTGACTTGATGATCTGGTCAATGCATGGAGTATCACATGTGCGTGGAATAAAGAAGTTCAGCCCGAGATATGTGGGACCTTATATTATATTGGAAAGGATTGGCCCTTTGGCCTATCGGCTCGAGCTACCACCGAAGATAGAAAATTTGCTTGACATCTTCCATATATCATAGCTTCTGAAAGCACTCCTACTACCCGATCAGCATATCAACGCTATAAATGGAATAGTGGCAACAGATAGGTCTGTTCAACTAGAGCCAGTGCAGGCACTCGATACTGAAACAAGAAGCTTGCGCCGGAAGAGTGTGCCTTTGGTGAACGTCCTATGGTCTAATTACGGAAAAGTGGAATATACTTTGGATTTGGTGGACTTGATGCAGAATCACAACTCAGAGTTGTTTCCCAAAGGTAAATTTAAAAGCATACCTTATTTTTCATGTTTTACCTTCCCCATAGACTTAGCATGATTTCGGAGATGAAATATTTTATTTTGTTTATAGGATTTGTAACGTCCCGATTCGCGCTAGACCCTCATGCTCATTTTCAAGTAAGGTGAGTTTACTTGGGCTCGGGGTGTGCTGGTAGATAGGCTTGCACTTGAGCCGGGGGAAGTGCTGACTCAACATTCTGTTTCTGGACACTACCATGCGACGATAGTAGGTACCGCGCAGCGGTAGCCATCGTTGAGTATATACGAAGAATACCTAGATATGTCGAGAGCATCGAGTAGACAAAAGTTTGTTGAGTGCTATCGCACGACAGTAGCACTATACTGTGCGGCGGTAGCCGACTAACTTATCAACGTATTGATCTATAAGATATCGCCTGGCATTAGTGATATCGTGGAGATAGGCCCCCTATATTATTGGGTTTGTTTCTTGGTGAGATAGCGTGTAGTGTTAGAAGAGTACCGCATAGCGGTAGCAGTAAATATGGCGGCACCTGAGTGGGCAGTTTGGAAGGTGGCTTGCGAAGGAAGTTGATTTCGAAGTTAACGCGCGGCTGTAGCTCCCTGATCAGAAAACCCTAGATCCATTTGGCCGCCTCCTTTATATATGATTGTCCAGGCTTGGCCGATTGTCTTCTTCCCCGATTTTCCTGAGAGAATGAAGGCTTTTCTTAGAAGGGCAAGGAACAGGATGGGATTTCTCTCGGAGGATAAGAGCGAGAGCCAAGGTCGACGCCGCCACGCCGCCAAGGAGGATAACAAGATCTATGTCCATAAATGAGGTAATCTTCCTACCCCCTCCCTTGGTGCTAGATATTTAGTTATTAAATAGGAGAGATGTCGGCTCAAAGGAGTTTGACCTTGGTGAGAAATGAAGATCTCCAAGGAAGAGACCATGCTGGGTGTAACACCTCCGTCCATTACATGAAATATAATAGAGGGTCTGGCCGGGGCCCCACGCCATATTCCACAGATAGCCAGTGATGTTACGCATGAATATCAAGACTAGTATACGCATCCTAACTCAGAGCCTTCTAGCGGAAGCTTTAGGGGTTATTATTGAACTCATCAAACATGAATGTCCACTATATATAAACAAAAACACTTATATATATAACAGGAATGTATACAAAAATACACGAAAGTTTTTGGCCTTAAGACCTTACAGTTTGTAACACCCCAAAAGGAGTAGTGGTCATTGGAGGAAACCACTCGAATTCGACGAACATATTTCTCGAGTTCGACGAACGTCAAAATGTTCTTGAGTTCGACGAACGTCGAAATGTTCTTAAGTTCGACGAATGCCGAACGGCTTCCAGTGAGTTCGACGAACGTTGACTTGCATGTTCGTCGAACAATGTGTATATCGAACGGCTTTATCGTGCATTCAACGAACGTCGAACGAATGTCTTGAGTTTGATGAACGTCGAATGGCCTTAACTTCGAATGACTATCTTTAGTTCGACGAACGTCGAACGGCCTTCACGTCAAACTATCTTCTCGAGCTTGACGGAAGTCGAATGGATTTTGGAGTAACAGCGACCGATAAGCGGTGGGTTGACTTTTCAACTAAAATCGTGGTTGTTGCTCTAGGAAGAGAAGAGATCATGTGGTTGGAGGTAAACCCGAGGCTACATATGCAGAGGGTTATGGATTGAGGAATTCATTATTTCCTTCACCACACTCTCTTCCTTTCATCTCCTTTGAGTATTCTTAAAAGAAGGAACTAAGGAGTGTTGGACTGACCTTTGTGAAGTTACTTGAGAAGATCTTGTGAGTGGAATCAAGATCTGAGCCTAGAATCGCGAAGAGGAGAGCAGTGTGCTACTTTCCATCCTCGTAGAAATGCTCGATCATGACTCCGAAGAGAACTTCAAGGGTAACGGCCTCCTGCTTGGATAAGTGAAGTCCTAATTTTCCATGTGCATGGAATCCTCCACCAAAAGGTGGAATTGTTAAGAGGATTCTGTGGGTTGATACGTGTTATCCCCAATTACATTTTCATATATGTCCGGAAATGTGTTTTACGGAATAGGCATATTGTGTGAAGCACATCCGGACAGGTTGGTCTGGATTGGCGATGCTTTATTTTGAGAACTAGAGAAGACTCCGCGTATAAATGGGTACTTTACGGAGTCTGTGGGTTGTGCCTGTGAAGTGGATTAATAAGAAGTACTGGAGTGGAGTTCCAGGAAACTACCATAGGAATTCATGTGTTGTATTCAATGAAAAGACTAGTATTTCTGGAACTACAGGATGCTGCAGGGTTTGAGTTGAGTTTGGGCGCAGAAAGAGAGCTTTTGTTGGCCCCGCCAAGCGATCACGATGAACGCTGGCACTAAATCCCTTTTTATGAAGTCAGCCCTTGGAGGACATTGAACTGGCGATTTGAGCAATGGGCAAGGTATGAACTGTATCCACATTATGGCTGTCTAACTTGAGTGCCTAAATTATTTGCGTTCTTTAGGATCACATAATGAGAGTCTTAGGATGTTCGCCAATAAGACTAAATTCTTCGGCCGCAGGCCGTGGAGCATGAATGCTCAATGTTTACGGTTGGGTATGGAACCTCTAAACGGTGGTGGGACCCTGGTTTTCCGGTGCACCTATAATGTGCCGTGAGTGAACAGAGCATCGGGCCGTACAGAGGACGTTTGTGATATATTGAATTGTGCGTGAGTGCATATTTTGTAATATATCTGCTTGTGAAAAAACTATGTCTACAGGGAAGGAATACAACTTCCCCAGAAAAAGGGTAGGGTCATTATAATTTGGTCAGCTGAATGCTGACTGTTCCCTTATTTTCCACCCTCGTGGTGGATTGTATCTGTGCAGGTGTTGGGGAGCCGAGCGAGAAATAGCGAGCAAAAGCCCTTGCTGCATTGATGGCCTCGAAGGCCAAGAGGAATAGTTTTACTATTTTTATGTGTGGCCGGCCTGCGTGCCGAAGTATGTAAACCACACTTGCAAAGATTAACTGTAAGGCCTTAAGGCCAAACACCTTTTGTGTATTTTTGTGTAAATTCCTATGAGATATATATATATATATATATATATATATATATGGTTTTTTATATATATAGTGGACATTCATGGTTGATGAGTTCAGTAATAACCCTTAAAGCTTCCGCTAGAATGCTCTGTGTTAGGATGCATGTAGTAGTTTTTGATTTTAATACATAAGGTCGCTGACTGTCTGTGGAATATAGCGTGGGGCCCCGGCCGGACCCTCCGTTATATTTCATGTGATGGATGGAGTTGTTACAATTTGGTATCAGTTTGTCTTTGTCTTCCTCTTACGAATTCGTAGTCGAATTCTTTTGAGGGGTGGTAGGAACGTGTATGTTCGGCCGTTATAACATCAATGAACTCAAGAATGTCCACTTAGGAACAAAAATACACTTGTTTGAGGAACCTGCGTATTCCTAATAGTCGTTGTTTGCTTTTGAGTAATCGCTAAATTTTGTATTTTATACTTATAGGTGACTCGAAGTGGTGTGGGGCAGTCTGAGCCCCAGCGTTCTATTGAAAGTGCGGCACCGGTTGAGGTGCCCATACCTACTCCTTCTACAGAGACAGTGTGTTTAGTTGCTGAGGCATTATTTGCAATGATCCACTCACAGCCTACTTGGCAGGCGCAGCCTGTAATTGTGCCAGAACAAGTTGGTGTGAGGCCAAAACCTATGGCAACTGTGGTAGATGTACGAGCAGCGGAACGACAATTGAAGCAGTTCATGAGTTTCAGTCCTCCTACGTTCGCGGGGGAAGGATCCCCAGCGTAGGCAGAGTACTGGCTTGCCTGAGTCAAAATAATTATGACGGAATTACAAATTGAGGAGGAACTGAAAGTCATCTTGGCCACTTTCCTGTTGGAAGGAGAGGCTCGGCTTTGGTGGGATGAAATAGAGTTGCACCACTTAACAGGCAGACAACTAACGGAGGTCTCGATAGGGGAGTTTTCGAGACTATTCTCCGCAAAGCATCTGTCGTCGGCACAACGCATAGCCATGGAAAATGAGTTATAACATCTGACTCAGGGATAAAGTAGCGTTGATACCTACTTGCATGAGTTTACAAGATTGGGACGCTATGCCGGTCTATTTTTGCAGAAGAAGAGCGTAAAACCAATAGGTTCTACGAAGGACTACGGGATGAGCTAAGATTTCTGCACTCGAGTTCGGTGAACCAAGGGTTTCAAGTGTTGGTAGAGACGTCCCGTGCATTGGAAAAAGATATGAAGAGGGTACAGGGCAAGAGGGACTTTGCGGTGACAAAGTCCGAGTTCAAAGCACCGCATCCTAAAAAGTCGGGCTACCGCAAGAGATGGGGTAAGTGGTCAAAGTTTTCTGGACAGGCTCCTTCCATAGTTGCGTCTGGAGCAACTTCTATGCAATACCCTCGTGTCTGTTATACATGTGGAAAGGTTGGTCATCTATCCCGTGACTGTCGGGTTGGTCCGCCAATGGTTGACAAGAAGGCAGAAGCTACTTATGCCTAAAAGGGAAAGGCAATGGAATCCACGACGTCCCAGTATGCTCCCGCCCAACCAAGGGTGTACAACCTTGGATAACAAAAGACCATCAAGCAGGCTGATGTGGTCACAGGTATGAGTTAAGATACAGTTTTTACTGCTTTCTATACTTAGTACCTTGTGCATTACTTGTGCATGAATTGTTTATATTAGGCTTTGTACTTATTCGGGACTGTCTGGCGAGAGCACTGTTCGATACAGGTGCTTCGCATTCGTTTCTATCTGAAGATTTCGTGTCACAGATCGCGGTGCCGACTCGCATGAAGATAGATAGCATGAAGGTATTATTACCTAACGGTTGCGTGATGGGTGCAGATAGGTCTTGCTTTGTAGAGGTATGGATGGGAAGTCGAGATTTCGGAGCTTTCGGAGCAGTGTGTCTGTATTGATTGTAACTTAAAGGAAGTCACGCTGGGTTAGAATACCGAGCTCGAGACTAAATTTGCTGGTATGCGAGGATCAAGCAAGATATTAATATCTTCTCTCCAAGTAGTCAAGGCTGTTCGGAAGGGCACGAAGTTATTCTTCACTCTTTTACAGGCTGTTGAGCCAAACACCAGTTTGAGTGACGTTGTAATTGTATCGGAGTAAGTAGATGTGTTTCCGCAGAATCTTCCGGGGTTACCTCCCCAACGAGAAATAGACTTCACTATCAAGTTGGTGCCAGGTGCGAAACATGTGGCCCTCTCACCATACCGAGTAGCGCCAAATGAAATGGCTGAACTTAAGGTTCAATTACAAGAGCTGCTAGAGCAAGGATATATACGCCCAAGTATGTCACCTTGGAGCGCACCGGTTCTTTTTGTGAAAAAGAAGGACGGAAGCTTGCGGCTATGCATCAACTATCGAGAACTGAACAAGTTAACAGAAAAGAATAAGTATCTGATTCCACGGATAGATGATTTGTTCAACCAACTGGTAGGATCAACAGTGTACTCTGAAAGACAACTTAAGCAATTGATAATCATTTGATACCAATTGAAAGTACCCTTAGGCAATTGATAATCCTCTGATACCAATTGAAAGTTTGGGGATAAATCTGATTTACTCTAGAGGGGGGTGAATAGAGTGATTTAAAACTTTTGTTGTTTTTAAAATCTATCACAAAAATTAGTGATAGTAGTAGTTATATAAAATGAAAGAGAAACTAAGCTAAACTACACAACCACAGCAGAGCGGAGCAAGGAAAAATGAACACACAGACAACACAAGAATTTATAGTGGTTCCCCAAATCTGGGTACATTCACTCTTATACGACCCTGGTAGGAATCCACTAACAGTTTTTTGACTAGGTGACTTCCACCACAGGTTTTTGCTCTGGTGACCTGTCACCACAAGATCTATTTACAGGGAGATCTCACAACCCTTTAGGCTTTTGATCAAGCGCCCAAAAACCAACAAAGAACTTTTGAAGGGAGTTAATAAACCCATTATACAGTGAGTTAAGAAGGTGATGTTGTCTTCTCTTTCTCAAAACAACAGAGAATACTTAATGGAATTCTGGTGTCAAAGCTCCCCCTAAGATGTCTAAATGTTCAGGAAGACTGGAGCTTTGCTCAGGGTGTAGGTCTTAAGCCTTGACTTGTTGAAATCCAGAAAATCGTAGACAGATCTAGAATTATTGTCTTTGAGGATTCCTGGAGTAGAAGTTGAGAGGACACTTGATATATGTTTGATGTTCTTCTTTAGTCTTCTATAAGGTCAAGGGGAAAACAACTTGTTTTTCTATACAGAGAAGGAGATGATGTTGTTCTGTGTATCTGTTTCTCTGTTTGAGATCTATTTGAAAAAATCTCTTTTATATCCTGCTATCTAATTATGCTTTTGAATTTTGAATTATAAGCATTAATTGCTGATTAGATTCTGGAGATTGAAACAGCTGGAATATCGTCTTTAATGAGTTTCCCCAACTGTCCTAGTAAAATAAGCAAGTAATTAACTCTGATGAAATCCATAATTAATGTTGCCATGAACAGCTATATTCTTGAGAATATGAGCATTAATTACTCAGAGAATTACTGCCAAATAATAGAATGAATTAGGGACAAAGATAGGGATAACTTATCATTTTGACTCGGAATAGTGTTCGTCAACCTCTGGGCAGATTTCGTCGACCAGAGTTCCAAGTAAATCGAGCTGAGAATTCCTATTCGTCGTCCTGAGCTCAGCGAACATCAATATGGAAATATCTTGTTAACTCTGCGCTCCAAGTTCGTCTATTAGAAAATCTATCTTGAAGGAAGAAATTGTCGACCTGAGCTCGAATATCGTCGAGCTCAACTCAGGGAAAGAACTCTGAGTTTGTTGATCTGAGATCAACGATCGTCGAGCTGAGTTCGAAGAACTTCGAACTAATAATCTAAATTCTTAATTCTTCGAAGTCTTGAGTCTCCTGAAGTCCACTACAGGCAAGTCCATGAAGATTGATTCTAATGACTAGCCTAAACCTTAGGACTGATAAAATTAACCCTGGTAATACAAGATGGGTAAAACATCTTAATAGTGAACCTTAGCCCAAATCCAAACTAGAGATCCAACAATCTCCCCCTATTTGGATGAGGTCGCTAGACAAAATATAAAATAAAATCACAAAGTAAAACAACAAATATCTGGTAGAAAATAAAAATCTTGAAGATATGTACAACAAGTGCTTTGTGACAAATTAACATAAATAGTTCAGAAAATAAACTAATCAAAAAGTTATTTAGGTTTCTTGGAATTGTCTTTGTCAGAAGGTTGTCTGAATATGATTTCCCTATTAGGATTGGAAGATTCTCTCTTTTACAGTATCATATCAGCTGCTCCAATGATGTTGCAAAAAGTGGCTCTTCGAACAACTGCTTCTGGGTGAAGACTCATATAGGAATCAACATTGAAGAACTGATTAGCTTTATCATACCTTTTTAATTCTTCTTTTCTGTAGGAAGACATGGTAGAATATTGAAAGGGATCTTTACCTTCTGCTTTAGCTTTGTTTATCAGAGAGAGTCCAACCAGTTCTTGAAATCTAGCCATCTTTGAAGTATTTTCTTATTTAGGATCAACAAAAGGAACTGGTGGAGATTCAGGTCTTCAAGGACTGCTGCCTTTCTTTAGTTCACCATGATATTTTGAAGCACTCTTTAGCTCTAAGGTTGGAGGTGGATTGCTTCCTGTGGACTGCTGCAGTTGATGTCTGCTGCTCTGAGAACTTGGCTTGGAATGTCTTTGATATGTTTTAGTGATTGTAGTTAATCTATGAGAGACACTTCCAGAGGCCCCTACAGATGGAGGAGGAGGAGGAGGATCCTTTCTGAATTGCTTAGGAGGGGACCTGTATCTTCTCCTCTTCTTCCTTTCCTTTGGTTCATTCTTAGATAGCCACATCCACTGAGGCATACCAAGATAAGGAGTAATTTTATTCAACATGTAATATGGTGTGTCTGTAGTTGGGTAAGGCTTAGGAACTACCTGAGGAATAGATTTTCTGTTCTTAGGTATCCTTTTCATAGATTTTGGTTCATCAGAGTCATTATTATCATTGTCATTATTGTCATCAGAAGAACCAAGAGGATTATCATATAAGTCATCAATCTCTTTCAATGCTTCCTTGGAGATTTGCTTCTCAGCCTTAGGTAGCACTTGAAATTCTGGAACTTCTGGCTCAGCAACACTTACAGCAACAATTTGATTTTCATCTTCTTTTTCCATGTCTGCAAACATGATGTCATATAAGTTTGGCATTGGGGAGTCAACCCATATACGAGGAGGAGGACTACACACCTCTTCAGCAACTAGTAATTCAGAGATCACAAAGGCTGCCAAATTTGCTATTATTTGGTCCATAACTTCTGGACTTACTGGAGCAGAATAACATACAATGGCTTTGGACAAAACTTGCTCAGGAGAGGAAGAGAATGATAAAGAGTATCAAAATCTTATAATAAATCAGCTAAGTCCACAGAAGGGTCTAGCTAAAAGAATGGTACAGCTGCCAAAGGTTCAGCAATCTCAACATCAGTGACCTCAGTATCAAATTATGAAGGATCCGCCTCAAGAAAATCTAAGAGCTCTGTATCTGTATTTACACTTTCTATAACTACTATATCCATATGTACATCTGCTATTGTTGCTGTTGCCACTACAGCTAGAGGATAAAGAACTGTAACTTCTTCACAAGACATCTCCCCCTGCCTGGTTTCAGAGGGTCCTGAAGCCAGGCCCCTAAAAGAAGAAGGGATAGAGGGGGTAGTAGCAAAGAGAGTAGAGAGGGAGGAGATGGAATCCGTAAGAGGTGAAATTGCCTCTGCTATGAGATTCCTGAGGATTGGAGTGTTGAGCTCCAGGATATTGGAGATGGATGGAGAATCCAATTGCATTAACTCATGAGGTGTCTGAGTAGATACAGATGGATGGATGATGGAGGATGAAGTGAGAGGTTTAGTATCTATCATTATTTCATTTGGGGTTGATGGAGTGTGGTTTTGAGATGATGCTAATAATTTAAATGATGGAAATGATATAGATTGTTAAGTGGTATGTTATCAAGGTGAGGTGTTAATGGGGATGGAGGAGGTGTGATGTGTTCTGGAGATGTAAGGACTGTTGGTTGATGCCCTAGTGAGGCAGGTAGTGTTGGAGATTGAAGTTTTGATGTTGAGGTAGTGGATGGTTGTTGGAGGGGAGTTGATGAAGGAAGTGAAACCTGTGGAGGAAGAGGTTGTTGTTGAGAGGGAAGTGATGGAATCCTGATGGAGGGAATTTCTTCTAGAGGGGAGGAGTGGTTATTACTACCCTTGTGTACATAGAAATTCTGGAAGAGGATGAAGCCCTGGATGGCTTAGTGATGGTCCTCTCCCATATACCAAATAAGGAACAAGTCAGCCTCATGGATGCATTGATGAATATGGTGTGAGAGACTAGTGATTCAGATGCCTTGTCTTGGAGGAAATTCCCTAGAATCCTCCCAAAACAGACTTCCTTCTTAGTACTCTTTTTTTAAAATCAAATAATATATTTCCCCAGTGTACTGCCTTCTTATTCACCACAACACACATCACCAAAAATTGGTGCCTAGTAATGTAATCATGGGCTGTGTGTTTGCTTAGCAAAATCTTGCCCACAACATCAGCAAGAAATTTTTATTCAGTTGACAAATACTTTTTAAGAAGTTTGTAAGGGTTTTCACCAGTATGACCCATTTTAATCAACATGTTATCATAATCAGAAATGTTTATCTCAATATCTTCATCGCCATTAACGAAACCAAAAATTTCTGTTAAAATGGTAGGGGTTAGGGTAACCTGATTCCTAGAGATGGTGTCGGTCATGGAATTGGCATCTGGAGTAGTTGATGTAAAAAACCCATTCTCTTATTTCATTTGCAGCTTACTTGATTCTGGTGGTCATAAACTTCTTTAACTATTATTCTTCGAATAACTGTAGTATATTCATGAATATTTGATCATAGTGTTAGAAGGAGTCAAAATCAATGTCAAACCCAGTGTCGAATTTCATGCTTGTGAGAGAGTTTGCTGGAATCGCCATTGTTTCCTTCAAAAATAAGAAAGATCAAGTGCAAGAGAGTTTTGAAGGCGCGGGATTTTGTTCGAAGAAAAACCCTTTTATAAGGTTTTTGGAATATGAAGCGACGAGCTCTATCCTGTGAAAAAAAAATTTCTTCGATCTGAGTTCGACGAAATATTTTATTGACAAAAGAGTTCGTCGATCTCAGTTTGAAGAGAGGAAAACTTTTTGTCGTACTCAGGTCGACGAAAATTTTTCTGAAGCAATGTCATCGATCTCCGTTAAATGAAAAGACTTCACACTGAGAAATATCGTCATTCTCAAGTCGATAAAAAGTCTCAAGAAGATTTCTCAGCTCGTCGATCTCCATTCGACGAACTTTGATAAATTATTCGACCACAGACAGAAATTAAATTAAAGCCTCTCCATTTATCATACCTAGTTGATTCATAAAGAACAGATGGTTCCTCTCATCCAAGGGTTTGGTGAAGATGTCTGCTCTTTGCAAATCAGTGTAGATGTAGACAAGCTTAATTTTATTTTTGTCCACACAATCTCTAATGAAATGATGCCTTATTTTTATATGCATAGTTCTACTATGATGTACTGGATTCTGTGCAATGAAAATTGCGTTTGTATTATCACACAATAAGGTTGAATTATTTAAGTTGATATCATAATCTAGGAGTTTGTTCTAAATCCACAGTATGTATGAACAATAACTGCCAGCTGCTATGTATTCAGCTTCTGCAATTAAAGTAGACACAGATGTCTGCTTTTTACAAAACAAGGACACTAGTCTAGAACCAAGGAACAGGCATGTCCCTGATGTGCTTTTTCTATCCACTTTACATCCAGCAAAGTCAGCATCTGAGTATCCAGTCAACTCAAACTCTAACTCAGTTGGATACCAGAGTCCTAAACCAGGACAACCCTTTATATATCTTAAAATATTTTTTAGAAAAGTAAGGTAGGATTATTTAGGGTTCACCTGGAACCTAGCACAAAGGCATGTAGCAAACATTATGTCTGGCTTACTTGCTGTGAGATATAATAGGGACCCAACAATACCGCTATATAGTTTCTGATCAATAGGCTTGCCATATTCATCAGAGTCAATCACAACATTAGAAGCCATGGGTGTTTTCTTTATTGAGGCATCTGACATCCCAAACATTTTAATTAGCTCCTTAGAATACTTGGACTGGGATATGAAGATGCCATCAGGAAGTTGCTTCACTTGGAGGCCAAGAAAGTAAGAGAGCTCACCCATGCTGCTCATTTCAAACATGAAATGCATTAGGTCAGAGAACCTCTTGCATAGTTTGGAATCAGTAGAGCCAAAAAAAATGTCATCTACATAATTTTTACTAATAATATTTGATCCTTATGATGTCTAGTGAACAATGTCCTATCTACTATGCCCTTAGAGAATTTATGCTATAGAAGAAAGCTAGCTAAGGTTTCATACCAAGCTCTTGGAGCTTACTTTAGACCATAGAGAGCCTTATGCAATTTAAAGACATAAGAAGGATGGGTTGGAGAAATAAAACCTGGTGGTTGCTCCACATAAACCTCTTCTTTAAGTTCACCATTTAAGAATGCACTCTTGACATCCATTTGATATACTTTGGACTTATTGTAGACAACATAAGCAAGGAAGATTCTGATTGCTTCTAGCCTTGCAACAGGTGCAAATGTCTGGTCATAGTCAATGCCTTCCTCTTGTCTATAGCCTTGAGCAACTATCCTTGCCCTGTTCCTGGCAATAACTCCCTGGGCATCTAGTTTATTCCTGAATACCGATTTAGTTCCAATGGCTGGGTAGTCTTTCGGTCTTGGAACTAGATCCCAAACTTTACATCTCTCAAACTGGTTGAGCTCCTCTTGCATTGTAATAATCCAGTATGGATCTTGCTCAGCATCTTTAATGGATTTAGGCTCAATTTGAGATATGAAGCAGGCATGCATCAAGTCTTGGTTGACTTGATGCCTGGTCTGCACACCTATTGACATGTCTCCAATCACCTGAGATACAGGATGATCTCTAAGTGTGACAAACTAAGTAGGTGGAGTTGGTTCAGCAACAGCTTAGGGAATTAATTCCTCTTATGGAATTATGGGAGCTTTTTTTGGTTCAACATCCACTTCAGTGGATTCATCTTCACTATCTTCATTTTTATATGGAGAGGGATGTGCAACAGTTTCATTTGTGAGGGTCAACTCAACCAACTTCTCACACAAGTGTGGTACCTGCAAAGTTTCACTGGTAGAAGGATTCTTCTTCTTGTAAGACATGTTAGTTTCATCAAATGATATATGTACAGTCTCTTCCATTTTCATGATAGATTTATTATATACCCTATATGCCTTACTGACTTGGGAGTATCCTAGAAAAATTCCCATTGCAGTCTTGGCTTCAAACTTTCTAAGATATTTCTTGTCATTGTTAAGAATGTAGCATAAACAACCAAAAATTCTAAAGTAATCTACTTTGGGTTGCTTCCCATGAAGTAATTCATAGGGATCCTTGACCTTAAGCTTATGTATCAGACTCCTATTCAGTACATAATTTGTTGTGCTTACAGCCTCTGCCAAAAGGATAGTTGCAAGTAAGCATCTGCAAGTAATATGCATGCAGCTTCAATTAGGGTCCTGTTTTTCCTTTCAGCTACCCCCTTTTGTTGAGGAGTTCTATGAGCAGAGAAACAATGTCTGATAGCTTCCATCTCACAAAATTCTTGCATGGGAAGAGACTCAAACTCAGTACCATGATCACTTCTGATCAATGCAACTGGAGTAGAATACTCAATCTTTATGCTCTTAAAAAAGTCTGTAAGAACTTTAAAGTTATCAGACTTATTCCTCAAGAAGAACACCCAAGTGAACCTTGAGAAGTCATCTACAATCAGTAAGGTATAAGATTTCCCTCCTAGGATCTGTACAGCAATGGGTATAAAAAGATCCATGTGGAGCAAATACAGAATCCTAGGTGAATACTCTTATTAATGGCTTTAAAACTATTTTTATTTTGCTTGCCTAATTGACAAGCCTGCACAGGCTTTCCTTCTTGTAGGGGTAAGAAGGCAATCCTCTTACAAGGTTGTCCCAAGATAATTTAGCAATGTTCATTAAGTTAACATGTCATAATCTCTTATGTCATAGTTCATTATTATTACTAACCTGGTTGAATAGGCATATCTCAGACCTAGTAGTCTTAAAATTTACTATATAAATATTTCCTACTCTAGTTCCAATTAAAACTACTTTATTTTCTACAGAAGTGATAATGCAAGAAGAGTTATTAAATGATACCTAAAACCCTTCATCATATAATTGACTTATGGAGATTAGGTTGTGCTTCAGTTCACTTACATAAGCCACCTTTTTGAAGGTGACAGCTCAGATATTTACTTTCCCATAGCCTTTAGTCTGGCCACAGTTGGCGTCACCAAAGATCACTTTTGGACCTAGCTTGGACTTATAGTTAGTTAGATTTTTCTTGCTGCCGGTCATGTGCCTTTAGCAGCCACTATCCAAGTACCACTATTCCTCTATGGTAGGATAGGAGTTCACCTGCATAAGAATAGATTAGATGTTCTTGACCCAGATTACCTTGGGTCCTTGTTGCTTTTCATACTTAAAACTGGAATTAAAGGAACATTCAGGTTGATTTTTATACCCTAGGGGGTGATATCTTCTTGGTTGTAATATCCATTAGGTGAATGGATTGAGATATTCCCTAGGTTGATTATAGGTTCTGAAATAATTAAAATTTTTGTTATCTTGAACTGGGTTCGATGAATTCTTGTGAGTTCGTCGATCTGTGGTCGACGAGTGGGATGATTTCGTCGAACTCTGCTTAGAGAATGAGAATATTCATTCTCTGTGCCCCAATATTATCGATCTCGGCTCAAAGAACCATACTAGTTTCGTCGATCGCAGTTCGAATAATAATTATAATAAAAATCTGCGTTCGAAGTTCGTCGACTTGAGTTCGACGAACTATACACATTTTGTCGATTTGAGTTCGATGAAATCTGCTGAACATTATTATAGTTAGGATTTTTCATGTTCTTTCTCTTTTTCTTATTTTTCTATTTTAATTCTATTTGCTTAGTACTTTGATCCTCTACCTTTTCTTTTCCTTTTTCAAAAACAAATTTGATTAGAGTTGACAGTATGTTTTATGAATTAATGGGGGTTGGCTTGATGAAGCACCTAAGCCCAGCTTGCTATTAAGTGTGACATTTACTGTGCTTGTGAAGTTCATCAACTTGATGCTTCTCCCATTTAGGGATTCTTCAAGTTGACTTGCCTTAGCTAATTTAGTTTTTAGAGAGATGATTAGTTCATTAGCTAAAGTTAATTCATCTTTCAATTTAATGTTTTCAGAAAGGAAATTATCTTGTTCAGTTAGTTTTTCTCTAAGGAGTTTGATTTTCTTCTCAGAGTTTATTAAATCAATACATAATGATTTAAATTCAGTTCTAAAACCATTTGAATTGAAATCAAAAAAGGACAGTACCTGATCTTCTTCATATTGAGGTTCTTCACTATCTGACTACTCAGCTTCTGAGAGGCTACCTGATGAATCAGTAGCCATAAAGCAAACCTCCTTTGCTTTAGTCTCTTCTTCATCTTCACTAGAGCTGGAAGATGAAGATTCATCTTCAGTTTCACTCCAGGTTTCAGCAACAAAGCCTTTCTCCTTCCTCTTATGCGTGCTGGAGGAGGTCTTGCTGTAATGCTGCTTCCTGGGCTCCTTTTCTCTTCTTCTCTCCTTCTTTTGATTCTCTGGACACTCTGATATGATGTGTCATGGCTTCCTGCAATCAAAGCAGACAATTTCTTTAGTTGGGGTTTTATCATACCTTGGCTTGTCATCTTGTCTAGATGACTTTCTTTTGAAATCCTTCTTGCCCATTTTGTAGAATCTCTTGGCTAGGAGACTCAGAAGTTCTTCTTTAGCTAACGAAGCTTCTGTTTCTTCAGATGCTTTGATTGCTATGTTTTGCTCCTTTCTAGCTGATGAGGGAGTCTTCTGCTCGGCAGCTTATCTAGTCATCATTAACTGTTCATAAAATTTGAGCTTTCCTAGTAGAGATTTAGTGGAAATCTCATTGAGACTTCTGACCTCTTTGATTGGCAAGATTCTAGAATCCCATTAGCTGGGGAAGCACATGAGAATTTTATTATTGACCTCAGTGAGGGTTATGTCCTTATCAAAAGTTTTCAGCTCAATGATGATTGAGTTGAGTCTATTGTGCATATACCTCACTGACTCTAACTCTTCTTTCTTGAAATTCTCATATTGGGAGATGAGATTTGATCTCCTGTCTTTTCTCTCATCTGCAGATCCAACAACCATTTGGTTTAGGGAATCCCAGATGGATTTAGCTGAAGTGCACTCTGCCACTTTTTGGAAAATGTCATCTGACATTGTCTGAGCCAGAATGCTCATGGCCTTGGCATCAGCTATCTTGGCCTTCTTCTGTGCATCTGTCCACTCAGGTGGTGGAACAACATGAGTGCTGGAAGTTGCAGTAGACATAGCCACTGGAGCTGGTTGACCTGTCAAGATAGAATTAAAAATATCTTCATCAATGGAGTTCATATATAATTTAATTCTTGCCTTCCAGATAGCAAACTTGATCAGGTTGCAAACTGGAGGTCTGGTTCTTGCATAGTCCTTATTCTTCGCCATGGTATAAGTAATGTGCTAGAGAAATTTAGATCTTAGAATGATCTGTTGGTTCAAGTGTTACCTTGTACAACCAAATAGACTACCCTCTGATACCAATTGAAAGACAACTTAGGCAATTGATAATCCTCTGATACCAATTGAAAGTCAACTTAGGATATTGATAATCCTCTGATACCAATTGAAAGTTAAGGGATAGATCTGATTTACTCTAGAGGGGGGTGAATAGAGTGACTTAAAACTTTTGCTATTTTTAAAATCTATCAGTAAAATTAATGATAGTAGTAGTTATATAAAATGAAAGAGGAACTAAGTTAAACTACACAACCACAACACAGTAGAGCAAGAAAAAATGAACACACAGACAACACAAGAATTTATAGTGGTTCCCCAAATCTGGGTACATCCACTCTTCTACCACCCTGGTAGGAATCCACTAACATTTTTTTGATCAGGTGACTGTCACCACAAGTTTTTGCTCAGGTGACCTATCACCACAAGATCTATTTGCAGGGAGATCTCAAAACCCTTTAGGCTTTTGATCAGGTGCCCAAAACAAACAAAGAACTATTGAAGGGGGTTAATAAACCCTTTATACAGTGAGTTAAGAAGGTGATGTTGTCTTCTCTTTCTCTAAACAACAAAGAAGACTTAGTGGATTGCTGGTGTCAAAGCTCCCCCTGAGATGTTGAAATGTTCTGGAAGACTAAAGCTTTGCTTAGGGTATAGGTCTTCAGCCTTGACTTGTTTAAATCCAGAAACTTGTAGACATATCTAGAATTGTTGTCTTTAAGGATTCCTGGAGTAGAAGTTGAAGAGGACACTGAATATATTTTTGATGTTCTTCTTCAGTCTTCTGTAAGATTAAGGGGAAAACAGCTTATTTTTCTACACAGAGAAGGAGATGATGTTGTTTTGTATGTTGTTATGTGTATCTGTGTCTCTGATTGAGAGCCGTCTGAAAAAATTTATTTTATATCCTGCTATCTAATTCTGCTTTTGAATTTTGAATTATAAGCATTAATTGTTGATTAGATTCTTGAGATTGAAATGGTTGGAATATAGTCTTTAATGAGTTTCCCCAACTGTCCTAATAAAATAAGACAGTAATTAACTCTAATGAAATCCATAATTAATGTTGTCATGAATGGCTATATTCTTGAGAATATGAGCATTAATTACTCAGAGAATTACTGCCAAATAATAGAATGAATTAGGGACCGAGATAGGGAGAACTTATCATTCTGACTCAGAATTGAGTTCGTCGACCTATGGGCAGATTTCGTCGACCGGAGTTCCATGTTCTTCGAGCTGAGAAATCCTATCCATCGTCCTGAGCTCAACGAACACCAATATGGAAATATCTTGTTAACTCTGTGCTCCAAGTTCGTCGATTAGAGAATCTGTCTTGAGGGAAGAAATCATCGACCTATGCTCGAATATCGTCGAGCTCAACTCAGAGAAAGAACTCTGAGTTCATCGATCTGAGATCGACGATCGTCGAGCTGAGTTCAAAGAACTTCGAACTAATAATCTAAACTCTGAATTCTTCTAAGTCTTCAGTCTCCTGAAGTCCACTGTAGGCTGGTCCATGAAGATTTATTCTAATGACTAGCCTAAACCTTAGAACTGACAAACTTGACCCTGGCTATACAAGGTGGGTCAAACATCCTAATAGTGAACCTTAGCCCAAATCCAAACTAGGGATCTAACATACTCAAAATGTATTTGAAGTATGGCTATTACCAATTGAGGATTCGGGAATGTGACATTCCTAAGACAGCATTTGGAACACGCTACGGTCATTACGAGTTCACTGTGATGCCATTTGGGCAATGTAATGCACCATCGGTTTTCATGGATCTAATGCACCGAACGTTTCGAGAGTACTTAGACTTATTTGTAATCTTCTTTATTGACGACATATTAGTGTACTCTCAGTCTGAAGAAGACCATACGAACCATTTACGGATGGTCTTGCACACCCTGAGGAGGAAAAGGCTTTACGCCAGTTCTCGAAGTGCGAGTTCTGGTTATCATCAGTGGGCTTTCTTGGCCATATGGTTAGTGGAGACGGAACTACAGTGGATCCTGCAAAGATAGTTGCGATACGGGAGTGGCCAGTGTTGTCTTCTGCAACCGAAGTCAAGAGTTTCCTTGGACTGGCGGGCTACTAAAGGCGCTTTGTAGAGAACTTTTCTCGAATAGTCTTGCCTCTCACCACACACATGAGGAAAGAGCATAAGTTCATCTAGACGCTGGAGTGCGTGCGAACTTTTGAAGAGCTGAATAGTCGTTTGACCACGGTTCCCATTCTGAGTCGGCGCCCATTCTGAGTTTGACATATGGTACAGACAGCTTTGAAGTGTATAGCGGTGCATCAGGGAGCGGCTTAGGTTGCGTACTTCTTCAGTTTGGTAAATTGATAGCATATGGCTCACGCCAGATGAAAGTGCACGAGTGAAACTATCCCGTCCATGACTTTGAGTTGGTGGCGGTGATTTTTGCACTTAAACTGTTGCGTCACTATTTATATGGCGCGAAAGTGGATATATTCATAGACCATAAGAGCCTGAAATATCTATTTGATTAGAAGGATCTTAATATGCGACAATGAAGGTGGATGTAGTTCCTTGGAGACTACACCTTTGTGATTCATTACACTCCCGGGAAGGGAAATGTCGTCACAGATGCCTTGAGTCGTAGGACTCCCGCAAGGGCAAATTTGTTGAAGATGCATGATGAACGCCTGATTCAGGAGCTGTAAGCTTTAGAGATTTCTTGTGTTGATAAGAATTCACCTACAAATGCATGTGTGAACTGTATGGAGGTACAGTATGACCTTGCGGACAGGTTTTGGAGATCAACGGAACATGATGAGTGTCTAAAATGCTATGCAGCGGATATATCAGATTCCCAATTTTCCTTGGATGACAGCCTTTTGCGGAAAGACGGTCGTTTGTGCGTCCTGAATATGGGTAAGCTAAGAGAAGAATTGATGTTTTAAGCTCACTTCACAAAGTATTCAATTCACCCAGGGAGCACAAAGATGTACAAGGACATGAAGAAGATGTTCTGGTGGCCGGGAATGAAGAAAGACATAGCTTTCTATGTGGCAAAATGTCAAATGTGTGCCTTATTGAAAGCAGAATGTTAGAAGCCTGGAGGTTTCCTGAAGTCTCTATCTATTCCGGAATGGAAGTTTGATGACATTTCGATGGATTTCTTGCACAGTTTTCCGAGATTGCAACACGGGAACGATTCAGTTTTGGTGATGGTGGACCGGTTGACTAAATTGGCTCACTTTGTTCCGAAAAAGAGGGACGATTCAGTGGAAGTCTTGGCTTTGATTTATGTCGGGCAAAGAGTACGATTGCACGGTATACCCCGTAGCATTGTAAGTGATCGAGACGGGCGCTTCACTTCGAATGATTGGAGGCTAATCTATCAGTTGTTGGACACAAAATTAAAGTTCAGTGCGGCCTTTCATCTGCAAACGAATGGTCAGACCGAGAGGACAAACAGAACTATAGAGGATATGCTCTGGATGTCCGCCTTTGATTTTGGGAAGAGGTGGTAAGACCATCTCTATATGGTAGAGTTCGCCTACAATAATAGCTACTAAGCTAGCATAAATATGGCACCTTTTGAAGCTTTGTATGGTAGGAAGTATCGTACACCGTTAGCTTGGGCAAAAATAGGCGAGTCTAAGTTGTATAAGCATAAGGAAGTCGAAGAGGCTAATTCGACAATAGGCTCTATCCGGGAGAGGCTACTGATAGCCCATGATATGCTGGCAGTGTACTACAACGCTAAGCACCGAAACGTAGAGTTTGCGGTTGGCAAGTGGGTATACTTGAACATCAAACCATTCAAGGGCGTGTCCAAGATTCGGCGCTTGAAAAAGTTAAGTCTGAGGTATCTTAGTCCGTTTGAAGTAGTGGAACAAGTTGGAGATGCTGCCTATCAACTAGCTCTTTTGGAAAAACTGAGTGGCTTGCATGATGTGTTCCACATATCAGTGCTTCGAAAAGCCGTGAAAGAGCCAGCTCAGGTGATTGTGGATGATCGAGTACCGGACAAGTCTTTGCAAACGATGAAGGTTAGGCTCATTCAGATCAAGGATACTATGGTTAAGAAGCTGCGGAATAAGACAATCAGAATGCTCAAGGTCTGGTGGGACAACTGTGGCTGTGAGGAGTTGACATTGGAGCAGGAGAAAACCATGTGTGCTGAATTTCCCAAATTCTTTGTATAAAATGTGGAAACATTTTTTTTTGTGAAGGACATATATGTTGTAACATATTTGTTATTGTCTTGTATATTGTGGTATCAAAAATTTTGGTACGAAACTTCTGTAAGGAGGGGAAGATTGTAACACCCCAAAAGGAGTAGTTGTCATTGGAGGCTACCACTCGAATTCGACGAACGTATTTCTCGAGTTCGACGAACGTCGAAATGTTCTTGAGTTCGACGAACGTAGAATGGCTTCCAGTGAGTTCGACGAATGTTAAACTACGTGTTCGTCGAACAGCGTGTACATCGAATGGCTTTATCATGCATTCGACGAACGTCAAAAGATTATCTTGAGTTTGACGAACGACTAACAGCCTTAACGTCAAACAACTGTCTTGAGTTCAACGAACGTCAAACGGACTTCACGTCAAACTATCTTCTCGAGATCGACGAAAGTCAAACGGATTTATGAGAAACAGCAGTCGGTGAGCGGTGGGTTGACTTTTCAACTCAAATCATGGTTGTTACTCTAGGAAGAGAAGAGATCATGTGGTTGGGGTTAAACCCAAGGCTACTTATGCAGAGGGTTATGGATTGAGGAATTCATTATTTCCTTCTCCACTCTCTCTCTTCCTTTCATCTCCTTTGGGTATTCTTGGAAGAAGGAACTAAGGAGTGTTGGAATGACCTTTGTGAAGATGTTGGAGAAGATCTTGTGGGTGGAATCAAGATCTAAGACTAGAACCACGAAGAGGAGAGTCGTGTGTAACTTTCCATCCGTGTAGAAAAGCTCGGTCATGGATCTGAAGAGAACTTCTAGGGTAACGATCTCCTGCTTGGACAAGTGAAGTTCTAATTTTGCATGTGCATGGAATCCTCCACCAAAAAGTGGAATTGTTAAGAGGATTCCTTGGGTTGATACGTGTTATCCCCAATTACATTTGCATATAGGTCCGAAAATGTGTAGTACGAAATAGGAATGCTGTATGAAGCCCATTCGGACAGGTTGTTCTTAATTGATGATGCTTTATTTTGCGAACCGGAGAAGACTCTGCGTATAAACGGGTATTTTATGGAGTTTGTGGGTTGTGCCTGTGAAGTGGAGTAATAGGAAGTACTGGAGTGGAGTTCTAGGAAACCATCCTAGTAATTCATGTGATGTATTCTATGGAAAGACCCGTATTTCTTGTACTGCAGGATGTTGTATGGAATGGGTTGAGTTTGGGCGCATAAAGAGAGCTTATGTTTGCCCCGCCAAGAGATCACGGCGAAAGCTGGCACTAACTCCCTTTTGTTTATGAATCCAGTCCTCAGAGGACAATGTGGCTATTGTGAGCTGGGAGCTCCTAAAGGCCATCGAGCCGAACGAATGAGGGGAAGCCGACCCGCGTCAGTTTAGACATTGAACTTTAGATTTAAGCAACGGGAAAGGGATGAACTGTATCTGCGTTATGGTTGTCTAACTTGAGTGCCTAAGTTATTGGCATTCGTTAGGATCACATAATGAGAGTCTTGGGTTGTTCGCCATCAAGACTAAAGTCTCCCGTCATGGGTTGTGGAGCATGAATGATAAAAGTTTACCATTGGGAACGGAGCGTCGGGTCTCGCGGCCGACGTTTGTGATATATTGAACTGTGCGTGAGTGCACATTTTGTAATATATCTGCTTGTTAAAATACTATGCCGGTAGGGAAGGAATACCACTTCCCTAGAAAAGGGGTAGGGTCATTATAATTTGGTCAGCTGAATGCTGACCGTTGCCTTATTTGCCACCCTCGTGGTGGATTGTCTCTGTGCAGGTGTTGGGGAGCCGAGCGGGAAATAGCGGGTGGATGCCCTTACTGCAATGCTGGCCCTCGAAGGCCAAGAGGAATAGTTTTACTATTTTCATGTGTGGCCGGCCTGCGCGCCGAAGTCTGTAAACCACACTTGTGAAGTTTAATTATAAGTCCTTAAGGTCAAACACTTTTGTGTATTTCTATGTAAATTCCTGTGAGATATATATAAATGTGGTCGTTTATATATATAGTGGACATTCATGGTTGATGAGTTCAGTAATAACCCATAAAGTTTCTGCTAGAATGTTCTATGTTTGGATGCATGTAGTAGTTTTTGATATTAATACATAACGTCGCTAACTATCTGTGGAATATGGTGTGTGGCCTCGGTCGGACCCTCTGTTATATTTCATGTGACGGACGGAGTGTTTAACAGTTAAACTTCACAGGTGTGGATAACAAACATCGGTGCGTATGTCAGCCACACATGAAAAAAGTAAAACTTTTCCCCTCGGCCTTCGAGGGCTAGCATAGCAGCAAGGGCTTCAGCCCGCTATTTCCCGCTTGGTACAGCACCTGCACAAGGACATTCTACCACAAGGGCGGTAAACAAGGCAACAGTCAGCATTCAACTAACCAATTATAACGACCCAACCCATACCTGGGAAAGCGGTTTAATCCCTGCAAGCAATGCAATCTCAACAGATATATTAAAAATGTCGACCGCATAGCCCGGTGTTCCGTGCACTCAGGGCACATTATCGGTGTACCGGATTACCCAGTGTCCCACCACCATTCAGAGGTCCAGACCCAACATTCAACTTTGAGCATTCATGCTCCCCGGCCCACGGCCGGAAACTTTAGTCTTGATGGCGTATAACCCAAGACTCTCATTATGTGATCTTAACAAATGCCAATAACCTAGACACTCAAGTTAGACAACCATAATACAAATACAGTTAAGCCCTTACCTGTTGCTCAAATCGTCAATTTAATGTCTAGACTGATGCGGGTCGGCTTCCCCTTATCCGTTCGGCTCACAGGCCTTCTAAAGCTCATAGCTCACAGAGCCACACTGTCCCTGAGAGACTGGCTTCACAATTGGTTTTCTGGGATCTATCGCCAGCGACAACCACTATCGTCGGGCGTTTGCGACAGAATTCAACTTCTTTCCCCAACCTCAATCATAACTGGAGTAACGATCGAGAAAACCCTACAGCAACCTGTAGTGCAAGAAAACTGGTCTTTCACACCAAAAATAGCTCTCTCAGAGCTATCGTCGTTGGTGACACCCATTGTCGCCCGGAATCTAAACTATTTCCCCAAAACTATAATTTTACCTGGGTATTTTCCTGGAGCTCAACTCTAGTACTTCCTATTACTCCACTTCACAGGCTCAACCCACAGACTCCGTAAAATTCTCGTTTATACGTGGAGTCTTCTACGGTTCATGAAATAAAGCATCACTAATCCAGACCAACCTGTCCTGATGGGCTTCACATAATATATCTATTTCGTAATACACATTTCCGGATCTTTATGCAACTGTAATTGGGGATAACGAGTATCAACCCAACAGAATTCTCTTAACAATTCCACCTTTTGGTGGAGGATTCCATGCACATGTAAAATTAAGACTTCACTTGTCCATGAAGGAGGTCGTTACCCTTGTAGTTCTCTTTGGATCCATGACAAAGTTTTTCTTTACGGATGGAAATGAACACGTTACTTTCCTCTTCGCGGACCTAGCCTCAGATCCTACTTGCGACCACAAGATCCCCTTTAGCAAGCTATTCAAGCTTCATCTCCAGCCCTTCTTATCCCTTAGCTTTCTTTACTCTAAGGAGTCAATTGGATTGAAGAGATAGAGGAAGAGAAGAATAGAATGACTTCTCATTCTATACACCTCTGCATATCATACCTCGGCTTAAACTCAACCACAGGATTAATCTATCTAAATAAAGTAAAGGCCAAGATTTGAGTTGACTGGTCAACAGTGGCATTATCGCCTGGCAACATCGGATGTCGCCACCCGACGACAACGACTTACCGCTTCACCGCTTTGACCCAGGTCAACCACCGCTTATCGGCCGCTTAATAGCCAATCTGACACATGTCTTATGCTACGTGGCACTATTGCCCGGCAACAACCACTATCTCCACTCAGCAATATCATTCTACGATTCATCGAGAGTGTCGAGTATATTGAGTGTCGACTCAATGCTCTATCACTATCGCCACCCGGTGATACCCACTATCGCCCAGAGACAGTGACAAGTTCTACTGTCAATTTTTCGGTGTTATAACCCTCCCCTCCTTACAGAACTTTCGTCCTGAAATTTACATACAGCTATAAGAAAGACAACAACTTAAAAGTCACAACAACTTTGTATTCATAAAAACATTGTTACAACAACGTTACACAAACAACTCGGGATATTCAATACACATAGTTTTCTCACGCTCCCATATTAGCTCCTCATGACCACAGTTATCCAACCGAACCTTGACCATCCCGATTGTCTAATTTCGTAGATGCTTGATCGCCGTATCCTCAATCCGACTGGGCCTAACTTTCTTTGTTAGCCCACTATCGATCGGTGCGCGATCATCCGCAATCACTTAAGCTGACTCTTTCACAGCTTTGCGCAGCACCAAAATGTGAAACACATCGTGCAAGCCACTTAGCTTCGTTGACAGAGCTAATCGATAGGCAGCTTTTCCCACTCGTTCCACCACATCAAAAGGGTCAAGATACCTTGGACTCAGCTTTTTTAAGAGCTGAATCCTGGATACGTCTTTGAATGGCTTGATCTTTAAGTGTACCCAATCTCCCACCGGAAACTCCATATTTTGGTTTTTGGCATTATAGTATTTCACCTGCCTATCTTGGGCTATCAATAGCCGCTTTCGAAAAGTACGTATGGTCAAATTTGCATCTTCGACCTCTTTATGTTTATAAAGCTTTGACTCGCCTGTTTCCTCCCAAGCTAACGGTGTACGACACTTCCTACCGTATAAAGCTTCAAAGGGAATTTGTATTCTAGTTTGATACCTATTATTGTATGCGAACTCAATCATATATAGGTGATCTTCTCACCTCTTCCCGAAATCCAGGGCACACATACAAAGTATATCTTCCATTGTTCTGTTGGTCCTCTTAGTCTGGCCATCCGTTTGTGGATGAAAGGCCCTACTGAACTTAGTTTAGTCCCCAACAATTTATGGATTAGTCTCCAATCATTTGAATTAAAGTGCCCATCTCGATCACTTACGATGCTACAGTGCATGTCGTGCAATCATACGATATTATCCACATACAGCTTAGCCAGTTTCTAAACTGAATCATCCTTCCTGTTCGATATGAAATGTGACACTTTGGTTAGCCGGTCAATGATCACCCATACGACATCATTTCCGCTTTGTGATCTCGGCAGCCCATGCACAAAATCCATAGAAATGTCATCAAACTTCCATTCCGGAATAGGCAGCCACTTCAGGAAGCCTCCAGGTTTCTGGCATTCAGCTTTCACCAAAGCACAAGTTTGACATTTTTCCACATAATTGGCTATGTCTTTCTTCAAACTTGGCCACCATATCATCTTCTTCATGTCCTTGTACATTTTTGTGCTCCCTGGGTGAATTGATTACTTTGTAAAATGTGCTTCGTACATCAATTCCTCGCAAAGTTTACCGACAAATGGGATGCACAAATGACCATCTTTTCTTAAAAGGCCGTTATCCATGGAGAATTGGGAATTTGACCCTTCCGCTACATAGCGCTTTAGACTCTCATCGAGTTCAATTGCTCTCCGAACACTATTTTCAAGGTCATATTGTACCTCTATCTAGTTCAAGCACGCATTTGTAGTGGAATTCTTGTCAACACAATGAATATCTAAAGCTTCAAACTCCTAGATCAGACACTCATCATGCATCTGTAACCAATTTGCCCTTGTTGGAGTCCTACGACTCAAAGCATCTGCGACAACGTTTCCCTTCCTCGGAGTATAGTGTATTCCTGAGGAACTCCATCCACCTCTATTTCGCATATTGAGATCCTTCTGATCCAATAGATACTTCAGGCTCTTATGGTCCGTGAATATATCAACTTTCAAGCCATATAAGTAATGACGCCACAGTTTAAGTGTAAAAATTACGGTCGCCAACTCCAATTCATGGATGGGATAGTTCCGCTCATGCACTTTCAACTGGCGTGAGCCATAGGCGATCACTTTACCAAACTGAAGAATAATGCAGCCTAGCCGCTCCCTGATGCATCACTATAAATTTCATAGTCTTCTGAACCACATGGTGACATAGAGATTGGAATCGTAGTCAGATGACTTTTCAGCTCCTCAAAAGCTCGTACGCACTCCGACGTCTAAACAAACTCCTGATCTTTCCTCGTTAGTGTGGTGGTGGCAAGTCCAAGGAAACTTCGGACTTCAGCCATAAAAGACAAAACCGGCCACTCCCGTATCGCAACTATCTTTGCCAGATCAATCGCAATGCCTTCTCCAATTACCACATGGCTAAGAAAGGACACTGATGATAGCCAGAACTCACACTTCGAGAACTTTGCGTAGAGCTTGTTTCTCCTCAGGGTATGTAACACCAGCCATAAATGGTTCACTTGGTCTTCTTCAGACTGAGAGTACACTAAAATGTCATCAATAAAGACGATTACAAATAAGTCCAAGTACTCTCGAAATGTTCGGTGCATTAGGTCCATGAATACCGATGGCGTATTAGATATCCCAAACAGCATTACCGTGGACTCATAATGACTGTAGCGTGTTCAAAATGCTGTCTTTGGAATGTCACATTCCCAAATCCTCAACTGGTAATAGCCAGATTTCATATCTAGCTTAGAGTATACAGTTGACCCAACTAGCTGATCAAAAAAGTCATCAATCTGTGGTATTGGATACTTGTTTTTCTCTGTCAGCTTATTCAGCTCTCTACAATCGATGCATAGACGCAGGCTACCATCCTTCTTTTTCATAAAAAGGACCGGCGCGCTCCAAGGTGACAAACTTTGGTGTATATATCCTTGCTCTAGCAACTCTTGCAATTGAACCTTCAGTTCTACCATGTCCTTTGGCACAACATGGTACGGCGAGCGGGCCATAGGTTTTGCACCTGGCACTAACTCAATAGTGAAGTCAATCTTCCGTTGGGGTGATAACCAAGAAAGATCCTTTGGAAATACATCTGTAAACTCTGATACAATCAGAACATCACTCATACTAGCCTTTGGATAAACAGCCTCAATTAGTGTGAAGAACAACTCCACGCCCTTCCGAACAGCCTTCACTACTTGGAGAGCAGACATCAGTATCTTGCTCGATCCTCGCATATTAGTGAATATAGTCTCTAGCTCGGTATTCTGACCTAGTGTGATCTCCTTTGAGTTGCAATCTATAAAGGCACACTGCTCTGAGATCCTGTCCATACAAAAGATTACATCAAACTCCGATATCGGAAGCACTGATGCTTCCAATCTGAAATCTCGACATCCAATCCGCACCTCAATACATCAAGACATATTTACACGCATCACACATCCGTTACGCAATAACACCTTCACAATATCTACCGTCATACAAGTAGGCACTCTGATTCGTGACACGAAGTCCTTAGATAGAAACGAATGTGAAGAACTTGTATCGAACAGTGCTCTTTCCGGACAGTCCCGAATATATACAAAGCCTAACATAAACAATTCATGCACAATTAACGCATAAGGTACGAAGTATGGCAAGCAGTAAAAACTATATCTTAACTCATACCTGTGACGACATCACTTTGCTTTATGGCCTCTTGTTGGCCAAGGTTATATACTCGGAGCTGCACTTGGGATGCAGAGGACTCCACCACTGTCTTTCCCTTTTTAGCATAAGTCGCATCCGTTCTCTTTTCCTCCTTTGGACGGGCCATAGCGGCAGTCGCGAGCAAAGTGTCCCGGCTTACCACAAGTATAGTACGTACGAGGGCCTTGCCCAGAAGTTTCTCTAGATGCAACTGTAGAAGGAGCATGTCTAGAAGACTGGAACCTTTTGTTGTTACATTTCCTGCAGTAACTAGATTTTTCTGGAAGCGGCACTTTGAACTCCGGCTTTGTCACAGCCAAGTCCCTCTTGCCCAGTACCCTCTTCATACTTTCTCCAATGCACGATCTGTATCCACCAATGCATGAAACCCTTGGTTCACCGAACTTGAGAGCAGAAATCTCAGCTCATCCCACAGCCCTTCCTAGAACCTATTGGTTTTACTCCCTTCTTTAGCAAAGGTAGACCCCTCATAGCGTCCCAACCTTGTAAACTCATGTAAGTAGGTATCGACGCTACTTTCACCCTGAGTTAAATACTGAAACTCATTTTCCATGGCTATGTGATGCGACGACGGCAGATGCATCACCAAGAATAGTCTCAAAAACTCCCCTATCGAGACCTCCGTTAGTTATCTGCCTGCTAAGTGGTGCAGCTCCATTTCGTCCCACTAAATCTGAGCCTCTCCTTCTAATAGGAAAGTTGTCAAGATGACTTTCTGTTCCTCCTCAATTCGTATCGCAGTCAATATCCTCTTGACTCGCGCAAGCCAGTCCTCTGCCTGCGGTTGGGATCCTGCACCTGTGAACGTAGGAGGACTGAAACTCATGAACTGCTTCTGTTGTAATTTCGCTGCTCGTAAATCTACAACAGACTCCATAGGTTCTGGCCCCACACCAACCTATTCTAGAACCATTGCAGGTTGCGCCTTCCCAGTAGGCTGTGTATGTATCATTGTAAACAATGCCTTAGCAACTAAGCGCACTGTCTCCACAAAAAGAGGAGGTGTGGGCACCTCAGGGTGTGTCGCACTTTCAATAGAATGTTGGCGCTTAGACTGCCCCACACCACTTCGAGTCGCCTATATGTGTAAAAGACACACTTTATCGACTTTGCAAAAGCAACAACAATGAATAGAAACTCGCAGGTTCCTCAAACAGGTGTATTTTCATTCCTAAGTGGACAATCTTGAGTTCATTTATGTTATTACGGTGCGCACTTACACGTGCCCGCAACCCCTCAAAAGAATTCGACCACGAATTCGCAGGAGGAAGACCAAGACAAGATGATACCAAATTGTAACACCTTCGTCCTTCACATGAAATATAACAGATGGTGTGGCTGGGGCCCCACGCCATATTCCACAGATAGTCAGCGACATTATGCATGAATATCAAGATTAGTATACGCATCCTAACTCAGAGCATTCTAGCTGAAGCTTTAGGGTTTATTATTGGACTCATCAAACATGAATGTCCACTATATATAAATAACAGCATTATATATTTAACAGGAATGTATACAGAAATACACAAAAGTGTTTGGCCTTACGGCCTTACAGTTAAACTTCAAAGGTGTGGATTAAAAATATCGGCGTGCAGGCCGGCCACAGATGAAAACTGTAAAACTATTCCCCTCAGCCTTCGAGGGCAAGCATAGCAGCAAAGGCTTCATCCCACTATTTCCCGCTTGGTCCAGCACCTACACAGGGACATTCCACTATAAGGGCGGTAAATAAGGAACAAGTCAGCATTCAACTGACCTAATTATAACGACTCTACCCCATACCCGGGGCAGCGGTTTAATCCCTGCAAGCAATGCAATCTCAATAGATATATCACAAACGTCAGTCGCACGGCCCGACGTTCCATGCACTCAGGGCACATTATCGGTGTACCGGATTACCCAGGGTCCCACCACCGTTCAGAGGTCCAGATCCAATGGTCAACTTTGAGCATTCATGCTCCACGACCCATGGCCGGAGACTTTAGTCTTGATGGCATACAGCCCAAGACTCTCATTATGTGATCCTAACGAATGTCAATAACCTAGGAAATCAAGTTAGACAACCATAATGCAGATACAGTTCAGCCCTTGCCCGTTGCTCAAATCGTTAATTCAATGTCTAGACTGATGCGGGTCGGCTTCCCCTTGTCTGTTCGGCTCATGGCCTTCTAGAGCTCATAACTCACATAGCCACATTGTCCTCGAGAGACTGGCTTCACAATAGGTTTTCTGGGATCTATCCCAAGCGACAACCACTATCGTCGTGCGTTAGCGATAGAATTCAACTTCTGTCCCCAACCTCAATCATAACTAGACTAATGATCCAAAAAATCCTGCAACAACCTGCAGTGCCAAAAAACTTGTCTTTCACACCACAAATACCTCTCTGGGAGCTATCGCCGTCGGCGACACCTACTGTCGCCTGATGATATCAATAGTTTCTCCAAAATAGTGATTTTACCTGGGTATTTTCCTGAAGCTCAACTCCAGTACTTCCTGTTACTCCACTTCACAGGCACAACCCACAGACTCCGTAAAATACTCGTTTATACGTGAAGACTTCTCTGATTCATGAAATAAAGCATCACCAATCCACACCAACCTATCCAAATGGGCTTCACACAATATGCCTATTTCGTACTACACATTTTTGTATCTATATGCAACTGTAATTGGGGATAACGACTATCAACCCAACGGAATTCTCTTTACAATTCCACCATTTGGTGGAGGATTCCATGCACATGCAAAATTAGGACTTCACTTATCCAAGAAGGAGGTCATTACCCTTATAGTTCTGTTTGGAGACATGGAGAAGTTGTTCTTTACAAATGGAAATGAACACCTCACTTTCCTCTTCGCAGATCTAGCCTCAGATCCTTCTTCCGACCACAATATCCCCTTCAGCAAGCTATGCAAGCTTCAATTCCAGCCCTTTTTCTCCCTTAGCTTTCTTTTCTTTAAGGAGTCAAATGGATTGAAGAGAGAGAGAGAGGAAGAGAAGAATAGAATGACTTCTCATTGCACACACCTTTACATATCATACCTCGACTTAAACTCAGCCACTAGATTAATCCATCAAAATGAAGCAAAAGCCAAGATTTGAGTTTACTAGTTAACTTTGGCATTATCGCATGGCGACATCGGCTGTCTCCACCCGACGACATCGGCTATCGCCACCCAGCGACATCAACTTAACCGCTTCACCGCTTTGACCCAGGTCAACCGCAGCTTATCGACTGCTTAACAGCCAATCCGACACATGTCTTATGCTACGTGGCATTATCGCCCGACGACATCCACTGTCGCCACTCTGCGATATCATTCGACGATTCGTCGAGTGTGTCGAGTATGTTGAGTGTCGACTCAATGCTTTATCACTATCGCCACCCGGTGATACCCACCATTGCCCGGCGACTGTGACAAAAGCTCTGCTGTCAATTTTGGGGTGTTACACTAGGACCTTTGTCCTTGGGTTTATTGTCTTAAACCTTTCCTCTCTTCAATATGAAGACGGTGGACTTGGTTTCGTGAGGAATGATGGTCTGATGAGGGTCAATAAGGGAGGAGGAAGATCTGAATGCATTTTTGTATGAATGGTTAGAGGAAGAAGACGAACCGATGCCGTTCGTTGGTCTTTAAGATCCACGCAGAAATTTATTTTTGGTGCGCAACAGACTTCAAGGGCATTTTTGAGTATGGTACAGCCATATTCAGGTCTTAGGTTGAACATGAAAATTATATTCCTTGGAAATACCTTTCCAACGGATTGTTACACGTTCCCATAGGAGCGCTATAACTCTAGGAATGTTTGGCCAAAGTTGTTGCACCTTAATATTATGTGTTTTGGCTACTTTTCGGTTTAGTGTATATTCGGATTAGGATCGGTAGGAAGACTATAGCTAAATGATAGAGAGGAAATTGGTAAATCTAGTTAAAGGTAAATAAGATGAACAAATTTTTGTTGGAACAATTTGAATGATCAATTGGTTGTTATATCTTGATGGAATAAATGGTTGATGGATCCTTGAACGAACAAATGGTTTATTCATGTGCAGATGCATCTTAATAATAATGCAATGGATTGTATAGGTTTTTGGAAGGTCTTATAGTATATGATACATGAATGTGTAATTTATGGCTTGCGGTGAACTAAAATTGTTGAACGAGCATGTGATGTACTCCTAACAAGTTATGTTGATCATGTGGAAAAATAAATGGCACGATGTATATTGTACGATTCTGAATCTGGAAGAGATTTATGACTTGATATGCAGGTGCCTGTTGGATCATAGAATGGAGCTAGAAGAGAAAAACGCAAGTGACTATAGGATATGTTGAATCCTGATCTCTGGCTTGAAGGGATAAATAGAGTAGTCCACTGTTAAGAGTCGTATCTCCCTATGGGTAGTTGTATGGGACTAGATGATGTATAAGGTGGCTTCCCACCTGTGATAATGATGAACCCCTGAGTGCTTGGAAGCACGGGAACGTAAAAGGGTGTATGTGCCTGAGTATTTGACCACACTGAATTGATGTGATGATAAGGGTCTCAGTATAGAGCCCTTGTGTGCATTTGTGCACTAGATTGGTAATGATGAGAAGGGACTCGGTTGGAGCCCTTGGATGTTTGATGGAATGGCCATATGAATTTGTATGCGGTGTGAGTTGACATGCGGTATCATAATCCTGGGTTATGGATAGTGTGGCAAGTCTACGGGCTCGCCAATCATCACATTGACGGGAGTTGACAGACAGACTTTTGGCCATTGTACTTGGTCCTCGGTGCTCATTCCTGAGGCTCCTTCCATGCCAAGTGAACGGTTGGGCTTGGTCCTTTGGTGATGCATCCCCAGAGGCTCCTTCAGTGCCACAAAGATAGGCCAGTTTGGGATGTGTTCTTGGTGCACATCTACCGGAGACCCCTCTGAGTTGAAGTACACATGGGCTCCGATGTTGTGTTCTTAGCATTGACGCGTATGAAGGACTAGTCTTGGTAGCGTGGATACCATCCTAGTAGTGGAGACGCCCACTCTACTATCACCATCTGTCCATGATGGATGACTCCTGAGAGATTAGCTACCTGATCGAAATATAGGAACTAAAAGATTGTGTCGACGTAGCAGTGTGCATGTGTGAGCATGGGTGAGTCATCATATTGCATTCATATAAGTTTGTATGGGCACTCTTATATGATGAGTTACTTACTATTATGCCGATCCTGAACTTATAAATCTTTATGGGCATTTTTATAAGTTAAGTTACATTCCTGTCATAGAATTAGATATGTTATTGTTGAATGATATTATACTCTTACTTAATTGTTATAGTAGGGTGATTCAATTACGGTTATACACTGTCACTGTTACAATTCATGATATTTAGAGATATACCTTTGGCTTGTACTTGTTGCATGTATATACTGTACTTGTTCCTCTTTTTCCCGCATTGTTCCTAAGAGTCGTCGGGGTGAATGGATGGTATAGCCACTGAGTCTTTATGACTAACAGTTGCTACATCTACAATTTTAGGAGGAAACCCAGCAGATAGAGAAGCAGCAGCAGGTTTTGTAGGAGGGCAACCAAGCCAGGGTAATAGGGCCTGATACGATGATACCCTCGCTATCGTCGGTCACTGATGTGAGTTTAGAGAGACTTTTCTTGTAGCCCTTCTGGCAATTTTCTTTTGTTCTCTGATATGAAAGGAACCTATGTTGTTCCTTATTATTCATATACTGATCTATGTTTGGATATGTACTTATTGTGATGATGTGACTTCTGTACTTTCTTTATATTGGGTTTGCATGAATTATATTGTGATGAGTCGGAAGAATAGGCGTCTTGTAGTACCGGTCGACCCGTGTGTTGACGCTACCGCAAGGTGGCTGTTTTGGGAATAAGACTCTCCTCGGCCGTGTGTTGTGTTCTGGGGGGCTTACATGGACATTGCTTGAATTAATAGTTGAGAAGTCACGCCCCTACATCACGCCTGTGACTTAGGGCATGTCTATTGATTACAACCTATTAAACTTGGTAAATGTAGGAGTTGAATATCTTTATTTTGAGTTAATCTATCATTGTCATGCCCCCATGTCATGGTTGTGACCTTGGTTGTATACTACATTTGGAGAAAATGTGCGCCCAGGAAATCAATTCATGTTATTTTGAGCTTAAATATTGAGTTCACGCCCTTTGGTCATGGGCATGACAATGGTTGTGTACTTTGTAATTGAAAGCGACATGATCTGGTTGTTATCGGGCTGAGTCATAGTCATGACCTAAAAGTCATGCCCCTTGGTATTGCCAATGACCAAGGCGTGTAATTTTAAATTACCTGACAGCGTGATCTGGATTGCAGAAGGTAGGTCATAAACCTGACTAGTGTCATGCCCCCAAGTCACTCCCATGACTTGGGGGCGTGTACTTGTGAATTTGGTCAAAAAGCTCCAAATAATCTCTTGAGCAAGCATGTGAGCTCCAATTTGATATTGGCAGCTCCAAATCACCTGAAATAAAAAAAAGAGAATTAGATCCTTTATTAACGACTTATAAAAAAAAATTATTTTAAATTAAAGAAAATATTGATAATAATAAAGTTATTAGCAACGTATGAGTTTCATTAAACAATGCTCACTTTGATCGGTGTACCTTAAATGTTGCTAATCAATGTTAAAAGCATTTGTTTCATTTTGTTTGCCATGAATCGCTTTGGATGTGGTATGCATGTCATGTTGCTTACATTTGATCTCATTCACAATATTGGCATTGTATTTGAAGAAAGATTGATCTCTACCTCTGCTTTCAATGTGAAAAGAGGCAATGGTTGTCATTGTATTTATTATTTGATCATCTATTTTGTGAGACGTATGTGTCTAAACAAACATCCAGTCTACTGCTTGATGATACATAACACTCATGATGTTATTATATGGAGCGACAAACTAAAAGAATATTTTGGTGTCATTATCACTTTATGAATGTGAGTTATTTTTGGAGACAATATTGCCTCTTAATCTTGTACAACCATAATTTTTCCCTTCCTTCTACCTGCTTGATGGTGAATGGTCGAGCTAGTTTCAAGGTATGTTGATGTTGTGCTACCTGGTTGATCCTTCTAGACTCATATTCTTTCCTCAAAGATTAATCCATGCTTGTGTAAGTATGAAATTTCATATTATGAAACTGTGAAAGGCTCCTTAAATCAATTATAGTTTGTTTTATAGCACGAGCTACTCAGATAACCATAGTAATTATAGAGAAAAAACGTGCACCCAATCCCCGACTTCTAGAAGGGTCACATTTATTAGGTAAAAGATTGACACAGTTTTTGCATGTTGCCCTGATGATTCATGACAACTTGTCAAATCACATGGCCTTTTGTGTCGGCAATGAGTCATTCGAATACTTGGCCAATCAAATTTCGATGGTAGGATAGTGGCCTACTAGGGTGGTGACTGGTGACGGATAATTAGGGTTCAATTCTAGAGAGGGATCCTAAGAGATGGTTACTGCATCAAAAGAAGGCAGCATGCATGCAAATTACCAATTCCTGACACAGGGAGGTAGTGACAATAAATAACAATATTGGGCTCTTTGAGTCTTGTAATTTTAATGCGTACAATCTAAATCCCTTAATGACGATCCATTAGATTGCGAGTCTAGTGCCAGTAGCCGTGGTAATTCAACATCCATTAGTGTATATTTCAGTTATTGCAATTAAAAAACGCATAGTTGGACTTTGGATGGGGTTGGTCAGTCCACCTCATGGTGTGCAGCATTGTGCATATCCCTTATATCGGCGATGCATTCCTAGCCATAATTGTCCAAGTCATTCCTCCGGCACTATTACTTTGAAGAACATAGTATTCTCAAAGCAAACCCATGCTCTGGATACATTAGCCTGGGATAACATCACAGGATTTTGGTCATATTGTGTTGGCCTTTGGGATCATAGTAATGATTAAGATAGATGGACAGGGGAATTCGTATTTCATAGTCTGAGGTGAAATTCTCGGATTTATGAAAGATGAACCACTGTGAAAGCATTTACCAAGATTGTTTTTATTAATTAAGAATTAAAGTTGGGGCTCAAAGACGATCAGATACCATCCTAGTCTCAACCATAAACGATGCTGACTGGGGATCGATGGATGTTGCTCTTAGGACTCGGTCGACCCCTTGCGAGAAATCAAAGATTTTGGTTCCTTGAAATTAGCCTTAGCCTATATATATAACAAAAGCTGGCTACATAGACATACAGTCATGGGATAAGATAAAAGCTAAATCTTGGGTTAGAGGCATTCCTATTTCCCATACAAAATTTGATACTGGTTTATCCGTCTCCTCCCAGAAAACTTATTGACTCAGAATCCTCTAAGACTGACACATCTGATACAGGTTTATTAGATAGGGAATTTGCTACCTTCACTAATAAATTCCAGAAAATGATGAAGAGGAAGTAATGGAAGAGCAAACCCTCATCCTTTCACACTACAAAATGGACTTCAGTAAATTTGATCAGAAGATCCCCAAAATGGATAGGTATGCTTCTAAATATAGTAAACATATTTATTATTATATTATTTTTTTACAACAAGTCTTGGCATGTCATTGCTGACTACCCAGTCAAGAGAAAGTAAAAGAAGAATAAAGTAGAAAGGAAGCACTATCATAAGGGTAGGAAATCTGAAAATACCTTCCTTGCTAAGAAGGAGAAGACCTGGAGTCAAAGTGACTCGGATTCTTTTGAGTTAGGGGAAAAAGATTAGGCCTATATATGGCTCTATGTTGTTGAACAAGAGTACTATCCTACTGCTAGGATAGGAATCATAGCTCCTTTATCACATCCAGATAGTGACAATGAAGGAGATGAAGAATAAGAAGGATATTATTATAACATCCCAATGTTACTTCTAGACCCCTTAACTTAGATTGGGTTAGGCATGGGGTGGGTGTTAGGGTTGGAAGCTAGATTGACCCTAGGTAGTGGGTTGTAGCCATGTGGGGCCCACCATGGGGCCAAAGTCAAACTAGGTCAAACTAGCCTAAACAGGAACCCTAGCCACACCATGATCCCCTCATGATGCCCTAACCCTAAATACAATCTAAGTGGACCCCAAGGTAGGCCATGGGGTCAACAAGTTGACCATGATGGGTCAAGTCAACACCTTGGACCCAAATAGTGAAAATGGTGTCCTAGCCCAATTCACTGGGTTGGGTCCACCCAAATCAACCCAAATTCATCATGTGGGCCTAAAGTGACCCTACAAACCCTAGGGGAGAGAAAAATAGGGTCTTACAATAGTGATTTTGGGAGAACACTTAGGAGAGAGAAAAGAGGAGGAGTAGGAGAGAGAAGATGTTGAGAAATGGGTTTGGACCACTTGGGCTCATTCCACCAACCCATGATGGGTTGCCTGACCATGCATGGGTATCAGGAGGTGTGGGACCCCCACCATGCAGCCTTGGGCCAAGCCCAAACCCAACCCAAGCCCAATATGACCTAACCCATTTATGGAAGTCAACTCCCTCTCTTCACTCACCCAACTCGGCCCTAGACTTGGCAACCCGACCCACTAAGGTCTAGTCAACCCTCATGGACCAGTGGGGCCCACTCCCAAGCCACCTAGCCGGCCAAACCCACTAACCCGACCCCCAACCTTGGTGAAATCGCCTAGCCTTGGTGAGGTCGCCCCCCCTCTTAAATCAGCCCCAAACCACTTCCCCCTCTCATTTTCCATTCACTCCTACCCCTGAGACAGAGAGAGAGAGAGCCGGAGCCACCTGCAGCCATGGCAAGCCAAGGAACTCGCCGGAATATTCATGCTAGGGGAAGCCGCCGCCACCCTCAACCTCAACCACAACCACCGGTCCGTATCCCCTCCCCTCTTACTGTACTAGTATCCTAGATCATCTAGGTTAGAGGTCGAGCTCAAACGAGCTCGACATAGGAATCAAAAAGCTTAAAAATAGGTTTAAAAATGGCGGTTTTAGGTTTTTTCGGTTTGGTTGCGCCGCCGCCGTCCGCCGCTCTCCGCCGCCCAGTCGCCGGCCAGCCCTAGCCCCGACCACCGTGAGGCCGGGGAAGGTCTTGGCTGGAGGCCCCGCCGCCGGCGATGGCCGGAAACCACCCCGCAAGGGTGGCCTGCACGGGATGGCCATGCATGCATGCATGAGGAAGAAGACGATCCAGATGTCGTCCGATGGGCTTCAAGATCCGTGCAGAGATTTTTATTATAAACCTGTATTATTATTTTATGAATAATGTGGAATATTGTCACAATGTAACAATAATTGTGCATGTCAATTTTAGGGTACTTAGAGACCTGTACTTAGGATGGACCCTGAATGAAAAAGCTAGCTAGATGAGTTAACTTCGAAATGCCACAGAAATCATAGGTTTTGGACCAGTAGGCTGCCCTGTAGGGCTGTTTTGCTAGGACTGCCCCCTAACTAGGGCAGAAATTAAAACCGATGCCCTGCTCAAACCCTAAGTCCAAATGGACTAAAATTTTGGACATGTGGCTTATTTGGTCAAATCTAGGCCCTCCCCAAAAATCAGAATTTTTGGGGGACATTTTGCTATAGTTTTGACAAAAATACCCAAAAGCAAATAAATGTGATTTTTGGAGTTTCCTAACTCCAAATGGCCCCAAATTTTGGTGGCACCCTCTCATGGGTATATTAGACCCATGGTTAAAATTTGGGCTAAATTGGTTCACTGCATGATGAGGAATCTCACTTGCATGTTTGAGAAATGAAATTTGACTTGGGCTGCAGATAGCAATTTTGCAGAATTTCAAATGGCTGCCCAAGCCAAACCAGAAGCCCCCTTGACCTGAAATTTTGGTCAGAGGTATAATTAGGGCATATTCAGGCCCTGCCCAAAAATGGGCTTGATTGGAAAACAAAATGTGGGAAAATTACCAAAATACCCCTAGGGCTTAACTAGGTGATTCTTGGAGTTAGCTAACTCCAAATGGCCCCAAATTTTGGTGGCTGGCCATTAGGGACCATATAGACCAGTGGTAGAAATTTCCCTGAAATTGGAACAAGGCATGTTGACTTAACTCATTTGTAAGTGTAGGCTAATTTAGGCCTTGGTGTGCATTTAGCAATAATTTGTATTTTGTGAATTTAGCCTAGCTGAGGCACCCAAAAATCATGCAATAGATTCCAGTGATACTTTAGGGCTTGTTTCACCCCTAGAATTATTTTTGGGATTTTTGGAATTAAAAATACCACTTAATGGGATTTTTCAAAATATAGGCCTTTTTGGGAAAATAAATGGGAAAAATAGAAATTGGCTATAGAAAACTTTCAGATTCAGCCAAGTCAAAGTATGGTGTCTTATTTGACTTAGGAAAATTTTTGACCTCTGTTTGGAGATTATTGGAACAAAAACCTTGGAATTACTATTTTACCCCTTTTTGTATTTATTTATGAATTGATGGAATTACATGTGGGGAAATTGTAAAAATATTTCTATAGATGTATAATAGCAATATTAGTGTTGCATATTTATTCCAGAATTTTTGTATACATTGATAATTATTAAGGTAGGAAAATGGTATTTTGGTAAATAATTAGGAATGAATTTTGGTAGACCATTACACAGTGGAAATAAATGAAACTCTGTCATTAGCCATAAAATAGTAATATGAATGCTTAGTAATTTTCCTGGAATTTTGGTGAATACATTTCTTGTACTTCATTTGGAAAATGACACTTGTGTAGGAATTGTATTAATTATGGGATGAATAGATATAATAAAAGGAAAATTATGAAATCTTGTAGACAGTAATATTTTTCTCCTATGCAATTCAGGAAAATTCCCATAAGTCAGAAGATTTTAATTGATGATACTTCATGCGTAAAATGACCTAGGGAATAATTCTAAAAGATTTAATTAAAGGCCTTAATGACCTAGGAAAATTATGAAAATCAACACACTCATTTTATTAGTCCATACCACCCTAGGATAAATACTTGGGGTCAGCTGGATCAAGAATTTAGAAGTTTGATTTCAGGGTGGCAATAGGTCATGGGGTGCGCTTAGTAAAGAAGGTTGGACTATAGGCCGCCAGGGGATGAATCAGCAACTGAGTTAGGGTCTAAGTTCGGAAGTATAACCCTGGGTGGCAGATGCATTCTAGAGACGAGAGTAACAGAGCGACATAAGACTTACCTAGAAAGGGTTGACGGAAGATCGCCACTCCTTAACCCATACCTTAAATCACTGGGTCATTCTATGTAACAGGAGAGAGAAAAGGGGGTTCGGGGTAGGCAACAACTAAACTAAATATCCTTGAGAAAGGGAGCTTTGGGATTCAACCCATCATAGCTCCTAGTGCCCCTGAGAGCCCTTCACCGGGAATACCTTGGACAGTCCTGGGATTAACCTTAAGATTTTAAGTATGATACACTGTAGACAAGAGCAGTCTATTAGGTTAGGTGAACTGGACATGTGCTCACTCGTACCGGTTTGGAGGGACTTGGAGTCTTTGACTACTTGCTCGCCCGTGCAGAGTGGGAGGATGAAATTGGTTCTATATATATACTCACCCGGGCAGGGTTGGAGGTTTTGTAGCATACTCTCACCCGTGACGGGTTGGAGAGTTTTGGGACTGGTTAGACTTTCGAGCTGGAGGCTCAATATACTATACTTGCATGTGCATATACTAGTGGCGGGCCATGCGGTACTGGCCAGTCGTCACACCGACGGCAGTACGGTCGACCAGGCGGGTGCGAGGGTTAGAAGGACCAGTAGGATGTTTACACTGGAGTCTGGAAGGCTTTTCCTAATAACGCGCACCCAGCCCAACAAGACTGACAGGTAGTCAGCAAAGTTGTACGCAGAGACTCTAGAGTGCACTGACGGTGTACAGAGGCGCACAAGAGAGGTCTAGGCCTGGTAGTGTGTATACCCGCCTAGAAGGCAGAGACGCCCGCTCCGCTGCTGCCGTAGCCACAACGGTGGTACCTGAGAGTGATGCTAGCTCTCGAAAAGTGGGAACTAAAGGTCTGTGATCACGGAGTCGTGTGTGTGTGTTGCACTGCATGTTCATATCATACCCACCATATAGATGCATAACATTAACCTTCATAACAACTTAAGTCACCTAATGTATAAGTGGTATGGGACGCTTATACATTAGGACCTGCTATACGACCCCTTAGCCTATAAGCCTGAGTGGGCATGTTTATAGGTTGAGGTTATTTTTACTTTATGTATATGCTTGTGACTCTGACACCCCATTGTATAAATGGTATGGGACATTATATACAATGGGAGCCTTGCAAAAGATCCCTTGCTTATGCGTACCCGCATAAGTGGAGGTTACATTTCATCATTTTCTTGATTATATACCCTGTCAGATTCCTGTCACCTGCTCTCTTTTGCTACCCCTTGTTGTCCTCCGCTTCGTCCTCCCGCACGGTGCCCAGGAGTTGCAGGAGGAGGTGCTGAGGATACGACTTAGTCTGTTTGACTAATGGTCGTTGACCTTACTATTTTAGGAGCTCGAAGAGGTAATCCAGCACGTCGAGGAGGCAGGGCTTGAGGAGCAGATACCGGCCACTACTACTGGAGCACATGTTCAGGTGCGATGATTCGAGATGATAGATTCCGCTGCTGTGTATGAGAGTGAGAGAGAGATTATGATGTACTGGGCATAAGCCCTATTTACTTTCATTTCTGTACTCATTATGGACTGGCTTTTATTTCATTTGATATATATATGTGATGTGGCTGTGGACTTACCTCTGCTTTTACTCTGATTTATTATGTAATTATTCTCATATTGGCCGAACAGGTTATGATCGTACTAGCCGGCAGAATCGGCGTCTTGCGGTGATGACTAATTCGTGCGTTAGTGTCACCGTAAGGCGGCGGTTCTGGGCATAAGATCCGGGTTGCCTCGGATTTGGGGAACAGGATCTTACAAACTGGTATCACTTGAACACACGATCATATGAGAATACAGTCCACCACACTGGAACACCCCGCTCGGGCATTAGTTTGCGGACAAACTATGCAGCGGAAGCAATGGTGTGCCCATGTGTAAAAGCCACATAAAACAGTCCATTAAACGATGAGTTAGGCCAATTTTGACATTACCTTACCTTTATGCAGCCTCCACAGGATACGGTTCCTCCCCCTCCGGCTGCCATTCCGTTCATGCAGACAGAAATGGGACAAACGCTGACGGCGATCCTGGACGCATTCAGAGATCAGCAAGCCCCGGTACAGCTACCCAACCCAGGGTCGAACTGGCTGAGTGCGTTTAAAAGTCTGTCTCCGCCACTGTATCGCGGGACAGAAGATGCCGTGAAGACAGAGGAGTGGTTGGAGACCATCCAGGAGCTGCTAGCTGGCATCAGCTGCCCCGTCAGACAGGCAGTTCCCCTTGCCACCTCGGCACTAGATGCTCATGCAAAGAGGTGGTGGAAGTCGGTGCGGGACTCTACATTCGCCGACCGGGAGCTGATGGACATATCTTGGGAGGAGTTCAGCGACGTCTTCTTGGAGCATTTTGTATCTTCCACAGACCGAGATGCCTTGGAGGCGAGGTTTCTGAGCCTCCAGCAGGGGAGCCGATCAGTTATTGAATATCAGAGAGAGTTCTCCCATCTGGCGAGGTTTGCAGGCTTCCATGACTGGGACGACCAGAAATACGCGAAGAGATTCTATCACGGGCTCCGCGACTCTTTGAGGCAGCCCTTGCTGTTCATTGCCCACGGTACCATGGCGTAGATCATCGAGATGGAAAAGAAGCTGGAGGCTGACCAGCTGTTGGTGCAAGGCAGAGGGAAGAGATCGTTGGATGGACAGTCGTTTGGGGAGAGCAGCAGATCGTCTCAGAGGGGCAAGACGATTGGATACAGGAGAGGTGGGGGACGTCGTCGTCCCAACTATAGGCAGGATCAGGGGCCTCCTCCACCTTTGGCTCCCCCACCTATGCAGATTCCCGGACCGATGAGACAGGATGATCGAGGTCAGAGGCAGATCACCTGCTTTGGTTGCGGCCAACCTGGGCACATCAGGACGCAGTGCCCGCTTCAGGCCCACCCTCTTCCTCCTCCTCCACCTCCAGTGGCCCCTCCAGTTCACCAAGGCCGAGGACGAGGACGAGGACGAGGACGAGGCCGAGGCCGAGGATATCACGGCCGAGGCCGAGACCGGGAGCAGGTATACGCGCTGGATCTCACGGAGCAGAGGGACCCAGAGGAGGTGATTACAGGTACTTAAAATTTTTTTTTTAGGATTTATAAATTTTAAATTTTAAGAGTACCTTAGACATTAAAAGTAATACTATTCTTTGAACTCAAACAAACCCAGGCATAGTGATGATTAGCGGCAAGCCCGCTCACACCCTCTTCGACACGGGTGCGTCACACTCCTTCGTGTCGGACTCGTTTATTGAAGGATTAGAAGGAGTGGAGAAGTTTTCCGGTTTGGAAAAGAGAGTGCGACTCCCTGATGGTACGGAACTTCGAACCACAGACTGCTGCAATATGGATGTCGAGGTAGGAGGCAAAGCGTTTGAAGCTCCGGCAACAGTTCTGAGCCTACCGGATTATGATCTGATCCTAGGCATGAATTGGCTTCATTGGAACTACGCGCAGATAGATTGCCCCTCGAAGAGGATCACACTCAGACACGGAGACTCCTACGTCATCATTGAAGGTATCCGTTCCATTCCCCGACTCTCTTTATCTTCAGTACAGGCCGTTAAGGCCTATGAACAGGGAGAAGAGGTATACCTCATTTGTTTCGAGATGGCTGTGGTAGAGGGTTCCATAGCCGATGTTCCAGTGGCACGAGATTATGCTGATGTCTTTCCGGAGAAGTTACCTGGACTACCACCATCACGAGACTTGGACTTCAGGATCCAGTTGGTGCCAGGGGCGAGACCAGTGTCCCGAGCACCCTACAGAATGGCTCCTAGGGAATTGGCAGAGTTCAGGACTCAGCTACAGGAACTTGTGGAGTCAGGATTTGTGCGGCCAAGTTCATCACCGTGGGGAGCACCGGTTTTATTTGTGAAGAAGAAGGATGGATCCCTCCGACTGTGTATAGATTACAGGGAATTGAATAGGTTGACGGTTCGGAACACCTACCCATTGCCCCGGATAGACGAGTTATTTGATCAACTTCAGGGAGCCTTCTGGTTCTCTAAGCTCGATTTACGATCCGGCTATTACCAGTTACGCATCCGGGAGGAAGACATACCGAAGACCGCATTCAGCTCACGTTATGGCCTATATGAATTCACGGTGATGCCATTTGGGCTCACGAATGCCCCCTCGGCATTCATGACGCTCATGAACCGTGTATTCGAGCCTTATCTAGATCGGTTTGTCATAGTTTTTATTGATGATATTTTGATTTACTCACGGTCTCGAGAGGAGCACGCAGAGCACCTAGCGCTGGTATTGTAGAAGTTAAGAGAATTCCAGATGTATGCGAAGTTCTCTAAGTGCCAGTTCTGGCTTCAGGAAGTGGCTTTCCTTGGACACACGATCAGTGGAGCTGGATTAGCAGTGGATCCGGCTAAGATTGAGGCAGTGCGGGATTGGCCACGACCAAAGACAGCGTCGGACATCCGTAGCTTCTTGGGCCTAGCAGGTTATTATCGCAAGTTCGTGGAGGGATTCTCGAGGATAGCCCTCCCCCTCACGTCCTTGACGAAAAAGGATGCCGCATTTGACTGGACAGAGCGGTGCGAGTCAGCATTTCAAGAGCTCAAGGACCGGCTCACTTCATCCCCCATCCTTGCACTTCCCTCTGGGAGCGAAGGATTCCAGATATATACAGATGCCTCTTATCAGGGGATGGGTGCAGTCCTGATGCAACATGGACATGTTATCGCTTATGCTTCACGACAGCTGAAGAAGCATGAGCATAACTACCCAGTACATGACCTCGAGCTCGGGGCCGTAGTCTTTGCCCTCAAGACATGGAGACATTACCTCTACGGGATTCATTGTGATATATACTCCGATCATAAGAATCTCAAATACATCGACACGCAGAAGGTTCTGAACCTGCGACAGAGAAGGTGGCTTGAGTTCCTCTGCGATTACGACTATAAGATGCACTATCACCCGGGAAAGGCGAATACTGTAGCAGATGCTTTGAGCAGGAGAGCCAGCACTTCTGGACCGGAGGCCCGGGTGATGTCTATGGAGCTGCTACGCATGATGGAGGATATGCAGATTACCATGGTTTCGGAAGCCGAGCCAGTGCTCTATCGAGAGTACCTGAACTCTTTGGTCAGCAATGATGATATACAGAAGCGCATTCTTACACATCAGAGATTGGATACTGATCTAGAGCCTATCTTTGACGCTCTAAAAGGAGGCAAGTATGGGGATTATACGCTGGAGGACGACCTTCTTCGATTCCGTGGCCGAGTGTACATTCCAGCAGGAGGTGAGATCCGGGATGACATCCTCAGAGAGGCACACTACTCCAGATATTCAGTGCATCCCGGCATCACCAAGATGTGGGCTGACCTACGACGGACCATGTATTGGCCAGGAATGAAGAGGGAGATCATATACCTTGTGACACATTGCGAGACTTGCCAGCGAGTGAAGGCTGAATGCAAGAGCCCAGGTGGTGTATTACAGCCACTGCCAGTCCCAGAATGGAAGTTCGAGGATATTTCCATGGATTTTGTACACGGACTCCCTCGCACCCATTCTGGGCACGATTCTGTCTGGGTCATTGTGGACAGGTTGACCAAGGTAGCACGGTTTATCCCGGTCAAAAAAGATGCCCCAGTTGCTGTGTTGGTGAGGTTGTTTGTAGAGCAGTTCATCCGGTATCACGGAGTACCCAGGTCTATTATTTCAGATAGAGACGGTCGCTTCACCTCCAGGGAATGGAGGGCAGTGCACGCTTACTTGGGATCCAGACTTTCCTTTAGCACTGCCTTCCACCCGCAGACCGACGGTCAGACGGAGCGGACGATACGCACTATGGAGGACCTGCTCAGGTTATGTATTTTGGATACAGGGAAACCCTGGCAGAGGCTACTACCGTTGATCGAATTCTCATACAACAACAACCACCAGGCCAGCATCGGGATGGCTCCTTACGAGGCGCTTTATGGGAGAAAATGCCGGACTCCGCTATCCTGGGTGCAGGATGTGGATACCCGAGCCCTTGGGTCAGAATTTGTAGAGGATACGGAGGCTCAGATTCATTTGATCAGGGATCGGCTTTTGGAGGCTCAGAGCAGACAGGCAAAATATTATGATGCACGACACCGGAAGGTGGAGTTCCAAGTTGGGGACAGGGTTTTCCTGAAGATCCGACCGGTACACGGTATTTCTCGGATTCGAAGACATAAGAAGCTCAGCCCCCGGTACATGGGACCATACCTGATTCTGGAGCGTGTGGGCCCCTTGGCTTATCGGCTGCAGCTACCTCCGGAGCTGAGTAGCCTATACGATGTGTTCCATGTCTCTTCTTTGCGAAGAGCTCTCCTTCGCCCTGAGCAGCATGTCCCTACTGCAGCTGGACCGGTCGGGCCTGACCGTTCAGTTAGATTGGAGCCGATCCGGATCGACGATTCAGCAGTCCGAACGTTGAGGAAAAAGAAGATTCCACTCGTAAAGGTGCTGTGGTCCAACCATGGACGGGAGGAGCACACCTGGGAACCTAGGGATCTGATGCTGGAGCGTCATCCAGAACTATTTACACCAGGTACTTTTATGTTATTTTCTACGAAATTTCCTTAACAATTTCTGCAATTGGAACCCGTAGACCCAAACTTAAATTTCGGGGACGAAATTATTTCTTTCGTTTATAGGATTTGTAACATCCCAATGTTACTTCTAGACCCCTTAACTTAGATTGGGTTAGGCATGGGGTGGGTGTTAGGGTTGGAAGCTAGATTGACCCTAGGTAGTGGGTTGTAGCCATGTGGGGCCCACCATGGGGCCAAAGTCAAACTAGGTCAAACTAGCCTAAACAGGAACCCTAGCCACACCATGATCCCCTCATGATGCCCTAACCCTAAATACAATCTAAGTGGACCCCCAGGTAGGCCATGGGGTCAACCAGTTGACCATGATGGGTCAAGTCAACACCTTGGACCCAAATAGTGAAAATGGTGTCCTAGCCCAATTCACTGGGTTGGGTCCACCCAAATCAACCCAAATTCATCATGTGGGCCTAAAGTGACCCTACAAACCCTAGGGGAGAGAAAAATAGGGTCTTACAATAGTGATTTTGGGAGAACACTTAGGAGAGAGAAAAGAGGAGGAGTAGGAGAGAGAAGATGCTGAGAAATGGGTTTGGACCACTTGGGCTCATTCCACCAACCCATGATGGGTTGGCTGACCATGCATGGGTATCAGGAGGTGTGGGACCCCCACCATGCAGCCTTGGGCCAAGCCCAAACCCAACCCAAGCCCAATATGACCTAACCCATTTATGGAAGTCAACTCCCTCTCTTCACTCACCCAACTCGGCCCTAGACTTGGCAACCCGACCCACTAAGGTCTAGTAAACCCTCATGGACCAGTGGGGCCCACTCCCAAGCCACCTAGCCGGCCAAACCCACTAACCCGACCCCCAACCTTGGTGAAATCGCCTAGCCTTGGTGAGGTCGCCCCCCCTCTTAAATCAGCCCCAAACCACTTCCCCCTCTCATTTTCCATTCACTCCTACCCCTGAGACAGAGAGAGAGAGAGCCGGAGCCACCTGCAGCCATGGCAAGCCAAGGAACTCGCCGGAATATTCATGCTAGGGGAAGCCGCCGCCACCCTCAACCTCAACCACAACCACCGGTCCGTATCCCCTCCCCTCTTACTGTACTAGTATCCTAGATCATCTAGGTTAGAGGTCGAGCTCAAACGAGCTCGACATAGGAATCAAAAAGCTTAAAAATAGGTTTAAAAATGGCGGTTTTAGGTTTTTTCGGTTTGGTTGCGCCGCCGCCGTCCGCCGCTCTCCGCCGCCCAGTCGCCGGCCAGCCCTAGCCCCGACCACCGTGAGGCCGGGGAAGGTCTTGGCCGGAGGCCCCGCCGCCGGCGATGGCCGGAAACCACCCCGCAAGGGTGGCCTGCACGGGATGGCCATGCATGCATGCATGAGGAATAAGACGATCCAGATGTCGTCCGATGGGCTTCAAGATCCGTGCAGAGATTTTTATTATAAACCTGTATTATTATTTTATGAATAATGTGGAATATTGTCACAATGTAACAATAATTGTGCATGTCAATTTTAGGGTACTTAGATACCTGTACTTAGGATGGACCCTGAATGAAAAAGCTAGCTAGATGAGTTAACTTCAAAATGCCACAGAAATCATAGGTTTTGGACCAGTAGGCTGCCCTGTAGGGCTGTTTTGCTAGGACTGCCCCCCTAACTAGGGCAGAAATTAAAACTGATGCCCTGCTCAAACCCTAAGTCCAAATGGACTGAAATTTTGGACATGTGGCTTATTTGGTCAAATCTAGGCCCTCCCCAAAAATCAGAATTTTTGGGGGACAGTTTGCTATAGTTTTGACAAAAATACCCAAAAGCGAATAAATGTGATTTTTGGAGTTTCCTAACTCCAAATGGCCCCAAATTTTGGTGGCACCCTCTCATGGGTATATTAGACCCATGGTTAAAATATGGGCTAAATTGGTTCACTGCATGATGAGGAATCTCACTTGCATGTTTGAGAAATGAAATTTGACTTGGGCTGCAAATAGCAATTTTGTAGAATTTCAAATGGCTGCCCAAGCCAAACCAGAAGCCCCCTTGACCTGAAATTTTGGTCAGAGGTATAATTAGGGCATATTCAGGCCCTACCCAAAAATGGGCTTGATTGGAAAACAAAATGTGGGAAAATTACCAAAATACCCCTAGGGCTTAACTAGGTGATTCTTGGAGTTAGCTAACTCCAAATGGCCCCAAATTTTGGTGGCTGGCCATTAGGGACCATATCGACCAGTGGTAGAAATTTCCCTGAAATTGGAACAAGGCATGTTGACTTAACTCATTTGTAAGTGTAGGCTAATTTAGGCCTTGGTGTGCATTTAGCAATAATTTGTATTTTGTGAATTTAGCCTAGCTGAGGCACCCAAAAATCATGCAATAGATTCCAGTGATACTTTAGGGCATGTTTCACCCCTAGAATTATTTTTGGGATTTTTGGAATTAAAAATACCACTTAATGGGATTTTTCAAAATATAGGCCTTTTTGGGAAAATAAATGGGAAAAATAGAAATTGGCTATAGAAAACTTTCAGATTCAGCCAAATCAAAGTATGGTGTCTTATTTGACTTAGAAAAATTTTTGACCTCTGTTTGGAGATTATTGGAACAAAAACCTTGGAATTACTATTTTACCCCTTTTTGTATTTATTTATGAATTGATGGAATTACATGTGGGGAAATTGTAAAAATATTTCTATAGATGTATAATAGCAATATTAGTGTTGCATATTTATTCCAGAATTTTTGTATACATTGATAATTATTAAGGTAGGAAAATGGCATTTTGGTAAATAATTAGGAATGAATTTTGGTAGACCATTACACAGTGGAAATAAATGAAACTCTGTCATTAGCCATAAAATAGTAATATGAATGCTTAGTAATTTTCCTGGAATTTTGGTGAATACATTTCTTGTACTTCATTTGGAAAATGACACTTGTGTAGGAATTGTATTAATTATGGGATGAATAGATATAATAAAAGGAAAATTATGAAATCTTGTAGACAGTAATATTTTTCTCCTATGCAATTCAGGAAAATTCCCATAAGTCAAAAGATTTTAATTGATGATACTTCATGCGTAAAATGACCTAGGGAATAATTCTAAAAGATTTAATTAAAGGCCTTAATGACCTAGGAAAATTATGAAAATCAACACACTCATTTTATTAGTCCATACCACCCTAGGATAAATACTTGGGGTCAGCTGGATCAAGAATTTAGAAGTTCGATTTCAGGGTGGCAATAGGTCATGGGGTGCGCTTAGTAAAGAAGGTTGGACTATAGGCCGCCAGGGGATGAATCAACAACTGAGTTAGGGTCTAAGTTCGGAAGTATAACCCTGGGTGGCAGATGCATTCTAGAGACGAGAGTAACAGAGCGACATAAGACTTACCTAGAAAGGGTTGACGGAAGACGCCACTCCTTAACCCATACCTTAAATCACTGGGTCATTCTATGTAACAGGAGAGAGAAAAGGGGGTTCGGGGTAGGCAACAACTAAACTAAATATCCTTGAGAAAGGGAGCTTTGGGATTCAACCCATCATAGCTCTTAGTGCCCCTGAGAGCCCTTCACCGGGAATACCTTGGACAGTCCTGGGATTAACCTTAAGATTTTAAGTATGATACACTGTAGACAAGAGCAGTCTATTAGGTTAGGTGAACTGGACATGTGCTCACTCGTACCGGTTTGGAGGGACTTGGAGTCTTTGACTACTTGCTCGCCCGTGCAGAGTGGGAGGATGAAATTGGTTCTATATATATACTCACCCGGGCAGGGTTGGAGGTTTTGTAGCATACTCTCACCCGTGACGGGTTGGAGAGTTTTGGGACTGGTTAGACTTTCGAGCTGGAGGCTCAATATACTATACTTGCATGTGCATATACTAGTGGCGGGCCATGCGGTACTGGCCAGTCGTCACACCGACGGCAGTACGGTGGACCAGGCGGGTGCGAGGGTTAGAAGGACCAGTAGGATGTTTACACTGGAGTCTGGAAGGCTTTTCCTAATAACGCGCACCCAGCCCAACAAGACTGACAGGTAGTCAGCAAAGTTGTACGCAGAGACTCTATAGTGCACTGACGGTGTACAGAGGCGCACAAGAGAGGTCTAGGCCTGGTAGTGTGTATACCCGCCTAGAAGGCGGAGACGCCCGCTCCGCTGCTGCCGTAGCCACAACGGTGGTACCTGAGAGTGATGCTAGCTCTCGAAAAGTGGGAACTAAAGGTCTGTGATCACGGAGTCGTGTGTGTGTGTTGCACTGCATGTTCATATCATACCCACCATATAGATGCATAACATTAACCTTCATAACAACTTAAGTCACCTAATGTATAAGTGGTATGGGACGCTTATACATTAGGACCTGCTATACGACCCCTTAGCCTATAAGCCTGAGTGGGCATGTTTATAGGTTGAGGTTATTTTTACTTTATGTATATGCTTGTGACTCTGACACCCCATTGTATAAATGGTATGGGACATTCTATACAATGGGAGCCTTGCAAAAGATCCCTTGCTTATGCGTACCCGCATAAGTGGAGGTTACATTTCATCATTTTCTTGATTATATACCCTGTCAGATTCCTGTCACCTGCTCTCTTTTGCTACCCCTTGTTGTCCTCCGCTTCGTCCTCCCGCACGGTGCCCAGGAGTTGCAGGAGGAGGTGCTGAGGATACGACTTAGTCTGTTTGACTAATGGTCGTTGACCTTACTATTTTAGGAGCTCGAAGAGGTAATCCAGCACGTCGAGGAGGCAGGGCTTGAGGAGCAGATACCGGCCACTACTACTGGAGCACATGTTCAGGTGCGATGATTCGAGATGATAGATTCCGCTGCTGTGTATGAGAGTGAGAGAGAGATTATGATGTACTGGGCATAAGCCCTATTTACTTTCATTTCTGTACTCATTATGGACTGGCTTTTATTTCATTTGATATATATATGTGATGTGGCTGTGGACTTACCTCTGCTTTTACTCTGATTTATTATGTAATTATTCTCATATTGGCCGAACAGGTTATGATCGTACTAGCCGGCAGAATCGGCGTCTTGCGGTGACGACTAATTCGTGCGTTAGTGTCACCGTAAGGCGGCGGTTCTGGGCATAAGATCCGGGTTGCCTCGGATTTGAGGAACAGGATCTTACAATTATAGCTTGATGGCCATAACTGAAGATTTAACTCAAGTTTAATCAGATCCTGATGAGGTACTTATTCGTGTCATCTCCTCTTCTGATTCTGAGTATTTGATTGGATCGGATTCTGAATCATCCTCCCCATCTAATAATGAGGATGAATCAGAATTTGAAGATGATGTCAATCAATTGATTGACAGATATGGTGTTATCTTGAGTGCCCTAAAGAAGAGTAAGAAGCTTGTCAAAAGGCAAGCTAAGGAAATTTCCTCTCTATAGCAAATTATGTGTGTGCACTCTGAGTCAGCTACCAAACTAGCTTAGATGAGTAGAGAAATAAGCCATCTAAAAGCAATTACAATAATTCAAATCAGTACCTTAGTCCAGAAGGGAAAGATCATGAAGGATCTTGAAGAGAATCTCCTCAAAGAGAGGAATCTAGTAGATCAATTCTCTAAGCTAAAATCTATTCTCCCTATTATTGACTCTTTTACCTCCCAAACAAATAAGATGGGACTAGAATTCAATGGATGGGCAGTAGAATATTGGAACAGGAGAAAGGGCAAGGCTCTAGTGAAGCGTCAGACCACCTTTCAAAAGGTATTGCTCGCATCTAACAGGTATGACCAAGATAGTATATATGGTCACTGGAAGAATGGGGGTATCCATAGTGAAGACAAAAGTTCCACTAACTATGGAGTAAGAAAGAGCATGGGGTTGAGTACTTTAAAAGCTCCCCATGAAGAAATCCAAATGGCCCATCATAGAATATTTGTATTTGGTGCTCTAGCTCCCACACTTAAAGATAAGGAAGTGGAATCCACCCAAAAACCTCTAGAAAAGTATATTACAAATATAAAAATGGCAAACAAATCTCAGATGCCCATATCTAATGCCATCAACATCATTTCATCTGGGAAGCAGACATTTATTGCTGTCAAATAGATACCGTCGATTAAGCCTATTTACCGTCACGCCTCCTGCCAAATTATAACTGAGAGGAACAGGGAGATGTTGCTATCTTCTCTGTTGAATAGAAAAATTCTGATGCTCCAACTACCTTAAAGAATGTTCATAAGAGAAGATACAACATCCATGAGTGTTAGTGATGTGTCAAGGTGGGACACTTTTCCATAGATTGTTGGCACAACCCTAATGTGTCTAGCATAAAGAAGAGCTTTCCAATCAGGGTTGTTGTTGGCAAAAATGTTTTTTATATCCCTAACAAGAACTAAGACCCGAGTTCAATTTGGCTCCTAAGGTAAAGTAATTATCTGCATATGCTGGATGTTCTCATGCTAAATCAAATGAAAAATTTGGCATTGGACATGTTTCGCGGAATAATAAAAAAAAACACACGAAGGATGGTTGATGATACCATTGAGATTGATCAGCAAAGGTTATCACAATGAACTTAAATTCATGTTAACTCTAAGATAACTCTCAGCCATCCAATCATGATATTTATCACTACTAAAAGTGTGTGGCTGTTTGACTTCCATTTTCTTATTTAAAATTTACAATATTGTAAGAAAAATGTCACTTCAAGATGTACATTCCAAATAAATGAGGAGATCGCATCCCTTAATCTATTTACGAGAAAAATTCTAATGAAATGGAATGCACATCGGTTCATCCTTCGAGATGGATATGTAATTATTTTTGGGTTAGACTTTATAAAATCCCTTCTCCTTCAACTTTCACTACCACCTTCCTCCTCCAAACAAATCTAGACACCTAAGATAAATTCTTAATGCCAAAGCAAGTATGAAATCCCTTGGGGCAGGATTGTCAAAGGAAATCCGAATAGCTGGAGTCCAAACCAACAAAGGTCAGGATCTAAGTTTTATCCTGAGAACTAAGACTCATCACATTGAGTCACTCCGGGAGAGGATGATTCAAAGTGACCTTGAAATGATCGATGCTCAACTCTCTGCATTTAAAATCATAGTGGACAACTTAACGCTCACACTCGAGCATCATGTTGAAGATTGTAGGATTGAAAGGATTAGTTGACTACTTGAGGGTGACTGCAATAAAAAGAAAAAATACAATAATCGTGCCTTCTGGACTACAACTGCAACTGGAGGTGCTTCGATAACGTCTGAAGGAGATGTCTTGATAAGGGAAGTCATGGATTGTGACTCTAAGAAGCGCAAAAGAGAGCAACGTCAAGAAGTGTTAGATAGGACTAAAATGACTAGGGTTATCTTAATAGAAAAGGGAAAGGAGAAATCTAGTCTTATTTAAGATTGTATATAAAACTTATGTAATAAAGTTTATGAATGATAATTGTGTGATCCAACATTTTTGTTAATTTATCTTCTGTGAATGGTGAGTTGTTAAAGAAATTGCTAAAAACACATTTATCAATATCTAACTGCTAGTTTTTGGCTTTATTCAACATTTCATCAACTGATATCTGCATATATTTCTATTAGTTACCATAAATTGATTCGGATAGATCATGTGGAATTAGTTAGTAGAACATTATTATGTACAACCTTTCAAACAATGTAAGTTACTAGAACACTAATGTTTAGTAGCTAAATCAATAGTCAACCTTAAATAATAACTCTAATTATATGACATTGACTAGCAGAGTAATCTAGCTGAGAAAACCAGTTTAGAAGCCTAACTAAGTTGGCTAGCTGAGACAAGCTCAGCTACTTCATGGTAACCTTTGAGATAATGCTCAGCGGTATATCTCCTCATCCCAACAGTATCGCTGAGATGCGATACTATGTTAAAATTTGATCATTCTCGGCCATTAGATTAACACTTTTTGATCAGTCAAGTTGTTGGCTCTTCAATTACAAATTAAATCAATTAAATAAATGTGAAATTAAAAGTCTATATAAAGCTAAGTAAACTGAGAACTTAAACATTAAACCCTAGAAAGCAATCGACAATCTTCTGTCTTTGTCAGCTTCTCAACTACTAGGATTTTTGAAGCCATGTCGCCAAAATCTGTAAAGAGTCTTCAAGAAGGATATGAAGTAGTTCGAAATGGATTCAAGTCTGCATCTGAAGAGATTAAGGAGGTAGTCATATTGCTAGAAACCTCGGGGCTAGAATTAATTCTTTCTGAACAAAGCTCGATTCTAACAGAGGAAGCGCTGGAACTCTAGTCAAATACTAAACTCTCATCTTCTGGAATGATTATAAAAAGCAAGATATGAGATGTGAAGATTAAGATTAATCCTCGAAGGATTGCACAAGCTTTACACCTTCCCTTTATAGACATTGAAGAGGACCAGGAGATCACTAATCAAGAAATGTTTGATGCATTAGATTGGTGTGAGTTTTCTGAAGAAAGATATAAATAACTAGAAAGGAAGTACTATAATGAGAGAGGAAAAATCCTTGTTTACATCATTGGGAAGGCCATCCTGTGCAAGTCGGGATCCCCTGACACCATCTAAAAATCAATGTCTGAGTTGATCACAAGAGTGATCCTTCAGAAGAAAACCAACTTGCCATTGATAATCTTCCAAAAACTCCTGAAAAGTCTCCAAGTAACTTCCTTAGCAAGAATTCTCTCCTTATATCTAATTACTGCCCATCCTAATAACTTCAATAAGAAATACGGAGTTAAAATCCACTACATGAAAACAATGGACATAAAAACCTTAGAAAGATATACCAGGGTGCTTCCCAAAAGCCTGGCTAAAAAGCAGAGCAAGAGTCGGAAAAAGGGCAAGAAAGTAATGGTGGAAGATGTCACTGATTCAGAGTGCAAGGGCAGTGATATAAAGGACAATGAACCCATCCAAAAACCCTTTTTATTTCCCTTATTTGTAGAAGATGAAAACCTACAAGACTCAGGCATCCAAGTAAATCTTAATGTAGTTGATTCTCGCCCACCTAAGAAAGAGGTTGCTACTAATTAGGGGGAGGACATTGTGATAAGAAGGACTGAATCCCCATTAGAGGGGGAGTTTGTTCAAACAATAGTTAGTCTTTAGGAAATGATTTATAAGTTTCCTGAAAACTTGCAAAACAGAATTGATCAAATCATAGATGATCCTCAGGAGAAGATTGAGGAAGAGCGATTGGCTAAGGAAAAGATGGATGCTCCAAGTGAGGGGGAGCAAGATAAGTAGATTGAGGAAAGAAAGCATAACACTCCTAATGATTTTTTAAATTCTGATGATAAAGTTGAGGGGGAGCTTCACACTGAAGTCACTACTCAGGGAGAAGATGTGCCCATCTCCCAAGAGGTTGAGACAGCTACTCACACTGAGTTAGATGGTCAAGAAGACCAAGGGCTGAACCCTACATAAGGAACTGATGATCGATAAGCTTCGAAGAAAATAAAGCAACCGAACTAGAAATCCAATTAGGCAAGTATACCTATCGAACTGTAGTTAGGGGACACAAGTGTCGTATTTAAATCTGGGAACTGTTGAGTACATTTACTCACAAGAAGGCTATTATTTTATCGACGGAAATCTTTAGGGTTGAATAGAAATCTAAGCGCACTAAAGAAAGAAAATATTACACTAAAAAGAGAACTAATGCAGTTAAATAGAAAGCATAAAAGAAGCGATTGCAATGAAGGATTGGAACGATGAAATGGAAATGCAATCGATCAATAATCACCTCAGCTAAAGTCAATTAAAAACACGATAAGTAAACCTAAGCTTAATAGGGTAAAGGTCCTTGACCGTGGAGGTTCCTAAAGCTCGAACATGCTTCTCTCGAAGTCGTGCCAAATTTAGTTTAGGAAGGTTCGACCGACTCTCGTCTAAATCGGAGGCCTAAAGCTCGCTTTACGCGGTGAACCCCACTATTGGATTTTACTCCAATCCGGGAGATTTGGACATCTGCCTATCTCGAGGGGTGCATACAACTCCCTTTACTCTTGAATGCTCACTTCAATCCATCAGCCTCTCGGATAGCCCAGAATGAAAGCTATATTGGAAATTATATATCGACAATATAATTCCAAATGAGAAAAATCAAGAGTAATTTAAGGCCTAAACCCTAAAAAGAAAAGGTAAATTCAAAGCATCATAACTTAATCACTCGAACCTCGGATCATCAAGATCGAGTACAAGGAGTATTAGTTGATCATTGTGAAGTGGAGGAGGGGGATGAGTAGTAAAGCAATAAGAACACAAATATAAGAAAAGAGCACTTTTATTAATAATGAAAGAGAGCTACATTACTTGAAATGAAAATTACACTTTCACGAAATTAAAACCTAAGCTAGCATAACATTAAGCTACTAAAAGAAATACAAGAGCTAGTACAAAAGCTCAAACTAAACTAGAATTAAGGGAAAACACAAAATTGTAAAGAGAGAAAGAGGGAAGAACATGAAAAAGACAAGAAACCAAAGGGGTAGCACCTCCCCCTCACAACCCAAGCTTGTCTGAAATGGAAGGGGGGTCTGAATTTATAGAATTTTTTCTCGGGTTGGTCATGCCTGGGGAGGGCGTGTTAGGGGGCGTGATACGTACGAGTTTTACCTCGGGCTCTGGATTCTAGCGGGAAGGATGATAGCTTCTGTATGATGGCTGACACACCCTAGGTCACACCCGTGTAGGGGGCATGACACGTACATCAAGTCTCAATCAATGGGCAGAAATCCATGAGTCTTGGAAAAGGGGGCGAACACACCCTGGGTCACTCTCGTGATGGGGGGCTTGATAGTACTGTTAATGTGCGGAGGCGAAAATGCATTTTATATGGCGGTAGATTTCAGGCAGAGGGCGACATGCCCCGTGTCATGCCCGGGGACACAACCAGGGAGGGCGTGTCAGGGGGGCGTGACAGCCGTTTTTTCGGTTATTTTGTCTCTATCTGCAAGCTTTCTCGGGATCGGTTGACATGCCCTGTGACACGCCCAGGGAGGGCGTGACAGGGGGGCGTGTCAGGTCATGTTTGGCCAAAATTCGTGAAACCTGCAAAACGACAAGAAAATATTTGTGGCAATAATATTTACATAAGAAAGATAAAAAATAAGCTTATAAGGCAAGATTAGCGCCTTCAAAACTAGAAAATTCGATTAGTTTAGGCTACAAAATGTATTATCAAATTCCCCCAAGCTTAAGCTTTTATTGTCCCCAAGCAAAAATATAAAAACTAGATAACCATAAAATAGGACTAATCAAAAAGTTCTAATTATGCCTACACAAGTACTATGCAAAATTCTAAGTAGAGAAAAGGTGAAACGTAAATTTAAAACAATTATTTAGGTATGGTATAACTTTTATAAACTTTACTTTACGAAAATAAATCATCCAAAATTTTGACAAAATTCTTTAAATAGATTTAAGCAAAGCAATGAAAATGAAGAAACGCATTGAGTTGTTACTAGATCCAAGCAACGCATTATAATTATATTAATTAAATAACAAAAATCTAAGTTTAAATCCAAAACTAATACTGATTTACTTTTCTTCTTTTCTTAGTTATTTAATAGAATTCAAAAGCATGAATCAAAAGGACTTAATAGGACCGAAGCATTTGGTTTAGGATTATGATTAGGACTGGAATTCAAAGATAAACAGGGAGGCTTAAAATCACACTAACCCAAAATAAAGAGTTTCAAAAAAATTCATTTTAAATAAAATATTTTTTTTTCTTTTTTTCTTTTCAATTTTTTTTCAAAACAAAGGCCATAAATATTTTTATTTTCATTTTGAATTTGCCAAACAAAAACAAACATTTCTTTTGAGCATACTTTTTTCAAAAACTTCTCCAAAAATATCACAAAATATCCTATCATAATCATAAAAATTCTTTATGAAACTCAAAAAAGCTAGTGTGATTAGATAGGTTGGAAATTCTGGCTTTGATGAAAATGATATGAAAAGAGGAGCTATCAAACGAAAATTGAAAAAAGGTTCAAAAATGACTAACTATTGGTGAAAGTTTTTAGGTTAGCAGGAAAGCTCAAACGAAAACAAAAACGGCATAAATCATATTCATGCTTTTAAATTTATTTAAAACAAAGATTTGAAATTTTTTAAAAAGCAAGTCCTAGATAATAAAAAAGATTGATGAAATTATCTTGAAAATAGAAATAATAGGTGACTTGGATCGTTCACATTTACTATGCTATTCAAAAGTTGACCTTACAAAAATTATCCAAAAACGAAAAAGAAAATAGTGGATGATGAATTTTTGAGAAAGTAAAAAGAATAACAAACAAAAACCATAATGGAAATGCGAGTTTTAGAAAAACCATTTTACGTTAACATGTTATCGTGAATTAGAAACACAGCATGGCCAACATTTTTCTTGTGAAACATAATTAAAAAGGGTGATTAGAAATATTATAATTAATTAAGTTGTTTATATGAGATTTTGAGAAAAATAAAATAAAAACAAGAGATACTATTGAAATACCAAAACGTCTAAACTATTAAAGTAATAAAAAAGCATATATATTTTTTAAATTTTGAAATATTTTCTATTTTTTGGATTTTTTAGATATTCATTTTTTTTGAAAAATATTCACACATAGCAAAAAGAAGGAGGAAGTCCTCCCCCAAGCTTAAAATAGGCATTGTCCTCAATGGAGAATGGAGGTTAGAGAAGGAGAGAAAATGAAATTATAGAATTGAAAATACAGAATTGAAAAACAGGTACTTCCCCGGATTTATTCGTTGCAAATGCAGATTGATGCCGCTCTCCCATGCTTGCGCTTTTGGATCTTCATGAAATGTCTTCTTTTGACTTTGTGATGGATTCATCAAAGTTGGAGCAGGCGATCGCAGAAGCTTCAGCTTATCAGATTCGTCCGGAGCAAAAATTATAAAATAAAGAAAATAAAAAAAGATAAATTGGGTTGCCTCCCAAGAGCGCTCATTGTTTAAAACATCGTTTGAGCTCGTCGCAAAAAAATTAATAATGTCCAAAAATATTTTGTCCAAAATAATAATAATTAAAGTTTTTAACAAAAAATAAAAGTTCGAGGTTAGAGTTAGTGCAGCAGAAATTTAGCAATGTTTGGACTGACATCATCACCACCAGAGAAATATAGTTTAAGATGCTGACACTTTACTTTGGACTTACCCTTATAAAGGTATGAAATTAAAATAGCACCATAAGGAAAAACTTCTAAAAATGAAAAAGGCCCAGACCATCGCGACTTTAATTTCCACGGAATCGAGAGTTATACAAAAGAACTTAGTCGCCCGGCTTAAAGGTTTTTGGGTGCTTTAAGTGTTTATTGTGAAAACATTTCGTCCGCTCTTTATAAAATTTGTTGTTTTCGTATGCGTAAGAGCACGACTCGTCGAGTTCGTTAAGTTGAAATTTTCTTAGGTCGCCGATAGAGTGGGGATCGAAATTTAAAAACCTTAAGGCCCAAAAAGCGATGTGTTCTAATTTTACGGGTAAATGGCATGATTTTCCAAAACCAACCGATATGGCATACATCTGAGGGCGATTTTGTATGCTGTTCAGTAGGCACATAGAGCATCATCTAATTTGGCTGACAAGTCTTTTCTAGATGTTGAAACAGTCTTTTCTAAAGCTCTTTTAATTTCTCTGTTCACTACTTCGACTTGTCCGTTAGTTTGGGGGTGGTAGGTAGTTGAAAGCTTATGCATAACGCTGTATTTAGAAAGGATTTTAGAAAACTATGCGTTATAGAAATGAGAACCTCTGTCACTAACGATGGCGTGCGGCGTACCGAATCGAGAAAATAATTTTTTTTTAAACGTAACTACGACTCGGGCGTCGTTCGTAGGAAGAGCTTGGGCTTCAGCCCAATGTGAAATATAATCGATGGCAACTATAATATACTTATTCCCGAAGCTATAAGGAAGAGGGCCAACAAAATCAATTCCTTAGAGATCAAAAACTTCGCAATGAAGGAAATAATTTTACGACATTTCATTTTTATTGGAAATATTGCCCGACCGTTGGCAACTATCACACTTACTCACAAAGGCCTACGCGTCTTTAAACAGGCTAGGCCAGTATAAACCCTCACTTAGCACTTTGTGAGCGGTGTGAGCAGCTTGATAGTTCCCACCTGTTGGTCCTTCATGCAAATGTTTAATAATATTTAAACCTTCTTCATAAGAAACATATCTCCTTATCACTTGGTCCGCATAGACTCTGAAAAGATGCGGGTCCTCCCAAAAGTAGTTCTTCAACTCAGAAAAGAATTTATTCTTTTGTTAAGAGGAGAACTCTTTTGGGAGCACACGAGCCACTAAGTAGTTGGCGATGTGTGTGAACCAAGGAGAAGTAGATGTGTTAATAGAAAATAGCTTCTCGTCAGGAAAATAATTGTTAAAATATTTTTCATCTAATTCTTCAATAAACGGATTATCCAATAAAGAGAGATGGTCGGCAGCCAGATTCTCGGCTCCTCGTTTATCACGGATCTCTAAGTCAAACTCTTGGAGGAGTAAGACCCAGCGAATCAAACGCGGCTTGGCATCCGATTTAGAAAGAAGATATTTGAGGGCCGAATGGTCCGTAAAAACAATAATTTTGAAAGTGTAATATAAGGGCGGAATTTATCAAAAGCGAATACTACAGCTAGGAGCTCCTTCACGGTCGTGGTGTAATTTTATTGTACATATGTAAGTGTTTTACTAGCGTAATAGATGGGGTGGAAGTTTTTAGATATGCGTTGACCTAATACGGCTCCCACCGCGAAACTACTCGCATCGCACATGATTTCAAATGGAAGTTCCCACACCGGAGCTATCATAATCTGGGCATTAATTAATTTCTCTTTGATTAAATTAAAAGCAGCATGGCAAAGGTCATCAAAAATAAATGGGGCATCTTTTTCTAAGGGATGGGTAAGGGGCTTGGTGATCTTGAAGAAGCCTTTTATGAAGCGGTGATAGAAACCAGCGTGACCTAAGAAACTTCTTATAGCTTTTATGTTCGTAGGCGGCGGCAGCTTCTCGATAACTTCTATCTTAGCAATATCTACCTCAATTCCTCTCGCAAAAATTTTATGACCCAAAACTAACCCTTCCCTCACCATAAAATGGCATTTTTCCCAATTTAGGGCAAGGTTAGTTTCTTCGCATCGTTCTAAGACTTTTTTGAGGTTTTCTAAACAACTATCAAAAACGTCACTAAACACGGAGAAATCATCCATGAATACCTCCAAAATGTTTTCTACGTACTTGTCAAAGATAGCGAGCATACATCGCTAGAATGTAGCTGGCTCATTGCACAATCCAAACGCCATTCTTCGGTAGGCAAAGGTTCTGAAGGGACAATTAAATGTAGTTTTATCCTAGTCCTCGGGGGAGATGGGGATTTGAAAATACCCCGAGAGGCCATCAAGAAAACAATAAAAGTTATGGTCGGATAATCGTTCTAAAATCTGATCGATGAACAACAAGGGAAAGTGATCCTTGTCGGTGGCGTCATTTAACTTATGATAATCTATATACATTCACCACCTGGTCACCGTCCGTGTCGGGATTAATTCATTATTCTCATTACTAACTATTATTATCCCTCCCTTCTTCGGCACTACCTGGACTGGGCTAACCCACTTACTATCAGATATAGGGTAGATAATTCCTGCGTCTAAGAGTTTCATAACCTCGCCCTTAACTACTCCTTTCATGTTTGGGTTTATACGGCGCTGAGGTTGTATGGAGTTACGCGAATTATCTTACATTAAAATTTTGTGAGTGCAGAAAGATGGGCTTATGCCCTTGATATCAGAAATTTGCCAAGCAATAGCTCGGTAATGTTTACGTAAAACTAAACAAAGTTTATCATTTTGTGCATATGCGAGGTAGGCCGAAACTATTACTGGTAACTTGGAATCTTTTTTTAAGAAGGCATACATAAGATGTTCAGGAAGTTCTTTTAATTCTAGGGTAGGGGGTTCTTAATATGAGGTTTTATAAATCCTTTCTTTTTCAAATACTATGTCTTCATAGACCTTTTTTAACGGAAAATTAAAAGGGGTGGGGCTAGCGGCCATGGCGGCTTCTTTTAGCGATTCAGTTGGAAGAGTAGAGAAATAAAAATCAGAAAATTCTTTTTTAAATTCAAAAAGGCGATAAGAGGATTCTTCACTTAAGTGCATCGATTCAGTTGGAAGAGTAGAGGAGGAAAAAAAATCAGAAAATTCTTTTTCAAATTCAGAAAGGCGGTATGCGGATTCTTCACTTAGGGCATCTACGAAAAAACATGATTCGTCATTTGCTAGGTTGTTCTTCATCGAGGGGGAGATAGAGAAAGTCACTTTGTCATCACCTACTCGAAGGAAGAGCTTACCATTACTTACGTCAATGATAGCTCGGGAGGTGGCAAGGAAGGGTCGGCAAAGGATCAGGGGAACCTCGACGTCTTTTTCGATGTCCAAAATGACGAAGTCCACCGGGAAGATGAACTTGTTGACTTTTACTAAGACATCCTCCACTATTCCTAATGGGTACTTAATAGATCTGTCGGCAAGCTGGATACTCATGTGTGTGGGGTTTAGGCTACCAATTCCTAACTTTTTAAACAACGAGAGGGGCATCAGATTAATACTTGCACCTAAGTCGGCTAATGCGTTCTTTACATGCGAAAGGTTTTCTAACTTCTTCTTGTTAGTCAGGAGGTCCTTAAGGTACTTGGCGTACTTCTGCATCTGGGAAATCGCTTCGTGGAAGGGCAGATTAATGTGGATTTGCTTGAACATTTCTAAGAAGGGGGAGTACTGATCATCCTGGCGTTGCTTATTAAGTTCGGAAGGGTACGGTGGACTTGGATTGTTTTTTAAAATGAGTGGTGGAGTGAGATCTTTTTCTAAAACTGGGGTGATAACTTCTTCAGCAGAGGGTAGAAGTTTTAAAACGGGGGCGGAGCTTTGATTTTTAAAAGCAAGGGCGGAGATTGTCTCGGGCTCTTCACTAACCCTACTAGAAACTTGCTTCCCACTCCGAAGAGTTATAGCTTTCGCTTGCTCTCTCGGGTTGGGCTCGGTATTGGAAGGAAGAGACCCTGCGAGTCGCTCAGATATTATTTTTGCGATCTGTCCTACTTGATTTTCAAGACTTTTAACACTTCAAGTTAAGGTTCTTATAGTAGCGCCATTTGTGGTTATATATTTAGAAAATAACTCCTCCAAAATTGGAGGTTTTGGATAGTTTCGAAGAGCTGGTGGTGGTGCAGAAAAATCATTTTGAGGTGGTGGGCACATCGCGTTCGAAGGATTACTCCACAAAAAATTTGGGTGATTTCTTAAAGCAGGATTATAACTATTTAGAAAAGTAAAACCGGGCGCAGGAAAATTCGCAGCAAAAAAATTATTAAAAGTATTTCTAGGCATATTATTAACATAATCTACTTGTTCGGGAGCAGGAGTTGCAGATTCCCATACCTGAGGGGCAAAGGCAGAAGTCATCTCCGTAATTTTTTTTGCTTAATATTTCAACTTGTAGAGTGAGCTGGGAGACGTTGTCCACTTCAAAGATACCTGCAGGTTTGTTTGGGCAAGACATAGGCACATTCCACTGATAAGTGTTCATGGCCATGTCCTCGAAAATATCAAGAGATGCTTTCTGGGTCTTATGGTTTAAAGTACCGCCAGAAGCTGCGTCTATCATTTGCTTTATATTTTTATTTAGCCCGTTATAAAATGTCTGCACTTGTAACCATACAGGCAGCGCGTGATGTGGGCATCATCTTAATAATTCTTTAAATCTTTCCCAAGTTTCATATAAGGTTTCAGAGTCTATTTGTCCAAAAGCAGAAATGTCGTTCCTAAGTTTTGTAGTTTTAGCTGGCGGAAAATACTTTGCCAAAAAAATTTCTTTTAATTGATCACAGGTTGTGATGTTGTTTTAGGTAGAGTGTTCATCCACTGCTTAGCCTTAGTTCTAAGAGAAAAAGGAAATAATATTAGCCTAATAGCATCATTTGTAACACCATTTATTTTGAAGGTGTCATAAATTTCAAGAAAGCTTGCTATATGTGCGTTCGGATCTTCATCTTGAAGTCCTTCATATTGCACATACTGCTGCACCATTTGAATTATGCTAGGCTTCACTTCAAAATTGTTATTAGTTATCGCTCGGCGCACTATACTAGATTATGTTCCCTCTAGTTTCGATCGTGCATAATAGGACATAGGCCTTTGCACGGCTTCCTCCACTTGGGGTTCTTCCATTCTTAGAGTAGAAAATGACTCGGAATCCTCAACCGGTATTTGGAGAGTAGGGCCTTGGAATCGCGATCTTCTCCGAAGAGTACGCTCAATTTTGTGGTCCAAGTCCAAAATAACTGACGGACACCTGCAGATCATGCACGAAAAGAAGAGAAGAGAAGAAAAAAAAAAGAGAAATAAATAAACAAGAAAAAAACTAGATTTTTTTTTGAAATAGATTTTTTTTAATATTTTAACTCCCGAACTTCCCAAGGGCTACTCAATGAAGGGTTCGCATAGTACTAGACAAGTTAGTGACACTTAAAGCTCTTTGCCCTTTTCGAGAGAATTAGGTGGCGTAGAAAAATTGTGCAGTGGGTTTCTATTATGTGCGATAATAAAAATTATTTTGTTTGGAATTTAAAAAAAATTTAGAAGGAGGATGAGAAAGTGAAATGATAAAATTAATAGGTTCGTGTTTTCGATATATCAACGAATGTTGCTCCCCGGCAACGGCGCCAAAAACTTCGTGATCGCTAAGCTTCGAAGAAAATAATGTAACCGAACTAGCAATCCAATTAGGCAAGTATATCAATTGAACTGTAGCTAGGGGACACAAGTGTCGTATTTAAATCCGGGAACTGTTGAGTACACTTACTCACATTAAGACTATTATTTTATCGACGGAAATCTTTAGGGTTGAAGAGAAATCTAAGCGCACTAAAGAAAGGAAATATTACACTAAAAAGAGAACTAATGCAGTTAAATAGAAAGCATAAAAGAAGTGATTGCAACGAAGGATTGGAACGATGAAATGGAAATGCACTCGATCGAGAATCGCCTCGGCTAAAGACAATTAAAAACATGATAAATAAACCTAAGCTTAATAGGGTAAAGGTCCTTGACCGTGGAGGTTCCTAAAGCTCGAACACACTTCTCTCGATGTCGTGCCCAACTGAGTTTAGGAAGGTCCGACCGACTCTCGTCTAAATTGGAGGCCTAAAGCTCGCTTTACGTGGTGAACCCCACTATTAGATTTTACTCCAATCTGGGAGATTTGGACGTCTGCCTCTCTCGAGGGTTGCATACAACTCCCTTTACTCTTGAATGCTCACTTCAAACCATCGGCCTCTCGGCAAGCCCAGAATGAAAGCTATATTGGAAATTATATATCGACAATATAATTCCAAACGAGAAAAATCAGGAGTAATTCAAGGCCTAAACCCTAAAAAGAAAAGGTAAATTCAAAGCATCATAACTTAATCACTCTAACCTCAGATCATCGAGATCGAGTACAAGGAGGATTAGTTACTCAAGGTGAAGTGGAAGAGGGGGGATGAGTAGTAAAGCAATAAGAGCATAAATCAAAGAAAAGAGCACTTTTATTAATAATGAAAGAGAGCTACAGTACTTGAAATGAAAAATACACTTGCACGAAATTAAAACCTAAGCTAGCAAAACATTAAACTACAAAAAGAAATAAAAGAGCTAGTACAAAAGCTTAACCTAAACTTGAATTTAGGGAAAACACAAAATGAGAAAGAGAGAGAGAGAAGAACATGAAAAAGACAAGAAACCAAAGGGGCAGCACCTCCCCCTCTCAACCCAAGCTTGTCTGAAATGGAAGGGGGGGTCTGAATTTATAGAATTTTTTCTCAGGTTGGTCACGCCCTAGGTCACGCCCGGGGAGGGCGTGTCAGGGGGAATGACACGTACAGGTTTTACCTCGGGCTCTGGATTCTTGCGGGAAGGATGATTGCTTCTGTATGATGGCTGACACACCCTAGGTCATGGCCGTGTAGGGGGGCGTGACACGTTTGTCAAGTCTCAATCATTGGTTGGAAATCCGTCAGTCTTGGAAAAGGGGGAGAACACGCCCTGGGTCACGCCCGTGATGGAGGGTGTGACAGTACAGTTGGCGTGCAGAGGCAAAAATGCATTTAATGTGGCGGCAGATTTCGGGCAGAGGGCAACACGCACTGTGTCACGCCCGGGGACACGCCTGGGGAGGGCATGTCAGGGGGGCGTGACAGCCATTTTTATGGTTATTTTTTCTCTTTCAGCAAGCTTCCTCGGGATCGGCTGACATGCCCTGTGATATGCCCAGGGAGGGCATGACAGGGGGCGTGTCAGGTCATTTTTGGCCAAAATTCTGGAAACCTGCAAAAAGACTAGAAAATATTAGTGGCAATAATATTTACATAAGAAAGATAAAAAATAAGCTTATAAGGCAAGATTAGCGCCTTCAAAACTAGAAAATACGATAATAGTTTAGGCTACAAAATGTATTATCAGGAATAGCTGACTTGGAATTTCATTTGACCCATCATTCTACCAGCTATGCAGATAGCTCACTCATAGCCTCACCGAAAGCTCTCATGGATGAGCAAGCAACATCACTAAAGAGATACAATGATGAGTCTATTCAAGAACTAAAGGCGGACCTTATGTTTGAGGTGAAAAAATTTAAAACTGAGCTATAAAGTGATATTAAGATTCTGAAAGATGATGCTGCACACATCAATTAGCACATCACGAGATGGTTTGACCTGGAAGCAAGCACTGTCTAGCAGAACATTACAAATCTCAGTTCTATGGATGATAGCATGAAGCAGTCTATCCTTGACCTTCATAGTGTTAAAAACTATGTCAGTAAAATAAATGATGTCATAAGATAGGGAGTGGATCATGTAGAAGAGTATGTTTTCTCCATTCAGATAAGGGTGACTGAACTATCCATTAAGAATATATACATAATTATGGATGATTTGGAAAATGTTTTCCAAACAGTGTCTAGTAGGCTTGTAGCCAACACTCTACATTTGGAAAGTTAAATTGATGAAGAAGCTAGAAAGGGGGAGAAGGACAATGCAGAACAAGCCATTAAGGTTCTTCAGGGAATAAGGATTGCCTTGCATTTATCCCTTCTGGATCTTAAGAGGCTTGAAGACTTTGATTTCCAGGCTAAAGCAAGAGTGGCTCGGGATGCTTGATTGGCTGAGAAAAGAAGAAGAGATGTTCTGATGCTTCATGAAGAGTTTATGCCCAAAAGAAGAGTAGAAATTGCTGATGATCCTGACTATGAATACTACAGTGAAGGATCTAAAAACATCATCATAATGCAAGGATCAATCATGGCTAACTCTTAAAGAATATTGATAGTGTCTATCCTAGTAATGAATGGATGAAACACTTAGAGAGGAACTCTCAAAGGGAAAGGGTTACAAAGGAACAATCCAATAAAAATACCTCCAAGTATCTTCCCAAGCCATTCTTATTCTTCAAAAGGCAGGACAACAAAGCTAAATAGGCTGAAAGATTAGCTGTTGCACAAGATGATGGCTCAGACTCAACTTCAAAGAAGAGGAAATCTAATACATCTAGCTAGCAAGTGGACCATCATTCTATGAATTCAGAAATATCATTTGATTGTAATCTAAGTTAAAACTAAAAAAAGAATTATGTACATTGGTTGAGCACTTATGATTACATTATTAAATCTATAATGTCTTCGTGATTTATTGCTTACTTTGTTAATATGCTTGATAGTTATTTATGATAAAATATTCTGGTGCATTATAAATATTTTTTACTTATTGTTCACTTACATGTTATATGTACTAACATATTTCTATTGATATTCTATTATCAAAAGTTTAGTTTATTGGTTAATATTGCATAGCATTGTGAGGTGTTCTATTTTTTTCAAATAGGGTGAGATTGTTAGGAAGATTTCCCTCAATCTTCCAATATTTGAAGTGGCATCACTACCAATGATAAGAACATATTGTATTTGATTCATATCAACTTTATGAGCATACAGGGAACTTGGTTTTTATTCCAAGATATTAATCAAAGATAAGGTGAACTATATAGTTGAGACAGCTCATATTCTTAGCCATAGCTCTGAGACAGTGAGAAGAATGCAAAAACTGTTCAGAGTCATAGATCTTAGTGTCAAGGCATATACCGCTGAAAATGTATGATCTTCTCAGTAGTATAGTTGAGAAGATTCAGATATAGCCGTTGAAAGCCGCATGTCTCAGCACTAAGTCTAATATCGCTGAGAATGAAGTCAAAACTCAGCGGAACAACTGATAAGATTCAAATTATGCCATTGAGATAGCACTGATTGGAGGAAGTCACATTTGGCACCAGTGCCGAAAGAAGGAATAAACAATTGTTTTGCTATCCATACTTTGACAAGATATTTTCTAAAGCCATTGCAGATTGTCAAAGAGTATAAAGTGGAGCTTCTAGGTCAATAGAGCAGTATCGTTGCACAAAAACCCAATCTGAAGAAAGAGCTTGACGGTGCTCAAAGAAAGAAGAAAGAAGATAGCTCTTACAGGAGGCTTTTAGAAGAACAAGTGGAATTGATTCAGTGACTCAAAGGTTAATCTTCTTCCATCTGCAAGTAGGAGGAGATCAAGGTGGTGCTTGCCCTAACATGTGCTAAACCTAAAGATCATTCAGTTAGGGTCCAAATCTAGATCTTGCCATCAAAGCAAGAACAACAAGAGGTCTCAATCTTCAAGGTCTAACTAGTAATTAGACTTCTATTATAATCTCTTTCATTGAGTTTTTGTAGGGCCTTACAGCCTAAGTTGTAGGTCCTTATGCCTGAGCTATAGGGTTGTAATCCCAACTTGAGTAATAGGATTTTAGTGGAAATTTGAGGTTGGACTTGAGTCAAGTCTGAGTAGGAAACCTGGAAAGTTTCTGAGCTATAAGAGTGGGATTACTCTAAAATACCGCTTCTTGATAAGCCTGAGTATAGGACCTGTGTGCCTGAGGTAGGGACTTGGGGGAGACCTAAGAAATCCTTAGGTATTTTTGTTATATGCTCTATTGAGCCGAGTTTGGAGGAGGTTGCCTAGTCTAGCACATAGCAAGATAGGTGTAGAGGGAAAGTGGATGTACCCAGACCTTGGCGAACCACTATAAATCTCTATGTAATTTATGGGTGCTTGCTTTCTTTCTTACTTAATGACTTAAATTGAAAAGAACCGACTAAAACTATAAGACACTTATTCAACTTCCACCCCCCTACATGAGTTAGACTACCACTAACTGTAATCTAAAACTTCCAAATCTACCATCCTCGGCAGGCCGCCAAAGAAATCAAGACCCGTACTAAAGTCATCTTGTCCATAGGACTGAACGTCTCCTCGTAGTAGTTTTCATACTGCTAAGAGAACCCCCAAGCTATAAGGCGAGCCTTGTACTGCACGATACTACCATCATCCTTCTTCTTGATCGTATACACCATTTTGCAAGAAATAGGAGTTATGTCATCGACCTTAGGCATAAGCTCCTAAAATTTGTTCTTCCTGAGGGCGTCCATCTCCTCATCCATGACATCTTCCCACTCCTTTACTCTAACAACATTCACATAGTATGACGGCTCCCACTTTTCTTGAGGACCTATAAAGAAACATGACACAAAGCTCAATATGTTCTCATCCCTGTACCGAACTTGTGGTATAATGGTACTCTTATACATCTGCAAGGCCTAACCATGATCCATCACTTTACCTACTCCTTGTGTATCAGCTCTCCTACTGAGCACACTAGGAGCATCACTCTCCCTACTTTTAGAACTAGAAGCACCTGCACCTAAGCTTGACAAAATTGGAGCTCCTGAAGTCACAAAAAGCTCAACTCGAAGATCACCGGTATCTTATTCTCATATTTTGCCCACCCTGCTCTCTTATAGTTCCACTAAGGAACTACCCTGGTATGATGTTAGCTAATCAAATACCACATCCCTTGAGACTACAAATTTCTTTTTCTTAGGGTCCATGCACTTTTAGCCCTTCTTTCGCTCTTCGTAGCTAATGAAGACAAGCTTCCTTGCCTTCGCATCCAGCTTAATTCTAAGAGGGTCTAAAACATGCATGCAGTAGGTGGATCCACACACCTGAATGTGTGTTATGTTGGGCTTCTCCTTGAACATGAGCTCATGTGGATACTTCTTATTGTTGGAACATAAAGGCATCTAGTTGATGACCTAAGCTCCGCGGGCTATTCCCTTCGCCCAAAATGCCATGGGAATGCCTTTGGCATGAAACCAACTTTTACAGCTCTCAGCCAGATGACCGGTCTTCCTCTCTGCCATCCCATTATATTGTGTAGTGTAAGCACACGTCAGATCCCTCTTGATCTTGTGGTTCCTGCATAAGTTGGCAAACTCATGAGAAGTAAACTCTCCCTCATTGTCTGACCTCAACTTCTTAACCCGCAGTCTTAGCACACCTTCAACAAGTTCTTTAAACTCTACAAACTTCTTAAAGACCTCTGACTTCTCCTTCATGAAATATAGCCAAGTATATCTGGTGAAGTTATCAACCAAGATCAAAAATGTACGTGCTTCCTCCAAGGCTGGGGGTGACAGTTAGTCCCATCAGATCACCATGGATACACTCCACTGTTGCCTTGTACCTAGAAAAGGACTTGTCAAATAGGAGGTGATGTGCCTTCCTATATTGACACCCTTTTATAAACATGACCATCACCCAGAGATAAAAGACTAGACAGACCTTTCACCAAGTCCCTTACCGTCATAGCCTTTAGCTTAACCATACCGACATATCACAGTATCTCGTGCCATATAATTGTGTTGTCATTAGCCCTCATCTTCTCAACATAGGAACTTGTCGATAAAACAAACAGGTACTTCACTCTTCTCCTGACATGAGTTGCATCAGCATTTATGGCTGACACGTTCCTGAGAAACTGCACTTTAATTAGGCCAAATAGAACGATTTTGATCGCGTCCATAGCATTGGTCACCAAGAATAGGTTCTTCTTTATCCCTGGTAAGTGATAAACACTCCTCAAAGTGAGTGGCTTATTATCACTACCTAAAGAAATCATTCCCTCCTTCTCGACTGCATGCACAATATTATCAGCAATAATGATAGCATCATTACCTGTATACGCTTACAGAGAAGAAAACTTCAACTCGTCTTCGGTGAGGTGATGACCATACCCCAAGTCCATGATCCAATCCTCCTAGTAGTTTATTGAGGCCAAGCATGAACATCCATTACTATCATATCTTTCATGAAGCAGTTCCCCCATTTGTCTTCTTCCTTCATAGATTCAGCTCCTTCTTTCTCAATAGTGTGCACTTGCTAAAAAATTTACTCTGCAGTATTTTTTGAAGTGATCAGGCTTGTTGCATCTGTAACACCTGGGTCCTCCCTTCTTCACTCCATCCAGCTAAGTAGCCTTATTCCTCTCCTACTATGATGAAGTTGAAGGACCATCTTTTATAGATGACTTATTCTTCCTATCCCATCTCTTCTTCTTTCCTTAATAGAGAATCTCACTATCTTAACTTAAGATAGAACATTCAGTCATCTGTCTTGCCAAGCTCTCATGTGAAGCTAATAGATTCTCTAGCTCTAGCAAAGATGGCTAATTGGCCCAGCCCTGCATAGAAGTAAAAAAGGCCACATACTTCTTCTGCATGCCACAGATGATGTGTCTTTTTAGCTTTATTTCTGAGACTGTCTCATCCGAGTCCAATATTGTAATCCCAACCCATAAGTTATTCATCTTTAAGAACAAAGATTATATCAACAGGTCTCATTGAGTTGCTCTTGCTAACTCATTCTCAAAAAAATTAGCCGAGCTACGTTCTTATTGAACAAGCCCTCTAAGGTTATCCAAATCTTAGTAGCCGACCTACATCCAATGATGTGCTCGAACAACTCCGTTGAGATTACCTGCTTGAGTGTGAACTCTGTCTTTGCATTTGTTCTCCTCCAAGCCCTCACCTCCTGATCATTTCCTCAAGCAAGAATCACCACTTTTCTCCCATCTCCACTAACGACCACCCAGAGATCCTCACCCAAAAGATAACTCTTCATGCAAGACTTCCACTTCTTGTAGTTAGTTTGCGTCAGGAGCTCAATTCCAAGGCCTTTTGTCTAACCACCTTCCATTGCAAAATTCCTGGTTCACTTTGTTAGAGTTTGGCAGTTTGTTGGTCTAGTTATGGTGGCTTGTTGTTTGGGCAGTCTGACGGTTTATCCAGGCGTTCTAGTTTTGTGGCGGTTTGATAGGAGGCAATGATTTTGTCTGGAAGCTCGTCTTAGCAGATGTAGTCTAGAGCTACTTGCTACTACAGTCTAGTGGTTAGCCATAGATATAGCCTGGAGGCTTACCATAACATCGGTCTGGTGGTTAGCCGTAGCAGTGGCCTGGAGGCTTACTGCAACAACAGTGATTTGAATTTGCAATAGCGTTCTGGTGGCAACCCATAGTTGTGGTTTGTCGACTTGCACCGGCGGTCTATCGGTCTTCAGTGGCGGTTTGGCGGCTTACCTCTGTTGTCGCTAGGTGATCTGCAGCTTTGTACAGTATTGCGGTTTAACAGTGTCAAACCGCATAAACCACACAAATTATATTTAGTCGCACATATCTTGTTGTATTCTCTCATCTCCCCTATTTTCTATAAATAAGGGGGCATACCTATGTTTTAATTATCTTTTTAGAGAAATACAATTTGTCTTTATTTAGCTCTTTTTCACATGGTATCAGAGCTAATCGGTCCTTTGCTCCAATTTGTTTGTGGTTTTATTTTATAACCGCTTCTGATCTACTTATTCTAGTCTTCTTCAAGACTTCTTTCGGGTTTCTTTCCGCCCTGCCATCCCTTGCTTATCGTTGTTCTTGCGACTTCTTCCTTTGCGACTTGTTCTTGTCGCGCGCCCTTCTTTACTAGTCTCTCTTCTTTGCGACTTATTGTGTTTGTGCGACTTATATACTGTTCGCGCTTCCTTCTTTCTTTTGTGCTCCTGCAGGTTGTTTCTTCTTGCAGCTTGTTTCTTCTCGCATGGGTTATTTTCTCTACTTGCACGATCTCTCCTCTTTTTGCGACCAATTCTTCTGGCTTCTTTCTCAACCGTGTGGTTTGAGTCTCTCTGTCGACTTTCTTTTCTTGTTTGCATTCTTTATGCGACTTGTTAGCCGATCGGTTTGTCGATCAGTTCTTTCAGCGTCCTATTCACTTTCGGCTTGCGCCCTTCTTGGCCTCTTTTGTCGGCTTGTGTCTAAATGTTCGGTTAGTCTTTTCTCTTTAAGGTTTTTTTCTCCATGAGGTCGGTTTCTCTTGTTTCATCTATAGCTCGTGCTCGTTTGGCCTCTTTTGATAAGTGGCGTATTGACTCTGGTGCAACTTGTCACATGACTGGCAATTCTCGTTTGTTCTCCTACTTGAACAACCAGAAATGGGTTTCTCCTGTCATTATTGCGGATGGGACTTTTCCTATGCATGGTGTAGGCACTGTGTACATCACTCCGTCTTTATAGCTTGTGGACACTCTCTATGTTCCCACTTTTATATGCAATTTGTTGTTTATTCATGCTCTTTGCACACAGTTGCACTGCACGGTTACTTTTACTGCCACTGCTTGTTCTTGTTGGGATTCTGTCACCAAGGCTATGATTGCTACTAGGACTGCGAGTGGTGGTCTCTTCTTTCTTGACAATGTCATTGCTCTTTCTGCTTCTTCTTCCCTTCAGCAAAGACATCGTCTTCTTGGCCATCCCACTTCTTGCCTCATCTACCAACTTCTCATAGATCTTCCTTATGTGGATTTCCCTTTGAATTATGAAGTATGTCAACTTGGTAAATATCATCGCTCTTCTTTCCCAGCACGAACGGGACGTAGTTCATCACGTCCTTTTGAACTAGTTCACTATAACAACTGGGGTCCTGCTCCAACTGCCACTGTTGATAGAGGTAGCTTGTACCTTGTCACCTTCATTGATGATTTCATCAGGTATACTTGGTTTTATCTCTTGAAAGAGCGTTCTGAACTTTACTCTGTGTTTACCACTTTTTTAATGAGATCTTCGCGTAGTTTAATGTACCTATTCAAGTTCTTCATACTGATAATGCGAAGGAATATGTCAGCTGTCAGTTTTTTTATTTTTGTACAAGCAATGATTTCTTTCATCAAACTACTTGTCCCTATACCTCTTGACAGAATGGTGTTGATGAACGCAAGAATTATCATCTCTTGAATGTTGCCCGCAGCCTTCTCTTATAAATGATTGTTTCTCAGTCTCATTGGGCTCATGTTGTTCTTCCACTTGCTATCTCATAAGCCGTATTCTCTCGTCTATTCTTCAGAGCAAAATCCTATTCTCTGTTTTGTACCCTGGGGCAGATCCATTTCCTTTACCTCTTCAAGTTTTTGGGTGTACGACATTTGTTCATATACCATCTCCTTGTCATGACAAACTTTCTATTCGTTCTGTTAAATGGATATTCCTTAGTTATTGTCCGAACCAGATGGGATACACCATATTTTTCTCCTGCTTCTTATCTCTTGCCCTCAGATACTTCCTCTTCAATTCTTATTGTCTTGGCGCCTATGACCCAGTTATTTCCACCACTATTCCTGTTCCACCGTCTCCTTCTCTCGAGACTGGATCTTTGTCGTTGGAGCCTTTTGTGCCTATTCTCAGGCCTCTTCCCTCTTCTGACAGTGGATCTAGTCCTGCAGACCAGAGTGATCTTGATCTTCCCATTGCCTTGCGGAAGGGTGTCCGTCAATGCATTAAGCATCCTATTGAATATGTTGTCTCATATGCCCGGCTTTCTTCGGTTGCCAAGTGTTTTGCTCTAGCTATATCTTATACTGTCATCCCGACTTCATATCAAGAGGCTCTTACAATTCCACAGTGGAAGGCCGCAAAGGATGAATAAATGAAAACCTTAACTGAGAAAGATACTTGGACACTTATTCCCATACCTCTGGTCACAGATGTGGTTGGTTTTTGATGGGTTTTAATTGTCAAGTATCTTCAAGATGGTTCTGTTGGCCGCTATAAGGCAAGGCTTGTTTCCAAAGGATTTATTCAAACATATGGTGTAGACTTCTTTGATACCTTTTCTCCTATTACTCGCATAAGCACTATACGTATTCTTCTACTTATCGCGGTTAATAAATACTGGGAAATGTCTCAGTTAGATGTGATGAATGTCTTCCTCTATGGTGATTTGCAAGAGGTGGTTTACATGTAGCAACCTACTGGGTATGTTGCTTTGGGGGAGTCTCAGGTATGCAAGCTTCAGAAGGAAATTTATGGTTTAAAGCAGAGTCCACGAGTTTGGTTTGACAACTTTAGTGGAGTTATTTCTCTTATTGGGTTCAATCGAAGTTCTGCTGATCATTCTCTATTTATACGCAAGACTACTAAAGTCCTTATGGTTCTTGATGTCTATGTTGATGATATCCTTCTTACTGGTGATGATAAGGATGGTTTTGATCAGGAAAAATGTAATCTTCGACAACATTTTGTAACTAAGGATATGGGAACTCTGAAGTACTTTCTGGGAATTGAGATTTAATAAAATCACAACTCTATGGTTCTTTCATAGTGAAAATATGCGCTAGATCAATTAAAGGAAAATGATCTTCTTGGTACACAACCAGCTCATTGTCTGATGGCTATTGAGGATGATAAGGGGTGGACTGAAGATTCTCCACTTCTCCCAGATTATACTGTATACAAGCGACTTATAGGCAAACTCATCTATCTGATTGTTATCAGACAAGATATTTGTTATGCAGTAGGGAAGGTCAGCCAATTTATGTAAACTCTTAGAGAATGTCATATGCATTCTGCCATGAAAATTCTGGAGTATGTGAAATGGTCTCTATGAAAGGGCATATTGTTTCAGAAGCATAATCATTTGAAGATTGAAGCGTATTCTAATGCCAGCTTTGCTAATAACAAAGAAGATAGGAAGTCTACATCAGTTTTTTGCACCTTTGTAGGAGTAAATCTTGTTAGTTGGAAAAGCAAGAAGCAGTCGGTGGTTTCAAGGTCAAGTGCGGAAGCTGAGTATAGGAGTATGTCTTCGACTACTTGCGAATTGAAATGGTTGCAAGCACTTATGCTTGACTTAGGAGAAGTCTATGATCATCCTCTTCTTATGTTTTGTGATAACAAAGCTGCTATTTATATATCGAAGAAACCTATTTTCCATGAGAGGACAAAGCACATTGAGGTTGATTACCATTTCATTAGGGAAGAGATGTTGAAGAATCAGATCTGCACTCCATTTATGACTTCTGATAAAGAACTAGTAGATGTCTTCACGAAACTAGTTTCCACTTCTCTTTCAGATGTTTGTAGTAAGCTGTGCATGGTTGACATATATGCTGCAGCTTGAGGGGGAGTGTTAAAGTTTGGTAGTTTGGTGGTCTAGTCGCGGCGACTTGTTATTCGGGCTGTCTAGCGGTTTATCCAGGCGGTATGGTTATGTGGCGGTTTGATAGGAGGAAGCGGTTTTGTCTGATGGCTTGTCTTAGCAGATGAGGTCTTGAGCTACTTGTTACTGTGGTCTGGTGGTTAGCCGCAGAAGCGACCTGGAGGCTTAGCACAGCAGCAGTTTGGTGGTTAACAATAGCAGCGGTCTGGAGGCTTACCGCAGCAACAGTGATTAGCGTCCGTAACTCTAGTCTGGTGGCAACCCGTAGGGTCGGTCTGACGACTAGCACTGGCGGTCTATCAGTCTTTAGTGGCTGTTTGGCGGCTTACCTCTATTTCCACTAGGTGATCAGTAGCTTTGTACAGTGTTATAGTTTGATAGTGTCAAACAACATAAACTGCATGGATTGTATTTAGTCCCACATCTCTTGTTATATTCTCTCATCTCCCACATTTTCTATAAATAATGGGACATACCTATGTATTAATTAACTTTTTGGAGCAATAAAATTTTCCTTTATTCAGCTCTTTTTCACACACTTGAAATTCCAAAGGTACTTAGCAAACCTTTGTGGTTGATCACTACTAAAACCTCTGTCCCTCTAATACTATGTAAAATTTTAAGAAATAGAAAGGTTTCAGGAGCACTCAACCAACCAAGTCAAATAAATAAGTAGTAATCATAAGAACAAGTGCTGAAATTGAATTAACAATCTTCTTTACAAAGCAAGGCATACATTGCGAGACACGATTTTGTATTGCACCAGATGGAGATCACCAAAAAATATACAAGTACAAAACTAGCCGACAGATCACTGTTATTGCCTAATTGCCTATCCGCCCTGCTAACTGCAAAGTTGTGTGAACTTCTTTATTGACAACTGAAGTAAGAACCCTGTCTGTAGTTATTGGTTTCATGGTTGCATGGTCGCCTAACCGTAGAAGTCCACCGCAAACAGTTGAACTGAAACTATGCTACAACCTGTCCGCAACTCCTGGTCGCTTGACCTCCGAAGTCGCCAAACTACAGAGTTGGAAGAATAGCTTATTTGAAGTGCTACTCAGTCTGCCAAAGGTGAAATAATTTATCAAGGCTGGGAAATTGCCAAAGAAGAATGCCTCCCATTCGTCGAACATGTGACCTGCTACTAACTGCTAATGACTACTACTAGTTATTCGAACTACCTCCTCTGACTTCACAGTCAGAACCAGTTTTCTTACACTCAAATGCTCGCCACACAATCTATAAACACAACAATAAACCAGTCACTTCTTCTTGTCACATAGTTACAAAAAGCTTAATTGAAAGTTTAACCCGAGCAACTAATCTTACAGTTCCAAATATTTATGATAAGGCCAGCACCCTTATTTATAGGCAGGCAAGCAGATACCATCACCGCCCAGGGGATAGAGTACCTATCAATGATGTGGTATCTAGTAGCACTAGTGTTGGGTATTGTATCCACAATAACCCTGATTTGAAGAAGTGTCCCTTGAACTAAGATGAATTGATATTTTATTTGATCACGTGTTTTTAGTTATGTGCTTGCAGGACATTTTTGCCAAGTACAACTAAATGTTAGGTTATAGTGGGTCATGAAACACAGGACAATATAATGTAATCCTTCATTGTGTAGGCTAATGTGTTGACCCACGTGTAATCTCTCTATTGGAGTGTAATTCTGTTTCAAGTGCATTAGAAGATTCAAAGAAGGATGTGTTGTTTTATTCAAGAAGGCGGAATTTTCTCTAAGGAAAATTCATCAAGTATCATAGAGTAAACTGGTCGAATTCGTCGAGGTTAACTGTGTATACTCATCAAATTCGTTGGGTATACCTACTGATACTTGTCAATTTCGTAGGATTTACTATGCGAATTTTCCTCTTCATTCTTGAGAATCAGCCAAGTAAAATTCGTCGTGTATCACTTTGCCTACTCGTCAAATTCGTTGAAAGTAACTCTCGATACTCATCGAATTCATTGGGTATGTTAGTCAATATTTATCGAATTCGCCGAGTATCTCTAGGATTGCACTGATCTCCCAGATTGATTTGTCTGGATTCATCTAAGTCATTTTTTGTCGAGATTCGAAGCAGTTCGACAAGTATTCCCTTACATACTCGACAATACATAACGAATAAGACTTGGGTTTTTTGTTTTCAAAATTCTGTCTCAGCTCATCCCGACCGCCATACACAGTAACTCACAGATTTCTTGAGTTGGGAGGAATTTCTAGACATTAGAAAAGAGGAGTTCCTATAAATACCTAAAGTAGTTTTCCTTCAACCCTAATTGTGCCTTTTATAATTACAAATTGAACAATTCCAAGAACTCCCGTTGGCTCTTGCGAAACCGTTTTCATGTCTTCTTCTCGGGCAACGATTTGACGCATAATTCTTCTTCTTCAAGTGGGTCGACTAGATCTTAGATCTCTGAAATTCCATGTTCTTATCAGATCTACTTGATTCCTAGTGTTCAGATCAAGACTTCAAAGATTTCATGTTCTCCATTTCCTCTAGGCTTTCAAGTTCTACTTTTCAGAGGAATCGAAGACTGAAGATTTTTCAGATATGAATAAAATTATTTTCAATCTTATGTTTTGTAAAACTTTTTATACTATTGTATGAGGTCTTGCCTCCGAGTTGTAGATCCTTGTTTATAGGAATGAGTTTGTAGGAGAGCATGTTCTAAGAGTGGTAGGAGAGTTATCTCTGAGTCTGTAGGAGTTGAGGCTCTGAGTGGTAAGATTGTTTTCAATCTGGGATAAAGGTGATGTAGCTAAATCTTGCCCTTTGTGATATATAGGCGAGGCGTGTCAGCAGACGTACCCAACTCGAGGAACCACTATATACTCTCTGTGTTTTTGTATGCTTATTTTGTGCTAATTTTTTATTCCGATATAAGATGTATAACTCACCTATTCACCCCATCTAGGTGATTTAGGTTGACAACTAGACACTTTTAATTGGTATCAGAGGGAGGTTTTTCAATATAAGGTTAACACCTTGAACAAGATCTTTGTCTAGTTATCCAGAGACACCGCTTAGCTGAAATGGATAAAAGCAAGGATATGTCTTTGATAAAGTTGTCAGTGTGCACTAAGGAGAACCTCCTCATATGGAAGGAGAGATTCAGATTCTACATGGAAGCTAATGATCCCCGCATATTTCAGATTGTTGAAGAAGGCTCTCATGTTTCTACTAACCCATCTACCATGAATCCTAATATGATGGTTCCAAAAAAGATGATGGATCTGAATAAAGTTGAGATTGCTCTAGTCTCCCTAGATAAGCCAACTGACAACGGTATGATTAAAGGATTACAAGAATATACCCCAATCGAAGACGGTCCAAAAGTAATCTTTGGAGGGTCAGACCGAGGAATCACCAAAGGTTTCGATATGATTACCAACGGTATAGTCTCCTTCACGGTAGTGGCTTATGTTAAAGGATTACAACATAATCTAATAATCATAAGCCAACTGTATGATAAAGGCTATATCATTGAGTTCTACAAGAACAAGTGTGTGATAAAATCATCTGCCAATTTGGAGATAGTCTTTACAGATACTCGGAGTAGAAAAATTTTCTTCTTGAATTTTTTTTGCTTAGACAATTCTACACCAGTGTGTTTTTTAGCCAAAGATATTGCATCTCTCTGTGACCAATAGCATAAGAGATTAGCACATATTAATTTCAAAACTATAAGTATGTTATTTTCTCACAACCTAGTAAATGATGCTCCTAGTATTAAGTGCCTTAAAGAGAGACCATGTCACGCATGCCAAATGGGTAAGCAGGCAAGGGATACCTTTAAGGGTATTGCTGAAAAAGATTCTTCTGAATGTTTATATCTACATCATATGGACTCGTTTGGTCCTATGCCAGTTCATAGTAAGGAGGTAATGTCTATACGTTTTTCATTATTAATGAATACTCTCATTTTACTTGGGTGTTATTTCTAAAACACAAGTCAAACACCTTCAAGGCTTTCACTAATTTTGTCCTGTAAATTTAGAACGAATTAAACTGCTTAGTTGTTAAAATCAAAAGTGATCATGGAATAGAGTTTGAGTCTTGGGCCATAACAAAATTCTGTGGAAGTCAAGATATCTTTCATGAGTTTTCATCTCTGTGAACTCCACAACAAAATGGAGTTGCCGAGAGAAGGAATAGAACCCTCAATTGAAGCATGTACAACTATGTTGAATGATGCTTCACTACCATAGTACTTCTGGACAGAAGCAGTCAACACAACTTGTCACGTGCAAAATAAGCATAAATCAACAAAAGCCATTGTGAGACTCCCTATGAACTATTGAAGAGTAGAAAATCAACCGTGTCCTACTTTAGGATCTTTGGCAGCAAATGCTTTGCACTTAACAATAGGAAGTATTACCATACAAAGTTTAGTGAAAAGTATTTTGAAGGTATTTTCGTAGGTTATAGTTGTCATAGTAAGGCATATATGATTTTTAACAAGAAAACCCTAGTTGTAGAAGTATCTATAAATTTTGTATTTGATGAGACAAGTATGCTCCATAGCAGCTCGTCTAGTGTTATTAGTGTAGATGAAGTTACCACGATAAAATAACGAAGCTTGGAACAAGCAGTATAGGAAGATGCTCTAAGCTAAGTCAAAGTCGTCAATCCAAGTGTGGTGAAAGAAGAGGTACTAGATGAAGAACTCCTTCAACCTACAGGATGTAACATCCCAATTCGCGCTAGGCCCCTCGCACGAGTTTTGAGTCAAGAGACTTGACTCGGGCACGGGGCGCACTGACAAAAGGTGTCAAGTGCGTTGGATGGAGTGTAGGGTTGGGTGATATCCAACGGATCGAAAGGGAATGACCTAAGGGAAAATCGTCGAGAATACCTGGTGATTCTCGCCGATCGTCGAGTATCAATGAGAATACTCAATGCTCTCAACGCCAGATTTCCGATGGGAATGACCTAAGGGAAAATCGTCGAGAATACCTGGTGATTCTCGCCGATCGTCGAGTATCGATGAGAATACTCAACGCTCTCAACGCCAGATTTCCGATGGGAATGGCCTAAGGGAAAATCGTCGAGAATACCTGGTGATTCTCGCCGATCGTCGAGTATCGATAAGAATACTCAACGCCAGATTTCCGATAGGAATTGCCGAAGGGAAAGTCGTCGAGAATACCTGGTGATTCTCGCCGATCGTCGAGTATCGATGAGAATACTCAACGCTCTCAACGCCAGATTTCCGATAGGAATTGCCAAAGGGAAAATCGTCGAGAATGCCTGGTGATTCTCGCCGATCGTCGAGTATCGATGAGAATACTCAACGCTCTCAACGCCGGATTTTCGATAGGAATTGCCGAAGGGAAAATCGTCGAGAATGCCTGGTGATTCTCACCGATCGTCGAGTATCGATGAGAATACTCAACGCACTCAACGCCAGATTTCCGATAAGTTAGGCTAAGGGAAAATCGCCTGGTATCATTGTTGATACCCGAAGAATTCATCGAAAATGCCTGACGATTCTCGCCGATCGTCGAGAATGACAGATGATTCCCGCCGAATTTGACTTGTGCATTTTCTTCGCCCAGGCAGATTCGCTGGCTTACACAGGCAGACCGAACCGGGCTTCGGGATTCGTGCTAGATGATTCCTTGGACCGGGTCACTTCAATATGACCCATTATGAGTGGTCCAATGGGGCGTTGACACGTGGCAGAAGATGTAATCTAATACATCGGCTTATAAAGAGACGTTAAAGCCAAACCCTAGCCTTGCGCCGATCAACCCTTGTTGTCATCGTGGATCTCGCGAACCGTCGGAGCCGAGGGAAGTCGGAGCTCTTGGAGGCGGCCTTCTCTCGATCTATCTATCTCTCTCTCTTTCCTTTGCCGTGAAGAACAAGCACCAAGCAAGGGATGCCGCAAAGAAGAACGACTAGATCCATGGCCGGGAATGTTGGTACCGTCGGAAATGAGGTGAGCTTCCTCCCCTCTCCCTTGGTGCAAGATCTGTAGTTATACTCTAGGAGAGATATCGAATCCATAGAGTCTTGATGATAAGGAGGAGATTTCTTAGGGAAATCCATGCCTAGGTTTTTTTCTAGGCTTTAGTCTTCTTCAACCTCTTCATCATTCAAAGTGAAGATGAGAGAGTGATTCGTGGAGAAGTACGGCTTTGTGAGGGTGAATAAGGGTGGACGAAGTTTCTGGAGAAGTTTTTGGGAGATAGGTGCAAGGAGGAAGATGAACGGATACCGTTCATCTCACCTTAAGATGCATGCAGAAATCTGATTTCTGCACGCAGAGATCTTCGCCGCCAGTTTCGGAGGAGTTCTGTTCATATCTGGGTTTTCAACTCAACATAAAAGTCGTATCCCTCGAAAATACCTTTCCAACGAGTGGTTGCACGTTTCCAGGCGATACCTGTAGCCATGGGAAAGTCCGTTCGAGTCTGCTGCGATTGGGGGAAAATTATGTCCAGGAAATCTGTATCCTGTACGCACTAGACTTCGAGTCGAATTTCTGGTGTGATGCGACCAGATCTGGGTTTTTGACTCAACATGAAAGTCGTAGCCCTCGTGAATACCTTTCCAACGAGTGGTTGAGAGTTTATATAGGATTCCTGTAGCTCCTGGAATTCTAGTTTTGGTGGCAGGCTATACAATAATAATGCTCATGTAAACTCATGGTTAAGTGTACTCTTGTGAAAGTATGATGTGCAATTTATATCCTTTGGCTCCCTTAATCATGATGCTATAATTAAACTTATGAATGTTGTGCTTAACATTGGTAGCCATCTAGGTTAATGGTGATGTGAATCGAGATAGGATGGCTAGTGATCAATGGAGGTTGAGCTTGGTTGTAGAATATAGCTATCATGTGATGAATTGAGGTGATCGACTGAATAGATAGTTGTGATTGTGATGAACTTTATTGGGAGAGTATGTTGTAACCATGATCCGAGCCTAATGGATTTTGTTGATAACCGATGCTTAGAGATGTAGTCTCCCTACGCGTAGCATCGAGTGAGTTGTGATGGTGCATGTGGTGTGCGACGACTCGATGTGTCGCGATATTGAGATAATGAATGTGGCAGGTCTACGGGCTCTCCAATTATCACACCGATGGGAGCCAATAGTTAGACCTTGGGCGGTAGGGCTAGACACTTGGTGTCCATAACCCGAGGTCTCCTCCGCGCCATGAGAACGGTTGGGCTTGCGCCTCGTGCGATTCCGAGGTTCCTTCCGATTCGAAACCAAAGGCCAGGTTGGGCTGTGTTCTTGGTGTACATCTACCCAAGACCCCTTCTTAGCCGTAGTACGCATGTGAGCTCTGCTGTTATGTTCTTAGCGTTGAGGCATACGGAGGCCTAGGACAGGTAGTGTGGATACCACCTAGTAGTGGAGACGCCCGCTCCACTGTCACCGTCTGGCCACGACGGTTGACGCTTGAGAGGTTAGCTACCTGCTCGAAAAGTGGGAACTTCAAGTCTGTGTCGACATAGCAACTTGCATGTGTGTCAGCATGGGTCGGTCATTGCATATCATTCATACCATACCATTCATATCATGCACAAGATCCTTATCGTATAAGTTTGTATGGGCACTCTTATACGATGAGTTACTTTTCTGTTAAGCCGAATCTTAACTTATAAGTTTGTATGGGCACTCTTATAAGTTAAGTTACTGTTCCTGTTGTAGATTACCTGCTGATTAATTATTTGATTTAATAGAACTGCTAGCTTACTTCGTAGAGATATTATTCTTACCAGTTCCTTGTCACCTGCTTGATTACTCCTGTATATATATATATATACATATTGTACTTGTTTCCTTTCTCCGCCTGGTGTCGAGGAGTCGCCGGGGGAGCGGATGTGAAGCCACTTAGTCTTTATGACTAACGGTTGCTACGTCTTCCATTTTAGGAGGAAACCCCGCAGATAGGCCAGCAGCAGGACATCCAGGCCCGGACGACAGGACCTGAGGTGACGGTACCGTCGATACCGTCCGTGACAGTTGTGAGTGTTTTGTTGTAGCCTTCTTGGCAAACAGTTTTTAGACTCTGATATTTTAGAAGCTCGTTATGCTTTTTATTTTCTGCTTTGTTTTGGACTTAAAACAATGTGTGAATTGACTTTCTTTTTATCTTATGATTGGGTTGGCATAGTACATTGATATTGGTTGTAGCCGGCGGAATAGGCGTCTTGTAGTACAGACTAACTCGTGTGTTAGTGCTACCGCAAGGCGGCTACTCTGGGCATAAGACTCTCCTCGTGCCGTATTTTGTGTTCCGGGAGGGGGGCCTTACAAATGGTATCAGATTGTCGCGATCCTCACCTAAAGAAGTCATTTAACAATGGGCCACTCCCGTTCGATTAGTCAGCTTGGGGACAAACTGACTTAGCGGAAGCAGTGGTGTGCCCATATATAATTCACACTAAGTTTGTCCAACTTTGACCTTAGTTTTAGCCAACCTGACCCTAGTTCGTACCTTATGCGTAGGTCCCAGCGTAGGTGGAGCCAGTTGGGGGTACTCCTACCCCTTCCGTTCCTTCACAATTCCAACAGTCAGAGCTGGGGCAAACGCTGTCAGCGATATTAGATGCTTTTAGAGCCCAACAAGCTCCGGTGCAGCAACAAGCTCCGGGCTCCAACTGGTTGAGCACCTTCCGTGCCCTGTCCCCTCCTGCTTACCTAGGGAAATAGTCGGCGGTGCGCACCGAAGAGTGGATTGATACCGTTGAAGAGCTGATTGCCGGTATAAGATGCCCGAGCAATATGGCAGTGACCTTGGTGGTGACGTTGCTGGAGCTGCACGCCAAACGATGGTGGAAGTCCCTCATGGGCTCCACCTTTCAAGGGCGAGTATACACAGACATTAGTTGGAGTGAATTCTCGGAAGCTTTCTTGGAACATTTTATCCCCTCTTCCGCACGGGATGGACTTGAGGAGAGATTTCTACAACTGAAGCAGGGATCGAAATCGGTGACGGAATACCAGCAAGAGTTCCAACACCTCGCTAGGTTTGCCGATTCTTATGACTTGGATGATAGAGGCTATGCGAAGCGCTTTTACAAAGGGTTAAGGGACCCCCTGAGACAGGCCCTTTTGTTTATAGCTGACGCTAGCCTAGCGGAAATTATTGACATGGCAAAGAGACTAGAGGCAAATCACATGGAAAGTAATAAGAGACCTGCAGAAGGGGTGATGGAAGTCGGCCCCAGTAATAGAAGGAGACATGATAATGGTAGAGGAAGAGGAAATCAGAGAGGCGGCCGGTGGTTCAACCGGAACTATAGAATGGAGCACCCGATTCTGCAGCCACCAGCTTTGCCTCCACCACCACAACAGCAACAATTTCAACAACCTGGGGGCCGACGAGACATAGTGTGTTTCGAGTGCAACCAACCGGGGCACATCCGGCGTTTCTGCCCGCGGTTGTTCGCGAATGCTCCTCTTGCTCTCCCTCCAGCAGCTCCTCGTGGACGGGGGAATATGCGTGGTAGGGGACGGGGACCACCAGGGAGAAATCAGGGACATGCGCGGGAGCAGGTGTTCGCATTGGATATGACCCAAGCGCGGAACCCGCAAGAGGCTATCGCAGGTACGTACTGAGTTTATTAATAGTGCTCGGACATGTTTCTTTTTATGATACATGGAACATGCACATCCCTAGCTAGTGGTTATATCTTGATATTTTAGGCACCATCATGGTTAGTAGGATCTCCGCTTATGCGTTATTTGATACGGGCGCATCTCACACGTTCATTTCGGCGGACTTCGTGAAATACTTAGAGAGGGTGCACCATTTCACTGGCACTACGCAAAGGGTGCGTCTCCCGGATGGATCCGAGATGACGTCGTCTGCTAGGTATGACTTCGACACGCTCATAGGAGGGAAGTTCTTTGAAACTGCAGCGATAGTATTGAAGATTCCGGAGTTCGACCTCATTTTGGGCATGCATTGGTTGGACTGGCACCACGCCAGAATTAATTGTGCGGAGAAGCAAGTTACCTTGAGGCATGGAGACTCGGAAGTCATCTTCCAAGGTATTAGATTCGCACCTCGTAAACTGTTATCTTCAATTCAGGTTATAAAATCTCATATGGAGGGGGACGAAGTCTATGTAATTTGTTTTGAGTTGAAGAAGATGGCATTAGATGTCAAAGATGTGCGGGTGGTGCGGGATTTCCCCGAGGTATTCCCCGAGAAATTGCCGGGACTACCCCCGCATAGGGAGGTGGATTTCCAAATCAAGCTAGTTCCGGGTGCCAACCCCGTTTCACGGGCTCCTTACCGAATGGCTCCGAAGGAACTTGCAGAGTTTAGAGTCCAACTTCAGGAGTTGGTGGAAGCAGGCTTCGTTCGCCCAAGTTCGTCACCTTGGGGAGCTCCTGTTTTGTTCGTTAAGAAGAAGGACGGCACCCTACGGTTGTGCATAGATTATCGAGAATTGAATCGGTTAATGGTGCGAAACACCTACCCTCTACCCCGCATCGATGAACTATTTGATTAGTTGGTGGGATCACATTGGTTCTCCAAGTTGGACCTGCGGTCGGGGTATTATCAGCTGAGAATACAAGAGGACGATATTCAGAAAACGGCGTTTAGCTCGAGATACGGCCTATATGAGTTCACCGTGATGCCATTCGGGCTCACGAACGCCCCTTCAGCCTTTATGAGTTTGATGAACAAGGTGTTCGGACCCTATTTGGACATTTTTGTCATCGTATTCATCGATGACATTCTGGTCTACTCCAAGACAGAAGCGGAGCACGCCGAACATCTAGCCTTAGTACTGGAGAAGTTAAAGGAACACGCTTTATTTGCCAAGTTCAGCAAATGCGAGTTTTGGCGCCAAGAGGTTGCCTTCTTGGGCCATGTGATTAGTGGGGCTGGGCTAGCGGTGGATCCAGCCAAAGTGCGGGCCGTGAAGGAATGGTCGCCATTGAAGTCGGCGGCCGACGTACGGAGCTTTCTTGGACTTGCCGGGTACTATCACAAGTTTGTGAAAGGCTTCTCGAAGGTCGCCCTTCCCCTTACCACACTGACGAAGAAAGGTGTGCCATACGAATGGACACCCCAGTACGAAGCCGCGTTCCAAGAGTTGAAGGACCGGCTCACAACCGCACCCATCCTAGCCCTCCCGTCGGGGAAGGAAGGCTTTCAAGTTTACACGGATGCGTCGTACCAAGGGATGGGAGCCGTGTTGATGCAGAATGGGCACGTGATTGCTTATGCTTCAAGACAGTTGAAGAAGCATGAAGCCAACTATCCGGTGCATGATTTGGAGTTGGGAGCGGTGGCGTTCGCCCTGAAGATTTGGAGACACTATCTGTATGGCGTCCACTACGTGATCTTCTCGGATCATAAGAACTTAAAGTACGTCCATACTCAAAAGGAGTTGAATTTGAGACAACGGCGGTGGCTGGAGTTTTTGTGTGACTACGAATTCACCTTGAACTACCACCCCAGAAAAGTTAATTCCGTAGCTGATGCCTTGAGTCGAAAAGTTCCGGGATCGAGCACGGAGTCCCGTTTGATGAGTATGGAGTTAGTCCGGATACTTAGGGAGATGGAGATCACGTTGGTATTTAAGGATCAACCGGAAGAGTATACGGAATACTTGGCCGCAATGAGTATAGTTTGCAACATACGGGACCGGATTTGGATGGAGCAGAAGGAGGATGTGGCTCTAATTCCGGTTTTCAAGTCAATTGAGGATGGGACGACGGAAGAGTACTTCTTAAAAGACAGCCTCGTCCATTTTCGTTGACGGGTTTATATCCACGAAGGTGGCAATATTCGAGAGGATATCCTAAAGGAGGCTCATTGCTCCCAATATTCAGTACATCCTGGGATCGCAAAAATGTACACCGATTTGCGGAAGACGATATGTTGGCCGGGCATGAAGAGGGATGTCAAGTATTTTATTACGCATTGTGTGGCTTGCCAAATGTTGAAGGCAGAGTGCAGAAGTCCCGGTGGAATGTTACAGTCATTGCCCATCTCAGAATGGAAGTTTGAGGATATCTCCATGGACTTCTTCCATAGATTACCTCGCTCACGCTCGGGGAATGATTCGGTGTCGGTGATTGTCGATCGCTTGACCAAAGTAGCCCGGTTTATCCCAATGAAGAAGGAGGCGCATGTGGATGTTTTGGTGCGCCTATTCGTAGAACAGTTTGTGCGGTATCATGGAGTGCCGAAGATGATCGTCTCTGACCGAGATGGCCGATTTACGTCAAGAGAATGGAGGGTTGTACAGGCTTACTTGGGCTCGCGTCTCACTTTCAGCACAGCTTTTCATCCTCAGACGGACGGGCAATCTGAACGGACCATTCGAACATTGGAGGACCTGTTGAGATTGTGTGTGATAGATAGGGGGGAGCCATGGGAAAGACTCTTGCCCTTAGTGGAATTCTCCTATAACAACAGCCATCAAGCTAGTATTGGTATGGCACCCCATGAAGCTCTATACGGAAGGAGGTGTAGGACCCCCTTGTCCTGGGTGCAAGACGAAGACCCGAAGGCATTGGGCATAGAGTATATTGATGATAACAATGCGGTAGTTAGATTGATACGGGATCGCATGCTTGAGGCTCAGAGTCGGCAAGCAAGGTATTATAAAGCGAAACACCGGATGGTGGAATTTCAAGTGGGAGACAGGGTGTTTCTGAAAATCCGGCCGATGCATGGAGTATCTCAAGTACGAGGCGTGAAGAAGCTAAGCCCAAGGTACGTTGGACCTTATGTCATAGTGGAAAGGATTGGCCCGTTGGCCTACCAGTTAGAGTTGCCACAAGAACTTGGGAACCTCCACGACGTGTTCCATGTATCATCTCTCCGGAAAGCATTGATGCGGCCCGAACAATACACCCCCATAACTGATAGTGATGTGGCGTCTGATAGGTCTGTGCGATTGGAGCCGGTACGGATCGTTGACAACGAGGTGAGAGCTCTGTGCCGTAAAAGTGTGCCTCTGGTAAAAGTGTTATGGTCTAATCATGGGAAGGAAGAATTTACTTGGGAGCCGGTGGACTTAATGCGGAAGCGCTACCCGGAGCTGTTCTCCCAAGGTAACATTTAATATAGCGCATATTATTTTGTACTTGCATCCCCATAGCCCTAGCCTGATTTCGGGGACGAAATCTTTTATTTTGTTTGTAGGATTTGTAACGTCCCAATTCGCGCTAGGCCCCTCGCACGAGTTTTGAGTCAAGAGACTTGACTCGGCTCGGGGCGCACTGGCAAAAGGTGTCAAGTGCGTTGGATGGAGTGTAGGGTTGGGTGATATCCAACGGATCGAAAGGGAATGGCCTAAGGGAAAATCGTCGAGAATACCTGGTGATTCTCGCCGATCGTCGAGTATCGATGAGAATACTCAACGCTCTCAACGCCAGATTTTCGATGGGAATGGCCTAAGGGAAAATCGTCGAGAATACCTGGTGATTCTCGCCGATCGTCGAGTATCGATGAGAATACTCAACGCTCTCAACGCTAGATTTCCGATGGGAATGGCCTAAGGGAAAATCGTCGAGAATACCTGGTGATTCTCGCCGATCGTCGAGCATCGATGAGAATACTCAACGCTCTCAACGCCGGATTTCTGATAGGAATTGCCGAAGGGAAAATCGTCGAGAATACCTGGTGATTCTCGCCGATCGTCGAGTATCGATGAGAATACTCAACGCTCTCAACGCCGGATTTCCGATAGGAATTGCCGAAGGGAAAATTGTCGAGAATGCCTGGTGATTCTCGCCGATCATCGAGTATCGATGAGAATACTCAACGCTCTCAACGTCGGATTTCCGATAGGAATTGCCGAAGGGAAAATCGTCGAGAATGCCTGGTGATTCTCGCCGATCATCGAGTATCGATGAGAATACTCAACGCACTCAACGCCATATTTCCGATAAGTTCGGCTAAGGGAAAATCGCCGGGTATCATTGTTGATACCCGACGAATTCGTCGAGAATGCCTGACGATTCTCGCCGATCGTCGAGAATGACAGATGATTCCCGCCGAATTTAACTTGTGTGTTTTCTTCGCCCAGGCCGATTCGCTGGCTTGCACAGGCGGACCGAACCGAGCTTCGGGATTCGTGCTGGATGATTCATTGGACCGGTTCACTTCAATATGACCCATTATGAGTGGTCCAATGTGGCGTTGACACGTGGCAGAAGATGTAACCTAATACATCGGCTTATAAAGAGACGTTAAAGCCAAACCCTAGCCTTGCGCTGATCAACCCTTGCCGTCATCGTGGATCTCGCAAACCGTCGGAGCAGAGGGAAGTCGGATCTCATGGAGGCGGCCTTCTCTCGATCTCTCTCTCTCTCTCTTTCCTTTGCCATGAAGAACAAGCACCAAGCAAGGGATGCCGCAAAGAATAACGACTAGATCCATGGCCGGGAATGTTGGTACTGCTGGAAACGAGGTGAGCTTCCTCCCCTCTCCCTTGGTGCTAGATCTGTAGTTATACTCTAGGAGAGATATCGACTCCATAGAGTCTTGATGATGAGGAGGAGATTTCTTAGGGAAAGCCATGCATAGGTTGTTTTCTAGGCTTTAGTCTTCTTCAACCTCTTCATCATTCAAAGTGAAGATGAGAGAGTGATTCGTGGAGAAGTACGGCTTTGTGAGGGTGAATAAGGGTGGACGAAGTTTCTGGAGAAGTTTTTGGGAGATCGGTGCAAGGAGGAAGATGAACGGATACCGTTTATCTCACCATAAGATGCGTGCAGAAATCTTATTTCTGCACACAACGATCTTCGCCGCCAGTTTCGGAGGAGTTCTGTTCATATCTGGTTTTTCAACTTAACATAAAAGTCGTAGCCCTCGAAAATACCTTTCCAACGAGTGGTTGTACGTTTCCAAGCGATACCTGTAGCTACGGGAAAGTCTGTTCGAGTCTGCTGCGATTGGGGGAAAATTATGTCCAGGAAATCTGTATCCTGTACGCAGCAGATTTCGAGTCGAATTTATGGTGTGATGCGACCAGATATGGGTTTTGGACTCAACATGAAAGTCGTAGCCCCGCAAATACCTTTCCAACGAGGGGTTGAGCGTTTATAGAGGATTCCTGTAGCTCCTGGAATTCCAGTTTTGGTGGCAGGCTATACAATAATAATGCTCATGTTAACTCATGGTTAAGTGTACTCTTTTGAAAGTATGATGTGCAATTTATATCCTTTGGCTCCCTTAATCATGATGCTATAATTAAACTTATGAATGTTGTGCTTAACATTGGTAGCCATCTAGGTTAATGGTGATGTGAATCGAGATAGGATGGCTAGTGATCAATGGAGGTTGAGCTTGGTTGTAGAATATAGCTATCATGTGATGAATTGAGATGATCGACTGAATAGATAGTTGTGATTGTGATGAATTTTATTGGGAGAGTATTTTGTAACCGTGATCCGAGCCTAATGGGTTTTGTTGATAACCGATGCTTAGAGATGTAGTCTCCCTACGGGTAGCATCGAGTGAGTTGTGATGGTGCATGTGGTGTGCGACGACTCGATGTGTCGCGATACTGAGATAATGAATGTGGCAGGTCTATGGGCTCTCCAGTCGTCACACCGATGGGAGCCAATAGTTACACCTTGGGTGGTAGGGCTAGACACTTGGTGTCCATAACACGAGGTCTCCTTCGCGCCATGAGAACGGTTGGGCTTGCGCCTCGTGCGATTCCGAGGTTCCTTCCGATTCAAAATCAAAGGCCAGGTTGGGCTGTATTCTTGGTGCACATCTATCCAAGACCCCTTCTTAGCCATAGTACGCATGTGAGCTCCGCTGTTGTGTTCTTAGCATTGAGGCGTACGGAGGCCTAGGACAGGTAGTGTGGATACCACCTAGTAGTGAAAACGCCCGCTCCACTGTCACCGTCTGGCCACGACGGTTGATGCCTGAGAGGTTAGCTACCTGCTCGAAAAGTGGGAACTTCAAGTCTGTGTCGACATAGCAACTTGCATGTGTGTGAGCATGGGTCGGTCATTGCATAGCATTCATACCATACCATTCATATCATGCACAAGATCCTTATCGTATAAGTTTGTATGGGCACTCTTATACGATGAGTTAGTTTTCTATTAAGCCGAACCTTAACTTATAAGTTTGTATGGGCACTCTTATAAGTTAAGTTACTGTTCCTGTTGTAGATTACCTGCTGATTAATTATTTGATTTAATAGAACTGCTAGCTTACTTCGTAGAGATATTATTCTTACCAGTTCCTTGTCACCTGCTTGATTACTCATGTTATATATATACATATTGTACTTGTTTCCTTTCTCCGCCCGGTGCCGAGGAGTCGTCGGGGGAGCAGATGTGAAGCCACTTAGTCTTTATGACTAACGGTTGCTACGTCTTCCATTTTAGGAGGAAACCCCGCAGATAGGCTAGCAGCAGGACATCCAGGCCCGGACGATAGGACCTGAGGTGACAGTACCGTCGACACCGTCCGTGACAGTTGTGAGTGTTTTGTTGTAGCCTTCTTGGCAAACAGTTTTTAGACTCTGATATTTTAGAAGCTCGTTATGCTTCTTATTTTTCGCTTCGTTTTGGACTTAAAACAATGTGTGAATTGACTTTCTTTTTATCTTATGATTGGGTTGGCATAGTACATTGATATTGGTTGTAGCCGGCGGAATAGGCGTCTTGTAGTACAGACAAACCCGTGTGTTAGTGCTACCGCAAGGCGGCTACTCTGGGCATAAGACTCCCCTCGTGCCGTATTTTGTGTTCCGGGAGGGGGGTCTTACACAGGAGATGCAACATATATGGCAGATCTTGCTGGTGTGACAGGAAGAAATTTAGTGTTCAGACACCTAAGAGATCACCCAGTTGATCTGATCATTGGAGAGCCAAGCGACGGTGTAAGAACAAGAAGAGGTACTACTAATAATGTTTTGTATCTTAGCTTTCTTTCTCAGGTTGATTCAAAGAAATTTGAAGAAGCAAACAAGGATTCCTCTTGGATAATGGCTATGCAAGAGGAGCTCAACCAGTTTGAAAGGTGTAGGGTTTGGGAGTTGGTGTCTATGCCCAAAGGATAGAACGTGATCGGTACCAAATGGATATTCAGAAACAAGCTGGAGGAGAATGGAGTAATTATAAATAATAAATTCAGGCTTGTAGCTCAAGGGTATAGAGAAGAAGAAAGGATCGAATTCGATCATACCTTTGCTCCAGTGGACATACATGAAGCGATCTGGTTGTTCCTTGCGAATGTTGCTCACAAAGGGTTCAAAGTCTATCAAATGGATGTGAAGTCAGCATTCCTCAACGGCGAACTAAAAGAGGAAGTATATATTGCAAAACCCCCAGGTTTTGTCGACTAAACTTTCCCTTATTATGTGTATTTTCTTAATAAAGCTTTATATGGATTAAAACAAGCTCCCCGAGCATGGTATGAGACCCTGTATAGCTTTCTTCTTGAGAACAATTTTGCAAGAGGAAAGATAGATAAGACATTATTTATTCGATAAGTAAAAAGCCAGATTTTGCTAGTGCAAATTTATGTCGACGACATTATTTTTGGCTCTACGAATGACCACTTTTGCGATAAGTTTTCTAAACTTATGCAAGGGATGTTTGAAATGAGCAATATGGGAGAGTTGAAGTATTTCTTAGGACTCTAGTTGAAATAGTCTGAAGATGGAATTTTCATTTCTCAGACGAAGTTCACAAAAGAGTTGCTTAAGAAATTCGGAATGGAGAACGTAACCTCGATGAGGACTCTAATGGGGTCAACTATGTCTCTGGACAAGGATGAGAAAGGGATACTTTTGATGAAACCAAGTATATAAGTATAATTTGGTAATTTCTCTATCTTACTGCCAGTAGACCCGACATAATATTTTAAACATGTGTGTGCGCTAGATTTCATGTGAACTCTAAGGAATTTCATTACTGTTGGTGTTACCATTATGATCTAGAAGTCGTCAAGTATGGAGCATCACTGCCAAAGCAGTATGAGCCTATCAGGGTCGGACATAAGAATGTTTGGAGAAATTGGGAGATTGGATTAGTTTGTTCATATTCATATGACGAGTGGAAATGACTTAGCTCAACCAGGCTAGGAAAGCGTCGAGTGCGTTAAGACTACTCAACGCTTTTGTCGATTCAAGTGTTGACTCGTCAAATGATGGCATTGAGTGTGTTGAGTTTACTCATTGATTCGCGAGTCAAAGTGTTGATTCGTCGAGTATTGCACTTAAGCATTGAGTGCGTTGAGTTCACTCAACGATTTGTTGAGTAAAGGTGTTGATTCAACGAGTCTGGTTATCATGCGTTGAGTGCATTGAGTTCACTCAACGCCTCCGTTGAGTTAAAGGTTGATTCAATGAATCTGGCACTTAGGCGTTGATTGCGTTGAGTTCACTCAACGCCTTCTTCTAGTCAAATGTTGATTCGACGGGTTTGGCGCTGAGAGCATTGAGTTCACTCAATGCCTTCGTCGTGTATCTTATGGATACTTGACGATTCGTCGAGTATGGTTTTGTATACTCGACGATTCATCGAATATGCTATGGATACTCGATGATTCGTCGAGACAAGGGTTTTCTGGTCGAAAACACTGCATTCTAAGTCCTGGGTCTGCGAATAGCGACGGAGTGTTCTGTTTATTCCTTTGGGTATAAATAGAAGAATTTAAGATTTCTTTATACATAAAAATAGTAATCCTGAAAAGCACACGAGCCTCAATATGCGATATCCTGAGACCTAAAGACAGACGGAATTTGTTCCACCTCCGCTGATCCCATCGCCGCCGCCATGTCTGATTTTGGTGAGTTTCTCTGTCGCCTCTTTTGTAACGGACCTAGCAGTCCGTGAAGACGCGGAGTTTCCTCTCCCGACCTATCCATTATTCGACAAGTGTCTACGGGTTCTCTCGTTTGTGTGGATTTCCTATAGAGGTGCGGACGCTAATCTGCACTAAGGACTATAACCTCTTAGTGATCGACAGATCTCCTAGATTATCTAGGTTCAGTATAGACTCAATCCCGCAGAGGTAAATTTAATTTTACAGCACTTTACTTCTTGATTAATGTTCATCACTTGATCTGAACTCTTTTGGGTTTTCTTGTTCCTAATTTTTGCTGCGCACAAGTGTTGTGACATATAGCAAAACCCAATAATTATGTCGCAGCAAAGAGGATCTTGAGATATCTTATGGGTACACCAAATCTTGGCTTATGGTACCCAGGAAGTAATGATGTCGAGCTAATTGAATTTTCAGACGCATATTTTGTAGGAAGCAGAGATGACAGGAAAAACACTTCTGGGACTTGCCAATTCCTCGGATAAAGGCTTATCTCATGGAGCAGCAAGAAGGAAAATTGTGTGGAAATCTCTGATACTGAGTCAGAGTATATCTTAACTGGTAGCTATTGCGCACAGCTTATCTGGATCAGGAATCAACTTGAAGATTACAACTTGCAATTCAAGGACATTCCAACGTTTAGCAACTCCTCTAGTGCGATTGCGATTGCAAATAATCAAGTCTCTCACAGTCGGACAAAGCACATCGAAATGAGATATCATTTCATCCGGGAGAATGTGCAGAATGGTGACATTAACCTCAGCTATGTCCCGACGGATAAGCAGGTCATTGACATATTTATGAAGCCACTAGACGAGGCCAAGTTCTCATTCTTCAAAATAGAACTTGGTATGCTAACCAAGAAATCATGAAGATGGCTAAGGAGCCAAAATTCTCTCAGTGAAGTACATCTAACAGAAGAAAAATTTTCCAAGGCAAATTCGTCGAGATGCTTTCATGGGAACTCACTGATTCATTGAAACAACCCATATTTCTTCGATGAAACTCAGTGATATCCGTCGAATTCAACTTGGCTTCCATGCGAGTTCGACGAATTTTACTATAGGACAACTTTATTTGTATTAGATCTGAAGAGTCAACCGATTTTAGGTACGCGCCAAATTATATCTCCTCAAAACATTATGTATATATATAGTGATTTTGGGGTAAACACGTTCTCACTTTGTCGAAGAGATCTTCTGAAACCCGTCGACTCTTCCCGTGTCATTTCTGATTCTGTGACTCCTAGCAATGTCATCTCCTCCGGTCGATCGTCTCTCAATTGTTTCTATTCTTTATGGCTCCTGGAGGAATTAAAAGCTTCCTCGTAGGGGGAGAGCTCGTCCGAACGAGTTTTGCCTCGGTAACAGACGATTTCTGAAACGTCATTCTCATGTTGGAAACGGTCAAACTTACCTTCGTTCTTGAACACCCGTGCAAAGTTTTGGACAAGGATGTCTTGGAGTTCTTCCAGAATGCCAAGCTCTGTCGCGAAGACACTCTCATCAAGAGTAAAGACAGCAAATTCAAGGTAAAAGTGAAGGCTTTCCTCCTCACGAGGTTTCTGCTGCTTCCAAAGTATGAAGAAGCCGGCCAATTAGAAGGTAGGGATTTCTCCAGGGCTCTTTTATTCTGTGGGCTGCCAAGAGGAACAACAGCCATCAAGTGGAAATGAATGAATGATGAAGGCAAGCTACTCTCAAACATAATTGGAAAAGTACTTTTGTGTAAAGTTGGTTCCCATGATTACATATCCTCAGATAAGTTCAAGATTCTAGTCACTATCATCTGCAGAAATGAATTGGTTGTATAGCAGTGTTGTTTGGACGAATAAAGGACAGTCTCCGCGCACCAAACTTTGGAAGGAAACTTAGCCTGTATCTAAATCAGTTGGACAGAGATACGTTTGACAAGATGAAAGGAGTACCAATTCATTATTTGAAGAAAATAAACTCTTCAATCTTCTATAAGTGGGAAAGGAGGTTTCCAAGCCAAGGAGGAGTCAGAGATTGGCCTGAGGAAGAGGAGGAGGTAGTTCCTGAGGATAGGATTCCTATTCCTAAACCCCCCCCCCCCCCCCCCCCCCCCCGTGAAATTCCTGAGAGCTTGAGTACAGGAATTGAGGGTGAGTCTGTTAAAACACAAGTGGCTACTAATGTTCTAATGCCAGTTGTTCAAGTAGCTGTAGTTGAAGTACCTCAAGATTCAGTCTTTACAAAGTCAATGGTACCAGGTTCAGTTGAAGAGACAATTGATCTAAACACTGTGGTTTATGATATTGGTCGTGCTGTAGCTGTTGAGTTTATTTTTGATGAGGCTGATGATGAGAGAGTTGCTGATGAAGTTTTGGATGCTAATGTTTTTGATGGTGATGCTGAAGATTTTGATGATGCTGTTGTTGATGATGTGTTAGCTGCTGATAATATAAGTGAGGAAGAAACTGTGTTGACCTCTAATGTGATTGTAGCCTTTGAGAACATGATCGTAAGTCTCCTAGAGATTCTACCAGTAAGGGTTGAGGGGGAGTAGATTCATTCGTTAATTTCAGTTCAAACAGAGTTAGATAGGTTTGTGTGCAATCTTCAAAGAGGAATTGCAAAGATTCTAGGTGGACTTCCAGTGGAGGAAGAAGAAATTATTGAAATTTCTGAGAGGAAGGAGAGGATAAGGTACTCCCTCCTATCCTAGAGGCTTAAGATTCAGCTATATTACTAAAAGCCCATTTATCCCCCGTGGCAAAGTCGTCCAGTGACTCTGAGGACAGTGCAGATCTACCCTCTCCTCCAAGTATTCCAACTGCAGACCTTCCCAGTACTAGTTCAGATAGTTCTTTATTAAAGTCTATAGAAGCTATAATGTCCAGGCAACAAGCTCATTTTGATTTATATCTGAAGAAAGTGCTAAAGAAAGTTAAAGAGACTGAACGGGATATGAACAACGGCCTTGCCGATATCAAGGTTTGTTTTGATAAGTTAGAGTCCACTCTTGACAGCTAGTTTGTACAAGGTGGGCAAGCCATTGTTTCACACAATGGCTAGGCTTAAGAGCAATCTGGAGGCGCTAAGAAATGTTGATGAGAATGCCAAGACAGTGATCAATGCCCAAAATGCTGGGATGGATCACTTCGACATTCAAATCATGTATTACAGTAATGTGATTGCTTATGAGGTGATTAAAGAAGTCAGAAAGGGGGAGGAAGCACTGAAAACTAAAATAACTACATTTTAAACCTCCATAAAAGAACAGTTTCAGGACGCAAACATCTACAGTTATAATAAATTCAACTGACTTCATAGAGAACTATTTGGTGGTCAAGGTTCTATTGATGCAAGGTTTCCAGAGCTAGCAATACCTGATCCTATACATGACTATGTTCATACTGCTTAGTACTACACTCAATACTGGACAGAAACTCAAGATTTATCTCAGTATGTAACAGAATCTGTTGTTGCTGCTGGACCAGATGTTCAAGTGGTTAAAGATTTACCTTAACTTGTTCCTAAGAGGAGAAGGTATGGGGAAGGCCACTCTACTATCGGAACTGATCCCAATAGATAACTCTATGAAGTGTGGAGTCCTATCTCAAAAATCATTATCTTAGACACCTTTACTTTAGTGGACTTGGGTAAAGAAAGCAGGACGGCACACTATAGCAGGGAGGAATGGCAGAAACATGAAGTAGAAATACCAAGAGAAGAATTCACTTCAGAAAATTCAGAAGGGATGATCCAGATGCCCCTCCTCCGCCGTCAAAGTATTTCCTAAAGTTGAAGGCTTATTTTGACAGGCAATACCAGAAGAGCCAGGGCAAACAAGTATAAAGTTCTTATCTTTCTTGACATTTGTGAACATTGTTGGCCCCGATTGAGCATATAATATATATATATATATTTATGTTTTTACTGCTTTTGTTCTTATGTCTAAATTTTCGTGCTCTTTCCTTGATTTATTATCTTGTGTACAATTCATCTTTGTTTGTAGGGTTCTGATTTCTTCAAATAGGGGGAGATTGTTGGGTATTGTATCCACAATAACCCTGATTTGAAGAAGTGTCCCTTGAACTAAGATGAATTGAGATTGTATTTGATCGTGAATTTTTGTTATGTGCTTGCAGGATGTTATTGCTAAGTACAACTCAATGTAAGATTACAGTGAGTCATGAAACACAGGATTATACAATGTAATCCCTCATTGTGTAGGTCAATGTGTTGACCCACGTGTAATCTCTCTATTGGAGTGTACTTCTGTTTCAAGTGCATTAGAAGATTCAAGGAAGGATATATTATTGTATTCAGGAAGAGTGAATTTTCTCTAAGGAAAATTCGTCGAGTATCGTAGAGTAGACTCGTCGAATTTGTCAAGGTTATATATGTATACTTGTCGAAGTCATCAAGTATACCTACTAATACTCGCAGATTTCGCAGGATTTACTCTGTGAATTTTCCTCTGCATCCTTGAGAATCAGGCCAAGTAAAATTCGTCGTGTATCACTTTGCATACTCATCAAATTCGTTTAAAGTATCTCTCGATACTCATCAAATTCGTTGGGTAGGCTAGTCGATATTCATCGAATTCGTCGAGTTTCTCTAGGATTGCGTTGTGCTCTCGGATTGATCTGTTTGGATTCATCTAAGTCATTTTTGTCGATATTTGAAGCAGTTAGATGAGAATACCCTTACATACTCGACGATACTCGACGAATAAGAGTTAGTTTTTCTGTTTTCAAAATTTTGTCTCGGCTTATCCCGACTGCCATGTATAGTTACTCGCAGATTTGTCGGGTTAGAAGGAATTTTTAGCCGTTAGAAAAGTGGAGTTCTTATAAATACCTAGGGTGATTTTCCTTCAACCCTAATCGTGCCTTTTACAATTTCAAATCGAAAAATTCCAAGAACTCTTGTCGGCTCCCGTGAAACCGTTTTCAAGTCTTCCTCTCGACCGACGATTTGATGCACGATTCTTCTTCTTCAAGTGGGTCAACTAGATCATAGATCTCTAAAAGTCCAAGTTCTTCTCAGATCTAGTTGATTGCTAGTGTTCAGATCAAGACTTCAAAGATTTCATGTTTTCCATTTCCTCTAGGCTTACAAGTTCTACTTTTCATAGGAATAGAAGAATAAAAATTTCAGATCTGAATAAGATTATTTTCAATATGGTATTGTGTAAAACTTTTTATACTATTGTAGGTGGTCATGCCTTCAAGTTGTAGATCCTTGTTTATACGATTGAGTTTGTAGGAGAGGTTATTCTTCGAGTGGTAGGAGAGTTGTCTCCGAGTTTGTAGGAGTTGAAGCTCTGAGTTGTAAGATTGTTTTCAATTTGAGATTAATGTGAAGTAGTTGAATCTAGACCTTCGTGGTAGATAGGCGAGGCGGGTCAGACGTACCCAACTCGGGAAACCACTATATATTCTCTGTGTTTCTGTGTGCTTATTTTGTGCTAATTTTTTATTCTGCTAAAAGACGCAGAACTCACCTATTCATCCCCCTCTAGGTGATTTAGGTAGATAACTATACACTTTCAACCAGTCCGCCCAATATGGGCACTGCCAACACTAGACAGCGCAAAATTCACACCACCAGTCCACACAGCTATGAGGACAGCAATCGCAGTCTGCGTGTACTTAAGTAGCCAAGCAGATAGCCACGCAAACTGAAACCTAACCGCACCAATGGAGGTCTAAAAGTCTCTGCGGTCTCCAAATCCAAACCACTCAGTCCGTGATTAGCTAAAACTAACCATGTGGTTAACACACTAGGGATTCTACTAAGTCAGACCGTAAGAACAAAGATAGCTAAGAACTATGCCATTCAGTAAGTCCTATTCGCACAAACTGCATGGTCTCAGTGGTTTGTGCGGTTTGCACCCTTCTAACAGCCAACTTCCAACTTAAACATTTTCAATAGTTGATTTACTCCAACAAGCTCTATTAGATATGCAGCGGAAGTGAGCTTGCTTACTCCCCGGTAATTTGAAAAAATAGCTTCTTTATATCTTGGAAAGGGAAATCCCTGCTGTATAACTTGGCTTGTCCCCGCCTACAATAGACCTTGCTTTGCTCTTTGACCTTATACTCTGAGCCCTACGAGTGTAAGACCCCCCCTTTTTTGAACACCGAGGTCTTAGGCCCAGGATCGCCGCTTTGCGGTGACACCTTCACGTCCTGAAGGGTCGTCGCGACAAGGCGCCGATTGTGCCGGCCAATTCGATCAAAGAAAGATAGCATAATAATTGAAAAGCAAGTACACAGAAATCACATGCATAGAAATAAAATTCTCCACAAAGGGAGAGTCCACAGAAATAGTATAAAAGGTACTAAAAGTAAGGGCTTATGCCCGTTACATCATAATCCTCACTACAGGTCGCTCATGCGGAAGAAAACTAAAACATCTACTATAAGTCGGGACTAACAGTCCCAGCTGTCTGAACTCCTGAGCTAGACTGCCCTATCTCCAAGCGGGCCAACCTCCGGGGCTGCTCCTCCATGCTGGACTCCACGATCCCCTAAATGATGTGATCTGAAAACCGTTAGTCATAAATACTAAGCCCTATCATCCCCTACCCATTCCCCAATGGCTCATAGGTGCCGAGCGGAGAGGAAGAAAGGGAAGGACATGAAGGTGGAGAATGAAACAAAAGCAGGTGACAGCGGACCTATGCTAGCAATTCTATGGTAAATATAACAGAAACATAAAGTAGGAAAAGTAACCTTAACTTGTGTGCGGAAGAACCTAAGACAAGGGATCTTCTACAAGGCTCCACTCGTATAAAGTGTCCCATACCACTTATACGTTGGGGTGTCGGATATCAAACAGTAGCATATATATATATATAATTTTAACCTTAATTTATAAACTTGCCCACACAAGCTTATAGACCAAGGGGTCGTTTGGCAAGTCCTAATGTATAAGCGTCTCATTCCACTTATACTTTAGGTGTCAGGGTTAAATGAATCGATTATTCCATGACATGCTAGTGGGTATGATGAATCATGCAAGTGCAACACACACACACGACTTTGTGTACACAGACCTTTAGTTCCCCTTTTCGGAGTCGTTACCTCCCAGGATACCTCCGTAGTGGCAGACGGAAGCGGTGGGTCTGGCCTCGCCCACCTCTAAACCAGTAAAGCACTACCGATCAGGCCTATCGTACGCCTCAACGCTTGGAGCACAAAGCGGATCCTGTGAAGGGCTCTCAAAGGGCACTAGGAACTATGATGATAGTTGAAGCCCATCGTTCCGTTTCGCAAGACACTTATTGTTATTGGTTGATTTCCTTAACCTATTCCCTTCTTATATTATAGTGGGCTCATCCTAGGGTGATTTTGACTCTTCCTCTCCTCGGGAAAGACGATCTTTCGTCGAACCCGAACACCTCTAGACTCTAGCCAAACCACTTCTCACTACTCATCCTATCCCTTTATAATGAAATCATCCACATCAGTCCACCCAGCTAAAATGACTAACTCCAACAACTATCCTAGATCATGTCCTATTGCAATTAAACATTTTGCTATATGCAGACCAACCTAGGCTATATGTCGAACCGAATAATAGATAATCTAGATAATCATCCAAATGCCCTAAATTATTTACTGGAGACTTATCATGACACAAATAGACTAAATCCAGAAAATTGTAATTTTCCTAATTTATCTGACATTTAATTAATTTCCTTTAAAGCTTCTAAGGGCTACCAATTGAACATGAAGTGCACTTTTCAGGTATGTATAAAGCTTCATAAAATCATGATAAATCCTAAACCACAATTTAACAGTAAACCCAAGATATAACAATTTTTCCAGTAATTTAAGGACTCTAATTTAATTTTGATAATAAATCATATCTCCTTTCATTAATGAAGTAAGTGCAATAAATAATCATCCAAAAATTCTTTATTAATCTTCTAGAGTAGATACTGTCCTAAAAACATAAGTGGCCAAATTTCATAATTCTTCAATTGGGATTGAGCTCTAGAATAAATAATTACCAAAATCTCAAAAGGCTATATTTGTGAAGCAAGTATTGTAAATATTTTTCTAAAAATCATTAATAAAATTATACAACTAGATATTGATATGAAAACATCATTGTCCAGGTTTCATAATTTTACAGTAGGTAATTTGCTCGAAATGATTTATTGACCATAATTGCCTTTTTTGGAATATGTGAAAAAAGTACTAGATATAATCAACTAAAATTTGTATGAAAATTCATGGATGTTTATTTATACATAAAGCATCTGCTGCCCAAGTTCCATTAGATTCAAATGAATAGAATAATCAAAATAATTGAAAGACCAGTTTGAGCAAGTTGATACCTAACAAATAAAGTACTTGAAATATAATCCATAAAATCCTAATAAAATTACTAAGGGTTCTTACAAGTCTAAAACTTACACCACCCAACTTTCACAACTTTTAACTAAGGTTTAGTGACTGTGTTTTCATAATTGAACTTCTATCCTAAAGCTAGGGTTAGGGTTTTAGGGTGTCTACCTACCTCCAAATCCTCTAAGATTTCTACCAGAGAACTTAAGATACACTACCTTCAACTCTACTGAGTTACAAGGTCACACAAGGGCATTTGCCCCTATGCCCTTCACAACACTCAAAATCCATTCCTTAGGGTTTGAGTTTGAACCCTAGGGTAAATCAACCCTAAATCACACCATTTTCCATAAGAGGGTGACATTAGCCATGCCAAATCAGTGTCACAGATTTCAACCTCTGTTGAGGTGATTTGACCACTCAAAACCCCAAGGGGGTGCTTGATCCTAAATAACCCTATAAGGGTCAACCTAGGGTTGGATAAAAACCTATACAAAACATTTCTAAATGAGATGAAATTTTTACCAGAGCCTTAACATGCCCTCTAAGACTACCAACCCAAATTTGGGGGGATTTTGAGGTGTTTAAAATACCTAAATAATTTATACATGGTTTATTAAATTTTTTCCAAAAACTATAGAAATATATTGTCCAAAAATTCCCATTTTTAACAGGCCCTAGATATAGCTAAGTTAGACCCCCTGACCAAATTTCAGCTCATTTAGACAAGGGATGAAAGGTGGGCATCCATTTTAACCTCAAGATAACCCTAGGTATAGGTCCCACCAAAATGGGTGTTGTGGTCAAACCACTTCGCAATCAAGTTGAAATAAATTTTAGAATAATTTAGACTCGAAGGACTACAACTTCTATGACTGACCAATTTTCCTAAAACGGCCTCTAAGTGCCTCAATAAATAGCATAAAAAAAGAGCTTGATAAATCAGTACATTTTATATATAAATATAATAATTTAGTATTATAAGTTACTGTTCATCTTCTCAAAAAGCCCGAACCAGCAACCTAAAAATGCTTAAAAACTGTAGCTTTGCAAGTGGATTTTCCCGTCCACCCAGACATCTCCCTGGTCGGCCACCACCACAACCACCTCCGTTGAGGTGAGGGCTACCGTTAGGGGGTGGCACGGCCGCCGGAGAGACGGTTTCCGGCGAACCCGACCACCATAAATTTCGAAAAAACCATGAAAACGCTCACCCGATTCAGCTCTTTTGAGCCCGATGTCTCTCCTAATAATTCCTAAGATCTATCCATAGAAGAAAGAGTAGAGGAGGACCTTATTCGCGGTTTGGAGTCGAGTCGATCGTCGGGATGCCATTTGCGCGGTGGTGGCGTCGCCGGAATTCTTCAACAACGACAAGGTAATAAGCTCTAGCTTTATCGGGCAAGGGTGGAAACTTCCTCTCTAAGTCTAGGGAGTCTTTTAAAGGAGAAACAAGGCTGCGGGTGGGGATATAAACGGTCCATCCATTAATACCTCCTTACATGCATGCTTCGGCCATGGTGGAGGGGAGCTGAAATGGCTCCATAACAGCTAAGAGAAGGCTGGAAACTCCTCCTCTCCCTGAGAGGAGTTGAATCCAGCCATTTAAAGGGGGAGAGGATGGAGCCAAGCCTTAAACGCCATTAATGGCCATGCAAACCGTCACTCGGCCATGGCTGGAAGGAAGAGGAACGGCTGCCACGTGGCATTGACCGGTCAAAATCATATAATAAGACTTAACTAAATATTAAGGAGAGAAAATGGCCCAGTAACGCAATCTGGCCCAATTCCTGGCCTGGCCCGGTTCAACTGAACCATCAGCCAAGCTTAAAAAGTTTCTAAGTAAAATGGCATTGAGTGAGCTCAGCTCACTCAATGCCATCCAGGCTACGGCGTTGAGTGAGCTCTGCTAACTCAACGCCATCCATGTTGCGGCGTTGAGTAAGCTCTGCTCACTCAACGCCATCCAGGATACGGCGTTGAGTGAACTCTTCTCACTCAACTCCATCCAGAAAATTGCCCTTCCAGACTATGGCGTTGAGTGAGCTCAGCTCACTCAATGCCATCCAGACTATGGCGTTGAGTGAGCTCAGCTCACTCAACCCCATCAGATTATGGTGTTGAGTGAGCTCTGCTCACTCAATGCCGCCCAGACTATGGCGTTGAGTGAGCTCAGCTCACTCAACGCCACCTAGACTATGGCGTTGAGTGAGCTCAGCTCACTCAACGCCATCCAGATTATGGTGTTGAGTGAGCTCTGCTCACACAACGCCACCCAGACTATGGCGTTGAGTGAGCTCAGCTCACTCAATGCCTTCCAGATTATGGTGTTGAGCGAGCTCTGCTCACTCAACGCCACCCAGACTATGGCATTGAGTGAGCTCAGCTCACTTAACGCCATCCAGATTTTGGTGTTAAGTGAGCTGTGCTCACTCAACGCCACCCAGACTATGGCGTTGAGTGAGCTCAGCTCACTCAATGCCATCCAGATTTTGGTGTTGAGTGAGCTATGCTCACTCAACGCCACCAAGACTATGGCGTTGAGTGAGCTCAGCTCACTCAATGCCATCCAGATTCTGGTGTTGAGTTAGCTGAGCTCACTCAATGCCACCCAGACTATGGTGTTGAGTGAACTCAGCTCACTCAACGCCATCTAGTTAACACCAGATGGCGTTGAGTGCAGTCACTGCACTCAATGTCATTCAACTTATGGCATTGAGTGCACCCGACGCACTCAACGCCAACCCACCTGCAAGATGGCGTTGAGTGTAGTAAGTTCACTCAATGCCATTCTGCTTATAGCGTTAAGTGCACTCGACGCACTCAATGCCCGAGTCCCAATCTTATTTTAAGCAAGTTTCTGACCTTCTATTTGCAGACCAAGGTGATTTTCACCTTCCTACCAAAGCTCTCTTGGTCTTTTTGGTTTCCTAGGGTTTTTTCTTGACCTACTCATGGCAAAACCTCTCCCGGGGGTCTAGCCGGAAATAGGATGTTACAAATCCCAATAAACAAAACAAAGATTTTGTCCCCGAAATCAAGGTTAAGCCTACGGGGGCTGCTATCCGGGAGAAAGAAACTTGTAACATCCCATGAGAATTTAAAGATTTACCTCACGACGCCACGTTTGCTATGTGAGGTTTGAAGGCGATAGTCAAATCTAAGGCAAATTCGCCCAATTGACAAAGTCTAGACCCCAATAAACAAAAGATTAGCCCCTATTCTTGAAATTTCAGTCCTACTGGTTTAAGATAGGAAAGTAAATTGAACGTCCTAAGAGGTTGTGAGGTATACCTGCCTGAACATCTCCGGGTATTTTTGCCTCATCAGGTCCTGTGGTTCCCAGGTGTGCTCCTCCTGACCATGGTTCCTCCACAGAACCTTGACTAAGGGGATCTTCTTGCGGCGCAAGATCCGTACTCCTTTGTCATCGATCCGAACCGGCTCCAAGTGAACAGACCAGTCTGAAGCTACGGGCCCTTCGGTGGTCAAAATCTGCTGCTTTGGGCGTATTATAGCCCTTCTCAGCGAAGAAATGTGGAAGACGTCGTGTAGAGCTGCCAGCTCTGGTGGCAACTCCAGCCTGTAGGCTAGGGCCTCGATCCGCTCCAGGATCCTGTAAGGGCCCATATTCCTAGGGCTGAGCTTCTTTCTCCGACCGCGCACCCGTGAAACTCCATGCATGGGCCGGATCTTGAAAAACACTCGGTCCCCCACCTGAAACTCCACCTGACGATGTCGGGCATCATAGTACTTAGCCTGTCTGCTCTGCGCCTCTAACATCCTGTCTCTGATCAGTCTCACCTGAGCCTTAGTGTCTTCAACAAAATCCGATCCCAATGCCTTCGGATCCTCGTCCTGAATCCAAGAAAGCGGGGTCCTGCATCTCCTTCCATACAAGGCTTCGTAAGGCGCCATCCTGATGCTTGACTGGTAGCAGTTGTTATAGGAGAACTCGACCAGGGGTAGGAGCTTCTCCCACGGTTCCCTGTGGTCTAATATGCATAGCCTTAGGATGTCCTCAAACGTCCGATTGTTGTGTTCCGTATGCCCATCTGTCTAGGGATGGAATGCGGTGCTGAAGGTCAATCGCGTGCCTAAGTAAGCCTGCACGGATCTCCACTCCCTGGAAGTGAACCGGCCATCCCGATCTAACACGATCGTCCTGGGCATCCTGTGGTATCGAACAAACTGCTCCACAAATCTCCGCACTAGTACTCCCACAGAGTCATCCTTCCTAATCGGAATGAATCTGGCCACCTTCGTTAACCGATCGACGATGACCCAAATCAAGTTGTTTCCCGTCCGTTATCGGGGAAGCCCGTGAATAAAGTCCATCGTGATGTCTTCAAACTTCCACTCCGGTACCGGGAGTGGTTGTAGCAATCCTGCGGGGTTCCTGCACTCTGCCTTCAACAGTTGGCATGCCTCGCAATGAGTCACGAAGTATGTAATGTCCTTCTTCATCCCTGACCAAAACATCATCTTCTTCAAGTCTGCCATCATCTTGGTGATCCCCAGGTGTATAGAATATCTGCTACAATGCGGCTCCGCCATGATGTCCTCCCGAATCTGGCCTCCTGCAGACCCTGCCTTAAAATATATCAATCCGTCTCTCAGGGAATAATCCCCTGTCGAACCCTCCTCCAAGGCTTGGAATATAGGCTCTGCCCATACATCTGTCTTCTGTCCGTCCCGGATGCGGTCCCGAATGTCATCTATGGCAACCATCGATGCTATATATTCCATATACAGCTCTGGATCATTCTCGGACACTAGGGATATCTGCATATCTCTGAAGGACCGGACAAGCTCCATGGACATCAGTTGTGGTCCCTTCCCTGAGATATCTTGTCACAACCCGCATTTTCTCCGAATTAAGAATTATCAGAGTAAGAGAAAACACGCGTCATGATGCCACGTCAAGCAGGGGATAACTGCTGACGCTCAGGCAAAACCAACTACAATCTTTATGCAAGAAAATCATATGCTTAATGAATAGAAAATCAGTTATATTTTAGAGACCGTATCCCTCGGCTCAGTGGATCACCTAGTCCACAAAAGAAAACTATATTTATACGCTGCGGAAAAATACTTTATTTAGGTTTAACCTCCTAAGGAGCGCATAAGGGTTCCAAGAGAACCACTCATGCTATGCAAGACTCTACATTAAATTTATGTAATATATAAGAAAATGGTCTTTATACGTGATTTGGAAAATTAGTGATTTCGCTTATAAAACATGCTGATCATGAGCTTTATTTATAATAACAATTATAGTTTAAAAATAACTAGCAACCTAGCATAAAACCTTCTCAGAGCAAGTAGACTATCTCCAGAAAATGGTAGCAGCAATAGTATATATCTAGTACAAGGTAAAAACTACCAGTGGGCGCCAACAACCTGACACGAACCCACTAGCACAAATATATGTCTGTAAGAGAGTACTGAAAACAACCTCACTAACAAGGTAAACAGAACTCCAAGGTCCGGGAGTCCACCAACAACACCACCTCCAACTAGCCACCAGACTGGCTACAGCTCAGAACCTGGGGTATTCCAAAAGAAAACAGAATACCTCAGCAAGCTAAACAAAGAAAAACTGCATGAAAGAGTCAACCAAAAGGGGAAAAGTACCAGAAAAACATGCAGTAGAAAGAGTCACAACTGTCCACAACAGGACCACAAGAAATGCACAACGTGCAAAGCAACAGCAACGACCCAGTCCAGGAACCACATCCTGCAGGGCCTACTAGGCTGCCAAGAGCCAGAATGCTGCAAACTACCAAAGAAGAAACTTCTAACACCCTAAACTGTGGGAAGTGATAGTAGCAAAAACAACAACGAGGAACCGGATCGAAGGCAAACGCAGTCCCCCAATCCACCATGTCCAAGTCAAAAGCTCGAGGGTTAACATGTGAAAACACAAGGGACCTTCCACCCGACATGCCCAGCCCGTACCAGGAGCAAGAAAAACATGGGTGGCCTTGGCTATATCACACAACTCCACCCCCATAAAGAGCTATAACCACCACTACTAACCACGACCCACGATTCGGCCTTTAGGAAAATAAAGAAAACGGCCGACAAGGAAAACCCAGAAATACAACTGGAAATCCACTCGGAAACGAAAGACAAGGTAAAGGAAGAGTGTTGAAATAAACCAACACGACTAGGCGTTGAGTGAAACCCACTCAGTGCCTACCTAAACTTTGGCGTTGAGTGAGCTAGCCTCACTCGCCGCCAAAATAATACCACTACCCACAAGCCCACTAAAGAATACGGAGCTCGACGACAGTCGAACGACCAAGGCAGAAGATCCAGAACTCGAGTAGTTGCCTGCCACTTGAGTATCTAAACTCCCGCACTCGAAACCATCTAAATTCGCCTAGCAAAAGAAAATATTCAAAGCGCACGATCAGTGACGCACGATCAGTGGTCGTGCACACTCATCGGCTGATGATCGCGCGAAGCGAACCTGGAAAACCTGACAGAAAACCTAGCAACTGCGCACGATCAGTGTCGCACGACCACTAGTCGTGCGCACTGTTGCCAGCGCTCGTGCGATTTTCCGAGACAGAACTTTGGAAACTGAAAGACAGCCGCGCACGAGCAGAGGCACACGACCAGTGGTCGTGCGCCCTAACGGTTGATGACCGTGCGCGGCTAACCTGTACCGTTTGGAATTTCCCGAACGACACCGGAACGCGCACACGACTCACGCCACTGCAGTAGCAGCAGACAACTATCAACGTCGCGCACCACTACCATACGAACTATGCCAAATCATTCGAGTGATACCTTAACGAAAAATCGGCAACCACACCCCCCCTCCTAACTCTCCCTCTTGGCTACACCCGAACCAGAGCAACAATCAAAATAAAGGAAAACAACGGCTCCACGCTGACAATTTGGATTCCAATCATCACAAAATAGGGGGGGTTTCAGTAGGAAGACCTAAGCCCTATAGTTAGCAAGAAAATGAGAACAACAAGACCTCTAACCTGGGCTAACCGGGATTTCAATTTCAGCAAGAAAATCGAAAAGAAAACTTGGCAAGGGCAAGAATACCACTTGCCTCAATTCACAGCGAAGCTTTGGACTGCTTTCCTCCTCTTCGCACGGATCAAAACGGCCGCAACACCTAAAACAAACACTCGGCCATTAATGGCGGAAAACTTCCAAAACCGAAAATTCCAATCCTCCCAAAACTCCACGAAAATCGAATTTCTTACCGCAGGAATGAAGGTCTTGACGAGAGCAATCCGAATCCACTCTCGGAATCGAATTCCGTCCACAAACGCTCCGGGAATCGGCGTCCGAAGGCAAGGGTAGTCCGGCGGTTTTTCTTTCTCTCGTACAGGCGGCGGTTTCCAAACGGAGAAGAAGATGAGCAGCTCTTTCATACTATATATATATATATAATTATATAATTATATAATTAATTACAAAATTACATAAAGCACCTAAACGACTCGAAAACCGAACTACCTCGGAATTCGACGAAATTCGCACCGTAGCTAAATACCCACGCTACGAACACAACGGCGAAGTCGAAATTAATTTTCGACGAACAGAACTCGAGTTATACCCAAATAAAGCCAAACACCAACATCCCCCCGAGAGGCCACACCGGGTCACCCAAAACGACTCGGTTTGCTAGGGAGATCTTGCCAACAGGCTACAGAATAGGGCACTCAGTTCTAAGGAGCTAAACCACACTCCACAAATGGCACAAGCCACGGAAACGCGTCATCGTAACGCCAAACGAGAATAAAAATAATCGCTGAAAAAAACGGGGCGTTACAGTCACTCCCCCTAAAAGAAAGTTTCGTCCCGAAACTTTACGCACAACCCTCCTACTAAAGAAGGAAAAGTAACAAACATAAGTTATAAAGGGAAACATACCGATCAAATCAGCGAAATAGGTGAGGGTACGCCCTCCTCATGGCCGACTCTAGCTCCCAAGTCGCGCTCTCCAAATCCTGATTTTTCCATAGAACTTTCACCATCGGTATGGACTTCTTTCGCAGCACACGCTCCTGAGTATCCAAAATACGAACTGGCACCTCAACAAAAGAGAGGTTGGGCTCCAACTGGGGCACAACATCCAAGAGTTGCCCACTGCTGCGCACACACTTCCGCAATTGGCTAACATGAAAAACATTATGAACACCAGGGAAGTTCGCTGGCAAATCCAATCTATAAGCAGATACACCAATCCGCTCCAAAATCTCGAACGGGCCCACATACCTTGGGTCCAATTTCCGATTTTTACCAAATCTCTTCACACCAACCATTGGAGAAACCTTGAGGTATACATGATCCCCTACTAAAAACACCAAAGCAGACCTACGCCGATTGGCGTTCTTTTCATACCTCTCCTGAGCTAAACGAAGCTTTTCACGAATAAGCTTCACGGTGACTTCCATCTCTTCCAGAGCATCTGGACCCAACAAAGGCTTTTCACCAGCCTCAGCCCAAAACAACGGAGTCCTACAGCGCCTCCCATACAAAGCTTCGAACGGAGCCATCTGCAAGCTTTCCTGATAACTGTTATTATAAGCAAATTCCATGAGTCGCAGACGCTCATCCCACGCTCCACCGTGGTCTAAAACATAGCACCTGATCATATCCTCAACAATCTGATTGACCCGCTCCGTCTGCCCATTGGTCTGAGGGTGGTACGCAGTAGAATACCTCAGATCCGTACCCAAACCCTCCTGCAGACTCTGCCAAAAACGAGAAGTAAACCGGGAGTCTCGATCAGAAATGATGCTAACCGGCACACCGTGGAGTCGGATGACTTCATTCAAGTACAACTCCGCTATCCTCCTTATCGGGTAATCAATCTTATAAGGCACGAAGTGAGCACACTTCGTCAATCTATCCACTATAACCCAAACAGAATCAAATCCTCTCGGGGATTTTGGAAAACCCGTAATGAAGTCCATAGATATACTCTCCCACTTCCAAGTCGGGATCTCTAGCGGAGTCAACTTACCACCAGGCCTTCCATGATCGGCCTTCACACGCTTGCAAGTGTGACACTCAGCAACATATCGGGCTATATCTCCTTTCATACCATACCACCAGGCAATTTGCCTTAAGTCACGGTACATCTTCGTAGATCCTAGATGGTAGGCAACGCTGGAACCATGAGCCTCACTGCAAATCATACCTCTAATGTCCCCAACAGCGGGAACGCAAAACCTGCCGCGGTACTTCAAAGTACCCGCATCATCAATAGCAAAATCTGGCAACTCTCCCTTCTCTGTCCTGGTAAAAAGGTGCAACAGATCCGGATCGTCCTTCTGATGCAATCTAGTCAAAGAAATCCAGGACGGCTCTGCCACTGACAAACTACTCTGCAAACCACAGCATCCCACTGAAATATCCATAAGGAGGAACTCCTCAACTAACCGATCGGCGGAGAGGTTAAAGATCTTTCCCGTCTTTCGGCTCAGGGCGTCGGCCACCACATTGGCCTTGCCCGGATGATACTGGATTTCTACGTCATAATCCGCCACATACTCAAGCCACCGCCGCTGACGCAGATTCAACTCCTTCTGCGTGAACACGTACTTCAGGCTCTTATGGTCAGTAAAAATCTTGCACTGAGCCCCATAAAGTAAGTGCCTCCACAACTTCAACGCATAGATAACCGCTGCAAACTCAAGGTCATGCGTAGGATAATTCTTCTCATGAGTCTTCAGCTGCCTTGACCCATAAGCAATTACTTTTCCATCCTGCATTAATACGCATCCCAAACCTACAAGCAAAGCATCCACATACACATCATAATCCACGCCCTCAGTAGGAAGGGTCAGAACGGGAGCAGTACATAATCTCTTCTTTAGCTCCAGAAAAGCTTCTTCGCACTTCTCGCTCCAAACAAAAGCCACATTCTTCTGAGTCAGCTTGGTCAAAGGTGCGGCTAGAGAAGAGAAACCCTCCACGAATCTCCTGTAATAGCCAGCCAACCCTAAGAAACTTCTGATCTCCTTAGGAGTATTCGGCCTACTCCAATCCATCACTGCTGCAATCTTTTCTGGGTCAACCGAGATCCCATCCTTGTTCACCACGTGGCCTAGAAAAGAAACCTGAGGCAACCAAAATTCGCACTTGCTCAACTTGGCGAATAACTTGTGGTTCCTCAACTCTGATAGGACCAAACGCAAATGCTGCTCATGCTCCTCAGCACTGCGAGAATAAACCAACACGTCATCAATGAAGACCACCACGAACTTGTCTAGAAAATCCTTGAATACCCGATTCATCATGTCCATGAAAGCTGATGGTGCGTTGGTCAAACCAAACGAAATCACCAAAAACTCAAAGTGTCCATGCCTCGACCTAAACGCAGTCCGTGGAATATCTGCCTCACGGATCCTGAGCTGATGATAGCCCGAACGAAGATCGATCTTGGAGAACACCGTGCTACCACGCAACTGGTCAAATAAATCATCGATCCTCGGCAGAGGGTACCTGTTCTTGATAGTGACCTTGTTCAACTCTCTATAGTCGATGCAAAGCCGCATCGACCCATCTTTCTTCTTTACGAACAAAACAGGAGCACCCCAAGGCGATGAACTCTGCCTGATAAAACCTTTAGCCAACAACTCATCTAACTGAATTCGCAACTCCTCTAGCTCACGAGGGGCCATCCGGTACGGCGCCTTAGCAATAGGACGCGTACCCGGCTCCAAATCAATAACAAACTCCACATCCCGCTCAGGAGGGATACCAGGAAGATCATCAGGAAAAACATCGGCGAAACCACGAACAATAGGAATCTCCTCCAAGCGTGGCACGCTAACAATAGTTCCAACCGCCGAGACTAAACAAACACAACAATCAGAAAGAAACAATCTCTGAACACATACCGCAGAGAGAACAGGAGAATCCTGACACGGATCAGCATACACGCTGCCGGGCTGACCGTCATCCCTGATGAAGTCCAAGCGCTTTCCTTTGCACTGAATGACCGCATCATACCGAGAGAGCCAGTCCATGCCCAAAATGACATCGAAGTCCTCTAGATCAATCATCTTCAGGTCCGCCTTTGCAAGAAAATCCCCCAACAAAACCGGGCAATCCAAAATACCCAAATCTGACAACACAGATTCACCAGAGGGAAACTTGACACAGAAGGAATCCCGAACCCGATCTAGAGACAACCGATGACGCTCCACAAAGGCTCTAGCCACGAACGAGTGGGTAGCGCCGGAGTCAAACAGAACACGCGCCCAGCGGTTCTTCACCTTAAATTTCCCTATAGGAGCGCACAAAGCTAAGGAACTAGCACAACAGTACCGCAAATAATCTAGCAACTAAACTACCAGGCTAGAAAGAAAAAACAACAAACAACTAACCTGAGATCACCTGGGTCGAAGTCTGAGCCTCCTCGGAAGAAATCACGTTCAGCTTCCCCTTTCCCTTGTCCACACGCTGAGGTGGAGGTAAAGCCTGTAACGGAACTGCAGGAAGAGCTGACTGGACCTGAGGACACCTCGACTTGATGTGCCCCTTCTGCCCACACTGAAAGCAGACTTTATCCTTGGTCCAACACTGGGCCGCATCATGGCCGGATCGCTTGCAAACAGAACAGGAGGCATCTCTCCTAGGAGCACCCTGAATCGCATGAACCTGCTCCTTCTTCTGAGCTGCCGCCTTCTTGAAACACCTCTCGACAGGATGGCCTGACCGGCCACAAAAACTGCACACCACCCTGCTCCTCTTTCCTGGAACAGCATCGGGTACCAGGGGTTTCTTCTCCTCTACCAACTTCCTCTTATCCTTCTTCAACTGCTGGCCTCTGCTCTTCGCCGTCTCAATAGCCTCAACCTTAAGAGCAGCCTCTACAATTCCAGCATAAGTCACTGACCCATAAGCACTGGCCAACTGCTGCACCTCACTCCTCAAACCACCAAGAAATCGCTTAACTCGATCAGCCTCAACGCTGACCAATCTAGGGGCGAAACGGCTCAACTTGCTGAACTCTATCTCATACTCACCCACCGTGAGTTGCCTTTGCTTCAGATGGAGGAAGTCGTTCATGAGGCGGTCACGCTCGACCGAGGGTAAGAACTTCCTCAACAGTATCTCCTTGAACACTTCCCAAGAGCATCCGGCTACCAGGCTCTCCTTCTCTCTCAGCCACCAACTCTTAGCCAAACCTTTAAGCTGATAGGCGGCTATCATCACCCTCTGATCATCTGCAATCCCTGAGTACGAGAACATCTCCTCCATGGAGATCAGCCAGTCGTCTATCACCATGAAATTCTGCCTTCCCATCATAAGTGGGAGGGCTCAGCCTCTGAAACTACGAGATGAAGGCCATCTCTGCTGGCACCACCACTGGAGGTCTCAAGGGTGCAGGAGGAGGAGGAACAGCTAACCCCCCAGCAGGAACTTGCGCACCCTGAGCCTGCCCTGCCATAACTGCCACCAAAGACTGAATCTGGGCTTGCACCTCCTCCAACTGCCTGCCCATAGCTTCGCTACTCTGACGCAGACTCTCGATCACCGCATCGTTCTGAGCTCCAGAAGATTCACCCTCAGACAGGGGAGTCGATCGAGTTGCAGGACGCCTAGCCATCCTAAAAATCATTACAACGCAAATCAGATCCAAATCCCACGACTAGAACCAATTACCAGTACAGACAATACATATGTAGATATAGACTTAAAGCTGCTAAACTTGCTCTGAGAGTTTATCTTCTTCACAAAAATTAGATGATATGCCCTAACCTAGGATGGTTAACCACCACCTTACTAACTCTTGTGCCTAGATCGGATGCATGAACTTATGTTAATTTGAAAACTCATGTGTGTACATATGTCATCCTGCAAATCTTTAGCTCGGCGCGTTGTGCTTATGCAATGATATGATATGCATGATTGTGTTTTGCATTCTAAAAAAAAGGCCCTAATGCATGCTATGAGCGGCGTACGCATGAAAATGTTATGCATCCCATACTACATAATATGCCCCGTATACTTCATGTTATGCTATGAGTGTAGTGTTCGTGCTTTTGCCAAGACGTGCTGATGACATATCGGTGTGTGAATGACATGATGCTGAACTACTAAAAGCATCCAAGGAAGGTTGCTCAACTAACTTGTCAAGCAACCTCCCTCTGATACCAACTGTCACAACCCGCATTTTCTCCGAATTAAGAATTATCAGAGTAAGAGAAAACACGCATCATGATGCCACGTCAAGCAGGGGATAACTGCTGACGCTCAGGCAAAACCAACTACAATCTTTATGCAAGAAAATCATATGCTTAATGAATAGAAAATCAGTTATATTTTAGAGACCGTATCCCTCGGCTCAGTGGATCACCTAGTCCACAAAAGAAAACTATATTTATAGGCTGCGGAAAAATACTTTATTTAGGTTTAACCTCCTAAGGAGCGCATAAGGGTTCCAAGAGAACCACTCATGCTATGCAAGACTCTACATTAAATTTATGTAATATATAAGAAAATGGTCTTTATACGTGATTTGGAAAATTAGTGATTTCGCTTATAAAACATGCTGATCATGAGCTTTATTTATAATAACAATTATAGTTTAAAAATAACTAGCAACCTAGCATAAAACCTTCTCAGAGCAAGTAGACTATCTCCAGAAAATGGTAGCAGCAATAGTATATATCTAGTATAAGGTAAAAACTACCAGTGGGCGCCAACAACCTGACACGAACCCACTAGCACAAATATATGTCTGTAAGAGAGTACTGAAAACAACCTCACTAACAAGGTAAACAGAACTCCAAGGTCCGGGAGTCCACCAACAACACCACCTCCAACTAGCCACCAGACTGGCTACAGCTCAGAACCTGGGGTATTCCAAAAGAAAATAGAATACCTCAGCAAGCTAAACAAAGAAAAACTGCATGAAAGAGTCAACCAAAAGGGGAAAAGTACCAGAAAAACATGCAGTAGAAAGAGACACAACTGTCCACAACAGGACCACAAGAAATGCACAACGTGCAAAGCAACAGCAACGACCCAACCCAGGAACCACATCCTGCAGGGCCTACTAGGCTGCCAAGAGCCAGAATGCTGCAAACTACCAAAGAAGAAACTTCTAACACCCTAAACTGTGGGAAGTGATAGTAGCAAAAACAACAACGAGGAACCGGATCGAAGGCAAACGCAGTCCCCCAATCCACCATGTCCAAGTCAAAAGCTCGAGGGTTAACACGTGAAAACACAAGGGACCTTCCACCCGACATGCCCAGCCCGTACCAGGAGCAAGAAAAACATGGGTGGCCTTGGCTATATCACACAACTCCACCCCCATAAAGAGCTACAACCACCACTACTAACCACGACCCACGATTCGGCCTTTAGGAAAATAAAGAAAACGGCCGACAAGGAAAACCCAGAAATACAACTGGAAATCCACTCGGAAACGAAAGACAAGGTAAAGGAAGAGTGTTGAAATAAACCAACACGACTAGGCGTTGAGTGAAACCCACTCAGTGCCTACCTAAACTTTGGCATTGAGTGAGCTAGCCTCACTCGCCGCCAAAATAATACCACTACCCACAAGCCCACTAAAGAATACGGAGCTCGACGACAGTCGAACGACCAAGGCAGAAGATCCAGAACTCGAGTAGTTGCCTGCCACTTGAGTATCTAAACTCCCGCACTCAAAACCATCTAAATTCGCCTATCAAAAGAAAATATACAAAGCGCACGATCAGTGACGCACGATCAGTGGTCGTGCGCACTCATCGGCTGATGATCGTGCGAAGCGAACCTGGAAAACCTGACAGAAAACCTAGCAACTGCGCACGATCAGTGTCGCACGACCACTGGTCGTGCGCACTGTTGCCAGCGCTCGTGCGATTTTCCGAGACAGAACTTTGGAAACTGAAAGACAGCCGCGCACGAGCAGAGGCACACGACCAGTGGTCGTGCGCCCTAACGGTTGATGACCGTGCGCGGCTAACCTGTACCGTTTGGAATTTCCCGAACGACACCGGAACGCGCACACGACTCACGCCACTGCAGTAGCAGCAGACAACTATCAACGTCGCGCACCACTACCATACGAACTATGCAAAATCATTCGAGTGATACCTTAACGAAAAATCGGCAACCACACCCCCCCCCCTCCTAACTCTCCCTCTTGGCTACACCCGAACCAGAGCAACAATCAAAATAAAGGAAAACAACGGCTCCACGCCGACAATTTGGATTCCAATCATCACAAAATAGGGGGGGTTTCAGTAGGAAGAACTAAGCCCTATAGTTAGCAAGAAAATGAGAACAACAAGGCCTCTAACCTGGGCTAACCGGGATTTCAATTTCAGCAAGAAAATCGAAAAGAAAACTTGGCAAGGGCAAGAATACCACTTGCCTCAATTCACAGCGAAGCTTTGGACTGCTTTCCTCCTCTTCGCACGGATCAAAACGGCCGCAACACCTAAAACAAACACTCGGCCATTAATGGCGGAAAACTTCCAAAACCGAAAATTCCAATCCTCCCAAAACTCCATGAAAATCGAATTTCTTACCGTAGGAATGAAGGTCTTGACGAGAGCAATCCGAATCCACTCTCGGAATCGAATTCCGTCCACAAACGCTCCGGAATCGGCGTCCGAAGGCAAGGGTAGTCCGGCGGTTTTTCTTTCTCTCGTACAGGCGGAGGTTTCCAAACGGGGAAGTAGATGAGCGGCTCTTTCATACTATATATATATATATATATATATAATTATATAATTATATAATTAATTACAAAATTACATAAAGCACCTAAACGACGCGAAAACCGAACTACCTCGGAATTCGACGAAATTCGCACCGTAGCTAAATACCCACGCTACGAACACAACGGCGAAGTCGAAATTAATTTTCGACGAACAGAACTCGAGTTATACCCAAATAAAGCCAAACACCAACATCCCCCCGAGAGGCCACACCGGGTCACCCAAAACGACTCGGCTTGCTAGGGAGATCTTGCCAACAGGCTACAGAATAGGGCACTCAGTTCTAAGGAGCTAAACCACACTCCACAAATGGCACAAGCCACGGAAATGCGTCATCGTAACGCCAAATGAGAACAAAAATAATCGCTGAAAAAAACGGGGCGTTACATATCTCCTCTCTGGCTCAAAGCATTTTCCACCACGTTCGCCTTCCCAGGGTGGTAGTGCATGGTGTACTGGTAATCCGTCAGGAACTCCACCAAACGCCTCTGTCTGATGTTGAGTTCCTTCTGTGTGTCCACGTATTTCAAGTTCATGTTATCTGAGAAGATGTCATAGTGAACCCCGTAGAGATAGTGTCGCCAAATCTTAAGAGCAAAGATCACTGCACCCATCTCCAGATCGTGCACTGGATAGTTCTTCTCATGAATCTTAAGCTGTCGGGAGGCGTAGGCTATTATGTGCTCATTCTGCATCAGAACGGCACCCATCCCCTGATAGGAGGCGTCCGTGTATACCTGGAATCCCTCCCTTCCTGACGGAAGAGCGAGAATGGGAGCCGAGGTAAGCCGACCTTTCAACTCCACAAAGGCCGCCTCGTACTGTGGCATCCAAATGAAAGGGGATTCCTTTTTCGTCAGGGAAGTAAGAGGGAGCGCAATTCGGGAGAATCCTTTGACGAATTTCCGATAATATCCGACAAGTCCCAGGAAGCTCTATACATCCGTGGCTGTCTTCAACGGTGGCCAATCCCGTACTGCCTGAATCTTGGCCGGATCTACTGCCAACCCCGCTCCGCTGATAATATGACCTAAGAAAGTGTTGGGGCTGCGGTCCGGAATCGCCCCCGCGTTGCGGCGCTATGCGGTAATGCCTTAATTGGCTGCCCCATCCCCGGTCAAAATATTGATATAAAGATTAGTATGCGCCTTTGACCTTCAGGCCGGTCTTTTGGTGCAGTTGGTAGCGCTAAGTCCTCTCAATTGGTGGAGATGCGGGGTACGGGTTCGAAACCCCGGGGTCGTTTCTGGGGGGGGGGGGATTGTTGGGGCTGTGGTCCGGAATCGCCCCCGCATTGCGGCGCTATGCGGTAATGGCTTAACTGGCTGCCCCGTCCCTGGTCAAAATCTTGATATAAAGATTAGTATGCGCCTTTGACCTTCAGGCCGGTCTTTTGGTGCAGTTGGTAGCGCTAAGTCTTCTCAGAAGGCCACCTCCTTTAGCCAAAATTGGCATTTGCTAAACTTTGCAAACAGCTAGTGCTCCCGTAGCCTCTCTAAGGTCAATGTCAAGTGTCGTGCATGATCCTTCTTCGTCCTTGAGTAGACGAGGATGTCGTCAATAAATACTATGATGAAAACATCCAAATACTCTTCGAATACCCGGTTCATGAGGCTCGTAAATGCTAATGGTGCATTTGTGAGCCCGAAGGGCATCACTGTAAACTCATACAGTCCCTACCTACTGCTGAAGGCAGTCTTCAGAATGTCCTCCTCTCGAATCCGTAGCTGGTAGTACCCTGACCTTAAATCGAGTTTCGAAAGAAATGTGCTCCTTCCAGTTGATCGAACAACTCGTCATTCTGTGGAAACGGGTATGTGTTACGGACCGTCAGTTTGTTCAACGCTCGGTAATCAATACACAAGCGAAGACTTCCGTCCTTTTTCTTGACAAATAACACCGGGGCTCCCCAAGGTGAAGAGCTTGGCCGGACGAACCCTGCCTCTACTAATTCCTGCAACTGACTTCGGAACTCTGTCAACTCTTTCAGGGCCATCCGGTAAGGGGCCCTAGATGCCGGCTTGGCCCCCAGCACAAGCTGTATCTGGAAATCCTGCTCCCAGTGTGGAGGTAGGCCTGGCAGTTTCTCTTGAAAAATGTCGGCAAAATCTCATACTACTGGAATGTCTGTCACCGATTCCTTGACTTCTGCCATCTCAAATAGAACCTGGTAAACCTCCTCCCCCTGTAGATGGGCCTTAACGGCCTGAACTGATGATAAGAGAATACGAGAGGCAAGTCTTATACCTTCGATAATAATAAAAGAGTTCCCGTGTCTCACGGTGATCCTCTTTGCTTGGCAATCAATCTGGGCATGCTTCCAGTGCAGCCATACCTTTCCCAGGATCAAGTCGTAGTCCATCAACTTCAAAAGCGCCGTCGGAGCCTCAAACGCCTTTCCACCAATTTCTACCTCCATGTTGTAGTGGTCAGAGGTAAGGAGTTCAGATCCATCGGGTAGTCGCACCCTCATCACCGAGCCCGTGAATCGCTCCACGCCTTCCAATCCTTCTATGAACGTCTCCGACACGAAGGAGTGAGAAGCTCCGGTATCAAAAAGCGTGCGGGCAGGCTTGCCGCTGATGAAGACTATATCTGGGGTGATTAAATGTCTTAGGATTCTATAATGAGTTTTTCTTTACTATTTATTCTATCTAGTACAGTTTTATAATTTAACAACCAAGAGGGGGATTCTATGAAAATAACAAAACATTGCAGCGTACCTGCTATGACCTGCTCTGGATTCTGAGGCTGTGCCAGGTCCAAAGCATATACCTGCTCTCTTTCTTGTCTACGATCCCCTCCCTGGTATCCTCGTCCTCGGCAACGACCTTGGCCTCAAAAATACTGTGCTGGCTGGGCACCCGGTGGTGCTGGTGGGGGTGCCCCCCTCATGGGGCAATTTCTGCGGATGTGACCAACCTGATGGCAGTGGAAGCACTCTGGAGGGGGATATGTCATTCCCCCGGGTCTCTGTCCCTCCCGTGCCTAAAGAGGTGGTGGAGCCACCACCACTGGCTCCCTTATATCTTGTCTTGCCTCCTGACAAGGCTGGTCATCGACCCTTCTCCCGTCCGTGACACGGGCTCGTCTTTGATCGTTCCTTGCTCCTCGACCTTGATCTTCCGTTGACCTTTTACGGCCCCGAGTAGCTTGCCAATCCGCCTCTATCCTTTTAGCCATCTCCAGTATCCGGGAAATGGGCCCATCAGATACAAACAGCAGTGCATCCCTCAGCTCCTCTCGGAGGCCCTTGTAGAATCTCTTGATATATCCATCCTCGTCTAACTGATACGAGTCCGCAAACCGGGCTAGGTGGTTGAACTCTCTGTGGTACTCCACCACCGTCCTGGTGCCCTGCTTCAGCTGTAAAAACCTGTCCTCCAGCTCATCCTTAACCGACTGTGGAACAAAATTCTCCAGTAACGTGGCCCTGATCTCCCCCCAAGTAATCTATGCAATCTCCATATCCGTAAAGGTCGTGTCCAGTGACGTCTTCCACCATCTCTTGGCGTGAGACTCCAAGCAAGAGACCACCAATGGCACTCTCTCCTCCAAGGGGCACCGTATCCCTGTCAACATTTCGTACATAATATCCAGCCATTCTTCTGTCCGGACAGCTGACTCTGTCCCTAAGTAGGACGGGGGAGAGAGTCCACGGAAGATGCTCAGCCAGTTGGCTCCCAGATTTGGCTGTGGTGCTGGAACCTGCTGAGCCCTGAAAGCCTCCAGAATGGCTTTCAGATTCTGCCCCATCTCCGACTCTAGGAACGGAGTTGGGACCGGGGGAGGTTGTGCATCATTCGGAGTCTGCTGGACTCCGCCATGTGGTGTAGGCTGTGATGGAGGCTGCACATCAAAAATCGTTTGTAAGCAATTGACTCAAGCCTAATTAATAGTGGACATTCACATGTGACCCCCACATGGGCACACCACGCTTCCGCTGCTTAGTTTGTCCCCAAACTAAACTCGAGCGGCGGTGTCCCAGGGTTAGTGGATTGTTACTCTTCTGATCGAGGTTTCCTCTGATACCACTTGTAAGACCCCCATTTTTTTTGAACACCGGGGTCTTAGGCCCAGGATTGCCGCTTTGCAATGACACATTCACGTCCTGAAGGGTCGTCACCACAAGGCGCCGATTCTGCCGGCCAATTCGATCATAGAAAGATAGCACAATAATTGAAAAGCAAGTCCACAAAAATCACATGCATAGAAATAAAAGTCTCCACGAAGGGAGAGTCCACAGAAATAGTATAAAAGGTACTGAAAGTAAGGGCTTATGCCTGATACATCATAATCCTTAGTACATGACACTCATGCGAAAGCAAACTAAAACATCTACTATAATTCAGGACTCACAGTCCCAGCTGTCTGAACTCCTGAGCTAGACTTCCCTATCTCCAAGCAGGCCGACCTCCGGGGCTGCTCCTCCATGTTGGGCTCCACGATCCCCTAAATGATATGGTCCGAAAACCGTTAGTCATAAAGACTAAGCCCTATCATCCCCTACCCCTTCCCCCATGGCTCTTAGGTATCGAGCGAAGAGGAAGAAAGGGAAGGACATGAAGGTGGAGAATAAAACAAAAGCAGTTGACAGCGGACCTATGCTAGCAATTCTATGGTAAATAGAACAGAAACATAAAGTAGGAAAAGTAACCTTAACTTGTGTGCGGAAGCACCTAAGCCAAGGGATCTTCTACAAGGATCCCATCGTATAAAGTGTCTCATACCACTTATACGTTGGGGTGTCGGTTATCAAACAACAGCATATATATATATAGAATTTTAACCATAATTTATAAACTTGCCCACACAAGCTTATAGACCAAGGGGTCATTTGGCAAGTCCTAATGTATAAGCGTCCCATTCCACTTATACTTTAGGTGTCATGGTAAAATGAATCGATTATGCCATGACATGCTAGTGGGTATGATGAATCATGCAAGTGTAACACACACACCCGACTCTGTGTACACAGACCTTTAGTTCCCCCTTTCGGAGCCGTTACCTCCCAGGATACCTCCGTAGTGGCAGACAGAAGTGTGGGTTGGCCCTCGCCCACCTCTAAACCAGTAAAGCACTACCGGTCAGACCTATCGTACGCCTCAATGCTTGGTGCACAAAGCGGACTCCTGCATACTCTTGCCGGCTGGCGCACCGGGCTTCTGTTGGCGAAGTGCTAACCACACTTGTCGAGTCTGCATATTGGCGTCGGTGCATCGACCCTCCAATACCGTAGACCCACCACCTTAATTTTCTTTCCTGACTATGCACATGCAATATTTATCGTATCAAACCAATCGAGTCGAAGCTCCCCGGACCATCCTGTCCGTCTCTTAACCAACCGAGCCGAAGCTCCCCGGACCATTCTGTCCGTCTCTTAACCAACCGAGTCGAAGCTCTCAACTATTATCCTGTGCTAATAGTGTTTGTGAAACGTGCAACCCTAAATACTAAGTTACTCTTATCAGTTTGTTTATACAGTTTACGTTAGCCTAGGACTGCCCCCAGTATTCCCTGTGAAGGGCTCTCAAAGGGCACTAGGAACTATGATGGTAGCTAAACCCCATCATTCCCTTTCGCAAGGCACTTATTGTTATTGGTTGACTCCCTTAACCCATTCCCTTCTCATATTATAGTGGTCTAATCCTAGGGTGATTTTGACTCTTCCTCTCCTCGGGAAAGACAATCTTTCGTCGAACCCGAACACCTCTAGACTCTAGCAAAACCACTTCTCACTACTCATCTGATCCCTCTATAGTGAAATCATCCACATCAGTCCACCCAGCTAAAATGACTAACTCCAACAACTATCCTAGATCATGTCCTATTGCAATTAAACATTTTGCTATATGCAGACCAACCTAGGCTATATGTCGAACCGAATAGGAGATAATCTAGATAATCATCCAAATGCCCTAAATTATTTACTGGAGACTTATCATGACACAAATAGACTAAATCCGGAAAATTGTAATTTTCCTAGTTTATCTGGCATTTAATTAATTTCCTTTAAAGCTTCTAAGGGCTACCAATTGAACATGAAGTGCACTTTTCAGGTTTGTATAAAGCTTCATAAAATCATGATAAATCCTAAACAACAATTTAACAGTAAAGCCAAGATATAACAATTTTTCCAGTATTTTAAGGACTCTAATTTAATTTTGATAATAAATCTTATCTCCTTTAATTAATGAAGTAAGTGCCATAAATAATCATCCAAAAATTCTTAATTAATCTTCTAGAGCAGATACTGTCCTAAAAACATCTGTGGCCAAATTTCATAATTCTTCAATGGGGATTGAGCTCTAGAATAAATAATTACCAAAATCTCAAAAGGCTATATTTGTGAAGCAAGTACTATAGAAAAATATTCTCCAAAAATTCCCATTTTTGGACAGGCCCTAGATATAGCTAAGTTAGACCCCCTGACCAAATTTCAGCTCATTTGGACAAGGGATGAAAGGTGGGCATCCATTTTAACCTCAGGATAACCCTACGTATAGGTCCCACCAAAATGGGTGTTGTGGTCAAACCACTTACCCAATCGAGTTGAAATAAATTTTAGAATAATTTAGACTCGAAGGACTACAACTTCTATGACTGGCCAATTTTCCTAAAACGGCCTCTAAGTGCCTCATTAAATAGCATTAAAAAGAGCTTGATAAATCACTACATTATATATATAAATATAATAATTTAGTATTATAAGTTACTGTTCATCTTCTCAAAAAGCCCGAACCAGCAACCTAAAAATGATTAAAACCTATAGCTTTGCAAGTGGATTTTCCCGTCCACCCAGCCATCTCCCTAGAAGACCACCACCACCCCCACCTCCGTTGAGGTGAGGGCTACCGTTAGGGGGTGGCACGGCCGCCGGAGAGGCGGTTTCCGGCGAACCCGACCACCATAAATTTCGGAAAAACCATGAAAACGCTCACCCGATCCAACTCTTTTGAGCCCGATGTCTCTCCTAATAATTCCTAAGATCTATCCATAGAAGAAAGAGTAGATGAGGACCTTATTCGCGGTTTGGAGTCGAGCCGATTGTCGGGATGCCATTTGCGCGGTGGTGGCGTCGCCGGAATTCTTCAACATCAAGGTAATTAGCTCTAGCTTTATCGGGCAAGGGTGGAAACTTCCTCTCTAAGTCTAGGGAGTCTTTTAAAGGAGAAACAAGGCTGCGGGTGGGGATTTAAACGGTCCATCCATTAATGCCTCCTTACATGCATGCTTCGGCCATGGTGGAGGGGAGCTGAAACGGCTCCATACCAGCTAAGAGAAGGCTGGAAACTCCTCCTCTCATTGAGAGGAGTTGAATCCAGCCGTTTAAAGGGGGAGAGGATGGAGCCGAGCCTTAAAAGCCATTAATGACCATGCAAACAGTCGCTCGGCCATGGCTGGAAGGAAGAGGAACGGCTGCCACGTGGTATTGACCGGTCAAAATCATATAATAAGACTTAACTAAATCTTAATGAGAGAAAACGGCCCAGTAATGAAATCTGGCCAAATTCCTGGACCGGCCCGGTTCAACTGAACCATAAGCCAAGCTTTAAAAGTTTCTAAGTAAAATGGAGTTGAGTGAGCTCAGCTCACTCAACGCCATCCAGGCTATGGCGTTGAGTGAGCTCTGCTCACTCAACGCCATCCATGTTGCGGCATTGAGTGAGCTCTGCTCACTCAATGCCATCAGGGATACAGCGTTGAGTGAACTCTGCTCACTCAAAGCCATCCAGAAAATGGCCCTTCAAGACTATGGCGTTGAGTGAGCTCAGCTCACTCAACGCCATCCAGACTATGGCGTTGAGTGAGCTCAGCTCACTCAATGCCATCCAGACTATGGCGTTGAGTGAGTTCAGCTCACTCAATGCCATCAGATTATGGTTTTGAGTGAGCTCTGCTCACTCAACGTCGCCCAGACTATGGCGTTGAGTGAGCTCAGCTCACTCAATGCCACCCATACTATGGCGTGGAGTGAGCTCAGCTCACTCGACACCATCCAGATTATGGTGTTGAGTGAGCTCTGCTCACTCAACGCCACCCAGACTATGGTGTTGAGTGAGCTCAGCTCACTCAACGCCATCCAGATTATGGTGTTTAGTGAGCTCTTCTCACTCAACGCCACCCAGACTATGGCGTTGAGTAAGCTCAGCTCACTCAACGCCATCAAGATTTTGGTGTTGAGTGAGCTGTGCTCACTCAATGCCACCCAAACTATGGCGTTGAGTGAGCTCAGCTCACTGAACTCCATCCAGATTTTTGTGTTGAGTGAGCTGTGCTCACTCAACGCCATCCAGTCAACACCAGATGGCGTTGAGTGCAGTCACTGCACTCAACGCCATTCAACTTATGGCGTTGAGTGCACCCGATACACTCAACGCCAACCCACCTGCAAGATGGCGTTGAGTGCAGTCACTGCACTCAACGTCATTCTGCTTCTGGCATTGAGTGCACTCGACACACTCAATGCCCGAGTCCCAATCTTATTTTAAGCAAGTTTCTGACCTTCTTTTTGCAGACTAAGGTGATTTTCACCTTCCTACCTAAGCTCTCTTGGTCTTTTGGGTTTCCTAGGGTTTTTTCATGACCTCTTCATGGCAAAACCTCTCCCGGGGGTTTAGCCGGAAATGGGATGTTACAACGAGAGAGAAACCACGAATGCCTGCCAAAATCCTCTAAGCCATTGTCAGCATACATCTCCATTTTGCTAGTTAAGTTTGTTATAGAGAGAAGGTAGTTGTTAGGTGGCATTTAATGTGGCAGCAACGTGTCAGTTTTCCATTTGTTATGTTTGCCTATATAAAGGCATGATGTAGTTTTCTTTTAGTTGATGAAATAGTGAAAACTTTTTTCCCTCTAGAGTGGAGCGTTGCAGCGCTGGGGTGTTCGTTTTGTTCGTTTTCAGGCTTAGATCATCACAACACGCCTTGGTAATCTCGCCGAGCGAGAAGAAGCCATCTCGCCCGTGCAACTGTTCTCGCCGGGTAGAATCTCGCCAGCTGCAGCTCTCGCAATGTGGTCTCGCCAGCCGCAACCTACCCATCTAACCGCTTACCCATCTCGCCAGCCTTCGTTCCGGTTGTTGGTGATCTCGCCGCTTACCCGTCTCGCCGCCCAAGTCTTTTCGCGTGGGAAGCCGGTCTCGTCGGGTAGTTCTCGCCGGTAGTGTTGGGTGGCGGAGTTGAGTTATATTGTGTGTGCGAGCCTATACACGTTTTCCAACAAGTGGTATCAGAGGGAGGTTGGATCCCCTGGAAGTTTCTCAGAAGGTTTAGTGACTATTGTGAGATGGAGATGGGAAGTGCCATGTCGGGCAAGTCCCCAAGTTGACGAAGACTAACAATGGGAACTGTAGTATCCAGATGAGAGTGTTACTCGCCTCGAAAGAGTTATGGGAGATAGTCGAGGAAGGCTATGAGGAGCTTACTACAAAAGCAGAGGCGGCATTTACTAATGCACAATGGACGGTGTTGAGAGAGTCAAAGAAGAGAGATAAGAAGGCACGTTCTTGCTATGTAACACCTCCCCTGTAAAGACCATATAATATGGGTCCGGCCGGGGCCCCACAACATACGGACGCCACAGCTTTAGTATTAAAAAATGATATGAGAACTACCCAATCTCAAAACTCCAGAAAAACACAGCGGAAACAGAACAAACCGACAGAAGTTATCCACTAACGATAGAGTATCAAATGGCCTTAAGGCCTTACACAATAATAGTCCAAAACATATCAATGTGCCAAGCACTCCTAGGCTACCTCGGCATGCAAGCCGGACATAAACATAACAAAAGTAGGAAACATAAAAGGAGAAACCAAGCACAACAACACTTCATGAGGCTTAGGGCTTTTCGCCCAGCGCGCTAGCTCCTGCATGCGATCCTTGCCCTGTAAGGATTTGAAGTAACGTGGGTCAGCAAAGGCTGACCTCTACTGTGTAACAAACACATCTCCTCCCGGCCGTCCCTAACGGACCCCGGGGTACCACTCCACCTGCAAGTTAGCACCTCATATTCCAAAAGAGCAAATATATTAAAGCGGTAAAACAGGCTTGGATGTCTCATACAGCATACATGTTCTCTATGTTTTGTACAAGGTTAAAGGGCCTACTATGCAGCATGAATGCAACCCGGGTTTCACCCAAGGCACCCTAGTTCGTATGCATCTAGCACAACATCAAACACAGGGTACTTCCGTTTCCCCATTGGCTTAAAGCCGCAAACACAAGGGAACCACCATGTCCCTACCGGCACACACGCCGTCACACGAAACCTTGCAAAGGCCCTACCCGCACAAGGGTCATATACCTCGGGGCTTGCCCGCACATTCTGACTTTGCACGTCAGGGTTCCGTCTCACACTGACCGATTCTAAGAAGCCGTGCTGGACCCCACCCGCTCATGGCCACATTGCCCGGGCTTGTCCTCCGCTCGACATTCTCGTCAGTCCACAGAAGGGGCTAGTCTCGCCGGGACACTTCCCCCACATGACTTGCGCGCCACGGGATAGCCAGCCGACCACGGAGACATAGTCGTGCCTTAGCACAGCACAAACAAAGGTTTCCCCACCCCAATCGCCACTCGCACCGTGTCTTTCCCGTGCTCCAAGGAAACCATCTACCGCACAAAGCGGAGCTAACCTCGTCCGGTTTCGACTACGAGTACTCACTCTAATATGAGGGGGAAAACGCATACATACAATGGCGTATTGCCGCTGCGGATTTCTATCGAAACCCCAAAACTCGCTATGCAACATCACCGGGTCGGACCAACAATCGCGACCACGGCTTCACCCACAATGCCTAATCCGCTAACGGAGCGGATCTCTAATGCAAAGCATGCCGGGATGAGCATACTCAACCCGGAGGTCCTCTTGAACCTAGGCTACATGAATCCGTCTCATTTGAGAGATTCGGTGCTCAAAATATGAAAGGAAGGGGATACTATTCATGCATCCTAAATCCTAAAAACCGAGAGGAGAAGCGTCGTTACCTTTCGTCCCCTCTTCCTAGCCATGGAGAAGATTTGCTCGGTTGAAAACCACCGCAACGCTCCCACCTTCGCGGATCTGAACTCCGCTCGCGAAACGGAGCTCCGAATCTCCACCGGTCGCCGGAGTTGACCTCCTTTTCCTCCTCCAAGCTCTCCCTTCTCTCTAGGCTTTAGAGAGAGAGTGCCCAAGTGAAATAAGGGTTTCAAAACCCTATTCCCGGCTAAAACCACCCAGGAGCAGCCCCCCACCGTCGGATCCAAAGCCAAGGAAACGAACGGCCAGGATTAGATCTGAAATCCCAAAATCTGGGCCGAACACGGGTTCACACACGGCCGTGTGCCTGGCCGTGTAGCTCATTCGCCGTATCAACCAAAATTGAAAACCAGCAATACGGCATGTGACACGGCCTCCGACACGCCCGTGTCGTCTGCGACATGTGTAAGACCCCCTTTTTTTTTCTTTTTCAACCACCGGGGTCTTAGGCCCAGAACCGCCGCTTTGCGGTGACTCCTTCACGTCCTGAAGGGTCATCACCACAAGGCGCCGATTCTGCCGGCCAATTCGATCACAGAAAAGTAGCATAATTATTGAAGTAAGAACAATGCAGTCCACAATAATACATCACATGTAAATAAGATAAAATCTCCACGAAGGGAGTGTCCACAGAAATCATCAGAGTACTATAAATACGGGCTTATGCCCGGTACAATATGTCCTCACTACAAGTCTCTCATGCGGAAGCGAAAATAGAAACTACTCAAGGTCGAGACTCACGGTCCCGGCTGTGTGAACTACGGAGCTAGACTGCCCCATCTCTAGGCGCACCGATCTCTGGGGCTGCTCCTCCATGCTGGGCTCCACGATCCCCTAAATGATGCGGTTCGAAAACCGTTAGTCATAAAGACAAAGCCCTATCATCCCCTACCCCTTCCCCCATGGCTCCTAGGTACCGAGCGGGGAGGAAGAAAGGGAAGGACATGATGGTAGAGATAAAACAAGAAACAGGTGACTATGGACTTAATCTAGCAAGATGTATTCGGTGAGCAGTTAATATGATTGTTATAATAGGTCTAGCAATAAGAAAAGCAAATATATGAATTTAAACCTCCAAATAATTGAAACAACAAATCGGGCAAATAATCCGTTAACACATGAAGTATAATATTTATCAATCATAAAATTCCAGGAAAATTATCATAAGTCTAAAACATCCTAAAACTCCCTCCTCCCGAGTTTCATAATTTTTGGATTAGATTTAGTGCTTAAAATAACTAAAATACATATTAATCCTAAACCAAAATCTCAACTTCCGAGGTATCTAATTGCCTCCAATTCCTTCACTACTTCAACCAGAGGGTTTTTATCATATCATCCCCCTCTCCTCCAAATTTCAAGGGCATACAAGAGCTTTTGCTCCTATGACCTTCACAAACCCCAAAACCCTTCATTTAGGGTTTGAGCTTGGATCCTAGGGTAAGTCAACCCTAAACCACTCCATTTTTCTCCAAACAGGTTATAACACCATTTTAAGTCAGAGATCAGAAAATCAGCCTCTGTTGAGGCGATTTGACCTTTCCAAATTCTCAGTGCACTTTTTATTAAAAGGTGTCTCACTAACGCCTAGTTAAGGGTAGAAGATTTCTCAGCCAAAACTCCTCCAAATCACTTGAAATTTTACACAGACCTAGGTTTTATAGCCAGGGACCACTCACCAAAATTTGGGAGGGTTTGGAGGTCATTTGACCATCTAAATAAATTCCTCTAAGTTTATTAAATTAAAACAAAAACTTTAGGCAAAGTATCTCCAAAAATTCCCATTTTTGGACAGCCTCTCGATATACATATTATAGACCTCCAGCCCAAATTTCAAGTCATTTGGACATGTTATGAACCGTGGGCAACCATTTCAATTTCTGGTTAGCCTAGGTCTTGATCCCACCAAAATTAGTGCTGTGGTCACACCACTCACCCAAATTGAATAAAATCAATTTTAAATTAAAGTAGACCCAGAGGGCTACAACTTTTGTGACTGGTCATTTTTCCTAATTCGGCCTCTAAGTGCCTCGTTTTGCAGCCTCAAAATATATTCAAATAATCCATTTTTCCATTATGTAATATATAATAATCTATGTATTATAATATTAATTCTACTGTTCATCTTCTTCATGAACCCGAAAACAGACAGAAAACCATTTTTTTCCTGTAAGCGTTCCGTGATCCGTCGCCGGCCGTTCGGTCACTTCCCTGGCCAGCCACCACCACCACCACCTCCGTTGAGGCGATGGCAATCGGTCGGCGGTGGTTTGGCCGCCGGAGGTGGCGGTTTCCGGCGAACTCAAAAATACTTTTTACATGGTTTTCTCATGAAAACGAGAGACGGGTCCGGCTCCGTTGAGCGCGAACCTCCTTTCTAAGAATCCTAAGATCTACCCATGAAAGAGAAGGAGCAGAGGAGGACCTTGTTCACGGTTTGAAGGCGAGAAGAACGACGGGGTGCCATGGCGCGGTGGTGGCGTTGCTGAATTTCTCCTACAGCAAGAACAAGGATCTGATCCGATTACTTGAGCGTGTAACCTTCTCCTCTTGCCTCAAGTGGGCTTTTATAAATCAGAAAGTGGGAAGATGAATGGGTAAAGCCTTAATGGCCATGAAGGTTCTCCCCTTAACGTTTCGGTTACAGTGAAGGGATAAGAAACGGTGGAAACTGAACAGGTGTGTCCAGCTGGCGGCTTCCTATTGGACCATATCTTCCTCATTTATTATATAATTACAGAAGGAAAACGGCCTGAAATTACTCCTGGTGTAACTTCCCACACCCGCATTTATTACCACGCGTGTTAGAATAATTTCGGGCCTGAACCGTCGTTTCGGCCAATGTCACGGGCGTGACACATAGGTCACGGGCGTGACAGGCCCGAATAGCCAATTCTGGGTTCGCCGATCGTCGAACTGAGATCGACGATCGTCGATGGATGGTCACGGGCGTGACACCTTGGGTCACGGGCGTGACAGGCCCGAACGGCAGATTTTGGGTCGACGATCGTCGAATTGAGATCGACGATCGTCGAAGGCTGGTCACGCCCTAGGTCACGGGAGTGACCTCTAGGTCACGGGCGTGACATGCCCGAACGGCAAATTTCGAGGTCGACGATCGTCGAATTGAGATCGACGATCGTCGAAGGCTGGTCACGCCCTAGGTCACTGGCGTGACACACATGTCACGGGCATGACATGCCCGGGCTGCAAGGTCGACGATCGTCTCACGGCGATCGACGATCGTCGATGGGGTCACGCCCATAGTCACGGGCGTGACACCTTGGTCACGGGCGTGACATGCCCAGACAGCACGTTCGACGATCGTCTCGTGGAGATCGACGATCGTCGAAGTAGTCACGCCCAAGTCACGGGCGTGACGTGTCGGTCACGGGCGTGACCAACCCGTGACCCGAAAATATTGATCGCTTTATTTCAAATTTTGGGCTTCCTAGGGTTTTGTCACAACTAACCGACTCCTAGGGGTCTAGCCGGAAATGGGATGTTACAACATGCCCGTGTCGGGACCCGTGTCACGCCCCCCGTGTGCAATTTATCAACACTTCGCAGTCAGAGAGGTACACGGCTTGGTGACACGGCATCAGACACGCCCGTGTCCAACTAGACACGCCCATGTTCGTGCCCGTGTCATTACCCGTGTACCCAACCGCACAGCCCAGGTGTGACACGGCCTGGGACACGCCCGTGTCCTAGGCCGTGTTCCACCACACGACCATCGTCGACCTGAACTGGTCGACTACACGGCCCGAGCTCGACACGCCCGACACGGCCTCCGACACGCCCGTGTCGGGGCCCGTGTCACCTGCACCAAAAACTTGTCTTGGCCAAATTCGATCCCTGTCGCTCCTACAACAATTTGGGGTATTACAATTCTCTCCCCCTTAAAAGAATTTCGTCCTGAAATTTAAAACATGGAAGGTAAACAAAACTAAACAGTACCTGAGGAGAAAAGCTCGGGGTACTCCTCTAGCATGGTCTGCTCTCGCTCCCATGAGAGCTCCTCGCAACTACAGTTGTCCCAACGGACCTTTACGAGTCTGACCTCCTTGTTCCGCAAATGCCGAACCTCTGAGTCTTCTATCCCGACTGGACAAACTCGCGTCCCCAAGTCTTCCTCTACCGGCACCGCCGTCGGCTCAATCACCACGCTGGCTTCTAACAACGCTTTCCTCAGGACGGAGACGTGAAAAATGTCATGCAATCCACTTAGCTCTGTGGACAACGCCAACCAGTACGCTGCCACTCCCACTCGCTCGATGACCTTGAATGGTCCCAAAAATCTCGGACTCAGCTTCTTGAGTCGGCGAATTCGCGAAACGCCTTTGAACGGCTTGATCTTAAGATACACCCAGTCGCCCACAGCGAATTCCACATACCTGTGGCGAGCATTGAAATACTTCGACTGCCGATCTTGAGCTACCTTCATGCGCTCTTGGATGGTCCGCCCCAACTCACTAGCGTCGGCTACCACTTCTTTCCCCAAAAGCTTGGTGTCTCCCGCCTCTGTCCAAGACATCGTGTTCGACACCGCCTCCCATACAGAGCTTCGTATGGCGCCATCTTGATACTAGCTTGGTAACTATTGTTATACGCAAACTCCACCATGAAGAGGTGATCCTCCCACTTCTTGCCGAAGTCGAGAGTACACATCCTTAGCATATCTTCCAAAGTACGGTTCGTTCTCTCAGTTTGCCCATCGATTTGAGGATGAAAAGCCGTACTGAACTTGAGTTTTGTGCCCAAGCTCTTTTGCACCAACCGCCAATCCTTAGACGTGAAACGTCCATCCCGGTCGCTGACTATACTCTTCGGAATCCCATGGAGTCGTACAATATTGCGGACGTACAACTCCACCAACTTTTCCACACCGTCCTCCTTCCTGTTTGGGATGAAATGTGCCACTTTGGTCAAGCGGTCCACAATCACCCAAATGGCATCATTACCCTGCTGCGATCTAGGAAACCCATGAATAAAATCCATGGAGATGTCATCAAATTTCCATTCGGGGATTGGAAGAGGCTTCAAGAACCCGCCCGCTTCTGACATTCGGCCTTCACCAAGGCACATGTTTGGCACCGACTCACACACAAAGCCACGTCCCGCTTCATCCAGGCCACCAATAGGACTTCTTCAAGTCCAAGTACATCTTTGTACTACCCGGGTGAATGGAGTACTTAGTGAAGTGGGCCTCAAACATCAACTCCTCGCGGAGCTTGCCGAACTGCGGTACACAAATCCTTCCGCCCTTCCTCAGAATCCCATCACCCATCTCCCAGGCACTACCCTCGCCCTTTAGAGCTTCCTCCACGAAAGGTTGGAACTCCGCATCTACACGGGTCGCTTCCCGAATACGATCGCATAAGTCACTCTGCATCTCAATCCAATTTAGTCGAGCCACGCTAGACTCGCCTCTTGCCACACATTCCAAACCAAGGGACTCCCAGTCCCGCCTTAACCGCTCATCGTGAGCTTCAATCCAATTTCCTTGACCCGAGTATTTCCTACTCAAAGCATCTGCCACCACATTGGCTTTCCCTGACGTGTACTGAATCGCCACCTCGTAGTCCCCTAAGAACTCGACCCACCTACGCTGCCGCATATTTAGGATATTCTGATCTAGGAGATACTTCAGACTCTTGTGGTCCGTGAAGATCTCCACCTTTGCACCATAAACGTAGTGCCTCCACAACTTCAACGCAAAAATTACCGCCGCCAACTCCAAATCATGGACGGGGTAATTTCTCTCATGAGGCTTCAGCTGCCTCGACCCAAAAGCTATCACACTACCATGCTGCACCAACACGCACCCTAAACCGCATCCGGATGCGTCGCTGAAAATCTGGAACCCTTCGGTCCCCTTTGGCAGACTTAGGATCGGCGCCGTCATTAGCCTTTCCTTCAGGGTTTCAAACGCCTCGTTGCACTCTTGAGTCCATACAAATTTCTGATCCTTGCGAGTTAGTGAAGTGAGGGGTAGAGCTATCCGCGAAAAGTTTTCCACAAACCTTCGGTAGTACCCGGCTAGTCCAAGAAAACTTCGGACTTCCGCCACGGTCCTCAAAACTGGCCACTCTCTGATGGCTTCTACTTTCGTTGGATCCACCGCCACCCCATCCCCACTAATCACATGGTCTAGAAATGCCACTTTCTCCAACCAGAACTCGCACTTGGAGAACTTCACATAAGCTGGTTCTCTCTCAATACTTGCAACACTATCCGCAAGTGCGACTCGTGCTCCTCTTCCGACTTGGAATACACCAAAATGTCATCGATAAAGACGACTACGAACCAGTCCAAATATTCGCGAAACACTCGGTTCATCAAGTCCATGAACACGGACGGCGCGTTCGTTAGCCCGAACGGCATCACCGAGAACTCAAAATGACCATACCTCGTACCAAACGCGGTCTTGGGTATGTCCTCATCACGAATCCGCAACTGATAATATCCGGACTTCAGGTCCAACTTGGAGTACACCACCGACCCCACCAACTGGTCGAAGAGATCGTCTATCTGAGGGATCGGATACTTATTCTTGACAGTCAATTTGTTCAACTCTCGGTAGTCTATGCACAGACGCATACTACCGTCCTTCTTCTTTACGAATAACACCGGCGCGCTCCACGGTGAAGAGCTGGGCCTGATATACCCTTGCTCCAAAAGCTCCTGCAACTGAACCTTGAGCTCGGCCAACTCCTTTGGTGCCATCCTGAAGGGTGGACGCGACACTGGTCTAGCCTCGGGCACCAACTCGATGGAGAAATCAATCTCCCGCCGAGGAGGTGCTCCCGGTAACTCCTCGGGAAAAACATCTCCAAACTCCGCCACCACGGGCACTTCTCCTAGAGACAGCCTGGAGAGGCTAACCTTCAACAACGCTACTAGAGCTACACCTCCGTGGTTAACAGCTCGCACTAACTGAAGTGCCGAAACTAGGGAGCAGGCCACTCCATGCAGACCTTCAAACTTGACTTCCGCTTGCCCCACGCCCCTCAGGGTTACCACCTTGGACAAACAGTCGATACTGGCACGCTGCTCCGCTATCCAATCCATCCCCAAAATCACATCGAACTCGGACAACGGCAAGATCGCCGCTACCAATAAGAAGTCGACTCCCTCAAGACTCCAACAAATCCGGCCTCTAGCCCTGGTAGTCATAGATGACCCATTGGGCATGCGCACTTTCAACTCGGAGTCCGTCGAGAAAGACTCCACTCCGATCCTCCGGATAAAGCCTTCCGCAAGGAAGGAGTGCGACGCTCCCGTATCAAAGAGTACCCTAGCGGGGTACCCAGATACCATTACAAAGCCTACACACATGCAACAAACATAAAGGCTTGAAAGACAGGAATCTAAGGTGTAGGTTGAACTCTCGTACCTGTCACCACATCGGGTTGACGGATTGATTCTTGTTGCCCAAGGTTGTAGGCCCTTGGCTGCACTGGTTGAAACCGAGAAGCACTCGACTACGCCATCTTCCCTTTCTCTGCGGCACTGGGGCCGGAGCGCACAGTTTGCTCCTGCCTTGGCTCTTGCTCAGTGCCCCCTTGGGTACAAAATCTTGCTATGTGGCCCGGCTTGCCACAACTATAGCACGTCTGAGGGCCCTTAGAGAGTGACCCTCCGGACGTCCAATTACTTTTCTCGCCCGACTTATATGGGGAAGGCTTCTTCTTCCATCGGCTCCCTTCCGCCTTTCCATGTGACTGGGCAGGCTTCTTCTCCTCCCCCTGCTTGGGTGTGAAACCCTTGCGACGCTGGGATCGCTCCATGTCACTCTCCAAAATTCGGGCCGCCTCCACCAATTCGTTGAAACCCGCACGTTTCATCGATATGAGGGGTTGTCTTAGGTTTTCCCTCAATCCATGGTAGAAGAGATTTTCCCTCTCTTCATCGTCTGCCATGGTCGTCCCTGCATAACGACCCAAGCGAGTAAATTCCTGAACATACTCATCCACTGACTTGTCTCGCTGCACCAGATGTAGGAACTGCCTCTGGAGGGCTAACCTCGTTGAGGCGGGTATGTACTTCTTCAGGAAGGCATTCCCAAACTCCTCGATGGACGGTGTGCGTCCTAGAAACTGCCGGCCACTGTGGCTCACCCACCATAACTTGGCATCTCCCTCCAACATAAAGGCTGCGAACTCTGCCTTTTTCTCATCTGGCACCTCTGCCGCCCTCAGAAGCTCCTGAATTCTAGCCCACCAATCCTCTGCATCTGTGGGTGTGCCGGTTCCCTTGAAGGTTGGAGGGTGGAAACTCAGAAAGTACTTCATTTGCCGGTCCCCATGCCCGACAACCACTCTCTCGGCCTGCGGCTCTGCCCGCCTGGCTTCCTCAACCTGCACGGTCGCTGCCGTGTCCGGGGTAGCAGGAGTTGCTACCTGAGCAACGGGAGCTGCTACCTGTGCTGTCGCTGCAGCTTGGGCCACCACCATCGCTTCTGCAAGCATACGACAGAAGTCGGCCGGTGTGACCCCCATCCCTAGCGGACCTTGCGCAGTCGCACTACTTGCCGAGAGCTCTTCTCTTGGCCTCGAGGTCCCAGCCTCGTTGCTTGCACTCTAAACACAAGCAAGAAAACACAAATCAGTCTCTAATCGCAAGACTCGAACACCAGGACACTCATGGTCCTGCGATACTCCTATGTGGATAACTTCTTAAACGCGACTCGACTTATACTTTCGACTGCGAAACTTCTCGTTGGAACGCGAACCTCCCTCTTATTCCAAATTGTAACACCTCCCCTGTAAAGACCATATAATATGGGTCCGGCCGGGGCCCCACAACATACGGACGCCACAGCTTTAGTATTAAAAGATGATATGAAAACTACCCAATCTCAAAACTCCAGACAAACACAGCGGAAACAGAACAAACCGACAGAAGTTATCCACTAACGATAGAGTATCAAATGGCCTTAAGGCCTTACACAATAATAGTCCAAAACATATCAATGTGTCAAGCACTCCTAGGCTACCTCGGCATGCAAGCCGGACATAAACATAACAAAAGTAGGAAACATAAAAGGAGAAACCAAGCACAGCAACACTTCATGAGGCTTAGGGCTTTTCGCCCGGCGCGCTAGCTCCTGCATGCGATCCTTGCCCTATAAGGATTTGAAGTAACGTGGGTCAGCAAAGGCTGACCTCTACTGTGTAACAAACACATCTCCTCCCGGCCGTCCCTAACGGACCCTACGGTACCACTCCACCTGCAAGTTAGCACCTCGTATACCAAAAGAGAAAATATATTAAAGCGGTAAAACAGGCTTGGATGTCTCATACAGCATACATGTTCTCTATGTTTTGTACAAGGTGAAAGGGCCTACTATGCAGCATGAATGCAACCCGGGTTTCACCCAAGGCACCCTAGTTCGTATGCATCTAGCACAACATCAAACACTGGGTACTTCCGTTTCCCCATTGGCTTAAAGCCGCAAACACACGGGAACCACCATGTCCCTACCGGCACACACGCCGTCACACGGAACCTTGCAAAGGCCCCACCCGCACAAAAAGGGTCATATACCCGGGGCTTGCCCGCACATTCTGACTTCGCACGTCAGGGTTCCGTCTCACACTGACCGATTCTAAGAAGCCGTGCTGTACCCCACCCGCTCATGGCTATATTGCCCGGGCTTGTCCTCCGCTCGACATTCTCGTCAGTCCACAGAAGGGGCTAGTCTCGCCGGGACACTTCCCCCACATGACTTGCGCGCCACGGGATAGCCAGCCGACCACGGAGACATAGCCGTGCCTTAGCACAATACAAACAAAGGTTTCCCCACCCCAATCGCCACTCGCACCGTGTCTTTCCCGTGCTCCAAGGAAACCATCTACCGCACAAAGCGGAGCTAACCTCGTCCGGTTCCGACTATGAGTACTCACTCTAATATGAGGGGGAAAACGCATACATACAACGACGTATTACCGCTGCGGATTTCTATCGAAACCCCAAAACTCGCTATGCAACATCACCGGGTCGGACCAACAATCGCGACCACGGCTTCACCCACAATGCCTAATCCGCTAACGGAGCAGATCTCTAATGCAAAGCATGCCGGGATGAGCATACTCAACCCGGAGGTCCTCTTGAACCTAGGCTACACGAATCCCTCTCATTTGAGAGATTCGGTGCTCAAAATACGAAAGGAAGGGGATGCTATTCATGCATCCTAAATCCTAAAAACCGAGAGGAGAAGCTTCGTTACCTTCCGTCCCCTCTTCCTAGCCATGGAGAAGTTTTGCTCGGTTGAAAACCACCGCAACGCTCCCACATTCGCGGATCTAAACTCCGCTCGCGAAACGGAGCTCCGAATCTCCACCGGCCGCCGGAGTTGACCTCCTTCTTCCTCCTCCAAGCTCTCCCTTCTCTCTAGGCTTTAGAGAGAGAGAGAGTGCCCAAGTGAAATAAGGGTTTCAAAACCCTATTCCCGGCTAAAACCACCCAGGAGCAGCCCCCCACCGTCGGATCCAAAGCCAAGGAAACGAACGGCCAGGATTAGATCTGAAATCCCAAAAACTGGGCCGAACACGGGTTCACACACGGCCGTGTGCTTGGCCCGTGTAGCTCATTCGCCGTCTCGACCAAAATTGAAAACCAGCAACACGGCATGTGACACGGCCTCCGACACGCCCGTGTCGCCTGCGACACGCCCGTGTCGGGACCCATGTCACGCCCCCCGTGTGCAATTTATCAACACTTCGCAGTCAGAGAGGTACACGGCTTGGTGACACGGCATCAGACACGCCCGTGTCCAACTAGACACGCCCGTGTTCGTGCCCGTGTCATTACCCGTGTACCCAACCGCACAGCCCAGGTGTGACACGGTCTGGGACACGCCCGTGTCCTAGGCCGTGTTCCACCACATGACCATCGTCGACCTGAACTGGTCGACTACACGGCCCGAGCTCGACACGCCCGACACGGCCTCCGACACGCCCGTGTCGGGGCCCGTGTCACCTGCACCAAAAACTTGTCTTGGCCAAATTCGATCCTCGTCGCTCCTACAACTATTTGGGGTGTTACATGCTATACCAAGGTGTCGATGAGGCGACTTTTGAGAAAATCTCAGACGCGAGAAGTTCGAAAGAGATATGGGAGGTTTTGCAATGCTCCATGACAGGGGTTGATAAGGCTAAGAAGGTAAAGCTGCAATCCCTTCGAGCTCAGTATGAAGTGATGAAGATGCAGAGTTCAGAGAAGGTTGGAGATTATATGTCTCATTTGTGGATGCTCACAAATGAGATGAAGCGCAATGGAGAGACGGTAGATGACGTGAGCCTCATGGAGAAGCTCTTGTGCTCTATGTCAAAGAAGTTCCGGCATATGGTGGTGGCGATTGAAGAGTCAAAGGATCTCACCCTGATGTCCGTGGATGAGCTTGTTGGCTCCCTACAAGCCCATGAGTATCGTATGATGCAAGACAAAGAAGAGTCAAGTGGCTTGGGTAAAGCACTCCAAACTCAGTTGAACTTTGGAGAGAGCTCCGGAAGAGGAGGACGCCAGCGAGGCCGAGACTACAAAGGAAGAGGTAGAGGAAGAAGAGGAGGAAGAGATCAAGGAATAAATCACTACTACCAGAGAGAGGCAGAGCAACCTCAAGGTGGGAGGCAAGAAGTATGAGGAAGAGGTTGAGGCCAAGGAAAAGGTCAAGGAAGAGGTCGTGACGATATGTCCCAAATACAGCGTTACAACTGTAACAAGTTTGGATATATGAGCTATGACTATTTGGCTCCGAGGAAGAGAGAAGAGGCCAACCATTATGCAGAAGAAAGCAACACTGGTGGTGATCCAATGATATTCTTAACTTACAGAAGAGCTGAAGGAGGAAGGAATGAAGTATGGTACTTGGATACAGGAGCAAGTAACCACATGTGTGGAGAGAAAGAGTTGTTCACTAGCCTTGAACCAAATGGTGGTGAGGTTAGTTTTTGATACGCTTAGAAGATCTCGGTGGAAGGAAGAGGGGTGATTGTGATCACCTTAAATGGCAAGAAGGTGCACCTCAATTACGTGTTCTATGTGTTATGCTTGAAGAGTAACATCTTAAGCCTTGGGCAGCTGGTGGAGAATGGGTACTGTGTGTAGTTGAAGGATGGGTCCTTGGTCATGAAGGACCATCGAGGAAGAGAGGTAGTGAAGGTAAAGATGATGAAGAATCATCTCTTTACGCTAAGGATGGATGTTGAGGAGAAGGTGTGCCTGGTGAGAACTGAGGAAGAAGAAGAAGCATGGTTATGGCATCATAGGATGGGTAATTTTGGCTTCACTGGCTTGAAGCTCTTATCTCATTCTAAGATGGTGGATGGTTTGCCCATGATTTCACCACCACAAAGATCTGTGAGGCATGCACTAAGGGAAAATAGAAGAGGCAGACGTTCGAAGGTGGCAAGTCCCGAAGGGCAAGGAGGCAGCTTGAACTAGTTCACTCGGACATTGCTGGTCCGTTTGAGACTACCTCAGTTGGCGGGAGAAAGTACTATATCACCTTCACTGATGAATTCAGTCAGAAGTGTTGGGTGTATTTCTTGAAGGAGAAATCTTAGGCCCTTAACAGGTTCAAGGAGTTCAAGGCGATGGATGAGAAGGGGAGTGGGCAACCATTGAAGGTACTGAGGACAAATATAGGTGGGGAGTACACCTCTAGGCTGTTTGATGAGTTCTGTAGAGAGTGTGGGATATCTCACCAGTTGACGGTGGCCTACTCACCTCAGCATAAGGGAGTCGTGGAGAGAAAGAACCTGACCATCATGAACATGGCAAGGAGTATGGTGAAGGGCAAGGGATTTCCAAAGATTTTCTGGGCAGAAGAAGTGTAGTGTGTTGTGTACTTGCTTAACAGGTGCCCAATGAAGAGCGTGAAGTTTATGACCCCATTCGAAGCTTGGAGTTTATGGAAGCCGAGTGTGAAACACTTGAGGGTCTTTGGGTGAGTGGCTTATGCCCTTGTCCTGGACTAGAGGAGGAAGAATCTTGATGAAAAGAGTGAGAAGTGCATCTTTGTGGGCTACGCTCCGATGAGCAAGGCTTATAAGTTGTACAACCTAGTGACAGAGAAGGCGATAATCTCAAGGGATGTCGTTTTATAGGAGGATAGCTGCTGGAGCTGGGATGAGAAGGTAATAAGCATCAAGGGATGTTCTTTGATGACGATGATGAGGAAGGTGGTCACGAAGCAGAAGCTGAGGTTGGTGGAGCTGAGCCACCATCACCACCTAGTGGAGAGTTAGGGGGAGCTCATACTCCCTACTCAAGTGGAGCAAGCACAAGTGGAGGAAGTTCTAGTGAAGCTAGCACTAGCAGGGGTAAGGATGATCGTCCTCAACCTAGGATGAGGAGGTTGGAGGAGATCTACGAGGAGATGCCACCGACACTTAATAATTTTTTATTTATATTACCTCTTAGCAGATTGTGAGCCGCACTCATATGATGAAGAAGTCCAAGAAAAATCTTGGAGGAAGGCGATGGATGAGGAGATAGCATCCAGTAAGAAGAATGATACCTGGAAGCTGGTAGACCCTCCAGTTGGCCACAAACCCCTCGGGGTGAAGTGGGTCTGCAAAGTGAAGAGGAACAAGGATGGAGAAGTGGAGAAGCACAAGGCGAGACTCATCGTGAAAGGGCTACAGGCAAGTCAGTGGAGTGGACTACGACGTGGTCTTTACACCAGTGGCACGGATTGACACCATCAGGTTGATCATCGCACTGGCAGCTCACTATGGATGGAAGATCTTGTAGATTGATGCGGTGTCCTCCTACCTGAATGGTTATTTGGAGGAAGATGTGTACATCGAGCAGCCTCCCGAATATGTTGTGATGGGACAGGAGAGGAAGGTGTGCAAACTGGACAATGCACTGTATGGGCATAAGCAAGGTGCTCATGGAATGGGAGGATAGATGCATACCTCCAGAAGCATGGCTACATGAAGTGTCCTCATGAATATGCTCTCTACACGAAGGTGGAGAAGAATGGAGATATGATGATCATATGTCTATACGTAGACGATATGATATTCACAGGCAACAACCCTACTATGTTTGTAACATCCCGTTTCCGGCTAGACCCCTAGGAGTCGGTTGGTTGTGGTAGAACCCTAGGGAGTCCAAAGCTTGAAATAACCGACCAATATTTCGGGTCACGGGTTGGTCACGCCCGTGACTGACCCGTCACGCCCGTGACCTAGGGCGTGACTCACTCGACGATCGTCGATCTCCGGGAGACGATCGTCGGGCGCAGCATTTCTAACCCGGCCCTGTCACGCCGTGACCCAGATGTCACGCCCGTGACCTTGGGCGTGACCCCTTCGACGATCGTCGATCTCAGTTAGACGATCGTCGGACGCGGAATTTGCCTCATGGCCTGTCACGCCCGTGACACTTAATGTCACGCCCGTGACATAGGGCGTGACCATGACCGTCGACTTCAGGTCAACGTCGTCGACCCAAAGCTGTCAACACAGGCATGTCACGCCCGTGACCAACAATGTCACGCCCGTGACATAGGGCGTGACACGCTCGACGATCGTCGATGTCAGTTCGACGTCATCGAACAAGAATTGGTCACCAGGCCGGTCACGCCCGTGACCCATGTGTCACGCCCGTGACCACCCTTCGACGATCGTCGATCTCAGTTCGACGATCGTCGAACTCAGAATCTGCTAACCGGGCCTGTCACGCCCGTGACCTATGTGTCACGCCCGTGACCAAGGCCGAAACGTCAGCCACACTGGAAATTTCGGTAACCGACGCCTTAGTAAATTCTGACTGTGGTGATGAAAATCAAGAGTATTTATGGGTCGTTCCCTACTTTAATTATGTTAATAATTAAGGAAAAGTGGCCCAATAGGAAATTGCCACCTGGCAAACACCTCTTCATCTCTAACTTTTCAACTGCCATTCGTCATAACCGAAACGTCAAAAGGGTGTTATTAATGGCCGCCAACGTTTCATCTCCAACGCTTCATCCCTTCCCCTCCCCATTTGTTGATCTATAAAAGATTCCTAAGAGCAAGAGGAAAAGGTTACACTCCCTCAAACCGTTTCAGACTTCCCTTGCTGTTGAAGAATTTCCGGCGACGCCACCACCGCGCAAATGGCTTCCCAACGCTCTGCACGCCTTCAACCCGCGAACAAGGTCCTCCCCTCCCTATTCTTCTGCGGATAGATCTTAGGAATCGTTAGGAGAGATATCGGGCTCAAAAGAGCCAGATCGGGTGAGCGTCTTCGTGGTTTTCCAGAAATTTCATGGTGGCGGGTTCGCCGGAAACCGCCTCTCCGGCGGCTGTGCCGCCGCCCGACGATAGCCCTCGCCTCAACGGAGGTGGTGGTGGTGGTGGGCCGGCCAGGGAGATGGCTGGATGGTCGGGAAATAGCTTGGAAAAAGCTACAGGAATTTAGGTTTTAGGCTCTGGTTTCGGGCTGTAGAAGAAGATGAACAGTGTCTTTTAATTAGATTTTATTTTTTGAATCAATTTTGAATGAGATATCTATCATGTTCAATAATTTGGGAAAAATACCTAGAGGCTCCTACAGGAAAAATGATCAACATAGGAAGTGTAGTCCTTGAAGTCTACTTTAATTAAAATTAATTTCACTCGATTCAAAATCCTGGTTAGACCACATCACCCTTTTTAGTGGGGTCTATCCAGAGGGCTGCCTTGACCTTAGAAAAATTCCCCACTCCAATTCAGTCATCCAAATGACTTGAAATTTGGGGTGTGGTCTAATCTTACATATATCTAGGTGCTATCCAAAAATGAGAATTTTTGGAGAATATTTTTTCTATAGTTTTTAGAAAAATTCAATAATCCTAGCCGAATTTAATTAGATAGTTAAATAATTTCCAAACCCTCCCAAACTTGGGTGAGTGTCCCTGGGTTCACCATAAAGTTCTGTATAATTTTTCATCTCATTTGGAGATGGTTTGGATTAGAAATGAACAAACCTAAGTTTTGCTCTAATAAGGGGTCTTAGGTTAAAAGTGCACTTTCGAAGTTTGAGTGGTGAGATCACCTCAACAGAGGTTGAGATTTTTACCACTGGCTAGTAATATTCTCTAGCACCCCCTCATGGAGTTTGAGGTGGATCGGGGGTAAGTTTACCCTAAGGACCAGGCCAAACCCTAAGGTTGGATCTTGGTGGTTTGTGAAGGTCATGTGGTCAGATGACCTTGGATTGACCCGAAATCGGGTAAAGAGGTCCATAGGGCCAATACAGTGCTCTGGATGAAATCTTAGTAGATTTGGTGACCGTTGGGATACCTAAAAATCTAACCCTAGTTTAGGGCGCAAAACTAATAAAGATAGGAAATGACACCAAATCACATTGAAAAGTGATGAGAATTGGGTAGAGTGGATTATAGGGGTAGTACAAGCTCTGGATATTTTTCTATAAAATTTTATGATCACTATTTTGGGTACTTCTTTAATGATTTAGTAATGGTATGATTTGCTTAGAAAATTTATTATGGGGTACAAACTTCCTGGAAACTGGTGAAATTTAGGCTGAGAACCTTTATTATGATTTTTTAAAACTCTGGGAATTTTATGGTATTTTTAGAAGCTTAATTCTAAGGCTTGCTTCATTAAGTATTATTTATCATGGATATTGGATTAAATCTATTTTGGTGGTTAGCAAGCTAGTAAAATTATGATTCTCTGCACAAAGATCTTTTATATATCATACTACTGGCTAGTGATTTTTCCATAATTTTTAGATGAATAATTTCAGTACTTCCTTCACTACGTAGAATTAATATGATTATACTAAATAAATTATTTAGAGGTTAAATACTTTCTATAAAATTCTGAAAATCTGTATTTGAGGTTATTTTTGCCGTTATTTAATGAACATGATTTTTGAGTAGTCATTACTTAGGAAAATCATGTGGTTCATGTTTAAAATGACCCGTGGCACGTCCTTTGGAAAAATTAAATAAATATCAGATTAATTAGGAAAATTATAAATTTCTGGATTTAGACCAATTATGTCATGATGGACCTCCAGTAAATATTATAGGAGATTTGGAAGATGATTTGGTGTACCTCCCCTTGGGTACCTCATATAGTTTAGGATGGTATGCATATAGTAAAGCCACAGAATTTTGATAGTTGATGGTTGGTAGGGCAGACTAGGATCGAGTTCATCATTGGGAGACTTGTTGGAATGAGGGAGTACGGGAACGACGAAAGATCGTCCATCCCGGGGAGTATAGGAAGAGTCTTAATACTCTAGGGTTAGAACTAAAGTAACTAAAAGAGGATCGGGTTAAGGGAGATCAACCAATAATAATAAGTGTCTTGCAAAAGGGAACTTCGGGCCGTAATGCCGCCGTCTTGGTTCCTAGTGCCCCTTGAGAGCCCTTCACGGGGTATACCGAGGGCAGTCCTGGGCTAACGTAAACCATAAGAATAATAAATTAAAAGAGTAACTAGTATAACTAGGGCTGCACACACTCACTCTCCGGTAGCTAGGAAAGTAGATTTATAGGATTACTTGCCATCAGACAGTAGCTCTGAAGGTAGATGCACGGACAGGACTGTCCGGGGGGCCGCGAGCTCGAGGGTTGGAGTATAGTATAAAGGTGGTGGGTCTTCGGTACCTGATCGTCGTTCACACCGACATCGGTACGCTGACTCGGCGGTGTGGGACACTTAGCCAAAGAAAGTCTGGAGGGTACATCAGCAGCAGTACGCGGATACTCTAGGTTGTGTTCTTCTAGGGGCGTACGGGAGGGCTAGGCCTGGTAGTGTGGATGCCCGCCTAGGAGTGGGGGGCCCGACCCACTGTCTCCGTTTGCCACTACGGAGGTTCCTGGGAGTGAAGCTAGCTGCCCAAACAGGGGGAACTAAAGGTCTGTGCGCATAGAGTCGTGTGCGTGAGTTGCACTTGCATGAATCATGGCATAGCATATCACTACACTCATATTTGCATACAACCGACACCCCAACGTATAAATTGGTATGGAGACTTTTTATACGATGGGAGTTTTGCAGAAGATCCCTTAACTTATAAGTTTGTATGGGCATTCATATAAGTTAAGGTTACTTACTTACTTACTTGTTGCTTACTTACTATTCTCTAGCTGCCCTTTATACAACTTGCTATATATTAATTGTTCTACCTATTACAACATTTACACTGCTCACCTATTATAACTTGATAGTTAGGTCCACCGTCACCTGCTTGTCTATTCTCCACTTTGTAGCTTCCCTTTCCTCCTCTCCGCCCGGTGCTTAGGAGCCGTGGTGGGAGGGGTAGGGGATGATAGGGCTTAGTCTTTATGACTAATGGTTTTCGAACCAAATATTACAGGAGCTCCGGATGGGAGACAGGGACCAGCACCAGCGGAGTACGGTGCGCATGGAGGTGGGACAGTCTAGCACCGGTGCACCTGCGACCAGCTCCGTGAGTGATTAGCGTTTTCTTAGCTTCCGCGATGAGCGACTTGTAGTGAGGACTCTGATGTACCGGGCATGAGCCCTTTTATTTCCAGACTATTTATACTCTGATGATTTTCTGTGGACACTCCCTTCGTGGAGTTTTATTTTATGTGATATTCTCTTTTGGTGGACTTGCTTCTCTCTTGCTTGCTACTTATTGCGATCGAAAAGGCCGGCAGAATCGGCGCGTTGTAGTGGCAACCTTCCCGGGTGCGAAGGTGTCACCGCAAGCGGCGGTTCTGGGCATAAGACCCCGGGTGGTTGAAAAAGAAAAAAAAGGGGTCTTACAATGTTTGAGGAGTTCAAGAGAACGATGAAGAAGGAGTTTAAAATGACCGACCTGGGATAGCTCAACTACTTCCTATGTGTGGAGGTACAGCAGAGTGAAGATGGTGTCTTCATCTCGCAGAATAAGTACGTTGAGGAGATCTTTAAGAAGTTCAGGATGGAGGATAGCAAGGCTATCTCCACTCCCGCTGATTCGGGGTTAAAGTTGAGGAAGGAATCGAATGAGGGAGCAGTCGACTCCATGTTGTTCAAGAGCTTGGTCGGAAGTCTACGCTACCTGACCTTCACCAGACCTGATATTATGTACGTTGTTGGAGTGGTGAGCAGGTACATGGAAGAGCCGAAGAAGGATCACTTCTCGGTAGCGAAGAGGATCCTGAGGTATGTGAATGAGACAAGAGGTCATGGCCTGAAGTACTCTACAGGAGAGGAGTTGAAGTTGGTTGGGTACTCAGACAGTGATTACGGTGGAGACGTGAATGATCGGAAGAGCAATTCGGGGTACGCTTTCCATGTGGGAATATGAGTGTTCTAATGGAGCTCGAAAAAGCAGGAAATGATTGTCTTGTCATCGTATGAAGCGGAGTATATAACAGCAGCGGCCTGTTCCTGCCAGGCGATTTGGCTAAGGAACCTCTTGGAGTAGCTACATCATCTGCAGGACGACCCTATGACGATGTAGGTTGATAACCTGTCGGCCATCCATCTCGTGAATAATCTTGTGCTACATGGGCGTAGCAAGCACATCGAGACGAGGTAGCACTTCATCAGTGAGCAGGTGGAGCAGAAGAGGGTTGAAGTGGTGTATTGCCCCACCGGAGAGCAGATCGCGGATATATTCACAAAGGCTTTGAAGGTGGAGACATTCGTGAAGCTCAAAGGCAAACTCGGCATGTGCTGTCAAGTTTGAGGGGGAGTTTGTTGGTGATTTATCATGGTTGACTGAGTCAACAAGTCTTATTTTATGTATTGTTTTTTTACTGGCGGAGGAGAGAGAAGGTAGTTGCTAGGTGGCATTTAATGTGGCGGCCACGTGTCAGTTTTCCTTTTGTTATGTTTGCCTATATAAAGGCAAAATGTAGTTTTCTTTTAGTTTATGAAATAGTTAAAACTTGCCTTCCCTCTAGAGTGGAGCGATGCAGCGCTGGGGTGTTCGTTTTGTTCGTTTTCGGGCTTAGATCATCGCAGCCCGCCTTGGTCATCTCACCGAGCGAGAAGAAGCCATCTCGCCCGGGCAACTGTTCTCGCCGGGTAGCGTCTCGCCAGCCGCTGCTCTCGCCGTGTGGTCTCGCCAGCCGCAGCCTACCCGTCTCACCGCTTACCCATCTCGCCAGCCTTCGTTCCGGCTGTTGGTGATCTCGCCGCTTACCCGTCTCGCCACCCAAGTCTTCTCGCGCGGGAAGCCGGTCTCGTCGGGTAGTTCTCGACGGTAGTGTTGGGTGGTGGAGTTGAGTTGTATTGTGTGTGCCAGCCTATACAAGTTTTCAAACAAAGTTAACAAGAAAAAGCTTCTGGACTGGTTGGCACACATTTGCACGAGAGCTTTCACCGTATAGGAATTTCTTATTGAGGGTGGTTTCATGACTATCTTGGCCTTTAGTCTCAAGTGTACAATTGACATTTGTATCTTCTAGGGGAATATCAGCCCTTATGGGGGATTTGTCATTGGTCATATTGATGCAGTCCGGCAGGCGAGCCAGCCCCTGGCCAGCTTTACATTTATCCACTTTTGACACTACAGATTGCTAGTAATTGGTGCTTACTGCTGGGCACTGCCACCTCTAGCCTTTTGTTGTGCCATTTTGGGAAGCACCATTGTCCAATCATCCAGGTACATCTACGGGTTCTAGGCATCGACCTCCTTTTTTGATGCAGCAAAAATGCTAGCAGAATTGACTTGATCAGTGAATCCACAAGCAGTGCATAAGGACCCTATTCCTTCTTAAATTTACTTCTGGAAACATTGTCATGTATCCTGTATGTCCAACCAAATGCCACCAAGAAGCGGCATTGAGAGATCTGAACGCACACAAAATCTTGCAAAGCTTGTCCTTGAACATGGTGAAGGCGCCAATATAGAGCAGCTCACCAACCTCTTTGGCAATACGATACAGGTTATTATCCCCCCAAAAGTGCAGTAAAGCCTCGGGGATCTAACCCAAGTAAGGACTAGCATGTGCGGGTTCAATTCAGGGTTGAATTTACCAAACCAAAGATCCAAAGCAACAACATACCTAGCCACATGACAGGGACCGCCCAGCCAAACCTGATCACAACTCTCTCTGTTAGCAAATTTCAGCATAAAGCATTTTTCCCCCCAAATCGTTTACCTGAAAACCTTCATAAGCACCCCATTTCATATGCAGCTGGCTGGATAGCCACTCAAAACAGAAATTTACAGCTACAACCCTTCCAACAAGTGCATTATTGAAGTCGTCATTGATCTTTATAGCCTCTTCATTGTTGGTTCCAAATTCGACACTAACTCTCTGCGCACTACCGCGGGGGTCGGATGGCAAAGGAAAAGGAGGCTCGGAACTGATAACCTATGAATAACAAAAGAGAGACAAAGCCGCCAAGCAGCAGCACCAAACTTTGCCCGTCATGACAACTGCATCTTCTGTGGCGGTCTTTCTATTGAATAAAAGAAGCAGTTACAAAAGTTAAAAGGAAGAGGCTGCGTGAATAGGAGGCCACAAAGACACTAAAATTGAGACTACAACTCCTAACAAGCGATTGATTTTAGTCAGCATGCATTGAGAGTGTTGATCCCCCTTAGTTATAGGCTCGGGAGGCTGCCCAAACAGTCAGGGCTAAAATAACTGATTTCCCGGGGTAAAGGAGAACCGGGTAGGGATGAAAGAATACGTGATTTAAAGAAAACTAGCAGATCGTGTGACTAGGAGGTTAACGACTACAGTCTTAACGTCCTCTTGCCAGGTGAGTGTAGCTTTTGTGAACTAACGATTTACATGGTTAGGTGAATCAAACTGCATGGCTTGTGTGTTGTCTTGAAACTTGTTGCGTACTCACGGGTAAACAGGATCCCTTCACATTTTTAAATTTCAGAAAATTTCGGAAACCTTTCCTTAACCGTGAGACTGCAATTATCATTAATGTTGGAACGGCTATAAATACAACTGAGGGCTTTGCAGAATTTATAAGAATGTGCATGCCATGGGTCACTTCTCTCTACTTTTGGTTGAAGTTCTCTAGATTGCAATGACTGGCCTTGGAAGAATGATGTCGGCCATTGCCTCACGTGAGGGAGAAACCAAACAATGACATAAAAAGAAGTCAGTGATGAAGTGATGGAGACGGCGACCCCCAACATGTTGAAGATGATGAAGGCATGCTCGCGGAAGATCCTTCTCCGTCTCCAACAAAAGACTTGAGGCGCCGTGGTGACCTTGTGGAGCGATGCTACAATCTCCGCCCTTGGCGCAAGACAACATCTTAATTTTTATTTTTTATTTAATTGTTATTTTCTGAGCATTTCTATTTCATGTAACGTTTTAAATTATGGTGTGTGTTATCTTTTTATATTTGGGTTGCAGGTAGCCAAACACTTGGATGTAAACCTATATAAGGCCATGATGTGTTTATTTTCATTTTAAGTTGAATGATAAGAGAAAATTAAAACCCTAATCCTCGTTTTGATATTTCCCTCCTCCTCCTCCACCTTCAAAGAATTCGGCCATAGCCTCTCTCCCCTCTCCAAGCTGCCGGCCCTATTTCCTAATCTCCCTCAAGTGCTCGGCCACCTCCTCTCTTAGCTGCCACCCTCTTGTTCCTCACGGTTTTCTCTTCTCCCCCACTCCAGCCCTCTCTCTCTCAAAACCGATCACCCCCTCAAGCTGCCACCTTTTCTCTCTCCCCAAAATACAAAACTCTCGGCCACCTCTAGCCAAACCCGACCACCCTCCACCATAACAAAATCAGAGCACCCTCAACCATAACGCAAACCGACCACTCTCCTCCTTGCCACCAACCAGCCTCAAATATTTTTGGGTGGATTTCGGCCAAGGCGTGAAGCGACGAAGGCGGACGAGTTTCCTCTCCATCCGACGAGACTCTGGCGGAGCCGTTGAAGAGCGATCAAAGTTAGTGAAATCGGAATCATCCATTCTGATTGGGGTAACGAAAAACTTCGACCTTCGTGTGTTTCTTTTTTCCTAGATCTTTCCTGTGGTGGTAAACTCTAGCGTTGAATCTTGATAGCTTTAAAATAATCTTGGTTTTCTTCGATCGACTTTGTGTCTATCTTGATTGATTTATTTTTCGAGAGGATTGACGAATCTCGTTTACTTTTTGTTGGGACAGATCTACCATTTCCGAATCGTAATTTTTGGTAGATCTCTTTTGGTACAACCTACGCTCAATCGGACCGGGTGGGTCATTTTAGCCGGAAAGAATATTGGCATATAGCCTTTTATTCGATCCTAATCGGTTTGGCTACCCGTACATTAGCATTTAATTGATATAATTGTTTGGTGTGTGCGCTGCGTGAAATTTGTGCGAGTGTGAAATTAGATCGTAGAGAGACAATCGTGCTTAGTCCGTAGATTTTACGGTGTCAACGTGTGGGCCTGCATCAATTTGGTATCAGAGGGAGGTTAAGATCAATTTCCTAATTGGCACCCTCCCCCTCTTGCTTAGTACGTCAACACACTTGTCTTGCTCGTCTTTTTGTCAAAATAAATAAAAAAATTCTGGTCGGCCAATAGTGGCCTAATTTTTTATTTTTCTACAGAAAAATATCAAATATTTTTTTTAATATTCTCTTTATATTTTCAGTAAGAAAATCAAAAAAAAAAATTGTTTCCCTAGATATTAAGCGGGAACAATTCCTTCAATATCATTCTACTTAGATAAGAAGTATTACCTTTTGCATGCGCACTCGATTAGGCACGGAGTATTCCCCGTCTTCTTCCCATATGGCGGACGAGTGGGATGCGGGTCACGGTCTCACAGCGATTGAGGAACTCCGTTAGGATTTCACTGAACAGATGACGGCTATTAGGGAGGCGCTCCACGACATGACATTAAATCTCGTGGCTCCCCGTAAACAACCTGCCAATCAACGTGCGGAAAGAAATAATGACCATAACAATAACAATAATAATGATCATGTATCGCGTGCACCTTAAAAGTTTGATATTACTTGGGTTGTCCGGGTTAAACCCCAATCGTACGATGGATTGGGAGAACCCTAAGTTTTCCTAGAATGGGTTATGGAAATAGAGTGCTACTTTGAGTGATACAATCTGACTGACGTGGATAAGGTGTGGGTGGCGAGAATGAAGTTGTTAGGTAGAGCTAAGATATCCTTGTTGAATTAGGAACGACGTCTGAGAGTCGAGAACGGTGAATTACTCATTGGTTGGGCATACATGAAGGTCATGCTGACAGACCAGTACGTCCCTACGTACCATCGAACGCAGATGTTTGATGTTTTGGCTACCCTTAAACAAGGGAATAATTCGGTCTTTGAGTATATGAGTCTTTTTAAGGTTATGATGGTTAGGTGTGGTGTGGAGGAGATGCCAGAGATCACCCTCTCTATGTTTCGTAAGGGGTTAAACCACGACATGTAACACCTCTACCCGTCAAGAAGAATATAATAGAGGGTCCGGCCGGGGCCCCACACCATATTCCACAAACAGGCGAAGACGCTACGAAATAATATCAAAACTAATGCATCCTAACACAGAGCATTCTAGCGGAAGCTTCACGGTTGAATTATTGAACTCAAGATAAAGAACATTGTCCACTAACATAGGAATGTATATATACATCAAAAGAGTCTGGCCTTAAGGCCTTACAACAGTTTCGCTTAACAAGAGTGTGGATTACAGACATCGGCACGCAGGCCGGCCACACATGAACAAAAAAAAAACAAAACAATGCCTTCGAGGGCAGCAACGCAGCTTTGGGCTTCAGCCCGCTAAGTCCCGCTCGGGCCAGCACCTCTAGTACCTGTAAGAACCAATCCACCAAGCGGTGGCAAAATAGGGCAACGGTCAGCATTCAGCTGACCAATTATAACGACCCTGCCCCTGGCACGGGGCAGCGGAATTCCATCCCTGCATAGCAATCATCCAACATGATATATAGCAATTCAAGCAAGACGTGCACGACCGCACAGTCACATATCACAAACGTCGGCACGACGGCCCGACGCTCCGTGCACTCAGGGCACATTCACACCGTTCAGAGGTCCCAGACATAACGGTGCATTATGATTCTTCTGTTTGCATTCTAGTCTGATCGGCTCACAGGCCGTCGACTCTCGCTATGTGATCCTAACAGGGTCTTAAGCACCCAAGGTTAGACAACCATAACGCGGGTACAGATCCACCTTTCCCATTGCTCACATCGTCAGACTCACGCCTGGACTGACGCGGGTACAGCTTCACCTTTCCCGTTCCACCATTTCCTAGTTGCAGCCTCACGGCCCAACCTTCCACAAAGTAGCACTCACGACCACAAGAGAGTCCAACTCTCAATATTTCCTGGACTTCCTCCAGTACTTTATCCATCATGCATACAAGCAATAAACACGGAGTCTTCTCCGATATGCAATCAAGCATCACCAATCCAGACCATGTCCAGATGGGCTTCACACAGCATGCCTAGATCCGTACTCCAATTCCGGACTCTAACAAGGGGGACTTCACATATCTACCCCAAGGGACGCCACAACCCACCGCACACTCGCGGGAAGGGTTTTTCCCTATGCAATGCAGGAATAAGGACTTCACATGTCCAAGCAGGAAATCGTTACCCTAGGAGTTCGCTTCGGAGCCATGGAGAGAAATTTGAGACGGATGAAAGTCTTCGCAGCAGCGTTGCCTTCTCAAATCCGAACTCGGCTCGCGATTTGGACCACCGTAGCACCACCGGCAGCCGGACTCCACTTCTTCTTCCTCCTTGCTCTCACCTCTCTCTTAAATTTTAGAAAGAGAAGATGAAATGAAGAATGAGCTTTTCTTCCTCCTTTTCCGGCCTTATCAGACCATAAATGATCTCCAGCCACAGGATTCTATTTACAGAAAATGAAGGGCCAAGATCTGCCTGAATATCCTTTTTTTTTGGCCGACACGGCCTGTGACCCGCCCGTGTCACAGGCCGTGTACCCTTAAGCGGCACACGCGGCACTCGCATCGACTGAAATATTCGAGAACACGGGCATCGACACGCCCGTGTCGAACCTGACACGCCTGTGTCAGTGATGAGACACACCCGTGTCCCCTGCTACACGGTACTCACCGATCTCCAAAACCAGTACACGGGTAGGCACACGCCCGTGTCATACTCAACACGGCTGTGTTCCATGCCGTGTTCACTGCCGTGTTCAAAGCCGTGTACTTCTCTGACTCAAACAGGCCATTTTCGAATTTTAAATGAGTGACACGCCCTGGGACACGCCCGTGTCGGAGGCCGTGTCCCAGGCTCGATGATCGTCGACTATCAATTGTCGAATAACCTGAACACGCCCTGGGACACGCCCGTGTCCCAGGCCGTGTACCCCCGACACGCCCTGGGACACGCCCGTGTCCCAGGCTGTGTCTAATAGCCTCCAACCCAAAACTGTTTGCAAACACATTTTGAGATTTTTGGGGTGTTACAATCCTCCCCCCCTTAATAAAATTTCGTCCCGAAATTTGAAGACAATAGGGAGAAAATAACAAAACATTTATATGTTTCTATTACATATACAACGAGCGAACAAGTTACGAAAATAACTCGGGAAACTCGGCTCGCATGGTCTGCTCGCGCTCCCATGTTAGCTCTTCTCGGCCACAATTGTCCACCGGACTTTGACCATCCCCGATCACCTTGTTCCGCAACTGTTTCTCGGCTCGATCCTCGATCCGTATAGGCTTCACCTTTGTCGTTAGCCATACTCAACCGATACTCGATCATTGTCAACTATATGACCTGGATCCTTGACTGCTTTGCGTAACACCGAGATGTGAAACACGTCATGCAATCCACTCAATTCGGATGAAAGAGCTAACCGATAGGCAGCTTCCCCAACTCGCTCCACCACTTCAAACGGACCAAGGTATCGCGGACTTAGCTTTTTCAACCGCCGAATCCGAGATACGCCTTTGAAGGGCTTAATCTTTAAATAGACCCATTCACCCACCGCGAACTCCACGTTCCGGTGCTTAGCATTGTAATACTTGGCCTGCCGATCTTGGGCTATTAGGAGCCTCTCTCGAATAGAGCGTATTGTTGAGGTAGCATCCTCGACTTCCTTTTTGCCTAAAAGTTTAGTCTCGCCAGTTTCTGCCCAAGCTAGCGGTGTACGACATTTACGACCATACAGCGCTTCAAATTGGGCCATGCCTATTCTCGCTTGATAACTATTATTATAGGCAAATTCCACCATAACAAGATGCTCTTCCCACTTCTTACCGAAGTCCAGGGCGCACATACGGAGCATATCCTCCATCGTTCTGTTGGTTCGTTCAGTTTGGCCATCCGTTTGCGGTGAAAGGCCGTATTGAATGCTAACTTCGTGCCCAACATTTGATGAACTAATCTCCAATCCTTTGAGGTAAAGCGCCCATCTCGGTCACTTACGATGCTCCGGGGAACACCGTGCAATCGAACAATCTGTTCCACATAGAACTTTGCCAACGTTTCCACTGAATCGTCCCGCTTGTTTGGTATAAAGTGAGCAACCTTTGTCAACCGGTCTACAATCACCCAGATTGAGTCATGGCCACGCTGAGATCTCGACAATCCGTGCACGAAATCCATAGAAATATCCTCAAACTTCCATTGCGGAACCGGCAACAACTTCAGGAAACCACTCGGTCCGTTGACATTCTGCCTTGACCAAAGCACAAGTACGACATTTAGCCACATACGCGGCTATGTCCTTCTTTAAACCAGGCCACCAGAACAGTTTCTTCATGTCCTTGTACATTTTTGTGCTCCCAGGGTGAATTGAGTACTTTGTAAAGTGCGCTTCATATAACAATTCTTCCCGCAATTTACCCGCACTAGGGACGCACAATCGGCCATCTTTTCGTAATAAGCCATCATCCCAGGAGAACTGATCACCAGATCCCTCCTTTGCATAGCGTTGGAGACTTTCATCCAACTCCGTTGCCCGCCGAACCTTGTCAGCAAGGTCATATTGAACCTCCAACCAGTTCACGCATGCTTCAGTCGAAGAATCTCTTTCTACACAAGATATCTCCAAAGCTTCCAACTCCTGGACTAACCGCTCATCATGTATCCGCAACCAACTTGCCCGTACTGGAGTCCGACGACTCAAGGCATCAGCGACCACATTTCCCTTTCCGGGAACATAGTGAATGTCGAAGGTATAATCCCCAAGGAATTCCATCCACCTCCTTTGTCGCATATTCAACTCCTTTTGATCGAGCAGATACTTTAAGCTTTTATGATCTGTATAAATATCCACTTTCACGCCATATAGATAATGCCGCCACAACTTTAGCGAAAAGATCACCGCCGCCAACTCCAAATCATGGACGGGGTAATTACGCTCATGCACTTTCAATTGACGTGAACCATAAGCGATCACCTTGCCAAACTGCAGGAGAACGCAGCCTAGGCCGCTTCCTGACGCATCGCTGTATATTTCAAATCCATCTGTACCACACGGCGACGTCAAAACAGGCGTCGTGGTCAAACGACTTTTCAGCTCCTCAAAAGCTCGTGCGCACTCCGGCGTCCAAATGAACTTCTGATCCTTTCTCGTCAACGTAGTCAGAGGCAAAGCAATCCGGGAGAAGTTCTCTCCACGAACCGTCTATAGTAGCCCGCCAGTCCATGGAAACTCCTGACTTCGGCCACCGAAGACAACACTGGCCAATCACGAATGGCACTTATCTTAGCCGGATCTACCGCTATGCCCTCTCCACTTTCCACATGGCCTAGAAAAGCCACCAACGAGAGCCAAAACTCACACTTAGAGTACTTGGCATACAGCTTATTCCTTCGCAAGGTATGGAATACTATTCGCAAGTGGTTTGCATGATCTTCCTCCGATTGTGAATATACAAGGATATCATCAATAAACACAATCACAAACAAATCCAGGTATTCGCGGAATGTTCGATGCATGAGATCCATGAAGACCAAAGGCGCATTACATAAGCCGAACGACATCACTGTGAACTCATAATGACCATAACGTGTGTCAAACGCTGTCTTGGGAATGTCACCTTCCCTAATCCGCAACTGGTAATACCCGGACTTCAACTCCAACTTCGAATAGACGGTTGAGCCTGCTAGCTGATCGAACAAGTCATCGATCTGAGGAATGGATACTTGTTTTTCTCCGTCAGCTTGTTTAGTTCGCGATAATCAATACATAGTCGCAAACCAACCGTCTTTCTTTTTCACAAAAAGAACAGGCGCGCTCCAAGGTGACATACTTGGGCGTATGTATCCCTGCTCCAACAACTCTTGCAACTGAACTTTCAGTTCGGCCATTTCTTTTGGCGCTACCCGATACGGCGAACGGGCCACGGGTTTTGCACCCGGCACCAGCTCGATAGCGAAGTCAATTTCCCTTTGGGGAGGTAACCCCGGAAGGTCCTTTGGAAACACATCAGCATATTCCGACACAATAGGCACTTCATTCACACTGGCCTTCGGCGCCACCGCCTCTATGAGTGTGAAGAACAACTCCGCACCCTTCCGAATCTGCCTTAACAACTTGGAGAGCGATAACAACATCCCACTCATCCCTTGCATACCAATGAACTTGGTCTCTCGTTCGGTATTTTGCCCAAGTGTGACTTCTTTTGAAGTGCAATCTATACAGGCACGCTGCTCTGAAAGCCAGTCCATACCAAATATTATATCAAACTCTTTAATCGGCAATACTAGTGTTTCCACCTTGAACTCCCGACTTCCTATCTTGACCTCAAGACCACAACAAGATCGATCCGCGCACATCAAAAAACATCCGTTAGGCAACAACACCTTTACACTGTCTGTCTTGGTCCGGATAGGCACCCCGACACGAAAGACAAAGTCCTCAGACAGAAACGAATGTGAAGCACCTGTGTCGAACAGTGCTCGCGCCGGATACTCTCGTATAAGGACAAACCCTATAACATGACAATTAAAACAAGCACAGCACACCAAAAGTAAAAACCTTAAAACCTATGCGCACCTGTGACGACATCCGCCTGCTTAATGGCCTCCTGTTGTCCAAGGTTGAAGACCCTGGGCTGCGAGTGCGAGGCAGAAGACTCCACCACAGTCTTCCCCTTCTCCACATAAGATGCTCCCGTCTTCTTATCACCCTTTGGAGGACCAAATCGGCATTCACGTGCGAAGTGTCCAACCTTCCCGCACGTATAACAAGCACGAGATCTATACCCAGATGTATCCGTTACAGTCGCAGGAGGAGCTTGTCCAGAAGACTTAGACTTCTTATTCCATCTCCTTCGGTAGCCAAACTTTGTCCGGACGCGGCGGCTTAAACTCTGGCTTGACCACCGCCAAGTTTCCCTTTGCTTGCCCCCGTTTCATGTCCGTCTCCAAAGAACGAGCCGTACAGACTAAGGCTTGGAATCCCTGACTCACAGAACTCGAGAGCAAATACCTCAGCTCATCTCGTAGTCCCGCATAAAACCGACAAGTCTTACGCTCTTCTTCGGCGAAGATCGTGCCCGCATATCTTCCCAAACGGGTGAACTCATGCAGGTAGTCATCCACACTTCGATCTCCCTGTGCTAACCGTTGAAACTCCATTTCCATCGATATCCTTTGCTGCATCGGCAGATGTTGTGCTAAGAACAAACGAGAGAATTCTTCCATTATAATCTCTGCCAATTGCCTGCCGGCCAAGTGATGCAGTTCAATCTCATCCCACCACAATCGCGCCTCTCCTTCCAGTAGGAAAGTGGCTAACATGACTTTTGTTCCTCCTCAACCTTGATAGCTCTCATAATCCTCTTGATCCTTGCATGCCAATCCTCTGCTTGGGGCCGGTGTACCCGCCCCATGAAACTGCGGAGGGTTAAAGCTCAAGAATTGCTTCCATTGTTGATCTGCTACCTGCGGATCAACTTCGGCTTCTAACCGGTTCTTGCCGTACCCCCAGCTTGCGTTGGCACACCACTGCAGGACGTGCCTGCCTAGTCTGCTGAGCATTCATCACAGCAAGTACCGTTCCGTGATGAGACGGACTTTTCAGCTTATGGAGGAGTTGTGGGCACCTCGGCTGGTGCCGCACTCTCAACAGAACGTTTTGGTTCGGATTGCCCGCAACACTTCTGGTCACCTATATGTGTACAATACACAGGTTAACGACCAATGAAAACGGCAACCATACAAAAAGAATACACAAGTTCAATAAACAAGGTATTTGCATTCCCTAATGGACAATCTTGGTTCAAATTAAGGTTATAACGACAGCACTGACACGTGCTCTGCCACCTCTACAAAAGAATTCGTCCGTGAGAGGTCTAAGTTGTTAGCCTAAATCACCTAGAGGGGGAATAGGTGAAATGCGTGTCAAATGCGGAATTAAAAACTAACACAGCAAATATCAAGCAATCACAGAAGACAAGAGATTTATAGTGGTTCCCCAACCTTGGGTACGTCCACTTTCCTCACCGATCTAGCAAATTACTAGACTCGGCTACTCCACTATCTCGGATTGAAAACAATCCTACACCTCGGAACCACGTTCCTACAAATCTCGATCCCAAAACGGATCTACAAAAACTCGGAAGACAAAACTTCCTACAAGTCTCGGAGAAGAATCTCCTACAATGAAATTTGGTTTGAAAATAAAAATCAAAACAACAATCTCAGATCTGGATCTTTGACGGTCTTCTTCTTCAGGAACTTCGGCTTGATCAGAAAAAGGTTGAAGATGACCTGAGAGAGATCCACGAGTCTGAAAACTAGAACCACCTCGATCGAGAAGAGAGATCTGAAATATTTGAGGCTCGGCGAGATCGAGTGATTCACTTTGTCTGGATCGCTGGAGAGAAAGTCGTTGAAGACGAAGATCGGCGATCCAAAGTTTTTTCCCGTGAACAACACTGGCGCGGCGTGAGAATTAGGGTTCACGGATTTTTCTCTTTCCTTAAAAATATATCTCTGTAATCTCTTGATGATAAGTCAATTCTGAAAAGACTATTTATAGGTGGGTTCCAACGGTCATAACGTTGATTAATGATGACACGTGGACCAATCAGAATTGACAGATTCAAAATACTTATGATGAAAAAGGACTTAGAATAATTCTGGAGAAGTTGACTGCGATACTCGAGTAATAGAGATATACACGAGTATGGAGAGATGGATTACTCGAGTAGCAAGAGGCAGTATACTCGAGTATAGAAAGAGAGAATTACAGGAGAGAAGAAAACATTACTCGAGTATCAAGAATGGTATACTCGAGTATCAGAAGTGTATACTCGAGTAATAGAAAAGTATACTCGAGTATCAAGACGATATACTCGAGTATCAAAAAGGCTAAACTCGAGTATAGAAAATATAACTGAGAAATGTTTATATCAGAGTCAATTACTCGAGTATGGAAGAAATTACTCGAGTATCAGAAGATATACTCGAGTATCAACAGACTTACTCGAGTATCAGAAAATACTTACTCGAGTATCTATAGACAGACTTACTCGAGTATTAGAAGATATACTCGAGTATCAACAGACTTACTCGAGTATCAGAAAATATTTACTCGAGTATAGACAGACTTACTCGAGTATCAGAAGATATACTCGAGTATCAACAGACTTACTCGAGTATCAGAAAATACTTACTCGAGTATAAACATACTTACTCGAGTATCAGAGTATATACTCGAGTATCATAAAGCACTTACTCGAGTATCAATATACTTACTCGAGTATCAGGAGATATACTCGAGTATCAGAGTATATACTCGAGTATCATAAAGCACTTACTCGAGTATCAACATACTTACTCGAGTATATACTCGAGTATCATAAAGCACTTACTCGAGTATCAATATACTTACTCGAGTATCAGGAGATATACTCGAGTATCAGAGTATATACTCGAGTATCATAAAGCACTTACTCGAGTATCAATATACTTACTCGTGTATTACAAGGAAATACTCGAGTATAAAAGACTTAGGAAAATTCTAAGAGGAAATTTGCTCCAATGCTTCTGTCCATCAATCCAAGTGCATGAAGGAAGTGTATCCCAATAGAGAGGCTATACATGGGCCAACACTTTGGATCACACAATGAGGAATTACATTGTATGGTCCTGTGTTTGGTGACCCATTATAGACTGACATTGGTCTACACTTGGCAATCAGAACCTGCACACATACAACTTAAACACAGCATCAAATACACCTTAATTCATCTTAGTTCAAGGTCTGACCTCCTACAAATCTGAGGCATTGTGGAGACAAATCCCAACAATCTCCCCCTATTTGTAGATGTCAGCACTCTCTATACTAAGGTGAATTACTTAAGAGTAAAAGAACAGCAAGCATATAACAGGAGAATAAGCTTAACTAAAGCAGAGTAAACAAAATATGGCCATAATCAGAATTAAATATATATATATGAGGCAATGTTTTTAAAACACATAAACAAAATAGTCCAAGTCCACTTTCTCAGATCCACTCAAGAAGGAGCATCCTTGTGCATCCTTTCCCTTTTGAGCTGTTGCCTCTCCAGATAGCTGTAAGGCTTTGGGAAATAGGTTCTGGGCCTGGGAGGAGCAGCAGGGTTGTTGTGTCCCCAGTTTCTGTCATGGAGTCTGATTTTAATCTGAGAAGCTTCATATGCTTTCCACTCTGAATAGCTGTAATGATTGTCTCTGTTTCACCAAGATCTGTCACTAATTTCAGGGTATCAAGAATAAGGATTTGGAGTTGGACTCCAGACCTCTGAGTGAACAATTGCTGGATCTCTTCTGGTTCAGAACGACTTGCAGAAGTACCTTCACCATACTTTCTTTTCCTTTTAGATGGACCTTGAGAACTGGAAACAAAATCATCTTGCCACAAGTCAGAGTAGTTAAGAGGAGGCTCAGTCAGATCACCTTCAGGTCTAGGAGAGAAGACTGGCACACCACTTTCTGGAATGGTAGCTTGGACAGGGGCATCTGCAGAGGGTTGCTCTTCAAGAGGATTTAGGTGATGAGGAATGATGGCTGGGTTGAGCTGAGCATTGGGGAAGTTCATATTATGCAGCCACACAGCAGTATCAATGTATAAAACTTTACAGATTGTAGTTGAGAGAGAATGTCTGCTTTCATTTCCTTCACAATTTCATCCACTGTTGTTTGAGCCTGTTTAGAGAGAGTTTCAACTTGTTCCTTTACAGCTATTTGAGCTTGCTCATTTAGTTTGTCCACTTGTTCTTTTACAACCTTCTCCCCCTTGCTGATATCTATGTTTAGCTTTGCAATCGCTTCATCTTTGAAGGTGCTCACTTCATTACACACTTTCACAACATTCAGTTCAGCTCTCTCATCTAGCTTGAGCTGGTTATGAGCTACTGTCTCAGCCTGATTTCTTAGCTCACCAATGCTTGTAATGGTGTGGTCTATGGCCTTGCCTCCAATTTGGAACAACCTTTTTAACTCATCAGTATTTGCTTGAATCTCAGCAAAGCCTCTGCTCATCTCTGTTTCAAGAGCAGAGACCTTGGATGTTACTGATTGCAGAGAGGCATCAAAGTATTCTCTCTGTTCTTTTAGCATAAGCTCTATCTTGCTGATAAAATCTGAGGATGAAGAGGAGGGAGCTGAGGTTGGTTCAGGAGCTGAAGCAGCAGGGCAGGAGCAGAAGTAGAAGCAGAAGCAGTCCAAGGAGGGATTTCTGAAATTACCACAGAGCTGACTGCTCTCTTGAATGGAACTGGTTCAACATCTTCTTCTGAGGGTAGGAGAGAGGGCATGGAGAAATCCAAATTCTTCAGAGGTGCCTCCACAGGATCTGGAGACATCTCATCATCAGACAGGAGAATATGAGCTGATGTACTAGGCTCATTCTCAGGAGAATGGACTGGAGATCTTGCAGAGTTGGAGCTGGGGTTCTAGCAGGAGACTGAACTGGAGTTCTAGCAGGAGACTGAACTGGAGTTCTAGCAGGAGAGTCATTCTGGAAGAGAGGGGCATCTGAGCTGAGCTCATCAATGAATTTGTTGATATCCTCAGCTGTAGACAGAAGTGCTGCTGAGTCTGGAATCTCTGAGTCTGCATTTGCTGATTGAATATCTGCTGGAGGAGGAGAGATTGGAGGAGTGGGAATTCTTACTTCTTCTGTTTCTGGAATTACTGAATGTGAAGAGACCTGATTCTGAGGAAGAGAAGAGGCAGGCTCCCCCTCAATTGCTGCACCCAGAGTGTCAGCAATTTGATGTTGAGGAGGAGATGGGGTCCTGATGACAGCTTGCTGTCTGGAAGTTTGGGCAGGGTTCATGATCTTGAGGTCATACCTCTGAATGGATGATATTGAGACTTTCTTCATGTGGTGAAGAGGAGTCCCTTTAGAGAAGTCAAATACTGTAGGATTTATCTCATGGAGGAGGAGGGAGATAATCCTGGCAAAGCTGGGATGTTTGACGCTTTCTTTGATCTTATCTAGTATCATCATTCCAAATTGAAACTTCTTCCTGCAGACAATAGCTTGCATAACATCAAAAAGATTTTGTGATACATCTCGAATGGAGTAAGTCTTGCACCAGAGGATTTTGGCAATGATGTCAACTAGAAACTTCCCTTCTGGATTGAACAGAGAGCGGTTTCAGTGTTTCACCTCCACCTTCTGGATCTCGACCACAGAATAAGGAGGTGCGGTCGGCATCTGCCTTGTCTAAATCATCTTCTTCGTCGACCACCGGCATCCGAAGCAGAGTGGCGACAGAGGTTTTATCTAACCGAATATCAACTCCCCTTACCTTTGATTTCAGAACTGTACCATTGTGCCTAATCTTCAAGTTTTTGTAGAACTCTTCAACATCAGAAAGCAAAAGGCGGCATGGTTCTTGAAGAACGAAGGTTAATCCGGCCGTGTCGAGGAGAATCAGAAGGTTCTTGAAATCATCGGAGATATCTTCAATGCCATCAGTTACTAATTCCGAGCCGATTCCAAACTTGGAGGAGGGAGGAGCCATCAGCGAATCTTCAATGAGGACGACGGAAATCTGCGGCGACGGAAGATGAAGAACAGGGTTTCGGGAATACGAACAGCCGACGGCTACTCGAGTGAATGAGAAGTGGAAAGGACTTTGTCGTTTTGAATATATATATAAATAATTCTAATTAGGTTTAAAAACGAATTAAGTAAAAGACATACCTGAAGAGGCGGCAATTTAGTTGTGCGAATAGAGATTTTGAAAAATTCCAGAGAAATTCGATTACACGAGAGGAGTTTACGGCATACACGAGTAATCCTTAACATATACTCGAGTATGGACTGAGTATACACGAGTATTAAGTTTAGACGGATTTTTCCATACTCGAGTATAAGAAATTCATACTCGAGTATCAATCTGATTACTCGAGTATATGAAGTTCAATACACGAGTATTAAATTCTGACGACTTTTCATACACGAGTATAAGGAGTGCATACACGAGTATTGATTTGATTTGATTACTCGAGTATTTTTGACTTGTTACTCGAGTATTCACTATTTCACTCGTGTAAATGTAACTATTCTCGAGTCTCAAATTTCTTGAAGGAATTTTCACTAAGCAAAAGAAAAATGTACCTCAGAGTATCCAACATGTCTGACCTCTTCTAAATTTCTTGAGTCCATCATTGGTCTTCTTTGTTAAGCAGTCCAAGCTCAGTTTTGAAGAATGTAAACTTGGACTCATCCAGCGGCTTGGTGAAGATATCTGCAACTTGCCTGTCTGTGGAGACATACTGTAGATCTATATCTCCATTTTCCACATGCTCCCGGATGAAATGGTAGCGAAGCTCTATGTGCTTGGTCCTGCTGTGGGAGACTGGGTTGTTGGCTATTGCAATTGCGCTGGAAGAGTCACAGAACAGTGGAATGTTCTGGAACTTCATGTTGTAATCTTCAAACTGATTCTTGATCCACAAAAGCTGTGCACAACAGCTCCCTGCAGAGATGTACTCTGATTCAGCCGTTGAGATGGCTACACAGTTTTGCTTCTTACTGCTCCAGGAAATGAGTCTCCTTCCGAGGAATTGGCAAGTCCCGGAGGTGCTTTTCCTGTCGTCTTTGCTACCTGCAAAATCTGCATCTGAAAATCCAATTAGTTCACTATCATTACTTCTTGGGTACCATAAGCCAAGATTTGGTGTTCCTTTGAGGTATCTCAAGATTCGCTTTGCAGCGATGTAGTGAGATTCCTTAGAGTTCACCTGAAATCTAGCACATACACATGTCGAGAACATTATATCTGGTCTACTCGCAGTAAGGTAGAGCAAGGACCCAATTATGCTTCTGTACTTGGTTTCATCAAAAGGTTTCCCTTTCTCATCCTTGTCCAGAGACATAGCTGAGGCCATTGGAGTCCTCATAGAGGTTGCATTCTCCATTCCGAATTTCTTAAGCAGCTCTTTGGTGAACTTGGTCTGAGAGATGAAAATTCCATCCTCAGATTGTTTCACTTGTAGCCCTAAGAAATACTTCAGCTCTCCCATGCTGCTCATTTCAAACTTCCCTTGCATAAGTTTAGAAAACTTCTTGCAGAGGTTGTTGTCTGTAGAGCCAAAAATGATGTCGTCGACATAGATTTGCACTAGCAAAATCTTGCCTTTTATTTCCCTAAGAAATAATGTCTTATCTATCTTTCCTCTCGTGAACTTGTTCTCAAGAAGAAAGGTAGATAGCGTCTCATACCAAGCTCGAGGAGCTTGCTTAAGACCATATAGTGCTTTTTGTAATAAATACACATAGTTAGGAAGGGTTGGATCAACAAAACCTGGGGGTTGCTCTACGTACACTTCTTCCTTAATGTTACCATTTAGGAAGGCGGACTTTACGTCCATCTGATAGACGGTAAAGCCCTTAAGTGCAGCGTAGGCAAGAAATAACCTGATTGCCTCCAGTCTTGCTACTGGAGCATAAGTTTGGTCGAAGTCGATTCCTTCCTCTTGACGATATCCCTTGGCGACAAGTCTGGCTTTATTCTTTATAATTGTTCCGTCTTCATCCATCTTGTTCCGGTAGACCCACTTTGTCCCGATGACGTTCTTATGCTTGGGTCTAGGAACAAGTGTCCAGACTTTGCATCTTTTGAACTGATTTAATTCTTCTTCCATGGCTAGAATCCAGGATGCGTCGGAGTTGGCTTCCTCAAATTTCTTGGTTCAACCTGTGAGAGAAAGCTTAAGTGTAAATTCTCGTTAGTTGTACCTCGACGAGTTCTGACACCATCCCGAGGATCTCCTATGATTTGGTCAGCAGGATGATCCTTCAAGTGTCTGAACTCTAAAGTCCTTGCATCTGGGATCTCTTCAGCCACTGGAGTTATATCTTCAGCTGGGATGTCTTCTTCATCTTGATCATCTCCCTCTCCAAAGGTGGTTGTAGAGGGGATCTTGATGAACGTCTCATCTTTATCTTTAATAGGTTCATCCAAGCTGAGTTCTTTCAACTTTGTACCTGCATCTACAATAGGCACACTAGACGAGTTGCTTTGCAACAGACTCGTCTCATCAAATACAAGATGTATCGACTCTTCCACAACCAGAGTTTTTCTATTGAAAACTCTATAGGCCTTACTATGGCTACTATAACCTACGAAAATACCTTCAAAGCTTTTCTCGCTAAACTTTGTAGTGTGATACTTGCCATTGTTAAGTACGAAGCACTTACAACCAAAGATTCTAAAGTATGAAATGGTTGGTTGCCTGCCTTTTAGAAGTTCGTAAGGAGTCTTATCATGGTCTTTGTTGATGAGTGCTCGATTTTGCACGTGACAAGCGGTGTGTTGACGGCTTCAGCCAGAAATACTCGGAAGTGAGGCATCACTCAACATGGTCCGACAAGCCTCTATGAGTGTTCTGTTCCTTCTCTCAGCTACTCCATTTTGCTGTGGAGTGCGGGGAGAGGAAAACTCATGAAAGATACCTTGACTTTCACAAAATTCTGTCATGGCTCCAGACTTGAATTCCGTTCCATTGTCACTTCTGATTTTGACTACGGAACAGTTGTATTCATTCTGGATTTGCCTGACAAAGTTAGTGAAAATACCGAAGGTATCTGACTTGTGTTTCAGAAAGAACACCCACGCAAAGCGCGAGTAATCATCCACAATAACCAACGTATATTCCTTACCTCCCAAACTTCTAACTTGCAGTGGACCAAACAAGTCCATATGAAGAAGCTGTAAACTTCTATTGGAATCCTTGCCTATTATGCTTTTGAACGAGCTTCTTGTTTGCTTGCCTTTGATACAAGCGTGACAAGGACTGTCTGTAACGCACTTGACCTTGGGTGCATCACGCACTAAGTTTTGAGAGAATAATTTATTAATAGTTTTGAAATTAATATGTGCTAGTCTCTTGTGCCATTGGTCAGCGAGAGATGCACTACTTTTTGCCAAAAGACACACTGGTGTCGAAGAGTCTATACAAATAAAATTTAAACAGAAAATATTTCTGCTTCGAGTGCCTGATAAAATAGTTTCCATATTGTTAACCGATTTTATCAAACACTTGTCAGCATGAAATTCAACTACGTATCCTTTGTCGCATAGTTGGCTTATGCTGATGAGATTGTGCTCCAATCCTTCAACATAGGCTACATTCGAGAAGGATACGCTACCGTTAGAAATCATACCATAGCCTTTAGTGATTCCTCGATCTGAGCCTCCAAAGATGACCTTTGGTCCGTCGCAGACTGAGGTGTAGTTTAGTAGTAGGCTCCTTGTCCCGGTCATATGCCGAGAACATCCACTGTCCAAGTACCAGATTGGCATTTTGGTGGCCTTTGGACATACCTGCAATTACAATCATTTAGCCTTAGGAACCCAAACAAGTTTGGGTCCTTGGTCTCGAGTTAGAATACTCCCCCTACGAGTATTAGCCTTATGAGTGGTCACTCTCACGTTGCTAACCTTAGGGGTTGCAGCATTTTCAGGATTGAACCAACAATCACTGGCAAAATGACCAATTCTGCCACAACACCAACAGTTGAACCTGTTGTATCTTTGCCTTGTGTAGTCCTGCTTGACTTTCTGGAATGAAGGTCTGGCAGGACCCTTACTTTTGGAGGAAGAGGCTTCATGATGATTGCAGTGGCATGAAGTCTTCTCTTTCATAGGCTTTTCTACAACGGGTTTTACTTTTGGTGTCTTCTTAAAGTTATGACCATGAGCATAAGGTCCATAGCTTTGAAGCTGAATCTCCTCATAAGGTGCCTTGAAGACACTCTCGCCAAAGTTACGAGGACGAGTCCAACCTTGGTATCTTGACTTAGGCTTCTCAGGGATCGGCCTAGAAAAGTGTCCATAGGTGGACTCATAATCGAGTTCGTTCGTGGGAAAGATAACTTTCTTGAACACAACAGGTTCCAAGGGAGCTTTCCCTTTTTCCTCAGCTAGAGCCTTCCGGGCAGCCTTATTCTTCCTCTTGGCCTTGTTTCTCCTAGAGGATTTACTAGAAGACCCAATGTGGCCTAAACCAGCACCCTTGGCCTTAGCAGAGAATTCAGCAACGATTGGAAGAACTGTCTTAGGCTTAGAGAAGCTCTCAACAAGCTTCTTTTCAGCCTCGAGCTGTTTTTCCAGTTCTTTGATGATTTCCTCTTTAAGGTCGAGGTGCTTGAGAGCTTTATTGTATTCCTCCATAGCTTCATTTAGGTTCTCTTGAAGAGAGTTAGTCCTATTGACTTCTTCTCTCAAGTTGCTCTCACTAGCCTGTAGAGAATTGATCTCTTTGGCTTGACTTCTCACCATTCTACGACATTTCTCGTAAGCGGTGAGTAGTTCCTTATACTGTCCCATGAGTTCAGATTCATCTTCAGAGGAATATCCCTCTTGCTCATTGTCATTTTCAGAATCAGAGAGAGGAGTGTGAGATTTTACCTCCCCAGTAAACTGGGGGACTTGTTCATCATCCGAATGAGCCATGAGCCCAAAGTAAGCTTCCTCTTCTTCACTCGACTCAGATGAGTCAGAGTCGCTGAGAGTTTTGCCTTCTTGGCTACTAGGCTTCTCTCTGTCCTCTTCTTGGGGTGTGAGGATTTCTTTTCCTCTCTTCTTCCACCTCTTTTCTTTTTGTGAGGGCAATCGGCGATGACGTGACCTGGCTTATTGCAACAGTAACAAATGATGTCAGTAGAAACCTGTTTGTTCGGTTTAGGATTATACCTGTCATGGCTACTTGAGCCTTTCTTCCGATGGTCACTGTCATGTCGTGATCTTCTATATGAGGCATCCTTGCCTCTCCATTGCTTCTTCTTGTTCAAGAATTTCTTGAACTGCCTTGAGAGTAGGGAGAACTCTCCATCAGATAGTTCTGAGCCAGATGAGCTAGGCTCAGATGATTCTTCTTCATCAGCTTCAGGAACTGGGGCAGGAGAGCTAGCCTTTATCTTCCTTGAGCTATCTGCCTTTAGAGCGACAGATTTCTCCTTGGATGCAGACCTGCTCGTCTCTTCTTCAGCTTTTCTTGAGTTGATTTGCAGCTCGTAAGACATAAGCTTTCCGAACAGATTCTGCGGGTCTGTCTCAGCTAACCTTCCAAACTCCCGAATGGCACATACCTTATTATCCCATTCCTTGGTTAGGGATCTTAAGAATTTGTCATTGAGTTCCCCGTTGGTGAAGACACGGCCATACACTCTTAGGCCATTTACTATTTTGAAGAAGTTCTCAAAGGTGTCAGCTATGGCTTCCTTATGACCTTGCCGGAAGGCTTCATACTTTTGATTCAGAAGGGATCTCCGATCATCCCTCACTTCTTCTGTACCTTCCATTAGAGTCACAAGGGATTGCCACATCTCCTTGGCAGACTGGCAATGAATTAGATTCTGCAGCATTGAGTCGTCGACTGCACTTGCTATAATATTTTTAGCCTTCTTGTCCAGAGAGACAAGTGCAATCTCATCCTTGTCTAGATCCATCAGCTTCTTGGGAACTTGCTTGGTGGGATCTATGGTGGATGCAGTCATAGGAATGTGGGGACCCTCTTCAACAATCATGAAGATCCGGGGATCTACTGCTTCCATGAAGAACTTTACTCTTTCCTTCCACATAGGAAAGTTGTTCTTGGTGCAGATAGGGAGTTTAGCAAAATCCTTGGTCTTACTCATGCTTGATACTTTACAAGAAACAACTTAGAAGGATAAGATCAAGGTGTTAACCTTTTAACGATCAACCTCCCTCTGATACCAATTGAGAGGTCTAAGTTGTTAGCCTAAATCACCTAGAGGGGGGTGAATAGGTGAAATGCGTGTCAAATGCGGAATTAAAAACTAACACAGCAAATATCAAGCAATCACAGAAGACAAGAGATTTATAGTGGTTCCCCAACCTTGGTACGTCCACTTTCCTCACCGATCTAGCAAATTACTAGACTCGGCTACTCCACTATCTCGGATTGAAAAACAATCCTACACCTCGGAACCACGTTCCTACAAATCTCGATCCCAAAACGGATCTACAAAAACTCGGAAGACAAAACTTCCTACAAGTCTCGGAGAAGAATCTCCTACAAAGAAATTTGGTTTGAAAATAAAAATCAAAACAATAATCTCAGATCTGGATCTTTGACGGTCTTCTTCTTCAGGAACTTCGGCTTGATCAGAAAAAGGTTGAAGATGACCTGAGAGAGATCCACGAGTCTGAAAACTAGAACCACCTCGATCGAGAAGAGAGATCTGAAATATTTGAGGCTCGGCGAGATCGAGTGATTCACTTTGTCTGGATCGCTGGAGAGAAAGTCGTTGAAGACGAAGATCGGCGATCCAAAGTTTTTCCGTGTGAGCAACACTGGCGGCGGCGTGAGAATTAGGGTTCACGGAATTTTCTCTTTCCTTAAAAATATATCTCTGTAATCTCTTGATAATAAGTCAATTCTGAAAAGACTATTTATAGGTGGGTTCCAACGGTCATAACGTTGATTAATGATGACACGTGGACCAATCAGAATTGACAGATTGAAAATACTTATGATGAAAAAGGACTTAGAATAATTCTGGAGAAGTTGACTGCGATACTCGAGTAATAGAGGATATACACGAGTATGGAGAGATGGATTACTCGAGTAGCAAGAGGCAGTATACTCGAGTATAGAAAGAGAGAATTACAGGAGAGAAGAAAGCATTACTCGAGTATCAAGAATGGTATACTCGAGTATCAGAAGTGTATACTCGAGTAATAGAAAAGTATACTCGAGTATCAAGACGATATACTCGAGTATCAAAAAGGCTAAACTCGAGTATAGAAAATATAACTGAGAAATGTTTATATCAGAGTCAATTACTCGAGTATGGAAGAAATTACTCGAGTATCAGAAGATATACTCGAGTATCAACAGACTTACTCGAGTATCAGAAAACACTTACTCGAGTATAGACAGACTTACTCGAGTATAGAAGATATACTCGAGTATCAAAAAAACAACACTCGACTTACTCGAGTATCAGAAAATATTACTCGAGTATAGACAGACTTACTCGAGTATCAGAAGATATACTCGAGTATCAACAGACTTACTCGAGTATCAGAAAATACTTACTCGAGTATAAACATACTTACTCGAGTATCAGAGTATATACTCGAGTATCATAAAGCACTTACTCGAGTATCAATATACTTACTCGAGTATCAGGAGATATACTCGAGTATCAGAGTATATACTCGAGTATCATAAAGCACTTACTCGAGTATCAACATACTTACTCGAGTATCAGAGTATATACTCGAGTATCATAAAGCACTTACTCGAGTATCAATATACTTACTCGAGTATCAGGAGATATACTCGAGTATCAGAGTATATACTCGAGTATCATAAAGCACTTACTCGAGTATCAACATACTTACTCGTGTATTACAAGGAAATTCGTACTCGAGTATAAAAGACTTAGGAAAATTCTAAGAGGAAATTTGCTCCAATGCTTCTGTCCATCAATCCAAGTGCATGAAGGAAGTGTATCCCAATAGAGAGGCTATACATGGGCCAACACTTTGGATCACACAATGAGGAATTACATTGTATGGTCCTGTGTTGGTGACCCATTATAGACTGACATTGGTCTACACTTGGCAATCAGAACCTGCACACATACAACTTAAAACACAGCATCAAATACACCTTAATTCATCTTAGTTCAAGGTCTGACCTCCTACAAATCTGAGGCATTGTGGAGACAAATCCCAACAGTCCGCGAATTCGGAAGAGAACGACCAACAAGCTGATACCAAATTGTAACACCTCTACCCGTCAAGAAGAATATAATAGAGGGTCCGGCGGGGCCCCTTACCATATTCCACAAACAGGCGAAGACGCTACGAAATAATATCAAAACTAACGCATCCTAACACAGAGCATTCTAGCGGAAGCTTCACGGTTGAATTATTGAACTCAAGATAAAGAACATTGTCCACTAACATAGGAATGTATATATACATCAAAAGAGTCTGGCCTTAAGGCCTTACAACAGTTTCTCTTAACAAGAGTGTGGATTACAGACATCGGCACGCAGGCCGGCCACACATGAACAAAGAAACAAAACAATGCCTTCGAGGGCAGCAACGCAGCTTTGGGCTTCAGCCCGCTAAGTCCCGCTCGGGCCAGCACCTCCAGTACCTGTAAGAACCAATCCACCAAGCGGTGGCAAAACAGGGCAACAGTCAGCATTCAGCTGACCAATTATAACGACCCTGCCCCTGGCACTGGGCAGCGGAATTCCATCCCTGCATAACAATCATCCAACATGATATATAGCAATTCAAGCAAGACGTGCACTACCGCACAGTCACATATCACAAACGTCGGCACGACGGCCCGACGCTCCGTGCACTCAGGGCACATTCACACCGTTCAGAGGTCCCAGACATAACGGTGCATTATGAGCATTCTAGTCTGATCGGCTCACAGGCCGTCGACTCTCGCTATGAGATCCTAACCAGGTCTTAAGCACCCAAGGTTAGACAACCATAACGCGGGTACAGATCCACCTTTCCCGTTGCTCACATCGTCAGACTCACGCCTGGACTGACGCGGGTACAGCTTCACCTTTCCTGTTCCACCATTTCCTAGTTGCAGCCTCACGGCCCAACCTTCCACAAAGTAGCACTCACGGCCACAAGAGAGTTCTAACTCTCAATATTTCCTGGACTTCCTCCAGTACTTTATCCATCATGCATACAAGCAATAAACACGGAGTCTTCTCCGATATGCAATCAAGCATCACCAATCCAGACCATGTCCAGATGGGCTTCACACAGCATGCCTAGATCCGTACTCCAATTCCGGAATCTAACAAGGGGGACTTCACATATCTACCCCAAGGGACGCCACAACCCACCGCACACTCGCGGGGAAGGGTTTTCCCTATGCAATGCAGGAATTAAGGACTTCACATGTCCAAGCAGGAATCATTACCCTAGGAGTTCGCTTCGGAGCCATGGAGAGAAATTTGAGACGGATGAAAGTCTTCGCAGCAGCGTTGCCTTCTCAAATCCGAACTCGGCTCGCGATTTGGACCACCGTAGCACCACCGGCAGCCGGACTCCACTTCTTCTTCCTCCTTGCTCTCACCTCTCTTAAATTTTAGAAAGAGAAGATGAAATGAAGAATGAGCTTTTCTTCCTCCTTTTCCGACCTTATCAGACCAGAAATGATCTCCAGCCACAGGATTCTATTTACAGAAAATGAAGGGCCAAGATCTGCCTGAAAATCCTTTTTCTTTTGGCCGACACGGCCTGTGACACGCCTGTGTCACAGGCCGTATACCCTTAAGCGGCACACGCGGCACTCGCATCGACTGAAATATTCGAGAACACGGGCATCGACACGCCCGTGTCGAACCTGAAACGCCTGTGTCAGTGATGAGACACGCCCGTGTCCCCTGCTACACGGTACTCACCGATCTCCAAAACCAGTACACGGGTAGGCACACGCCCGTGTCAAACTCAACACGGCCGTGTTCCATGCCGTGTTCACTGCCGTGTTCAAGGCCGTGTACTTCTCTGACTCAAACAGGCCATTTTCGAATTTTAAATGAGTGACACGCCCTGGGACACGCCCGTGTCGGAGGCCGTGTCCCAGGCTCGACGATCGTCGACTATCAATCGTCGAATAACCTGAACACGCCCTGGGACACGCCCGTGTCCCAGGCCGTGTACCCCCGACACGCCCTGGGACACGCCCGTGTCCCAGGCCGTGTCTAATAGCCTCCAACCCAAAACTGTTTGCAAACACATTTTGAGATTTTTGGGGTGTTACACGACATCTAGGGAAAATTAATGCGTTATGGTCACACCGACCTAAACGTCATTTTTAATGTTGCATTAGATATTGATAAGCACAACGTTCATAAAAATAAGTCTCGCTCGTTTCAGAAGAGAAAGTCCATCTTAGGACAACCTCCTACTTCCACCTATAAGGATAAGGGGAAGTTTCGGTCCACTGACTCAAACTCCATAGTCATGACTGCCAGGAATAGTAGAAACCCTACGGGTGAGAGAGTCCCTGTAGGAAGGGTTAGCAAAACGAATGCTACCTTTTTTGCTTGTGGGATTCAGGTTCATTACGCTAGTGAGTGTCCTACTAAGCCCAAGCCCTTAGCCCTCTTAGATTCCACTTGTGAGTCTGATGACCTTATATATGAGGCAGGAGAAGATAGCGAGTCAGAAGGTGTATCGAGTGATATAGAGGATGATTCTCATATGATGGTCATGCGGTGTATTCTGGCTACTCCACGTGCTTTAGATGACTGGAATAGGACGAATATCTTTTCGTTAAATTTTAAGAGTGGAGAGAAGTGGTGTAAGTTGATCATAGACAGTGGTAGCTGTATGAACATAATTTCTGAAAATGCGGTGACCCGAATGTCATTAGCTACTGAGCCGCACCCTCACCCTTATAAGGTGGCATGGGTAAATAAAACATCTCTCCCGTTGTCGAAGCATTGTTTGGTACCCCTTACCATCAAGGCTTATTCTGAAAAGGTTTGGTGTGACGTCATCCCTATGTTTGCTTGACATGTCTTACTTGGACGCCCATGACTTTATGGCCATGATGTTACTCATCTAGGGCGAGCTAACACCCATGAGTTTAAATTTAATGGCAAGAACATTATTTTTAAACCCACTCCGCCTAAAGATCCATCAGTTTCTTCCAAAGACACTATTGTACATGTAGAGAAGAAAACATTAAGCTTGATAGGTAAGAAGGAGTTTGAGCGTGAGTCTTTTATAGATGGTGTCATATATGTGCTAGTTTGTTTGCAAATCAAGGAAGATAGCTCCTCTTTCGAGAACTTACTGCTAACGTTGAAGACCCTATTAGAGGAATTTAAGGATGTCTGCCTAAATGATTTACCGCATGAGTTACCCCCCATGCGGGACATTCAACACGAGATTGATTTCATTTCGGGTTTCTCGTTGCCAAATCTTCCCCATTATCGATTAAACCCCTCAACACACTTAGAGTTGCAAAAATTAATTTTGGATTTGCTAAGTAAGAGGTTCATTCATCATAGTAAGAGTCCTTGTGTTGTACCCACATTATTGGTCCATAAGAAAGATGGTTCTTATAGGATGTGTGTAGATTATAGGACCATCAATAAAATAACTATTAAATATAGGTTTCCCATCCCTTGTTTGGACGACTTATTGCACATGTTAGCAGGTGCCACGATTTTTTCTAAAGTTGATCTTAAGAGTGGCTACCATCAAATCAAGATTAGGGAGGGAGATGAGTGGAAGACGACATTTAAATCAAAGGACGAACTTTATGAGTGGTTGGTGCTCAGGGAAGGGCTCACTAATGGCCTGAGTACATTTTCGAGGTTGATGAACTTAGTGTTCAAGCCTTATTTAGGAAAATTTGTAGTTATTTACTTTGATGATATCCTAGTCTTTAGCTCCTCACCGAACGATCATGAGTCTCACTTGAGGACTGTACTTACCACGTTGCGATCAGAGAAATTATTTGTTAATCTAAAAAATGCATGTTTAATGTTCCATCTGTGGAGTTGCTAGGTTATATAGTAAGTTCGAGGGCATCCATGTTGACCCTAAGAAGGTCCAAGCCATTAAGGATTGGCCGTAACAAACCAATATACGGGATGTTCAGAGTTTTCACGGATTAGCTACTTTTTACCGCCTATTTATCAGGGATTTTAGTAGTATCATGACACCAATCACGGAGTGCATGAAGATGGGTGATTTTACGTGGACCAAATAAGCCGCCAAAGCATTTGAAATAATTAAATCCCGAATGTCGGAAGCTCCTCTTTTACGATTACTAGATTTTAATAAAGTTTTTTAATTGTCCTGTGATGCATCTGGAGTCATTATTAGTGGTGTCTTGTGTCAAGAGGGACATCTTGTTGGATACTTTAGTGAGAAACTCTCGGGACCGAAATTAAATTATTCTAATAATGACAGAGATTTTTATGCGGTTATTCGGTGTCTATAGTATTGGAGACATTATTTGATCTCTAAGGAATTTGTTATTCAATCCGACCACGAGGCGTTGAGGTTTATTAATTCCCAAAATAAAGTTAGCCCAAGGCATGCTAAATGGGTCTCCTATCTTCAGGAGTACACTTTTATAATTAAACATCTTAAGGGAACTCTTAATCATGTGCCGGATGCTCTTAGTCGTGTCTCCTTATTGGTGTCTACGCTATAGGTAAAAGTGATTGGTTTTGATAGAATAAAGGATGAGTACGTTAATTTCCCGAATTTCAAGGACATCTATTATTCCACTCAAAACAACTCTCCCACTACCATTTCAGCATATTATATATTGGATGGTTATTTATTTAAACATTTGAAGCTTTGTATTCCTCGTTCTTCCCTTCGGCATTTCATTGTATGGGAGTTACATAGTGGTGGTCTAGGTGGACATTTCGGGCGTGATAAGACCATTACGTTAGTAGAAGATAAGTTCCACTGGCCAGGCCTTAAATCTACGGTTAATAAAATTGTGGGAACTTGTCACGCGTGTCAATTAGCAAAAGGTAATAAAACGAATGCGGGACTTTACCCCTCTTTTGATTCCTTCCATTCCCTTGGAAGATGTTAGTATGGATTTTATTCTAGGCCTACCAGTCACGTTTAGACGTCATTATTCCATTCTAGTGGTAGTAGATCGATTTTATAAAATGGCTTATTTTATTGCATGTAGTACGACCAATGATGCATCACATGTAGCAAAACTATTCTTTAAGGAAGTTGTTGGCCATAGGGGAGTTTCAAAAACTATAGTGACCGATAGGGATTTAAAATTTACTAATTATTTTTTGAAGACCCTGTGGAGGATTATGGGCACCAAACTATTTGAAAGTCCACCTAGTGTCAACTACCTTCACCTATGGGGGGGGGGGGGAATAGGTGTCTTTGCAGCGTGTTAGCGGAATTGAAATTATACCTGCACAAGAAAATAAAACAACAAAGCACAGAGAGGACACAGGCAATTTATAGTGGTTCCCCGATTTGGGTACGTCCACTTTCCCCCTTCGACCTATCTCCCAACCAGGGACGACTCGGTCACTTCACCAACAGGATTGAAATCCAATCCTTGCACTAACGGAAGGAACCCTTCCACACGTAGGAGTCACCACTCCCACAACACGGGTTGCACCCACCCCTTACAACTAGAGACCAATCGGTCCTTTACAAAGAAATTGAAACTAGCTTGTAAGAAATACAAACGACGTTTGGAGACTAAGATGTCCCTCTTCGTTTGACGACATGTTCTTGATGTCAACGAAGAGTCCACAACCCTAGATCTCACTTGGATTGAATCTTCCCGAAACCGGCGGAGGCTTGGAGTGGCGGCAAGGTTCTCGGAATAACCTGCGGCGACGGAGAGCTGCTGCTGTGCTATCTTGATTCAAACTTCGTAGCTAGGGAGGCAAGGTCTTCCAACGGTCACACCAGGATCGGTCGTCTCGATCGATTCGGAAGGGGAAGGTTTTTCCCGATCAACGAATCAAGAGACAAGGGATCTCTAGTTAGACGCGTGAGACGCTATGCTAACCTAAGCTTCTGTCGCCGGTGATCTGGAAGAACTTGAGATCAATAGCAGCGACTACTGCACGAACGGCAGAGACGATCGGCGGAGCAAGATCGGGGATTTAGGGCTCGACGGCGGCTCGTCCTTTTTGAATTTTCGTTTTTTCGTGTGTGTCCTGTTCATACATACGGGGTATATATATATTAGGTCAAGAGATGACCGTTGTGGGTCCCACCCAAGTAAAGACCAAAGTCTGGTTCAAACAGCTGCAGGTAACGTGGACCGGTCCAGAAATTCCTGAAAATTTGCCAAGTCAAAATCGGCGAGAATCGAAGGTGATTCTCGACGAATCGGCGAGAATCACCTACGATTCTCGCCGAATTCTACTTGGTGAATTCAGGCAACATAGGTTGTAGGGGCCGGGGAGAATCGGTGGGAATCACTTTTGATTCTCACCGAATCGTCGAGAATGCAAGGTCATTCTCGACGAATCGGTGAGAATCATAAGTGATTCTCGACGATTCTGCCTTGGATAATTTTCCAGTCTGTGTCAAGACAGCCGGCCCAACTCGGCCAACCTCGGCGAGAATCACTAGTGATTCTCGACGAATCGGCGAGAATCACCTAGTGATTCTCGACGATATATACTTAGACGATTTTCGTCTTTCGACCCATGAGCTGGTCTTTGGCCCATCCTTGCTCCTTGTCTGCTCTTGCTTTATCATAGCCCTGTACTTAAAATTAAGTACACCCCAATAGAGAGAGTACACGTAGGCCAACACACTGATCTGCTCAACGAGGGATTACGTTGCACAGACCCGTGTATATTGACCCACTGCACCCTGACATTGGTGTGTACTTAGCGTGGAATAACTGCAAGCACAACTAAAAAATATTTCATCAAATACATTGTCTATTTACCTTGGCTTGCACAGGGGCTTCTTCAAATCAGGTACATTGTGGATGCAATACCCAACAATCTCCCCCTATTTGAAGAAGCCTAAACCCTACAAGCTAAGGTGAATAGAGCATATAGGAATGAAAAACCGAAACTTAAAAGTGAGGTGATAGGGATATGCATTACCAGTTACTTGAGAGCAAACTAGAACATTGAGCTACCTTAGCCTTAGCCGAGAGGGTAATCTCCCCCTTTTTCGGCTTCTGCAAATCTGGGTTTGGTGCACCTGACACCATGCTCCCCCTCAGTTCGTGCACTTATGTTTTCACTTGAGTTTCTGGCAGATGCTCCCCCTAGATGCACGAGCCAGGAGCGTCTGGAGACTTCATTCCTCATAGTTGAGCATCCCCAATTCAGTTTTGAAGAGACTGAACTTGGCCTCGTCTAGGGGCTTTGTGAAAATATCTGCAATCTGCTTGTCCGTGGGGATATAACAGAGAGAGATGTCCTTGTTCTCCACGTGCTCCCGAATGAAATGGTAACGCACTTCAATATGCTTCGTTCTGCTGTGCGATACCGGATTGTTGGCAATAGCAATTGCACTGGAGGAGTCGCAGTACATCGACACTTCCTTGAACTGGAGATCATAGTCTGCTAACTGGTTCCGTATCCATAGGAGTTGTGCGCAACAGCTTCCTGCCGAGATGTACTCAGACTCTGCTGTGGAGGTTGCGACACAATTTTGCTTCTTGCTGTTCCAGGAGATAAGCCTTCTTCCGAGGAATTGGCACGTCCCGGAGGTGCTTTTCCTGTCATCCCTACTCCCTACAAAATCAGCATCTGAAAAACCTATTAGCTCGACATCATTGTTTCTCGGGTACCACAAGCCAAGATTGGGAGTACCTTTAAGGTATCTAAGAATTCTCTTTGCAGCGACATAATGAGATTCCTTAGTGTTCACCTGATATCTGGCACAAACACATGTGGAGAACATGATATCCGGTCTACTGGCAGTAAGGTAGAGCAGGGATCCAATGATGCTTCTGTATTTGGTTTCATCGAAAGGTTTACCTTTCTCATCCTTATCCAGAGACATAGTGGATCCCATTGGAGTCCTCATAGAGGTTGCATTCTCCATTCCGAATTTCTTGAGGAGTTCATTTGTGAACTTCGTCTGAGAGATGAAGATTCCTTCCTCAGACTGTTTCACTTGAAGTCCCAAGAAATACTTCAACTCCCCCATACTGCTCATTTCAAACTTTCCTTGCATAAGTTTGGAAAACTTTTTGCAAAGATTGTTGTCAGTTGAGCCGAATATAATGTCGTCAACATAGATTTGCACCAGCAAAATCTTGCCTTTGACTTCCCTGAGAAACAATGTCTTGTCTATTTTTCCTCTAGAGAACTTGTTCTCAAGAAGAAAACTAGACAATGTCTCATACCAAGCTCGAGGAGCTTGTTTTAAGCCATATAGCGCTTTATTAAGAAAATATACATGATTAGGATAAGTAGGATTGACAAAACCTGGAGGTTGAGCGACGTATACTTCTTCTTTCAAATCTCCATTCAAGAAAGCCGATTTTACGTCCATCTGATAAACTGTGAATCCTTTGTGGGAGGCATAGGCTAGGAATAGCCGTATTGCTTCGAGCCGTGCAACTGGTGCAAACGTCTGGTCAAAATCAATCCCCTCCTCCTGTCGGTAACCTTGAGCCACTAGTCTGGCCTTGTTCTTTATGATGACACCATGTTCATCCAGTTTGTTTCTGAAGATCCACTTGGTGCCAATCACATTCTGCTTTTGTGGTCTGGGCACAAGCGTCCAAACGTTGCATCTTTCGAACTGATGCAATTCATCTTGCATGGCCAAAATCCATGCAGCATCTTTGTTCGCCTCGTCGAACTTCTTTGGCTCAACCTGTGACAGGAAGCTAAGATGCAAAATCTCGTTAATAGTACCTCGGCGAGTTCTGACTCCGTCACGAGGATCTCCGATGATCTGATCTCTTGGATGATCCCTCACGTGTCTGAGCTGAAGAAGTCTGGCATCAGGAGCTTCGACTACTTCATGGGCATCTCCTTCTTCTAAAGGATTTGCTCCATTTAGAGTTTCAACCTCTCCGATCTGCGTAGAAGTGGACACCTTGACGAATGTTAGAGTTGCATCTTTCTCGGGCTCATCCAGTTGCAACCGTTCGAGTCTGGCATCTGCATCTTCAGGAAGAGGACTAGAAGTCTTGCCAGTAAGCAAGCTTCCTTCATCAAATACAACATTTATTGACTCCTCTACCACTAGGGATTTCTTGTTGAAAACTCTATACACCCGGCTGCGGCTACTATAGCCCATGAATATGCCTTCGAAGCATTTTTCACCAAACTTAGTACGCGGGTACTTCCCGTTATTCAGTACATAACATTTGCAGCCAAAGATCCTCAGGTAGGACATGGTTGGTTTCTTGCCTTTCAGTAGCTCATAGGGAGTCTTACGATGGCTTTTGTTAATCAACGCCCGGTTTTGTACATGACAAGCCGTATTGACATCCTCGGCCCAGAAGTATTCCGGGAGAGAATCTTCATTCAACATTGTCGTGCACGCCTCAATGAGTATTCTATTTCTCCTCTCCGCCACCCCGTTCTGTTGAGGAGTGCGAGGGGAGGAGAACTCATGAAAGATACCAAGTTCTTCACAGAACTCTGTCATAGCCCCAGACTCAAACTCTGTTCCGTGGTCACTTCTGATTTTGACCACCGAGCAGTTGAGTTCGTTCTGTATCTGCTTGACAAAATTGGTGAAGATGTCAAACGTATCAGACTTGCGTTTTAAAAAGAACACCCACGTAAACCGAGAGTGATCATCTACAATCACTAGCGTATACGACTTCCCTCCTAAGCTATGAACTTGCATAGGACCAAACAAGTCCATGTGCAGAAGATAAAGACATCTGGAGGAATCTTTGTCTGGGATGCCCTTAAAGGTAGCCCGAGTTTGCTTGCCCATCTGACATGCAGGACATGGGCTATCTTTAATGCACTTAATAATGGGAGCATCCCTTACTAAGTCTTTGGAAAACAGCATATTAATTGTCTTGTAATTAATGTGTGCCAATCTCTTGTGCCATTGTTCACAGAGAGATGCACTGCCTTTTGCTACTAGGCATACGGGGGTGGAAGAATCTAGACTGAGAAAATCTAAACAGAAAATATTTCGGCTCCTAATGCCAGTTAATACTGTCTCCGAAGAGGCACATGATATTATCAGGCATTTATCCTTGCAGAACTTAACGTCATACCCTTTATCACATAACTGGCTTACGCTGATCAGATTATGATTTAACCCTTCAATATAAGCTACGTCAGAGATAGAGAGTATATCGTTGGAAATCATACCGTAACCTCTGGTGACTCCCCGATCAGATCCCCCAAAGATGACTTTGGGTCCATTCTCGACTGGAGAGTACTCCCGCAGCAGGCTTCTTGTCCCAGTCATATGACGGGAGCATCCACTGTCCAAATACCAAATGTGAGTTTTGTTGGCCTTTGGACATCCCTGCAAAACAGAATTAATTTTCCTTAGGAACCCAATCGACCTTGGGTCCTAGATTCCTTGTTAGCATACTCCCCCTCGATTGGTTAACTCTACGAGTGGTCGGCCTCGCATTGCTAACATAAGGAGTCTCGTTATACCTTGGATTAAACCAACAATCCATGGCAAAGTGACCAACTTTGCCACAGCACCAGCAGTCAAACCTGTTATACTTCCTCTTGGGCGCCTGCTTTACCCTTGAAACGTGGGGTTCAGCTGGGGCCGAAGACCAGGAGGTGGAGGCAACATGATGACCACAGTCACATGACTTCTTCACCTCTTGGCTTTTCAGTATAACAGGCTTGGCTTTAGGTGCCTGCTTCCTATTATGGCCGCTAGAGAATTGATCATAATTTCCCAAGTGGATTTCCTCATAAGGTGCCTTGAATACACTCTCACTGAAGTTACGGGGAAAGGTCCACCCATCATATCGGCTCTTCGGCTTTGCAGCCGAGGGCCTGAAGTGATGCCCATATGTTGACTCAAAGTCATGTTGGTTACAAGGAAAGCTAGGCTTTCTGAACTCAACAGGGCTGAGTGGGGCCTTTCCTTTCTCATCAGCAGAGGCTTTCTTGGCAGCCTTAATCTTCCTCCTGTTCCTGTTTCTCCTGGATGAGGAACTAGATACCCCAACATGCCCCAGGCCAGCTCCTTTGGCTTGAGCAGAGAAGGTATCAACTAATGGAAGAACAGTTTTTGGCATAGAGAAGCTCTTGACGATCTTCCTTTCTGCCGTAAGTAGTTCTTCCAACTTGTCGACTTCCTCCTGCTTAAGATCAAGGAGCTTAAGAGACTCTGAATGCTTTGAAGTCAGGTCCAAGTGCTCCTGTCTGAGGGAGATCAAACTGGTGATCTCTTCCCTCAGGGATACACTCTCACCTTTAAGGAATTTGACTTCCTTTTTCTCCGCCTTCAGTTTCTTTCGACATTTCAGGAATGTATTGAGCAGAAGCTCATACTTTTCGAGGAGCTCAGCTTCAAGGGCAGAAGGGCTATCCTCAGGGTCATCATCCTGAGACTCAGGATCAGAGTCAGAGTCGGAGAGGGGGGTGTGAGCTTTTACCTTCCCAGTAAATGGGGGGCATTCTCCTTCTGAGTCAGAACGACTCATTAGCCCAAAGTAGGCTTCCTCATCATCGCTGGTGTCTGACGTGTCAGATTCACTCAGCGTCTTTGGCTTCTTTGCGATGTAACTCCTCTCCTTCTTCTTGTCTTTTGAGGACCTGTGCTCCTCTCCCTTTCCCTTTTCCCTCTTGCCTTGATGGCAATCGGCAACGACGTGTCCTGGCTTGTTGCAACCAAAGCATATAATGTCAGAAGAGCGGTGTTTGTTCGGTTTGGAAACATACCTGTCAGAGGAATAGTTCTTCTTCTGATCCCTTGAGGAGGAGCCGTTTCTCTTTCTCTGATTCCTCAGCTTGAGGAACTTCTTGAATTCCCGTGTGATAAGGGATAAATCTTCCTCAGATAACTCTGAGTCGGAGGAGCTTGTCTCAGAGTCTTCCTCCTCATCCCTCTTCCACGCACGGGAAGAAGCGACACCCTTGCCCTTTCTGGATTGAATGGCTTTCAGTGCCACCGTCTTTTCCTTGGTCGCGGCTTTCTCTGCTTCCTCTTCAGCCTTCCTTGTGTTCAACTGAAGCTCATAGGACATGAGCTTCCCGAACAGAATCTGTGGATCAGTTTCCGCAAGTCTGCCAAACTCGCGGATGGCACAGATCTTTGTGTCCCATTCCTTAGTGAGGGACCTAAGGAACCTATCATTGAGTTCACCGTCAGTGAACACTCTTCCATATCCTTTGAGTGCATTGACGATCTTGAGGAAGTTTTCGAAGGTGACTCCGATCTCCTCCTTTGGCCCTTGTCTGAAGGCCTCATATTTCTGATTGAGGAGGGATCTCCGATCGTCCCTCACTTCATCTGTGCCCTCCATTAGGACAATCAGACAGCTTCAGAGATCCTTGGCTGTCCTGCAGTTGCTGAAGTTCTGCATCATAGAGTCGTCAACTGCGCTCACCAAGATGTTCTGAGCTTTCTTGTCGAGTCCGAACAGCACCATTTCGTCCTTGTCCATATCCGAAAGTTTCTTGGGTACTTTCTTGGTAGGATCAATTGTGGAGGCCTTAGTGGGAATGTAAGGTCCCTCCTCCACTATCATGAAGAGCCGGGGGTCGACTGCTTCCATGTAGAATCTGATTCTTTCCTTCCAGATGGAAAAGTTCAGTCTGGTGCATACTGGGATTTTGCCGGAGTGCTTGAGTCCGTCCATGGAAGATATCTGACTGCTTCTTGACACTGGTGGCAGGATTCTACTCAAGGTGTGAACCTTTTTGATGAGGTACCTCCCTCTGATACCACTTGAAAGTCCACCTAGTGTCAACTACCTTCACCTAGGGGGGGGGGGAATAGGTGTCTTTGCAGCGTGTTAGCGGAATTGAAATTATACCTGCACAAGAAAATAAAACAACAAAGCACAGAGAGGACACAAGCAATTTATAGTGGTTCCCCGATTTGGGTACGTCCACTTTCCCCCTTCGACCTATCTCCCAACCAGGGACGACTCGGTCACTTCACCAACAGGATTGAAATCCAATCCTTGCACTAACGGAAGGAACCCTTCCACACGTAGGAGTCACCACTCCCACAACACGGGTTGCACCCACCCCTTACAACTAGAGACCAATCGGTCCTTTACAAAGAAATTGAAACTAGCTTGTAAGAAATACAAATGACGTTTGGAGACTAAGATGTCCCTCTTCGTTTGACGACGTGTTCTTGATGTCAACGAAGAGTCCACAACCCTAGATCTCACTTGGATTGAATCTTCCCGAAACCGGCGGAGGCTTGGAGTGGCGGTAAGGTTCTCGGAATAACCGGCGGCGACGGAGAGCTGCTGCTGTGCTATCTTGATTCAATCTTCGTAGCTAGGGAGGCAAGGTCTTCCAACAGTCACACCAGGATCGGTCGTCTCGATCGATTCGGAAGGGGAAGGTTTTTCCCGATCAACGAATCAAGAGACAAGGGATCTCTAGTTAGACGCATGAGACGCTATGCTAACCTAAGCTTCTGTCGCCGGTGATCTGGAAGAACTTGAGATCAACAGCAGCGACTACTGCACGAACGGCGGAGATGATCGGCGGAGCAAGATCGGGGATTTAGGGCTCGACGGCGGCTCGTCCTTTTTGAATTTTCGTTTTTTCGTGTGTGTCCTGTTCATACATACGGGGTATATATATATTAGGTCAAGAGATGACCGTTGTGGGTCCCACCCAAGTAAAGACCAAAGTCCGGTTCAAACAGCTGCAGGTAACGTGGACCGGTCCAGAAATTCTTGAAAATTTGCCAAGTCAAAATCGGCGAGAATCGAAGGTGATTCTCGACGAATCGGCGAGAATCACCTACGATTCTCGCCGAATTCTACTTGGTGAATTCAGGCAACATAGGTTGTAGGGGCCGGGGAGAATTGGTGGGAATCACTTTTGATTCTCACCGAATCGTCGAGAATGCAAGGTCATTCTCGACGAATCGGTGAGAATCATAAGTGATTCTCGACAATTCTGCCTTGGATAATTTTCCTGTCTGTGTCAAGACAGCCGGCCCAACCCGGCGAGAATCAACTAGTGATTCTCGACGACTCGTGGAGAATCACTAGTGATTCTCGACGAATCGGCGAGAATCACCTAGTGATTCTCGACGATATATACTTAGACGATTTTCGTCTTTCGACCCGTGAGCTGGTCTTTGGCCCATCCTTGCTCCTTGTCTGCTCTTGCTTTATCATAGCCCTGTACTTGAAATTAAGTACACCCCAATAGAGAGAGTACACGTAGGCCAACACACTGATCTGCTCAACGAGGGATTACGTTGCACAGACCCGTGTATATTGACCCACTGCACCCTGACATTGGTGTGTACTTAGCGTGGAATAACTGCAAGCACAACTAAAAAATATTTCATCAAATACATTGTCTATTTACCTTGGCTTGCACAGGGGCTTCTTCAAATCAGGTACATTGTGGATGCAATACCCAACACTATTGTTTTCTTTGGCCTACCTTCCACAGACGAATGGGCAAACTAAAGTGGTAAACATAAGTTTGGGTAGTTTTCTACGTTGTCTTATGGGTGACCATAAGGATATGTGGGACCTAATCCTTCCTCATGCTCAGTTAGCATATAATAACTCGAAAATAGGTCCACAGGTTTATCACCGAATGAGATCGTGCACGGATATAAAGCACCAGTGCCACTTGACTTGATTTTGTTATCGCCATATTATAAGTCAAGTCAATTTGCACAGGATTTTGCCTCTCATATTCATAATTTGCATAAACACATTAATGAAGTGCTAACCACACAATATGCATCTTATCAAGCTCATGCTAACGTACATAAAAGAGAGTCTCACTTTAAGGTTGGCGATTTAGTCTTGGTGCGTCTCGTCCCTGAACGGATGTCTTCGGACACTATAAAAAAGTTGGCGAATCGGTGAGCTGGACCTTTTCGGATTTTAAAGAAATTAGGAGAAAACGAATATCCTTTGGAGTTACACATTGATTGGGGTATTTCCCCTATTTTTAATGTTTTTGATTTAACGCCATATGTTTCTCCACCACGTGAATTATCTAACTGTTCGTTTAGACCCACTGCATTTTCTAATGGGTTGGGGGTGAGTTTGTTTCTGGATCGCTGTCTCCATCGGTCTCCAATGGAGGTACGTTTACTGTTCATGAAAATACTTGTCCTCCTTTATTGCCTAATGCTTTTCCTAGGTTCCCCAGGACCAATTTTTTGCCAGACAAGATCATCAAGAATGAAGTGCTTTCCTCTCCAAGTGGTGATGCTCGCCGCTATTTGATTCGATTGCGTGATCGTCCGGCCTCCGATGACTCTTCGCTTCTTGAATCGGAGGTGGCTCTTTTGGATGATGCTCTTCTGTGCCGGTACCTTCGGGACAACTCATCGGTGATGAGTACTTTCGAGCGGGGGAGGATTGATGGAGACGGCGACCCCCGACATGTTGAAGATGATGAAGTCATGCTCGCGGAAGATCCTTCTCCATCTCCAACAAAAGACTTGCGGTGCCGCGGTGACCTTGTGGAGCGACGCTACAATCTCTGCCCTCGACGCAAGACAACATCTTAATTTTTATTTTTTATTTATATGTTATTTTCTGAGCATTTCTATTTCATGTATTGTTTTAAATTATGGTGTGTGTTATCTTTTTATATTTGGGCTGCATGTAGCCAAACACTTGGATGTAAGCCTATATAAGGTCATGATGTATTTATTTTCATTTTAAGTTGAATGATAAGAGAAAATTAAAATCCTAATCCTCCTTTTTGATATTTCCCTCCTCCTCCTCCTTCAAAGAATTCAGTCATAGCCTCTCTCCCCTCTCCAAGCTGCCGGCCCTATTTCCTCATCTCCCTCAAGTGCTCGGCAACCTCCTCTCTTAGCCGCCACCCTCTTGTTCCTCACAGTTTTCTCTTCTCGCCCACTCCAGCCCTCTCTCTCTCTCTCAAAACAGATCACCCCCTCAAGCCGCCACTATTTATCTCTCCCCAAAAATACAAAACTCTCGGCCACCTCTAGCCAAACCTGACCACCCTACACCATAACAAAATCCGACCACCCTCCATTAAAGTGAGGGATAGATCTAACTTAACTCTAGAGGGGGGGTGAATAGAATATTTTAAAAATTATTAACTTGTTTTTATAGCGGATTAAAGTAGGTGATATATATAAATGAAAAATAAAAATCACAGCACACAAATAAAACAAGTAAAGGCAATCTAGACGACACAAGAAAATTATAGTGGTACCCCAAAAAACCTGGGTACATCCACTCTTCTACCACCCTAGTAGAAATCCACTACAGGTTATTGCTCAGGTGCCCAACCACCACAGGTTTTCGCTCTGGTGTCCTGTCACCAGAAGATCTATTTTTCTTAGGGTGATCTAGCAACCCTTTGAGCTTTTGATCAGGTGCCCAAAAACCAATCCCAAGTCATTTGATCAGGTGACTTGTAAACCAAAAGGTTAACTTTTGAAGGGAGTTAAAACCCTGTACACAGTGAAAGAAAAATGAAAATGATTTTATCTTCTCCGTCTCAAATCTCTGAGAAGACTAGTGGATTGTTGATGATGTCAAAGCTCCCCCTGAGTTGTGTAGATGATCAGGAGATGGAAGCTTTGCTTCAGGGTGTAGGCCTTCAAAGTTGATGTTGCTCTTCAGCAAAACATTCAGATTGATCTTTGATTTGTTGTCTCTTGAAAGCTTGAAGCAAATGATGAAGAACTCTGTATGTAAAACTATATTTGTTCTTCACTTATTTTCTGTACTCTATTCTACATTCATTCTTCATCTGCAATTTTATGAAGGACTATATATATAATAGCAGATTTCAAACCTTTGAATTTTAAAATCTTTCCTTAAAATTGTCTGCATAATCTCTAGGAGTTGAAACGACTCGATTTGTCTTGAATGCATTTCCATAACTGTCCCGGTAATTTGGTATGGTAATAACTCTTTGTAATCCATAATTATTGTTGCCTGGTAACAGATATATTCATTGGGAATATAATGCATTAATTATCAGAGTATTACTTAAATGAATTAATTTGAAATCGATCTGTCATTAGTTGAACTAAAAAACTGCAGAGAATTAGTCGAACATAACCTGGAAGGAGTTAAGTCGAACTAAGCAAATTTTCATCATCCTGAGCTCCAAGTTCGTCGAGCTGATAAATCTCTTTCGTCAAGATGAGCACCAAGATCATTGAAATGAATAATTCACTTCTTCAATCTAAGCTCCAAGTTCATCGAACTGAGTAAGTCCTTCGTCGAGCTGAACTCCAAAGTTGAGAAAGCAGTTCGTCGACGTCATCTTGACTTTCGTCGAGCTCAACTCAGAGAAGGAACTCTGAGTTCGTCGATCTGAGATCGACGATCGTCGAACTTTTTTCAGCTTTCATCGAACGACTTTTTCTACATACTTTTAACTACTTTTTCTCTAAAGTCTTTTGTCTCTGAAGTCTTCTGAAGGTAGGTTCCAACAATATAACATCATGTGACTTATCTTGACCCTGGAAACATCCTATGACCCTAAAATATACATGTTGGGTCATCTAATCAATCCAAATAGTGATACTAGCCCAAATCACAAGTAGGGTTCCAACAATCTCCCCCTATTTGGGTGAGGAAACTATAAAAACAAAGAAAATCACAAAGCAAGAAAGTATCTGACAGAATTATAAATTATTCAGCAGATATGAACAAATGTGCCTTGTGAGTATATTACAACAATAATAAAGCTTAAAAAGCATAAGCAAAGAATTATGAATCCTTCTGTGAAGCTGTAGAAGAAAAATATGAAGTAGGTTTAGTGAAAATCACTTTTCTGGTAGGGTCTTCTGCTTCTCTCTGTGTCATCTTCATGTCTTCAGAACAAAGAATCTTCACAGAAGTGGCTCTAGGAACAACTGCCTCTGGATGCAAAGACATATATTGGTCAATATTAAATAGATTTCCCTTTGCATACCTGTCTATCTCTTTCTATCTGTAGTGAGACATTGTTGAGAATTGGGATGTATCCTTCCCTTCTTCTCTGGCTTTCCTGATCTGAGAAAGAGCTACAATCTCATTGAACCTGGCCATTCTGAAGTTGGGATCCATCACTGGATCATAGGCAAGAGATGGTGGCCTTTCTTGAGTTGAATGCTGATGGCTTCTCTAGCTGTTGTGAGACTCAAACCTTGAAGGTCTATCCTATTCCTAATGAAAATGTCTGGATTGCTGAGAAGTTGTAGACCTTTTAGATGAAGAGAGATTTCCTACCAAACCAGCTGCTGGAGGAGGATGAGGAGGAAGACCTCTCCTAGATTGTGGAGGTGGAGAGTATCTCCTACTCTTTTTTCTGGCTTTCTGCTGATTCTTAGAATATCTCATCCAGTGTGGAGTTTCTGGAGTGAGAGTAATCCCATGCAGGATGTAATATGGAATGTCAGCTGTAGAGGAAGTTTTAGAAACAACCTTAGATGGAGCCTTCTTCTTAAAATTCCTCTTATTGGAACCAAAATATTTTGAGTCCTCTGAATCTTCTGAATCATTATCATATTCATCAGCTGGTTGATCATATAGAGCATCAATCAATTTTAACAAATCAGCAGATATTCCTGTCTGAGCATGTGGCTATGTAACTATATCTTCTCTTTCAGCCTGTGGTTGTATGTCTATATCCTCTGTATCCATGTCCTGAAATATAATATCATCAAAATTGGGCATAGGGGATTCAGCCCAAGCAAAAGTTGGAGGGGAAAATACTTTCTCTATAAGATCTATTTTCTCAATAGCTGTTACAGTCTCAGGGACTGGATTATTACTGGGAGAAATAATTGCAAGACTGTTTTTAAGTTGTTCTAGAACTGAAGAGCTAATAGGATATGTATGACATACTATAGACTTATTAGAATTATTCTCAAAAACTGGAGAAAAACTGTTATGCAGAGTATCAAAAACTGATAATAAAGAAATCAAGTTGACTGTGGTATTAATAGAGACATCCCCAGCAGTAACAACTTTAGGAGTTTCTGCAACTGCTTCTTCAAATGTACTGAGCATCTCTATATCTTGAAAAATAACTGCTTCTGCTACTGGGACTGGAGCAAGAGCTGATGGAGCTTCTTCATTAGGCATCTCCCCCTGCCTAAATCCAGGGAACCTGAATCTAGGCCCTAAAAAGAAGGGACAATAAAGGAGGAGGCAAGTTGAGAAGATAGGGAAGTAATAAAAGCAATAATAGGAGATACTGATTCTTCTATTAGCTTTTTGAGGGTAGGAGTAATAAATTCAATAAGATTATTAGCAATAGAATAAAAATCCAAATACATAAACTCATAAGAGGTCTTATTTGATGTAGGTGGTGGATTTTGAGTGGAAGTAGATGTAATAGAAGGTTGATGACAGTTTGGACAGATTGTTAATGCTTGTGGAATTGAAGATGGAGGGATGATAGATGGGAGTTCATCTGGAATAAATTCCTGAACTGGTGAATGAGGGGGAGATGGAGGAGAGAGCATATTGAATGTAGGAAAAGAGGTAGAAGGAATGTCCTCAATAAGATGAGATGGTAGTGGTGATTGAGGAACTGGAGAATGTGGAGGTGATGGAATGTCTTCAATGACCATGGATGGTAGAGGTGATGGAGGAAGTTCCTCAGAAAAAAATAGGTTGTTGAGTAGGAGGAGATGACTGTTTGGGTGATGGAGGTGGAGGTGGTAAACGAGCAGGAGAGGGAGGAAGAGAAGGAACTTCTTCTGAGGTTGGAGGAGTTGCTGTAGGAGCCCTTATGTCCTTAGAAGGAGTCCTGGAAGAGGAAGCCCTGGAGGGCTTAGTGATGACCCTCTCCCATCTTCCAAAGAGGGCTGATGTGAGCCTCTTGGAAGCATTGATAAATATGGTCTGGGATACCAATAATTTTGGGCATTTGGCCTGCAGGAAGATGCCCAAAATCCTTCCATATACTGCATCCTTCTCATTCATCTTTTTCTTAATATAATCAAACAGAATTCCTCCCAAGTTAACTGACTTTTGATTCACCAAGGCACTCATCAACAAAAATTAGTGCCTGGTTATGTAATCATGAGCAGTGTGCTTGCCCAAGATTACCTTGCCCACAACATCAGCCAAAAACTTATATTCAAGAAAGAGATTTTTCTTCAACAAATGATTAGAGTTTCCCTGGGAGTGACCCATCCATTCTAACATTTCATCAAACTCAGCACTCGATAGTTCTATTTCATCTTCCCCATTAATTAAGCAAAAAACTTCAGTAAGAATTACTGGTGTAAGAGGAACCTGTTGTCCAGATATTTATCCAAGGATTGTGGAGGAGTCAGGAGTCCTTGCAGTATTGACCCATTCCTTTATCTCAGATATAGAAAGCTTTATCCTAGTTGTCATGAACTTCCTTAGTTGTTGAACCTCAAGCAACTGGAGAATGTCTTTACAAATCTGGTTAGAATGTTTGAAGGAATCAATATCAATATCAAAATCAGCATCAAACTTCATCCCAAAGAGAGTCTCCGCAGAAATCGCCATTGTTGTCCTGCAAAGAGAAAAGATCAAGTGCAAGAGAACTGGAAAGCGCGGGATGGAGTTCGATGAAAACCTAATTATAAGTTTTCAGAAGATGAAAAGACGAACTCCGTCCAACGAAAAATAAAAACTTCGAACTCAGTTCGACAAAAAATCTCGCAAAGAAATAAAAGCGTCGATCTAAGTTTGAAGAGAAGAAAACATTTCGTCGTTCTCCGTTCGATGAATTTTTTTTGAAATAAACTTCGTCGATCTCCGTTCGATGAAAAGTTTCACAAAGGAAGGTTTGTCGATCTCCGTTCGACGAACACTCCATGAAGAGTTCACAGTTCGTCGATCTCCGTTCGATGAAAAATGGACAATTTGTCGACCACAGATAATGTTTCTTTTCATCTATGAGTTTGGTGAAAATATATGTCCTTTATAAATTAGTAGGGATAAAGACAAAATTAATTTTATTTTTGTCCACATTGTCTCTGATGAAATGATGCATTATCTCTATATGTTTTGTCCTACTATGATGCACTGGATTTTGTGCAATTGAAATTGCACTAGTATTATCACAAAATATGGTTTAATTATTTAAGTTGAAACCATAATACAGAAGTTGGTTTTGAATACACAAAATCTTTGAAAAGCAACTACCTGCTGCTATGTATTCAGCTTCAAAAGTTGAAGTTGACACAGATGTTTGCTTCTTGCAAAACCAGGACACAAGCCTATCACCAAGGAACTGACAAGTTCCTGATGTACTTTTTTTGTCAACTCTACATCTAGCAAAGTAAGTATCTGAGAATCCAGTTAATTCAATTTCTGACTCAGTAGGATACCAGAGTCCTAGATTAGATAACCCTTTATATATCTTTAAATTTTTTTTTAATAAAATAAGGTGAGATTCTTTAAGGTTGACTTGAAATCTAGCATAATTACAAGTAGCAAACATAATATCAGGCCTACTAGCTGTAAGATACAATAAGAACCCAACAATATCCCTATATGTTTTCTGATTAACTTGTTTGCCCTGTTCATCAGAATCAACTACAACATTGGAGGGTATGGGTGTTTTTATGGCTGAGGCATCTGACATCCAAAATCTTTTACGTAGCTCTTTAGCATATTTAGACTGCGATATAAAGATACCATCAGTGGTTTGCTTCACTTGTAGACCAAGGAAGTAGGATAGTTCACCCATGCTACTCATTTCAAACTTTGAATGCATCACGTTAGAAAATCTTTTGCACAGTTTGGACTCAGTAGAACCAAAGATTATATCATCTACATATATTTGTACTAGCAAAATTTTAGATTTATGATGTCTAATAAATAAAGTTATATCTACTATGCCTCTAATGAGCTTATGCGCTAAAAGAAAACTAGACAAGGTCTCATACCAAGCTCTTGGGGCTTGCTTTAGACCATAAAGGGCTTTATGCAGCTTAAAAACCTAAGAGGGATGAGTTGAAGAAAAAAAACATGGAGGTTGTTCAACATATACTTCCTCTTTAAGTTCTCCATTTAGAAAGGCACTTTTTACATCCATGTGATATACTTTGAAGTTCTGAAATGCAACATAAGCAAGAAAGATCCTGATAGCTTCAAGTCTTGCAACAGGAGCAAAGGTTTGATCATAATCAATGGCTTCTTCCAGTGAATATCCTTAGGCTACCAGCCTAGCTTTTTTTCTTACTATTACTCTTTGTGTTTTCAACTTGTTCCTGAAGAACCATTTAGTTCCAATGACTGGGTAGTCTTTGGGTCTTCGAACTAAATCCCAAACTCTACACCTCTCAAATTTATTGAGGTCCTTTTGCATTGCAATAATCAAGTAGGGATCTTGTTCTACATATTTAATGGATTGAGGCTGAATTTGAGAAATGAAGCAAACATGCATCTGATCTTGGTTGATTTGATGTCTTGTTTGCACACCAACTGATATATCTCCAATCACTTGAGATATAGGGTGATCTCTAAGTGTGACAAGATCAGAAGGTGGATTTGGTACATCAACAACTAGTGTAATTAATTCCTCTTGTGGAATTATATTTGCTGTTGTTGGTTCATAATATTCATCACGTTCTTCATCAATATGTGGAGAGAGATGCAAATTAACCTCTTGTTTAAGGTTTAAATCATCCAACTTCTCACATAGATAGAGTACCTGCAATGAGTTTATGGTAGAAGAATCCTTCTCCTTGTAAAACATATTAGCCTCATCAAAAGATACATGAACAGACTCTTCAAGTTTTAGTGTTGATTTATTAAAAACCCTATAAGCCTTTCTGACTTGGGAATATCCAAAGAAAATTCCCTCTGTAGATTTGGCTTCAAATTTTCTTAAGTGTTTCTTGTTATTATTATGAATATAACACTTGCATCCAAATACTTTAAAATAATCTACTTTAGGTTTCTTCCCTTTAAGTAATTCATAGGGGGTCTTACCATTAAGCTTATGAATTAGACTTCTATTCAGAAGATAATTTTTGTGGTTACTGTCTCTGCCCAAAAGGATAAGGGCAAGTAAGCATCTGCAAGTAATGCCCCATCAGATTCAATTTGGGTTCTATTTTTCCTTTCAGCTACCCCATTTTGTTGAGGAGTTCTAGGAGTAGAAAAATAATGTCTGATACCATCCTTCTCATAGAATTCTTTCATCAGAAGTGATTCAAACTTGGTGCCATGATCACTTCTGATTAATGCAACCTGAGTAGAGTACCCAATCTTGATGTTCCTAAGAAAGTCTGTAAGAACTTTAAAGTTATCTGACTTGTTTCTAAGAAAGAACACTCAAGTGATCTAGAGAAGTCATCAACAACAACTAGAGTGTATGACATTCCTCAAAAACTTTGTACAACAATAGGGCCAAAAAGGTCCATATGTAGCAAGTACAAAATCCTGGGTGAATCACTTTTACTAATGGATTTAAAACTATTTTTGGTTGCTTCTTTAATTGACAAGCCCTGCAGAGTTCTTCCTTCTTATAAGAACTAAAAGGCAGTCCTCTAATAAGGTTGTCCCTAGATAATTTAGCAATATTCCTAAGGTTTACATGACCTAATCTCTTGTGACATAATTCATTGGTTGAACTAATTTAATTAAATAAACAAATTTCTGAATTAGCAGATTTAAAATTTACAACATATATGTTGCCTTGTCTAATTCCAGTTAAAACAGATTTGTTGTCACTAGAAGTAATAATGCAAGAAGATTTATTGATTGATACCTGATAACCTTCATCACATAATTGACTTATGGATATTAGGTTATGCTTGAGACCACTTACATAAGCTACCTTCATGAAGGTAACTACTCCAACTTTGACATTTTCATAGCCTTTTGTTTGTCCATAGTTGGAGTCTCCAAATATTACTTTTGGTCTAAGATTTGACTTGAAGTCTGTTAGATTTGCTTTACTTCCATTAATATGTTTAGAGCACCCACTATCTAGATACCACTGTTCCTCTGTGGTAGGATAGTTCTTCACCTGCATAAAAAATAGGTTAGGAGTTCTTGACCTAGGTAACCTTGGGTCCTTGATTTCTTTCAAACTTATAACTAGAAATATAGGAAAATTCTGGCTGATTCTTATAACCTAGTGGATGAAATCTCCTAGGAGGAATGATTGACTGGGTAAAAGGATTAATAAAAGTTTTAGCTTGATTAAAAGTTTTAAAAGAATTAAAGTTTCTGTTAAAAAATTCTGGGTTCGATAAGTTAAAATAAGTTTATCGATCTGCGTTCGATGAATGGGTATGAATCGTCGAACTCCGTTCACAGAATGAAAATATTCATTCTCTGCGCCCCACATTCGTCGATCGCGGTTCGACGAACCATATTGAGATCGTCGAGCGCAGTTAGTAGAATAATTATACTGAAATTCTGGGTTCATAGTTCGTCGATCTGAGTTCGACAAATAATAGTTATTTCGTCTAGGTCGGTTCGACGAATTATGTTGAACATAATTTTTATGAAATTTTTTATTTTTATTTTGTTTAGTCTTATGAAAAACTTCAGTTTCTTTATTTACATCTTCTAATTTTTCTTTTCCTTTTTCAGAAACAAACATTACAAGAGTAGATAAAATGTTTTTCTGTAACAAAGGAGGCTGATTAGATGAAGCACGCAAGCCCAGTTTGCCATTTAACCGTGCATTTACTATACTTGTGATATTCATCAGTTTGATACTTCTCTCATTAAGGGATTCTTCAAACTCCTTAGCCTCAGATAATTTAGTTTTTAAGGATATTATTTGTTCTGAAGCATTGTCTAAATCATCTTTAAGTTTAATATTTTCAGAAAATAAATTATCATATTCAATTAATTTTTCTCTGAGAAGTTTAATTTCCTTCTCAGATTTGATTAAATCATTGCATAATAGTTTAAATTAAGTTTTGAATTATTCTGAAGTAAAATCAAAAGAAGAAATTACCAGATCTTCTTCTGATTCAGATTCAGCTTCAGAAATTTCAGCTTCAGAGTGGCTGCATGATGCATTAATTACCATCAAGCTGACCTCTCTTTCCTTAGCTTCTTCTTCATCCTCATTGGAGCTGGATGAAGATTCATCCTCAGATTCACTCCATGTTTCTGCAACAAATCCCCTCTCCTTCTTCTTGTGTTTGTTGGAGGAGGGCTTGTGAGTATATTTCTTAGAGTGCTTCTCCTTCTTCTTCTCTTTCTTCTAGTTCTCTGGACATTCTAGAAGTATATGTCCAGGTTTCCTGCACCCATAACAGACAATCTCTTTAGTAAGAGTCTTGTCATACCTTGGCTTATCATCATTTATGACTAATCTTCTACTGAAGTCCTTCCTTGTCATCTTGTAAAATCTCTTAGCCAAGAGAGTCATTAGTTCTTCATTGTCTGGAATGGCTTCTACTTCTTCAGTTGCTTTAAAAGCAATTCTTTGCTCTTTCCTTACTGAAGAAGAGGTTCTTTGTTCAGCTTCTCTGGTCATGATGAGCTGCTCATAAGATTTGATCTTGCGTAACAAGGTCTCTGTAGAGATTTCATTGAGGATTCTGGCTTCTTGGATTGGCCAGATCCTTGAATCTCATGTGCTAGGGGAGCACATAAGGATCTTTTCATTTATCTCTGTCAATATGATATTCTTGTCCAATGATTTCAGCTCATTGATATGAGGCTGAGTCTATTGTACATATCAGCAACTGATTCTGCTTCTTCCTTCTTGAAGTTCTCATACTGAGAGATCAGATGTGATCTCCTGTCTTTTCTTTCATCTACAAATCCTGCTACCATAGCATTGAGAGAATCCCAGATTGCCTTTGTTGAAGTGCATTCTGTAACTTTTTGGAATATGTCATCTAACATAGTCTGGGCCAAAATGTTCATTGCTTTGGCATTAACAATCTTGGCCTTCTTCTAAGCTTCAGTCCACTCTGGTAGCATAACTTCACTAGTGCTTGTAGTTGCCAGTAGTAGTGGTGGTCCTGTCAAAATAGAATTATAGATGTCCTCATCAATAGAATTCATGTAAAGTCTTATCCTTGCCTTCCAAAGTACAAACTTATTCAGATTGCACACTAGATGTCTGGTGTTTGAATACTCTTTATTTTGTGCCATGAGAAAAAGAATAAACTAGAGTAAATAAGATCTATCAAAGATCTTTTGGTTCAGGTGTTAGCCTGTGAAACCAAATAACCTGCCTCTTATACCAATTGAAAGTGAGGGATAGATCTAACTTAACTTTAGAGGGGGGGGGGTGAATAGAGTATTTTAATAATTATTTACTTATTTTTATAGCGGATTAAAGTAGGTGATATATATGTATATGAAAAATAAAAAACACAGTACACAAATAAAAAAGTAAAGACAATCCAGACGACACAAGGAATTTATAGTGGTTCCTCAAAAAACCTGGGTAAATCCACTCTTCTACCACCCTGGTAGGAATCCACTACAGGTTTTTGCTCAGGTGCCCTGCAACCACAGGTTTTTGCTCAGGTTCCCTATCACCAGAAGATCTATTTTTCTAAGGGAGATCGATCAACCCTTTGAGCTTTTGATCAGTTGCCCAAAAACCAATCTCAAGTCTTTTGATCAGGTGACTTGTGAACCAAAAGGTTAACTTTTTAAGGGAGTTAAAACCCTGTACATAGTGAAAGAAAAATGAAAACAATTTTGTCATCTCTGTCTCAAATCTCTGAGAAGACTAGTGGATTGTTGATGATGTCAAAGCTCCCCCTGAGTTGTGTAGATGATCAGGAGATGGAAGCTTTGCTTCAGGGTGTAGGCCTTTAAAGTTGATGTTGCTCTTCAGCAAAACATTCAGACTGATATTTTATTTATTGTCTCTTGAAAGCTTGAAGCAGATGATGAAGAACTTTGTATGTAAAACTGTATTTGTTCTTCACTTAATTTCTATACTCTATTCTACATTCATTCTTCATCTGTAATTTTATGAAGGAGTATATATATATATAATAGCATATTTCAAACCTTTGAATTTTAAAATCTTTCCTTGAAATTGTCTGCATAATCTCAAGGAGTTGGAATGGCTCAATTTGTCTTGAATGCATTTCCATAACTATCACAGTAATTTGGTATGGTAATAACTCTATGAAATCCATAATTAATGCTGCATGGTAACAGCTATATTCATTGGAAATATTATGCATTAATTATCAAAGTATTACTTAATTTAATTAATTTGAAATCGATCTGTCATTAGTTGAACTGAAAAACTGCAGAGAATTAGTCGAACGGAACCTGGAAGGAGTTAGTCGAACTCAGCAAATTTTCGTCGACCTGAGCTCCAAGTTCGTCGAGCTAATAACTCTCTTTCGTCGAGTTGAGCTCCAAGATCGTTGAACTGAATAATTTAATTCTTCAATCTGAGTTCCAAGCTCGTCGAACTGAGTAAGTCCTTCGTCGAGATGAACTTCAAAGTAGAGAAAGCAGTTCATCTACCTCAGCTTAACTTTCGTCGAGCTCAACTCAGAGAAGGAACTCTGAGTTAATCGATCTGAGATCGACGATCATCGAACTTAGTTCAGCTTTCGTTAAACGACTTTTCTGCATACTTTTAACTGCTTTTTCTCTAAAGTCTTCTGTCTCTGAATTCTTCTGAAGGTAGGTTCCAATAATCTAACATCATGTGACTGACCATGACCCTGGAAACATCCTATGACCCTAGACTATACATGTTGGGTCATCTAATCAATCTTAATAGTGATCCTTGTCCAAATCACAAGTAGGGTTCCAACACTCCACCATAACGCAAACCAACCACTCTCCTCCTTGCCACCAACCAACCCTCAAATATTTTTGGGTGGATTTCGGACAAGGCGTGAAGCGACAAAGGCGGACAAGGTTCCTCTCCATCCGGCAAGACTCCGACGGATCCGTTGATGAGCGATCCAAGTTAGTGAAATCGGAATCATCCATTCTGATTGGGGTAATGAAAAACTTCAACTTTCGTATGTTTCTTTTTCCTAGATCTTTTCTGTGGTGGTAAACTCTAACATTGAATCTTGATAGCTTTAAAATAATCGTGGTTTTCTTCGATCGATTTTGTGTCTATCTTGATTGATTTATTTTTCGAGAGGATCGGCGAACCTTGTTTACTTTTTGTAGGGAGAGATCTACCGTTTCTGAATCGTAATTTTTGGTAGATCTCTTTTGGTACAACCTTCGCTCGATCAGATCGAGTGGGTCCTTTTAGCCGGAAATAATATTGGCCTATAGCCTTTTATTCGATCCTAATCGGTTTGGCTACCAGTACGTTAGCATTTAATTGATATAATTGCTTGGCGTGTGCACTGCGTGAAATTTGTACGAGTGTGAAATTTGATCGTGGAGAGACAATCGTTCTTTGTTTGTAGATTTTACAGTGTCAACGTGTAGGCCTGCATTATGAAGAAGCCCGAAACTCCAACTCGCTTGGTTGGGCATCATCTAGGGTGACTAAAACTATGCTTGTTGTCGAACTACATCCTGAAAAGATGTAATGCCCCAATTTACTAAAACAAAAAGAAGTTGGTCACTGGAGGTTACCCTTAGGTAGTAGACCTAGCGCTGGCGGTATCCAGCTGATTTTAATGGGCCAATGTCTCTGGTCAGTATTGTGCAGCGGTAGTGTGGTACCGTGCGGTGTTAGCCAATTAATTCGACTTTTATTTCGGGATAGTACCGCTCGGCAGTACCGGCACCGCTGGCAGTAGGTGCCATATATCATATAAGATTGAGGTGGGATTTGAGCGGTGGAATGTCGTCGACTGGGAAGTGCGGCCAATGCCTGAACTATCACGCTACGATAGCGTTATGTTAAAAGCTTGAGTTGAGAAGAGTTCTCATTTTCTTTCTCTTTATCTCTCTCTCTTGGAATTCTGAGGAAGGAAAAGGAGAAGGCTAGGAGAGGAAACGTAAGGTTTATTCAGTCCTGCTGTGGAGGGGTTCTTGTGATCAGAGTTGCGAGTCTAAGAAAGATCCGCGAAGAGGAAAGTGATGATCATTTCCATCCAGATTAAGTGTAAGATCATGTCTCCTAAGCGATCGACAAGGGTAATGATTATCCTCTTGGACAAGTGAATTCCTTAATTTGTATAATTGCATGGAACCCCTCATCAAAAGGGTGAATAAAAGGGTGGTTTCCAATGGGTAGATCATTGTGATCCCCAATAGAACTTCTATATAGAATCCAGAATTGAAGTACGAAATAGGCATGTTGTGTGAAGCCCATCCAGATAGGTTAGTCTGGATTGGTGATGATTTATTTGCGTGTTGGAGAAGACTTGTTGGTTAAACGTATAGTTTACGGAATTATGGGGTATGCAGGATACTATAGCGATAGTACTGGAGATTGTCTCTTGGAAAACACAAAAAATTAGTGAAGAAACAAGATTTTGTCCCTTACCGCGTGGCGGTAGTGATACTGCTAGCGGTAGCTCCTAGAGAGCTATTATTGTGGGCCTATCTCTGGGATACTTGGGGGACATAATATTGAGCTGAGAGCTTGAAGAGCCCAGTTATGGTGGCCGTGAGAGCTAGCCTGATTATGGTTGTGAAGCTTGTGTTTACGAGACAAGATGAGTAGCATGTTGAGCTGAGAGCCTAAAGAGCCCAGCTATGGTGGCCGTGAGAGCCAGCCTGATTGTGGTTGCAAAGCCTGTATCCGCGAGATAAGGTGGGTAGAATGTGAAGCTGAGAGCCTGAAGAGCCCAGCTATAGTGGTCGTGAGTGCCAGACTTGGACATAACTTGGTTATGCTTGTGAAATACGGGAAAATAGAAGCCGACCCGCGTTTTGTCGACTGTTGTGTGGTAATGGGGATTTGAGCAACTAGAAAGGGCTAATTTGTACCCAGTCTATGTCGCTTGACTAGACGGCCTAAAGTAACTGGTGCGGTCAAGGGCATAGGATAGGGTCATTCGCTTTATGGGTGACAAAAAATGATCAATGTTGGACCATCAAGTCTGGGACTGTGGATGGTGGTAGGACCTAGGAAATCCAGTACACTGATAATGTTCCCGGAGTGCACGGGATGTGCGTACATACATGCTAATGTCTGTGGCGAATGGTGCTTAATTGCACGTTTTATTTTCAAAAGAGATATTTACTGCTGTTTGCATGGAAGGAGCATTGTCGCCCCGAGTGAGGGGTGGGATCGTTATAATTTGGTAAGCTAATGTTGACCGTTACTTTGTTTTGTCACATCTTGGTGGTCTGTGCTTATGCAGGTGCTAGAGAGGCAAGTAGAAAATAACAGTCTGAAGTCCCCTATGCTGCGTTGGTTGGCCCTCAATGGCCCAAAGGCAAACTTTTACTGTTTTCATGTGTGGCTGGCATGTGTGCTGATGTATGGAATATAGATTTTTGAAGAGAATAGTTGTAAGGCCTTAAGGCCGAAACATTTTGTGTATTTTAAATAACATTCCTATGGTATTACTAGTGGACATTCTTGAGTTTGGGTTCTAAATTAATTTAATTACTTCTGCTAGAATGCACTCTAAGTTAGGATGCGTAAATGTTATGGTTGCATTGCGTAACTCTTTTAAGTATCCATGGAATATGGCGTGGGACCCCGGTCAGGCCTTCTATTATATTCTACGTGATGGATGGAGATTTTATAATTTAGTATCAGCTTCTGGTGTCAGTCTTTCTTATTCAAATTTCTGGTTAAATTCTTTTAATGGGTGGTGAGCATGTGTATATGCGCTACCATTATAACATGAAAGAACCCATGAATGTCCACTAAGGAATGAAAATACACATGTTTGAGGAACTTGCGTATTCCTATAATTGATTTTTGCAATATTATTAGTTGCTTAATTGTTTGTTCCACGATTATAGGCAACTAGAAGTGGTGCGGGGAAATCTAAACCCCATTGCTTGACAGAGAGTAATTCACCAACTGAGGTGCCTACACCTCCTTCTATTGAAACGATATGGTTGGTTATTGAAGCCGTGTTATCATTAATCAATGCGGAACTTGGAGGGCAATTACAACATCCTACCCTTTGGGTAGCCTAGGAGCCAGTTGGTGTAGTTTAGCATATGGCAAAGAGATAAGTGGTCGTTGGGCCAATGGCAGCAAGGCGAGCGACGGAAAGCAATTCAAACACATAATGATTTTCAACCCTCCTGTGTTTGTGGGTACATGAACCCCAACACAAGTCGAAGATTGGCTCTCAAAAATAAAGAGAACAATGACGACAACAAAAACGGAGGAGTGGCAGAAAGTCACTGCAGCTACCTTCCTATTAGATGGAGAGGCGAGGCTATAGTGGGATGAGTTGGAGCTGCACAAGTTTGCTGGTAGTCCATTGATTGAGATCTCGATGGAGGAGTTCTCGAGGCTCTTTATAGCAAGATATATTTCATCTTCACAACGGAATGCAATGTAAAATCAATTCCATAGGTTTACTCAGGGCGAGAGTTCGGTGGATACCTACTTGCACGAGTTTACAAGGTTGGGGCGGTATGCAATCTTTACGTTTGCAGACGAGAAATGGAAGACCAATTGGTTATATGAAGGATTGTGGGATGATCTGAGATTACTTCTCCCGGGTCCAATGACGCAGGGCTTTCTGACATTGTTCAATACAACCCGATCTATGGAATAAGATATCAAGAATGTGTAGTATAAGAATGAATTGGCAGTAAAGAAGCCAGAGTTTAAGGTACCGAGTTCGGCAAGGTCTGGATAGGTAAGGTGGAGGAAGAAGGCTCAGTCTATAGGACCAAACTATTCAACTATTTCTGAAGTGACAACAGAGCGAGGTCCGCTCACTTATTACACGTGTGGTAAGGTGGGACATATGGCTCGCAATTGTTGGCGTGGTTATCCAATGGGTAATAAAAAGGCGGGTGCATTGTATGCTGAAAAAGGGAAGATAGTGGAGTCAACTGCATCCTAAGTGCAGTCCCGAGTGTATAATCTTTGCCAACAGGAGGCCATTAAACAAAGCGATGTGGTAACAGGTATGATTTAAGATACACTTTTTACTACTTTTTTTACTTGCTACCTTGTGCATTGCTTAACTTGTGTGAATTAGGATTTGTCCTGATTTTGGATTGTCCGGCGAGAGCACTGTTCGTTACAGGAGCCTTTCATTTCGTTCTATCCAAGGACTTCGTGGTGCTTACCGGAGTTGTTGATGCACGAAATGCGACAAGAAATCGGGCACCACCAGCTAACGGTTCGAGTACTGGGGGGAAGAGGAGAAAAGGAGGAGAGACTGCCGAGTAGCCGGTTACTAGCGGTTAGACCAGAAATAAGAGCAAGCCGCAAGATGCGGCGACACCACACTTCGCCCGCCGCGGCCTGAATACCACTCTTACGACGGGCTTTCCTCTTATTAGAAAAGAAGCGGTTACACTTTGAAAGGATAAAAAGAGAAGAAAAGAAGTCGGTCGGTCAGTAGGCTGCGAGGCACCAGACTCGAGACCGCAGCTCTCAACAAATGAGCTCCTAGACCCGAGTCAGCGTGCTTTGGGTGTGCTGCCGCCCCCTATTTATAGGTTTGGGGGCCTGCCCAAACGGGCAGGGCTAAAATCACCGGCGGCCCGGGGTACAGGAGAACCGGGTAGGGGTGACGGGAAACAGGGAAAAGAGAGAAGCAAGGAGAAGGCCGCGCGGCCTGGCGGTCTTCCTCTGACGAGCTGTCGGGCTCGGCCTCTGGATGGGCTGCCCTGGGCTCCCTCTGGCGGTGACCTGGACAAAGGCTGCACGGTTTCAGTGAAAACAGACTGGCATACTGAGAGTGGCGGTTAGGAGACCAGGTCGCCCGGTTTGAAAAGTCCATGCAAACTAGTCGCGGATTCTAGGTTAACATAATCCCCGCACATTTCCAAATTTCAGGAATTTTCGGAAATGTTAGACTAAGCCAGAGACCGCGACTGCCATTAATGTTGGGGCGTCTATAAAAAGCCCTGAACTCTGTCATTTTTGAGAAATTCTACGAAGCCACGGGTAAGTTTTCGCCACTTGCGGTTAGCCTCCTTCATGCCGGCGCGACTTTCTCAAATATGGATGTCCTGTCTATGATGTTAGACCGGGAAAAGAGGTCGGCGGAGAAGAAAAAGAAGAGCCGGAAACCAGCAATCTCTGACTAAAAGCCTGAGGAGAAAACTGAGAAGCCGATCACCTCGGCAGCTTCTGGGTCTGGGAAAAAACCGGCAGAGTCTGCCGCAGAAACGTCGCAGGCAGCGACTAAAGCTGAAGCGGTGTCTAAACCCACAAATCCTCAAACCGGGACAACGAAGTCTTTTGACATCACCTTCTCGCCATCAGGAGAACCTCTCTTGAAATTTCCTGCGACAGAGGAGAAGAGTGTTGACTCATCCAAGCCGCGCGAGTTGACTGTCCTCGACGAAGTAATCGAGGTCGATGATAGCGAGGCTGATGAGCCGCGAGAGGTCGTGCTGCCTTCTGTAGAGAAGAATAAATGGACAGAAGTAATAGTCATTCACCTGAAACGGCAAATGGAAAAAAAATGAGACCCTCGAAGTGAGAATGAAGAGGAAGGTGCTGAAGATGCGGGCCGGAAACCCCAATGTATCTGTAAAGACCGGAGCGGTGAGTTTGCAGTATAGGCCGCGAGAGAAAGAGGTATACGACAGTCCGCAGACTCCATCCTCTAAACCGAACGAGCCAGAAGACACGCCGGCGGCCAGTGAGACAGTGAGCGAAATCCTCAAGGAGATGGAGACGCTAGAGCGGTAAGACGGGTTGTTGAAGGCATCGGCGGTCTTACAAGAGGCCGATCTCCCCGATGTTCAAGTTATTGGGGAAAAACCTGGCGAGCCGGGAGCGGCGGTTTATGAAGGAATCGAAAAGCAGAGGCTTAGAGAAAAGATGGAAGAAATGAAGAGACTAATCGCTGGGAAGCAGGAGGCTTCCCCATTTTCTCTCTTACAAGGTAAACATGGAGGGGTTAGGCGTGTTAAAAAATTCTACAAGTCGCGGTCACAGAAGAAGGGAGCGGACACAATTTTCAATCCATCGGTGAGCTTCTTCCTGACCATGGCTCAACTGAAATGCAAAGCAAGAGAAACTGCGTGGCTATGGAGAGAAAAGCTAAAGCGGATAGATTCCGAGCAACTTAGGCGGCCAGTATTGAGATTTGATTCCCCGGTCACAGAAGGAGAAAGAACCAAGACCGGCAGTCTCGTCCTACCGAGATTCTTAAGAGAAGTCGCCCTTATTCGATTGAGTCTGACCGCTCGCCTATTTGCTGCAGGTGCGACGGAGAAGGCGATGGAGCCGGGCGACCTGAAAACTTTCCTTCCTCCGCTGAACTCGCCTGTGTTGAGTACCAGTGACGATAGGTCGGCCAAGTTCCATAAGGAAGTCGCCGACTTGCAGGCAAGGGTGCGGGAATGCGGCGAAGCCCTTCGGCTTAAAGAAGAAACATGGCAGTATGCCCTGGAGGTCGACGATAAGAGGACTCAAGAAGTGCTAGCTAACCTGGAGCAGGAGAGAGAGTCGGCAGTATGCGATGGAGGCCGCCGAGAAGAGAACTCAAGAGCTGTTGAACACCATGGAATGGGAGCGAGAGGCCCGGCGGTCTGCAACGGAGACCGCTGAGAAGAGAATTCGGGAGGTCCTGGCCGCCCTTGAGCAGAAGAGAGCTGAGCGGCGGGCTACAGAGGAGGCCATAGAGAAGAAGATAAAGGAAGTTCTGGCTGCCCTAGAGCGAGAGAGAGAAGCTAAGTTGGATATACAGGCCTTGGTGCTGATGGTCGGGCGAGTTGAGAGAGAAAGAGCAGACGACACTCGACTTGACAGGGTTGCGGACAGGGATCCGCCAGCGGACACCGGTAAGGATCAGCGGCCTACTAAAACGGCTTCTGAAAGACAGCGGCCTCTAAGTCGCCCGGCTTCCGGGGAGACATCAAGTCCTCCTGGGGACGGGACTGCTGGGCAGGTCGCTGTTGCTGGCGACTTAGAGGGTCGCGCTCTACCAGTGGTGCAATTCCCCCGCGTGGAGAGCGATACCTCGCGAGTTCACCGAACTCTGCACTCTATCTACAACCTTGTCAGTCAGGTCTACGTTCGGCTAGTATATGCTGGCGACCAAGTCGCACGAGTTGGGAAAGAAGTACCAGAGAGCGGCGACAAATGAGTCTAAAAACTTTAATTCGACTCTGTAATATTTGTAAACTATATATGTCGGTCGATTTTATTGTTGTGAACATTTGCTGTACATTTGTTGAATGTTTCTTGAATGTAACTGCGAATTGCTTGCGGCTTTATGCGGCTTAATAATCTTAGTCGTTGTATTGTTCTGCTTCGGAAATGTTCTAAGTGTAGGAACTTGACCGCGCGAACTGCCGAACTAGACCGCGGTTTGATTATATAACTGTTCTCTAAGTCCTGCAGGTTGAGACCGCGCAGCTTGACATAAACCGCGATTTGACGTTGGTTACTGTAGCATCACGGGAATCCTATAAATATAGCTGATTCCGGAGATTTCTGCACGAAAAATCAAGATGCGGGCTAAGACTAAATCGATGCGGTCTGAAAGGGCTACATCGATCAGGACTGATTCTGCATCCGCCTTCCATGTCGCTGACCACAAAGAATGCCGGCTTAGCCAAGCAGAGCTGGACAACTTCGTGTAAAAGTACATGTAGGGAAGCTCGTTGATCGCGCGGCTTCCCCTTCCGCACGAGCGGATTAACACCTCTGCCGCAAACCAGATCATCATCCCCATTGACCATTTCGACTGCGGCTTTCAATTTCCCGCGTTGATGGAAGCCATAGCGGTCTTTGATCACTACGGTGTAGTTCCCGGATAGCTGCCGCAAAACTCCATCGCAGCCATCTACATATTCATCTCTTACCTTAGGTCGGAGAGAGTCCGGTTCTCCACAAGGCTGTTCCGAGAATGCTTCTCCGTGCGGTCTATCCAAGACTCTGGGATGAAGATCTTCCGCGGACACTTGTACTTCAGCTGTAAGGTGCTGAAAGTCGTAAACTTAGAGAACAAGATTCCGAATTGGTCGAAAAGATACGCCATCTTCGAGGGTAATCTTGGGCTCCTGCCGGTCAACCCGCAAGTTCGCGACGAGGCCGTCTTCGGCAGCTGCGGGCTGGAGGGCGTAGAGAAAGAGATATATGACTTCTTGAAGGGCGAGCAGCTTGATGTAAATCACTACATCCCGCTACTGCCATCCTTGGAAGATATCCAAGCAGAAGACAGTAAGTTCCAACTCGAGCGAACTGTTCTGATAGCCGCGCGACTTATGAATTGACTTCATGTTTTTATTGTGCAGCTGCGGTGGCGGTCCAGCTAAAAAAACTGCTGACTCCCGGCGGTTTGACCCTTACTTAGAGGGAGAAGAGGGCCTAGAGAGTCCACCCGACGCGGGTAGAGTAGGAGGAGGAAGAAGAGGAGTCGGCTTCCTCCAGAAACTTCACGCTGCGAGGAATGGGAAGCAGCCTGAAGGATACCCATGGCAATCCGATAATACGGTGGTATCCGGACGGCGACTCGGTGCAGGTTTCAACCGCCTCCCTCACTGGGGGAGGAAGAAGATAAGCCGCCACACCTATGCGGCTGGCGCGACCATGTAACACCCCTATCCGTCACATAGCATATAGCAGTAGGTCCGGCCGGGGCCCGACGCCATATACTACGGACAGACCGGTTGGTTACGCGTTGAAACCACACAACCAATTAGAGCGTCCTACACAACACCTAGCGGAAGCAATTTAATTAAGTTGCAAAAAGATAAGAACCCTGCCACAGAGCATGAATGTCCACTACAACCCAGGAATGAGTACATACACAAAATAGTTCACGGCCTTAAGGCCTTACAGAAGTGTTCGCTTAACAAAATAGCGTCTTTCATACATCGGCGCGCAGGCCGGCCATACATGAATATGAAAAGCTAATATCTAAGCCTTCGAGGGCTGGCGCTGCAACTTGGGCTTTAGCCCTCTACTTGCCGCTTGGCTCCGCAGCAGCACCTGTAGAAACAACCCACCCAAGAGGTGGCAATACAAAAGGGCAACGGTCAGCAAGAGCTGACCAAATTATAACGACCCCGTCCCGTTTCTCGGGACGGCGGTGCTCCTTCCCTGCATATAAAACTATCACAGCAATTCTATAGAGTATTCTATTCGCCACAAGTGTCGGCACGCACGGCCGCACACTCCGTGCTCTCAGGGCACTAATCGGTGAACCCGGTCCGGACCCAGTCCGACACCGCGATTCCACCACCATCCCTCGGATGGCAACACACGTGAGCATTTAGCCCTTTCAGCCGAAGCCTAGGCTCGTTACCAGCCCCCCGGGAAGTCCCATGTACTTTAGGTCGCTTCTACCGAGACCACTTGGAATGGGTAGAGTTCCACCCGCCCGTTGCTCACTTCACCACGGCCATTTAGCCATCGGTGCGGGCCAAGTTTCTCCTCATTCCCACAAACGATCAAAACACGCACATAACCCCGTTATGTACCGATTTGCCCTCCAAGGCAACATCGTGGCGGCAATGCGATTCCGCCCAAGCTTTCCGGGTGCGCCTCGAGGTTAACCCCCAAGGATCCCTGTATGCAATCTACCGCGTAGAATTTTCGGAAAACTAAATCCAACGGCGCGGAGTCTTCTCCGGCCATGCAATGCAACATCACCGATCCGGGCTAAACCCGAATAGGCTTCTCACACAATGCCTACGCCCGTACTCCGATTCCGGGCTCTAACAACGGGGACTTTACATATCTACCCGAGGGGATTCCGCGCCTCAACGCTCACTCGCGAGAGGGGGATTTCCCTATGCATAGAAAGAAGGGCGACTACACATGCCCTATGAAGAGGATCGTTACCCTCGCATTTTTCCGCGGCGCCATGAAGATGTAGTCGGATGGAAAGCTTCGCCTCGCCCTTGCCTTCGAGGATCCGGACTCGGATCGCGAATCGGTGCTCCGGAGCTCCTCCGGTGGCCGGATCTTGGGCTCCTCCTTCCTCTTGCTCTCCCTTCTCTCTAAACACTTAGAGAGAGAGTGGACCAAAGAAAATGAGGATATAAAACCCTAATCACGGTTAATAACACCCCAGGAGCAGCCCCCACCGTTGGATCCAGATCCAAGGGAACGAACGGCCGAGATTAGATCCAAAATCCCAAAAACTGGGCCGAACACGGGTTGACACACGGCCGTGTGTCTGGCCGTGTAGCTCATTCGCCGATCGACACGGGTCTTGACACGCCGTGTTCGAGGCCGTGTGCCCCACACACGGCTTGAGACACGGCCGTGTGTCTCAGGCCGTGTCCTTCTCTGACTCGAGACTGCACAAAAACGCATTCGACCACTGAACACGGGTAGGCACACGGCCGTGTGCCTGGCCGTGTGCCCCTGAGATGACCTCAAATCGAAAAGTGGTCAACATGAAAGTTGTAGATCTCGTCGAGACGAACAAAATTCATGTTGACCATTTTTCCACCCGACACCGTTTTGACTCTCAAAACGGTGCCCGAACGCGATCATCTCCGAGGTTGGGGTCTTACAACTCCCTCCCCCTTAAGAGAATTTCGTCCCGAAATTAAGAACAGAGACTACACAAAATAAACATAACGAGTACCTGAGGGGAACAACTCGGGGTACTCCTCGCGCATTGCCTTCTCTCGCTCCCAAGAGAGCTCCTCGCGTCCGCAGTTATCCCAACGGACCTTCACCATTCTGATTTCCTTGTTCCGAAGCCGCTTGACTTCGAAATCCTCAATAGATATGGGCTTGACTTTCGTTGTCAACCCTTCCTCAACCGGCACCTGATCAACCGCGATCACTTGCGAAGGCTCTTGCACCGCCTTCCGCAACACAGAAATGTGGAACACATCATGTAAACCACCCAATTCCTCCGATAGCCTCAAACGGTAAGCCGCTTCGCCGACTCGCTCCAGAACCTCAAAAGGTCCAAGGTATCTTGGGCTCAGCTTCTTCAAGCGTCTCACCCGCGAAACCCCCTTGAACGGCTTCACTTTCAGATATACCCAATCGCCTACCGCGAACTCCACGTTCCGGTGCTTGGCATTGTAATACTTCGCTTGCCGGTCCTGAGCGATCAACAAGCGCTCCCGAATGATCCGCACTAACGAGGTAGCACTCTCCACCTCCTGCTTCTTGTACAACCTTGCCTCATCCGTTTCAAGCCATGATAACGGCGTGCGACACTTCCTACCATACAGGGCCTCGAAGGGCGCCATTTGTATACTCGCTTGGTAGCTGTTGTTGTACGCGAACTCCACCAAATAAAGGTGGTCTTCCCAATGCTTACCGAAATCCAGAACACACATGCGTAGCATGTCCTCCATCGTTCTATTGACCCTCTCGGTCTGCCCATCCGTCTGCGGATGGAAAGCTGTACTGAACTTTAACTTTGTTCCCAACATCTGCTGCACCAACCTCCAATCATTTGACGTGAACCGCCCATCGCGATCACTCACAATGCTACGAGGCACACCATGCAGCCTAACAATATTGTCAACGTACAACTTTGCCAATTTCTCGACTGGATCATCCTTCCTATGCGGAATGAAATGAGATACCTTGGTTAGCCGATCTACGATCACCCAGATGGCGTCGTTCCCTTTCTGCGACCTTGGCAACCCGTGCACAAAGTCCATAGATATATCGTCGAATTTCCACTCCGGTATAGGCAAGGACTTCAGAAATCCTCCCGGCTTTTGGCACTCCGCCTTCACCAAGGCGCACGTTTGGCATTTAGCCACGTACAACGCCACATCTTTCTTAAGCCCCGGCCACCAAAACAACTTCTTGAGATCACGATACATCTTCGTGTTCCCTGGGTGGATTGAGTACTTGGTATGATGAGCCTCGTACATCAACTCCGCCCGGAGGTTACCCCCACTTGGGACGCACAAACGATGATCCTTCCTTAACAAACCATCCTCCACCGAGAACTGGGAATTTGACCCATCCGTAGCGGCCTCCAAAAGCTCCTTCATGGAGTCATCTAACTCCAATGCCTGCCGAACCCGGTCAGCCAGGTCATACTGCACCTCTGTCCAGTTTAACATTGCTTTGGCGCTCGACTGCTTGTCAACGCAACAGATCTCAAGCTCCTCCAACTCCCGCACTAGCCGCTCATCATGCACCGACAACCAGTTGGCTCAGGCGGGAGCCCTGCGGCTCAGCGCATCCGCAACTGTGTTGCCCTTCCCGGGTACATAATGTATTTTGAAGGTGTAGTCCCCCAGGAACTCCATCCACCTCCTCTGCCTCATATTGAGATCCTTTTGATCCAACAAGTATTTTAGGCTCTTGTGATCGGTGTATATATCGACCCTTACTCCGTATAGGTAGTACCTCCACAACTTGAGTGCAAATATCACGGCCGCCAACTCCAAGTCGTGCACCAGATAATTTCTTTCATGCACCTTTAGCTGACGCGATCCATACGCTATCACGCTACCATGCTGCAACAACACGCAGCCCAAACCGCTACCCGAAGCGTCGCTATACACCTCAAAGCCCTCGGTCCCACTCGGCGAACTAAGCACTGGCGCCGTGGTCAACCGCCTCTTCAGCTCCTCAAAAGCTTGCATGCACTCTTGCGTCCACAAGAATTTCTGATCCTTCCTTGTCAACTTCGTGAGAGGTAAGGCTACCCGCGAGAAGTTCTCTACGAAGCGCCTGTAATAGCCGGCAAGCCCAAGGAAACTACGGACTTCCGCTACCGACGACAACACAGGCCACTCCCGTATCGCAACTATCTTCGCCGGATCCACCGCTATACCTTCCCCACTCACTATATGACCCAGGAATGCTACCGAAGGTAGCCAGAACTCGCACTTGGAGAACTTTGCGTAAAGCTCATTCCTCCTCAAGGTCTCCAATACCAAATGCAAATGCTTGAAGTGGTCTTCTTCGCACTGCGAGTACACCAAAATATCGTCAATAAAGACGATCACGAAGCGATCCAGGAAATCTCTGAACGTCCTGTTCATCAGATCCATAAACACCGATGGCGCATTCGTCAGTCCAAACGGCATGACCGTGAACTCGAAATGCCCATACCTCGTACTGAACGCCGTCTTTGGGATATCACATTCCCTGATCCTCAGCTGATAGTACCCCGACTTCAAGTCCAACTTGGAGTATACAGATGATCCGACTAACTGATCAAAGAGATCATCAATCCTCGGGATCGGGTACTTGTTCTTTTCCGTCAACTTGTTCAATTCCCTGTAGTCGATGCACAACCGCATACTACCGTCCTTCTTTTTAACGAAGAGGACCGGTGCGCTCCAAGGCGACGAACTTGGACGCACATAACCTTGCTCCATTAGTTCCTCCAACTGAACCTTCAACTCCGCCATCTCCTTTGGCGCCAATCTATAAGGAGCACGTGACACGGGTTTGGCACCCGGCACGAGCTCGATCGTAAAATCAATCTCTCGCTGCGGTGGGGCTCCAGGAAGGCTATCCGGGAACACATCGGGGTATTCGCAAACCACGGGGATGCTATCCAACGGGGACTTTGGCTCCACAGCCCCCACTATCGCAAAGAATAGCTCTGCACCAGCACGAACCGCCTTCACCACCTGAAGAGCAGACATTAATGTCTTGCTCGACCCCTTAAGCCCCTCGAAAGTAGACTCCCGCCCTACACCCAGCTTGACCTCCTTACGGTCGCAATCGATCCAAGCCTTCTGCTCTGACAGCCAATCCATTCCAAAGATAACATCGAACTCTACTAGCGGCAGCAATGACGCTAGCAAGTCGAACTCTTGGCTCCCAATATGAACCTTCACGGCGCACACTCTGTCCGCACGCATCGAGCACCCGTTTGGTAGCAACACATCTAGCTTGTCCTTTGCCATCGAAGAAGGGACTCCAATGCGCGATATAAACTGTTCGGACAAGAAAGAATGCGAAGCACCAGTGTCGAATAGTGCTCGTGCCGGACTATCGCTAATCAACACAAAGCCTAAGCAAAAGACATTAGCTTAACAAGCAATAGGTAATAGTATTCTCAAGTCAACTTGCATAAATTAACTCATACCGGTCACCACATCCGCTTGCTTGATGGCCTCCTGCTGGCCCAAGTTGTAGACTCTAGGCTGAGTCGGAGCATAGTGGGACGCGGTCGACTCCACCGCTTTGCCCTTTTCCTCGTAGGTGGCTCCTTGCTTCCTTTCGGACTTTGCGCGTCCACTCCAGTAGTCACGGGCAAAGTGCCCCGGCTTTCCACACGTGAAGCAAGTGCCCGGGGTCCGATGGGTAGTTGCCCCCGAGGCACCTGCAGAAGAAGCTGGACCCGATGTCTTAGCCTTCTTGAAGAATTTACGGTAGCCCGACTTCGATGTAGTCGGCGCCTTGAACTCTGATTTCTTGCCACCGGATTCCCTTTCTTTCTTTGCTTGCACGTTTCTCATATCCTTCTCCAAGGACCGGGCCGAACTGACCAGGGTCATGAAACCCTGCGTCTTGGGCCCCGACAGCAGCAACCTCAAATCATCCCTTAGCCCTTCATAAAAGCGGCTCGTCTTGCGCTCCTCGTCTGCGAAGGTAGCGCCGACATATCTCCCCAGCCGAGTAAACTCGTGGAGGTATTCATCAACGGTGCTATCACCCTGCACCAACTTCTGGAATTCGCTCTCTAGCGCAATCCTCTGCGCCGAGGGGAGGTATCGAGCCATAAATAGTCTCGCAAACTCCTCCATCGGGACTTCGGCCAATGGCCTTCCCCTCAACTGATGCAGCTCTAGGCCCTCCCACCACAGTCTTGCGACCCCATCCAAAAGGAACGTCGCTATAGTGGTCTTCTGCCACTCTTCAGTTTGCGTCGCAGTCATCACCCTGTTGACCCTTGAGAGCCAATCCTCTGCTTGGGTCGGGGTTTCTGCCCCCGTGAACACTGGTGGGTGAAAGCCCATCACGTGCTTCAGTTGTCTTTCAGTTGCTCTCCGCGGCAACTCTGGCTCCAAAACTACTTGCTCAACCCTCCTTCGCTCTGCCGTTTGAACCGGTACTTGCTCCACAGCAGGAGCAGGCTGCTGCACCTGCCTTGCAGGCTGCGCATTTATCATTGCCATGACCGCTTCTGCCACCAACCTAATGGTCTCAGCAGACAAAGGTGTTGCAGGCGCATCGCTTGGCGCACTGCTCGCCTCAGAACCTGGCCGTTCAGACGGCCCAGCGCCACTTCTGGTCACCTAAAATCGTGCAAAACACCGATAAGCGACCCAAAAATTACTGCAAACAGCAATTATAGGAACACGCAGGTTCCTCAATCATGTGTATTTTCATTCCTAAGTGGACATTCATGGGTTCTTTTCATATTATAACGATGACGCACACAATGTGCTCACCACCCCTTAAAGTGAATTCGTCCACGAATTCATTTAAGCTTGACCGAAACCAGAAGTCTGATACCAATTTGTAACACCCCTATCCGTCACATAGCATATAGCAGTAGGTCCGGCCGGGGCCCGACGCCATATACTACGGACAGACCGGTTGGTTACGCGTTGAAACCACACAACCAATCAGAGCGTCCTACACAACACCTAGCGGAAGCAATTTAATTAAGTTGCAAAAAGATAAGAACCCTGCCACAGAGCATGAATGTCCACTACAACCCAGGAATGAGTACATACACAAAATAGTTCACGGCCTTAAGGCCTTACAGAAGTGTTCGCTTAACAAAATAGCGTCTTTCATACATCGGCGCGCAGGCCGGCCATACATGAATATGAAAAGCTAATATCTAAGCCTTCGAGGGCTGGCGCTGCAACTTGGGCTTTAGCCCTCTACTTGCCGTTTGGCTCCGCAGCAGCACCTGTAGAAACAACCCACCCAAGAGGTGGCAATACAAAAGGGCAACGGTCAGCAAGAGCTGACCAAATTATAACGACCCCGTCCCGTTTCTCGGGACGGCGGTGCTCCTTCCCTGCATATAAAACTATCACAGCAATTCTATAGAGTATTCTATTCGCCACAAGTGTCGGCACGCACGGCCGCACACTCCGTGCTCTCAGGGCACTAATCGGTGAACCCGGTCTGGACCCAGTCCGACACCGCGATTCCACCACCATCCCTCGGATGGCAACACACGTGAGCATTTAGCCCTTTCAGCCGAAGCCTAGGCCCGTTACCAGCCCCCCGGGAAGTCCCATGTACTTTAGGTCGCTTCTACCGAGACCACTTGGAATGGGTAGAGTTCCACCCGCCCGTTGCTCACTTCACCACGGCCATTTAGCCATCGGTGCGGGCCAAGTTTCTCCTCATTCCCACAAACGATCAAAACACGCACATAACCCCGTTATGTACCGATTTGCCCTCCAAGGCAACATCGTGGCGGCAATGCGATTCCGCCCAAGCTTTCCGGGTGCGCCTCGAGGTTAACCCCCAAGGATCCCTGTATGCAATCTACCACGTAGAATTTTCGGAAAACTAAATCCAACGGCGCGGAGTCTTCTCCGGCCATGCAATGCAACATCACCGATCCAGGCTAAACCCGAATAGGCTTCTCACACAATGCCTACGCCCGTACTCCGATTCCGGGCTCTAACAACGGGGACTTTACATATCTACCCAAGGGGATTCCGCGCCTCAACGCTCACTCGCGAGAGGGGGATTTCCCTATGCATAGAAAGAAGGGCGACTACACATGCCCTATGAAGAGGATCGTTACCCTCGCATTTTTCCGCGGCGCCATGAAGATGTAGTCGGATGGAAAGCTTCGCCTCGCCCTTGCCTTCGAGGATCCGGACTCGGATCGCGAATCGGTGCTCCGGAGCTCCTCCGGTGGCCGGATCTTGGGCTCCTCCTTCCTCTTGCTCTCCCTTCTCTCTAAACACTTAGAGAGAGAGTGGACCAAAGAAAATGAGGATATAAAACCCTAATCCCGGTTAATAACCCCCCAGGAGCAGCCCCCACCGTTGGATCCAGATCCAAGGGAACAAACGGCCGAGATTAGATCCAAAATCCCAAAAACTGGGCCGAACACGGCTTGACACACGGCCGTGTGTCTGGCCGTGTAGCTCATTCGACGATCGACACGGGTCTTGACACGCCGTGTTCGAGGCCGTGTGCCCCACACACGGCTTGAGACACGGCCGTGTGTCTCAGGCCGTGTCCTTCTCTGACTCGAGACTGCACAAAAACGCATTCGACCACTGAACACGGGTAGGCACACGGCCGTGTGCCTGGCCGTGTGCCCCTGAGATGACCTCAAATCGAAAAGTGGTCAACATGAAAGTTGTAGATCTCGTCAAGACGAACAAAATTCATGTTGACCATTTTTCCACCCGACACCGTTTTGACTCTCAAAACGGTGCCCGAACGCGATCATCTCCGAGGTTGGGGTCTTACAGACCATGTACGGGAAGTGCAACCTGGAAGCGCTAAAGAAAATACAAGAAAAAGACTTCCCACAGTTTGCCGCGCAAGTCAGCGCCCAAAGTTTCGTGGCTAACCATTTCATGGGCATGGCCCATAAGCGATTAGTCGCGAATCAAGCTGACATGCAGCGGCAACTCGCTGAAGCGCAGGGGCGGCTTGCCGAGAAAGAAGAAGAAAATGAACGGTTAAAGGAGCTCAATGTAGTAAGATATTACCTAAAGCTTGCGGCTTCAATTTAAAGCCGCGCAGACTGAACCATTTGTTTTTGTTCATTGCAGAAAATGCATGATCCGGCCAACCCAGCCTTCTAGAATGTTGTTTTCCCGCAGCTCATCCAAGGGATTGACGGAGCGCTAAAATGCCTCCGTGACCTTGACGGTCTCGCCCCGTGATTCGTCGACTTTACATTTGCCGACCTGTTTCCTCCCCTGAAGAAGAAGGTTGCGGCGGTTTACAGAGCGCTCAAGGGCAAGGCAAAAGCCGATGGAGAGGGCGAGGACGGGGAGGAAGACGTGGAGGCGGACAGTCAGGGAAGCCGGTCGGAGAGTGCTTCTACAAAGTCAAGCGGTCAAGCTTCTGAGACCGCGCGGGCTGATCCTTAAGAGTCCGAGACAAGGGAAATTGGCAGTTTACGCGACTCCTCTTCCTCATATAGCGGCGATTACTCGCCATCTAAGGTTGACATCGACGGCGAGGCCGGCTCCAGCACTCCTCCGGCTAAGTGACTTAAGCCAGACAGTTAGAATAGTTTTACTTGTAATAATTTTTTGTTTTCCTTTTTGAAGACCGGCGGTATCATTTTGTAAACCGCCCAGTCTAATAGTTGTATTCTTTTTAAAAGTGAAATGAAAATACTTTTAACTTTCTTGCGTACCTTTTTGCATTGCAATTTTACTTACCCATTCGCACGGCTTAATCACATTTTGCATGTGTCTATCCGCGCGACTTAGTTCTTTTTTTTTTCTCTTAGCCCGATAGTCCGACTGATCCGTATCCGAGTTAACAAATAATAGAATCATCACGCAAACCGATCTGATTTATCAATAAGGAAGATTAGAATTTCTTTAATAATAAACCACAAACCGGACGGTTTGGCAGACTTAGCGACTAATAAGCCAGATATTCTTTTGAATAATATGTATTTGAAAACCGCCGCATAGTCCGTAATTTTACAGCGATATTCCCGAACATATAGACCGACTATCGGGAAGCCGCAAGGCCACTCACTTTAGCCGCTTCGGTCTTCAAAGATAACAGATGTTCACGACTTGGGTGAATACCGATCCAAACCGCATTTTCCATATGAGATAACTTAAGGGCGGGAGATAAGCAACCTACGGCTTGTATAATATATTCAAGTCGGTGACTGAAGATATTTCTACAAGCCATAAACCAGTGGACTTAGACCGAGAACTTGATAACATAATCGAAGTCAGTCGTATTCATAATCATATTAATGATAACCCGGTAAATAGTCCGCAATAAGCCGAATAAATTAAACCGGAAAACCACACCGCGCGGTCTGCGGGCTGATAATATAAACTAACTAGTGCAGGCCTTAACACCTTAAGATGGCTAAGAAGCAAGCGCTAACCTGCAAAAATAGGAAGAGCTACAAACTTATGTAACAATGTGGGCAGGTGCTCGAGGCATTGCTTTCCACACAAAGAACACATAAGCAAGGCTAAAGTTCAATGTTCGCGACCGATGTCGAGCGGGATAAGTACACAATATCTGTAACTATAGCCGAGCAGGATAAGTACGTAATATCTGCGACTGATGTCAAGCGGGATAAATACGTAATATTTGTGACTATTGTCAAGTAGGATAAGTATGCAATATCTGCGACTGATGTCAAGCGAACTCACCACTACACATCTGCGACTGATGTCGAGCGGGATGTGAAGGGATTATGAACTTAGCACGATGTAATCAATATTGCTTTTGTCAAAAGGAACTTTGCATCCATGTGAACGGATGTGAGCAAAGCTAAGGATATAAGATTTAAATGGCGTATGCATGCATGTATGCACTGAAGAATGTAATCAAAGGATATATGTTTGGAACTTGATCCAGATTGCATATAAATGCTCTGTTATTCCAATCTTAAGCACCTTCATTATCAAGAAAACCAAGTCTTTGTCTGTACTACTGACTATGTTGGAGAAGAATACGCAAAAGGATCACTGCACGACATAATCTTGCAATTTTCCAGCCTTCGCCAGTTCATCTGTAAGTTTCCGAAAAGCCAAGCAATCTTCTAGTAGATGGCCTATATCCTTGTGATACTTACAGAAAAGCTCTTCATGCCAATATTTGATTTTAGATTTCATGCGTCGAGGCTTTTTGAACTCTGGCATTCTTTGAAGAACATCCAGGAGATCTTTCATAGAGATTTTAAACTTGATATACATGTCTGAACGTTTTTCATGTTTTAGAATTTTAGGATCGACGGATACTATAGGACGTGCCTCTGCTGACTTAGACGTATCATCCAGCTAAAGAGGTATTGTAGGTATATTCTGAGGGTGAGGAAGAGACTCGTGACTTCTGAATTGTGAAATAGCCTGCGAAAAACTAAGCTGTTGATTACCATAAATTTCCTGGGATGGTTTAACCTCCTGATTCAAAGACGAGACGTAGTTTTTATTTGCTTCTTCATTCATTAAGAATTTATTAATGATATCGATAAGATCTCCATAAGTCTCTGGATCTTTCATAGTGAGCTTGAACTTTAGAGGGCCTTCCCGAAGTCCGTTTACAAAAGCATGTCGATAATAATCTTGATGAACGTTGATAACATCCAGAATTTCCATCTGAATACGATCTACAAAGTCTGGATTAGACTCGTTATCCCTCTGCTTGATTCGAAAGAGAGATCCTATGTCCCTTTTCCGCTTCTTGTAAGTACCAAACTTCAAGAGAAATTTCTTTCGCAAATCTTTAAACCTAGTGACAGATCGAGGCGGTAAACTGTAGAACCATTCCCTTGCATGATCACCAAAAGATATAATAAAGAGTTTGCATTTGACACCATTTGACACTTTCCTTAATGAAATAGCCGATTCAAAAGCTTGCAGATGAGAAAAAGGATCATCAAGTCCGGAATATTCAGGTAGACGAGGCACTCTGAAATCATCAATAACAACCTCCCAACGAATTTGTTTGATGAACGGAGAAGGAACGTCATCCTCTCTAGAAGTAGGCTCTTGCTACCAATGATCACAATTATGACGATATGTAACGTTTGGTCTAGGAATTTCAAAAGGAGGGTTGAGCATTTCTCGCGCTGCATATTGCGATATGCACTCGATTTGCTCGACAAATAAGTCACTACTTGTGTCAAACATTCTGTTACTTTGATAAGAAACACCTTGCGCTTTTGAGGGATCCGTAACAACTGATAAAAAATTAGAGTCGCCTTGTTCCTTTGCAAAATCCATCTCAAATAGAAGAGAAAACAACCAATTGGGACTTTGAAAACCGCCGAACAACTGCGGCTTGAACAGACGGCTTGTTGATAGAAGAGGCCGATGAGGAGACCAGAAAGAAAGCTAGTGGGCTGGTGCCGGACTGAAAATAATAATCGAGGCTGTGCAGCTTATATGACTAGCTGCCGAGATCTAACGGTTAGAGCGGTCTTACGTTCTTAGTCCGCTGATTTCATCGACTACTCGGGATCTTAAGGTCGCGTGTTAACTGTTTATGCATGAAATGCGACAAGAAATCGGGCACCGCAAGCTAACGGTTCGAGCACTGTGGGGGAAGAGGAGAAAAGGAGGAGAGACTGCCGAGTAGCCGGTTACTAGCGGTTAGAGCAGAAACAAGAGCAAGCCGCAAAATGCGGCAACACCACACTTCGCCCGCCGCGGCCTGAATACCACTATTGCGATGAGCTTTCCTCTTATTAGAAAAGAAGTGGTTACACTTTGAAAGGAGAATAAGAGAAGAAAAGAAGCCGGTCGGTTAGTAGGCCGCGAGGCACTAGACTCGAGACTGCAGCTCTCAACAAGCGAGCTCCTAGACCCGAGTCAACGTGCTTTGGGTGTGCTGTCGCCCCCTATTTATAGGTTTGGGGGCCTGCCCAAATGGGTAGGGCTAAAATCACCGGCTGCCTGGGGTACAGGAGAACCGGGCAGGGGTGACGGGAAGCATGGAAAAGAGAGAAGTAAGGAGAAGGTCGCGCAGCCTGGCAGTCTTCCTCTAATGAGCTGTGGGGATCGGCCTCTAGACGGGCTGCCCTAGGCTCCCTCTGGCGGCGACCTGGATGAAGGCCGCACGGTTTCAGTGAAAACAGATCGGCATACTGAGAGTCATGGTTAGGAGACCAGGCCGCCCGGTTTGAAAAGTCCATGCAAACTAGTCGCGGATTCTGGGTTAACAGGAGTGCCTTCTTTTTTATCAATAGATAGAGTGAATGTGTTGCTGCCTAACAGGTGATTAATGCATGCGGATAGAGCTTATTGCGTTAAGATGCGGATAGGAAGTCATGAATTTGGTTTGGAAGCATTTGTGTTGTCGATATCTCAGTTTGATGTGATCTTTGGTATGGACTGGCTCTCAGAGCAGCATGCCTGTATTAATTACGACTCTAAGAAAGTCATACTGGGACAAAAAATCGAACACGAGACCAAGTTCGCGGGTATGCGAGGATCGAGCAAGATATTGTTGTCTACTCTCCAAGTAGTCAAGGCAGTTCGAAAGGGCGCAGAATTTTTTTTCACGATGTTAGAGGTTGTAGAGTCAAAGCCTAGTTTGAGTCACGTTTTTGTTGTGTCGAAGTTTGTGGATGTTTTTCCTAATGAACTCCCTGGGATTCCATCTAATCGGGAGATTGACTTTGCTATTGAGCTGGTGCCATATATGAAACATGTGTGACGCTCACCGTACCGAGTGGCCCCAAAGGAGATAGAGGAACTGAAGGTTCAGTTATAGGATTTACTAGAGCGCGGTTATATACATCCAAGTATGTCACCTTGGAGTGCACCGGTTCTCTTTGTGAACAAGAAGGACGGATGCTTGCGTCTATGAATTGATTATCATGACTTGAACAAGCTGAAAGATAAGAACGAGTATCGGATTCTGTGAATCAATGATTTGTTTGATCATCTAGTTGGATCAACTATCTATTCGAAGTTGGATTTAAAGTCCGGCTAATGGCAGTTGAGAATTCGAGAAAGTGATATTCCCAATACAATGTTTGGTACACGTTATGGGCATTATGAATTTACTATGATGCCTTTTGGGATCACTAATGCGCTATCAGTGTTTATAGACTTGATGCATAGGAACTTTCGAGAGTGTTTAGACCTATTTGTGATTGTCTTTATTGACGACATACTAGTATACTCTCAATCAAAAAAGGATCATTCAAATCATTTGAGAATTATTCTGCATACCCTAAGGAGGAATCGACTATTTGCCATGTTTTCTAAGTGTGAGTTTTGGATCCCATTAGTGCCTTTTCTTGGTCATATAGTAAGTGGAGAAGGTATTGTTATGGATCCAACAAAAATAGTTGTGATACGAGAGTGGCCTGTACTTGGTTCTGTAACGTAAGTCAGGAGTTTTCTTGGACTTGCCGCCTATTATAGGCGCTTTGTACAAAACTTTTCTAGTATTGTTTTACCTCTGAGTACATTAACAAGGAAAAATTTGAAGTTCATTTGGACGCCAGAGTGTGCGCGAGCTTTTGAGGATTTAAAGAGTCGTCTTACCATGGCGCCTGTGTTAAGTTCGCCATATGGAATAGAAGTCTTTGAAATCTATAGTGATGCATTAGGGAGCGGCTTAGGTTGCGTTATATTGTAATTTGGACCTGTGGTTGCTTATGGCTCTCACCATGTAAAGATACACGAGAGGAATTATCCGGTTCATGACTTGGAATTGTCGGTCATGATATTCGCTCTTAAACTATGGTGACACTATTTGTATGGCATGATTGTTGACATCTTTACGGACCATAAGAGTCTAAAGTACTTGTTACATCAGAAGGATATGAATATGCAACAACGGAGGTGGATGGAGTTTCTTGGAGAATACAACTTTCAGATACATTTCACTCCCGGGAAGGGAAATGTAGTCGCGGATGTGCTGAGTTGCAAGGCTCCAACAAGAGCAAATTGGTTACAGATGCATTATGAGCGTCTTATTCGTGAGTTGGAGGATTTAGATATTTCTTGGTTGACGGGAGGATGAGCATGAAAACATGCTTGAACTGGACAGAGGTGCAATATGACCTCGTGGATAGGATTCGGAAGGAATTGGAGCTTTATAAGAGCATGAAGCGCTATAAGGCGGAGATTGTAGATGGGTCAAATTCCCAATTCTCGTTGAAATATGGTCTTTTATGGAAGGACAGTCAGAGGAGTTGATGTACGAGGAACATTTTACCAAGTACTCAATCCTCCCTGGGAGCACAAAATGTTTAAAGACATGAAGAAGTTGCTTTAGTGGCAAGGGTTGAAGTAGGACATAGCACTATATGTGGCAAAGTGTCAAACTTGCATCCTAGTGAAGGCTGAATATCAAAAAACATGTAGTTTAGTGAAGTCATTACCAATACTGGAATGGAAATTTGATCATGTATCTATGGATTTCATGCACGGTTTGTCGAGATCGCAATGCGGGAATGATTCCAATTGGGTGATCGTCGAACGGTTGACAAAAGTAGCACACTTCATTCTGAATCGAAGGGATGATTTAGTAAAAAAGTTAGCTAAACTTTATGTTGAGCAGATCGTACGATTGTACGGTATGCCCCGTAGCATCGTTAATGATCGTGGTGGGTGGTTTACATAAAATGATTAGAAGCTTATTCATCAATTGTTGGGCACCAAGCTGAAATTCAGTACAGCCTTTCGTCCCCAAACGGATGGTCAAACCGAGAGGGTAAACAGAATGATGGAAGATATGCTTCGCATGTGAGCCCTGAATTTTGGGAAGAGGTGGGAGGATCATCTCTTTATGATCAAATTCGCCTACAATAATAGCTACCAAGCAAGTATTCAAACGACACCTTTTGAGGCCTTGTACGAAAGGAAGTGTCGTGATCCGTTGGCTTGGGTATCAATTGGAGAATTGAAACTATATAAACGTAAAAATGTTGAAGATGTGACTTCAACAATACGTTTGATTCGAGAGCAATTGTTGATTATGCAAGATAGGCAGGCAAAATACTACAATGTCAAGCACCGAAACGTGGAGTTTGCGGTTGGCGACTGGGTTTATCTCAATATTAAACCGTTCAAGGGCGTATCGAGGATCCAAAGCTTGAAAAAGATAAGCCCGAGATACCTTGGGCCGTTTGAAATCGTTAGGCGGATTGGACAAGCTGTCTATCAGCTGAACTCAGTGGTTTTCACGATATGTTTCACATATTGGTGTTGCGGAAGGCTGTGCAAGAGCCTACACAAGTGGTTGATGTGCAAATTCCGGTCGATTGTTGGTTGACAACACAAGTCAAGACCATTTGTATCGATGAAATGGAAGTAAAGCGACTACAGTACAAAGAGATCAGAATTGTCAAAGTCAGTTGGGAAAACTATGGCTGTGAGGAGCTTTCATGGGATAGTGAGCAGGCCATACGAGAAGAGTTCCCTGAGTTGTTCTGTTGAGGTACATTTGTTACATTTTGAACTTTTGTAATTTCGGGATGAAATTTCTTAAAGGTGGAGAGATTTGTAATGCCCCAAATTTCCTGAAAATAACAGGAAGTTGGTCACTGGAGGTTACCGCGAGGCAGTAGGCCTAGTTCTTGCGGTAGCCAGCTGATTTTAATGGGCCAACGTCTTTGGTCGATATCGCGTGGTGGTAGTGTGGAATCGCACAGCGGTAGCCAATTTATTTGACTTTTGTTTCGGGATAGTACCGCTCGCTGGTAGTGATATCGCTGGTTGTAGGTGCCACGTGTCGGATTAGATTGAGGCAGGCTTTGAGCGGTGGAGCGGCGCTGACTGGGCCAAGCGGCCACCGCCTGAACTATCGCGCGGTGGTAGAGGTAGCATTATGTTAAAAGCTTGAGTGGAGAAGAGTCCTTATTTTCTCTTTTTCACTCTCTCTCTCTCTCTTGGAATTCTGAGGAAGGAAAAGGAGAAGGCTAAGAGAGGAAATGCAAGGTTGATTCAGTCCTGCTGTGAAGGCATTCTTGTGATCAGAGTTGTGAGTCTAAGCCAGATACACAGAGAGGATAGTGTGGTGATCATTTCCATCCGGACCAAGTGAAAGATCATGGCACCTAAGCAATCGATAAGGGTAACAATTCTCCTCTTAGACAATTGAAGTTCTTAATTTGTATAATTGCATGGAACCTCTCGCTAAAAGGGTGAATAAAAGGGTGGTTTCCAAAGGGTAGATAGTTGTGATCCCCGGTAGAACTTGCATTTAGAATCTGGAATTGAAGTATGAAATATGCATGTTGCGTGAAGCCCATCCGGATAGCTTGGTCTGGATTGGTGATGATTGATTTATGTGTCAGAGAAGACTTCGTGGTTAAACGTGTAGTTTATGGAGTTATGGGGTGTGCATGATGCTTAAGCGATTGTACTGGAGATTGTCTCTAGGAAAACACCCAAAATTTGGGAAGAAATGAGATTTTGTCCCCTACCGCGCAGCGGTAGCGATACCGCTGGTGGTAGCTCCTAGAGAGATAGTGTTGTGGGCTTGCCTCTGGGAGACTTGGGGGGCCAAATGATTGAGCTGAGAGACTGAAGAGACCAACTATTGTGGTCATGAAAGCCAGACTGATTATGTTTATGAAGCCTGTATCCGTGAGACAAGGTGGGTAGTATGTGAAACTGAGAGCCTGAAGAGCCCAGCTATGGTGATCTTGAGAGCCACCATGATTGTGGTTGCGAATCCTATGTTCGCGAGATAAGTTGGGTAGCCTGTGAAGCTAAGAGTGTGAAGAGCCCAGCTGTGGTGGCCGTGAGTTCAGGCCTCGGACATAACTTGGTTATGCCTGTGAAATACGGGAAAGGAGAAGCCGACCAGCATCTTGTTTACCATTGTGTGGAAATGGCGATTTGAGCAATGGGAAAGGGCTAATTTATACCCGCTCTATGTGACGTAGGATATCAGTAGATATCCGACGATCAATGGAGCGGCGAAAAATAACCTCTCGAAACGCTGACTTATATCCGCTCCCGACTCTACGTCCGCACTTTCCACAACGTGAAACCAAGCAACAACTAAAATACGGTTAGCCACCCGTGGTGTGAAAGGACCAGGGCGATAAGCCAAGATCCGATCACGCTAAAGGGACGAATATTGCGTCCGGACGAGCGAGTTGTACTAAAGGAGATCAATCCAAAATAACGATCAAGACAAGGAAGATCTCCCCCAACAAAAATAGCGAGGTTCGCCAAACCTTAAACAAACTTAAATCAGCAAGAAAATAAATGATAATCATTTAGAGGCTATCACGACGCATTCAATGTTACCGAAATGACACCAACGTTTAGCCACCACAAGAATATCAAGAGGGAAATCACAAGAGGTAGGAGTTTCGTTACCCAAGCTAGAATAGGTGATTCTAACTACCTAATCTCGATCTCCCATTCACGGTTCCTTCGGAAGCGTGGAGGAGGAGGTGAAGATCCCCGCCGTAGAAGCGCCACGCCGAACCAAAGCCGTTGCGAAGATTTCTCCGGCCACACGAACCCTCAAGGTGAGAGGGAAGCCAACCCCAGGAGGGCTCTCGGTTTTCTTGCGGGAAGTGGAGTGAGCGGCGGTCGGGTAGGGGGCCGAGACGGGGAGGGAATAGGAGGGGGTGGCGGCTTGGAGGAGTGGGGAGGAGGCGGCGAGATAGTGAGGAGAGGAGAGTAATCGGGTAAGGGGGCGGCGGCGGCTGTAGCGGGATGGGGCTAGGGCGGCCGAGAACGAAGAGGAGGGGGGAGAGTGAGGCCGACGGCTTTGAGAGGGGGGGAGAGAATGAGTTTGCAAGAGGATTTAGGGTTAGTTTTTCTTTTCTTTTCATTCCACCGAAATAAAACACCCACTCAAGCCTATATATAGGCTTAAGTTAAAATCCGGCTATTTGCAGCCCAAAGCAGAAATTTAAATGTTCGAAAATAAAGTGCTCCCAAACAATGAGCAAAATAAATACGACTTCTAAATTATTTATCGATAGTGTTGCGCCGCGGGCGTAGGTTGTAGCGTCTCAAATCCCATGGTGGAGATGAAGGGGGGTCTTCCGCGTCCGTGTTGTCGTTTGCCTCCGCAAGTTGTGGGTCGTAGTCTCCATCAACCCTCCCCCGCCCGAAAGAACTCATCACCGATGAGTTGTCTCGATGGTACTGGCGTAGGAGAGCATCATCCAACCGGGCCAACTCCGACTCAAGAACCCAAGAATCATCGGAGGCCGGCCGATTGCGCCATCGGATCAAGAAGCGGCGCACATCACCATCTGGAGAACATAGTACATCATCTTGAAGAATCCTCTCCGGTATGTAATGTGTCCTGGAAAAACTTGGAAAAGCGTTAGGCAAAAACTGCGGAAAATCTTTTTCATCATCCAACCACGTACCTCCGTTGGAGACCAATGAAGAGGGCGATCGAGAATTACACTCACCCCCCGTCCCAATAGATTTTTCAGTGGAACTAAACGGAAAGAGTGATAAATCATATAGCGGAGCAACATATGGTGTTAAGACAGAAATATTAAAAATAGGGGAGATTCCCCAATCGTGTGGTAGCTCTAACAGAAAAGCATTTTCCCCTAGCTTCTTTAAAATTCGGAAAGGGCCCGCTCGCCAGTTCGCCAATTTTTTTATGGTGCCCGAAGACAACCGTTCAGGGATTAGACGTACCATGACCAGATCGTCAACCTTTAAAACAGACACTCGCTTATGTATGTTAGCTGAAGCTTGATAAGACGCGTATTGAGTGACCAACGTTTCCCGGATGAGCGTGTGTAAGTCATGAATATGAGACGCAAACTCCTGTGCGAATTGACTTGATTTATATGACGGTGGTAAAGGGACTAAGTCAAGAGGCACAGGTGCCTTGTATCCGTGCACGATCTCGTTAGGGGACATTCCCGTGGACCTATTTCTGGAATTGTTGTAAGCTAACTGGGCGTGGGGAAGGACTAGGTCCCAAGTACCTTTGTGGTCTCCCACAAGACAACGTAGTAAACTGCCCAAACTTCTATTCACAACTTCCGTTTGCCCATCCGTTTGCGGATGGTAAGCTGAAGTAAACAGGAGTTTGGTGCCCATAAGTCGCCAAAGGGTCTTCCAAAAATAACTCGTAAATTTTACATCCCTATCCGTAACGATAGATTTCGGAACGCCGCGGTGGCCCACTACTTCCTTAAAATATAGTTATGCAACGTGTGATGCGTCGTTGGTTTTATTGCAAGCGATAAAATAGGCCATCTTGGAGAAACGATCTACCACAACTAATATCGAATCGTGACGTCTAAAAATGACCGGAAGGCCAAGAACGAAGTCCATACTAACGTCCGACCACGGAATAGAAGGAATCGGAAGGGGAGTGTAAAGCCCCGCGTTTGTCTTGTTCCCCTTAGCCAATTGGCACACTCGGCAACTTCCGACAACTTTATTAACCATGGCCTTAAGACCGGGCCAATAGAACTTATCCTCCACTAACGTGATTGTCTTGTCACAGCCAAAATGTCCCCCTAACCCTCCACTATGCGATTCCCACACAATAAAGTGGCGTAGGGAGGAGCGGGGAATGCATAGCCTCGCATGGTTGAACAAATAACCGTCACGAATATAAAACGAAGTAATGGTGGACGGTTCATTGTCTTGGGTGGAGAAGTAGATATCCTTGAAATCCGGGCAGTTGACTTACTCATCCTTAATTCGGTCAAAGCTAATCACCTTAACCTCTAACGTGGCTAGTAATAACGATACACGACTCAGGGCGTCGGCCACGCGGTTTAGGGTACCCTTAAGGTGTTTTAAGACGAAGGTATACTCCTGAAGGAAGGAGACCCACTTGACGTGCCTAGGACTGACCTTGGACTGGGAGTTAATGAACCTTAGCGCCTCATGGTCGGATAAAATGACAAATTCTTTAGGCAACAAATAATGTCGCCAATGCTGGAGGCAACGGATGACTGCGTAAAACTCCCGATCGTAATTAGAATAATTGAGTCGCGGGCCTGCCAATTTCTCGCTAAAATACCCCACGGGGTGGCCTTCCTGGCTCAGCACACCACCAATTCCCACCCCTGATGCATCACATGACAACTCAAAAACCTTGGAAAAATCAGGTAGTCGGAGAAGGGGGGCCTCCGACATACGCGTCTTAATTAATTGAAACGCTTTAGTGGCCGAGCTTGACCAAATAAAGTCACCCTTTTTCATGCACTCGGTTATGGGGGCCATAATGCTGCTAAAATCCTTAATAAATCGCCGATAGGATGTGGCGAGCCCATGGAAACTACGAACGTCCCTAATGTTGGCGGGCTCGGGCCAATCTCTAATGGCTTGCAACTTCCTAGGATCCACGTGGATTCCTTTCGAGCTCACTATGAAGCCGAGAAACTCAACCGAAGACACGTGGAACGCACACTTCTTAATGTTCACAAATAACTTCTCCGTTCTCAACGTAGTAAGGATGATCTTCAAATGCTTTTCATGGTCAATCGTGGACGTGCTAAAGACCAGAATGTCATCAAAATATATCACGACAAACTTTCCCATAAAGGGTTGGAAGACATGGGTCATCATCCTTGAGAAAGTGCTTGGAGCATTAGAAAGCCCAAACGGCATGACAAGCCACTCGTAGAGCCCTTCCTTAGACTTAAAGGTGGTCTTCCACTCGTCACCTTCCCAAATGCGGATCTGGTGGTAGCCACTCCGAAGATCCAACTTGGAGAAGATCGAGGCTCCGGCCAACATATCTAACAAATCGTCTAAACGGGGAATGGGAAAGCGATACTTGACCGAGATTTTATTAATCGCTCTACTGTCCACACACATCCTCCACGAACCGTCCTTCTTGGGGGCAAGTAAGGCGGGCACGGCACACGGGCTCATGCTGTGGCGGATAAAACCCTTCTGCAATAAATCCGAGATCTGGGCTTGCAACTCTAGGTGCGCGGAAGGATTTAGTCGGTAATGGGGAAGGTTGGGCAAAGAGGAACCCGGGATAAAGTCTATCGCATGCTGGATGTCTCTCATGGGTTGTAGCTCGGACGGAAGCTCGTCCGGATACACATCCACAAACTCTCCCAAAAGTTCTCTTAACGCCGGGGGTAAACCCTCAAAAGAGACCACCTCTTCCTTAACTTGTAGGCAAACTAGCGCATATAGGACCCCGTCCATGAACGTGGTTCTCTTAAACTCCTTCCGGCCTATTAAGCTTAAGGCTTTCTTCTCAACCGGGACGACCGTACCCTTGGAGGGGACCGATGGGTCCTTTGGCGGGGCGGGCTTCAAGATGACGGTGCGGTCATTGAACTTGAACTCATAGGTGTTTGCCATACCAAAATGGGTGACGTCGTGGTCATATAACTAGGGGCGACCCAACAACACATGACAGGCATCCATAGGGATGACGTCACACCAAATCTTCTCCGAATATGCCTTGATGGTAAGGCGCACCAAGCATCGTTTCGACACCGGGAGGGTCGACTTGTTCACCCAAGCCACCTTATATGGGTATGGGTGGGGTTCTGCTGATAGAGACATACGCTTCACGGCAGCCTCAGATATGACGTTCATACAACTACCACTGTCGATAATCAACCGACACCACTTCTCACCACACTTGAAGTTCAAGGTAAAAATATTCGTTCGGTTCCAATCGTCCAACGCTCTGGGGGTCGCCAGGATACACCTCATCACCATCATATGGGAGTCATCCTCCATATCACTAGGTATTCCATCCGAATCACTCTCTTCCCCCGCCTCGAACGTGAGGTCATCCGATCCACCAGTGGAATCTAGCAAGGCTAACAGTTTGGGCTTAGTAGGACAGTCGCTAGCGTAGTGCCCCTGAATACCGCACGCGAAACAAGTGACGTTCGTCCGAGTGACCCGACCCACGGGGACTCTCTCACCTGAGGGGTTTCTATTATTTCTAGCCATTACCACAATAGAGGCTGAATCGGGGGATCGGTATCTTCCTTTATCTTTCGTGGTGGTCGCGGGAGGTGGTCCTAAGATGGACTTTCCCTTCTGAAACGGACGCGTCTTACCCTTAAGCATATTATGTTTCTCGATATCTAAGGCGGCGTTAAAGGTGACGTGCAGGTCGGTGTGACCATAACGCAGTAATTTTCCTTGGATGTCGGAGTTTAGCCCCTTTCGGAACCTAGAGAGGGTCACCTCGGGCATCTCTTTAACGTCACACCTAACCATCATGTCCTTGAGCAGGATCATATACTCTGAGACCAATCTATTCCCCTGAGTGAGGGTTGCTAAATCATCGAACATTTGGATTCGATGGTACATGGGGACATACTACTCGGTAAGTTTGGCTTTCATTTCGTCCCTGCCTATGGGCAAAGCCCCATTCTCTATCCTCAGACGACGCTCCTCATTTAGCCAGAATATTTTGGCGCGCCCAAACAACTTCATTCGTGCTACCCTCACCTTATCCACATCATTCAGCGTATACCACTCAAAATAACATTCCATCTCCATGATCCAGTCCTGGAAGACTTGGGGGTCCCCCAAGCCATCATAGGAAGGTGGTTTGACTCGAACGGCTCGAGTGAGAACAAACTCATACGGTGCTCGCTGAATATACTCATTTGGAGGGTTGGGATTAGGGTTGGGGTAAGGAATGTGGTTTCCTCCCATCCGAGGGTTAGCGGGAGGAGTACGTGGTCCCCCCTGCGCGAGACCCATCCCGTGAATCGCATCCCTAAGGGCCATCATTTGCTCCGTGAGGTCTTGTCGGAGCACATCTATTTCCGTGAGATCACGAATATCATCCCGTTCATCCGCCATGGTGGAAGATGTGGGAGAATACTCCTCCCCTGATCTAGTGCGCATGCAAAACAGAGACACAAGTTTGAGACAAACCTAATTGAATTAAAAACCCACCTAATTACTAGAATTTTTTTTTTGACTACTTAACAAGCAAGCAACAACGCGGAAGGCGGGAGTCGATTAAGAAATCGACTTTAACCTCCCTCTGATACCAAATTGACGTAGGATATCAGTAGATATCCGGCGATCAATGGAGCCGCGAAAAATAACCTCTCGAAATGCTGACTTATATCCGCTCCCGACTCTACGTCCGCACTTTCCACAACGTGAAACCAAGCAACAACTAAAATACGGTTAGCCACCCGTGGTGTGAAAGGACCAGGGCGATAAGCCAAGATCCGATCATGCTAAAGGGACAAATATTGCGTCCGGACGAGCGAGTTGTACCAAAGGAGAGCAATCCAAAATAACGATCAAGACAAGGAAGATCTCCCCCAACAAAAATAGCAAGGTTCGCCAAACCTTAAACAAACTTAAATCAGCAAGAAAATAAATGATATTCATTTAGAGGCTATCACGACGCATTTAATGCTACCGAAATGACACCAACGTTTAGCCACCACAAGAATATCAAGAGGGAAATCACAAGAGGTAGGAGTTTCGTTACCCAAGCTAGAATAGGTGATTCTAACTACCTAATCTCGATCTCCCGTTCACGGTTCCTTCGGAAGCGTGGAGGAGGAGGTGAAGATCCCCGCCGTAGAAGCGCCACGCCGAACCAAAGCCGTTGCAAAGATTTCTCCGGCCACACGAACCCTCAAGGTGAGAGGGAAGCCAACCCCAGGAGGGCTCTCGGTTTTCTTGCGGGAAGTGGAGTGAGCGGCGGTCGGGTAGGGGGCCGAGACAGGGAGGGAATAGGAGGGGGCGGCGGCTTGGAGGAGTGGGGAGGAGGCAGCGAGATAGTGAGGAGAGGAGAGTAATCGGGTAAGGGGGCGGCGGCGGCTGTAGCGGGATGGGGCTAGGGCGGCCGAGAACGAAGAGGAGGGGGGAGAGTGAAGCCGACGGCTTTGAGAGGGGGGGGGAGAGAATGAGTTTGCAAGAGGATTTAGGGTTAGTTTTTCTTTTCTTTTCATTCCACCGAAATAAAACACCCACTCAAGCCTATATATAGGCTTAAGTTAAAATCCGGCTATTTGCAGCCCAAAGCAGAAATTTAAATGTTCGAAAATAAAGTGCTCCCAAACAATGAGCAAAATAAATACGACTTCTAAATTATTTATCGGCAGTGTTGCGCCGCGGGCGTAGGTTGTAGCATCTCAAATCCCTTGGTGGAGATGAAGGGGGGTCTTCCTCGTCCGTGTTGTCGTTTGCCTCCGCAAGTTGTGGGCCATAGTCTCCATCACTATGTCACTTGACTAGACGGCCTAAAGTTACTGGTGCGGTCGGGGCATAGGAGAGGGTCGTTCACTTTATGCGTGACAAAAAATGCTCAATGTTGGACCATCAAGTCTGGGACTGTGGATGGTGGTAAGACCTGGGAAATCTAGTACACCGATAATGTGCCCTGAGTGCATGGTACGTGTGGTCGTACGTGCCTATGTCTGTGGCGAATGGTGCTTAATTGCATGTTTTATTTCCAAAAGAGATATATATTATTGTTTGTAGGGAAGGAGCATCGCCGTCCCATGTGAGGGGTGGGGTCGTTATAATTTTGTCGGCTAATGCTGACTATTTCTTTATTTTGCCACATCTTAGTGGGCCATGGTTATGCAGGTGTGGGAGTGCCAAGTGGAAAGTAATGGGTTGAAGTCCCATATATTGTGTTGGTTGGCCCAAGAAGGCCCAAAGGCAAACTTTTACTATTTTCCTGTGTGGTCGCACTGTGTGCCGATGTATAGAATATACATTTATGAAGAGAACAGTTGTAAGGTCTTAAGACCGAAACATTTTGTGTATTTTATATAACATTCCTATGGTATTACTAGTGGACATTCTGGAGTTTAGGTTCTAAATTAATTTAATTACTTTCGCTGGAATATACTCTGAGTTAGGATGCATAAATGTTATGGTTTCATTGTGTAAATCTTTTGACTATCTGTGGAATATGGTGTGGGATCCTGGACGGACCTTCTATTATATTCTACGTGATGGATGGAGGTGTTACAAAAGATCGCCTCCTCTTCTGCAGATTTAATAGATCCTTCAAGTGCTTTAGCTATTGTTAATATCGCGGTGGTTTCTATGGTTACTCCTGAAGATTCTAGCATGGTTGTATGTAACACCCTTGCTCGTTCCAAGGAATATAACAATGGGTCTGGTCAAGATCCCATGCCATATTGAATGAACAAACGAAATAGCTACTCAATGAATATTAATCCAAACTATACAACAACACATAACAGAAATATACGTTAACGGAAGAACTTAACATAAACTTGAACCAGAATATCCACATCACTAGGAATGATTAAACATCAATTATATTGTCAGCTTTGGCCTTAAGGCCTTACACATGATCAAAGTGTTTAGGTACTACATGGATTCCATACATCGGCACGCGGGCCGATAAATCATGATCACCCTAAACAAGACTTGGGCCTTCGAGAGCCAGCAATGCTTGGGTTCCCGCCCGCTATTTGTCGCTTGGCTCTCCTGTACTTGTACATGTACAAACCATAAGGATGTGGAAACAAAAGAAGGTAACGAGGCAGCTTTTGCTGGTCACTATCCACAAATGCACGATATAACAACCCCACCCTATACCAGGGGCGGTGGAATTCCTTCTCTGCAGGCAAGCAGCCAGTAGATGCATAACAAGGGTGTACAATTTAGGAACAAACCATCATAGATGTAGTAGCGACTAGCCAACTTTTTCGTGCACTCAGGGCACATTATCGGTGTACCGGATTTCCAGGGTCCCACCACTATCCTCAGTCCCAGACAGATGGAAACAATGAGCATTCATAAGTTAGGAACGTAGCCACGACTCTCTCATATGCTAACGGTAATTCCAAGTACTTATGATTCTATCCCGAAATTCATAGTGTGGGTACAGTTCAGTCACATCTCGTTGCTCAAATCGTTGATTATACTACGCTTGATGCGGGTTAGGTTTCCCCTTCCCGATACTGTATACATAACTGATGTTATGTAACAATGCTGACACTCATGGCCAACACAACTGGGCACTCCAGGCTCAATAGCTCAATAATCTACCCACCTTATCTCATGGGCACAAGCTTCGCAACCACAAAATAGCTCATTGGGAGATACCGCCAACGGTAGCACTACCGTTGGGTGGTATCTGACAGAACTTCGATTCTGTCTAATATTCCTGGTATTTCTTGGAGTTCGCCTCCAGGACTCCCTACAGAACTCTACAACACTCAAAAACCCGAAAATAAGATAAATCACAGAGTCTTCCTTGGCATACAAAAAACATTATAACCATCACCAATCCATTCCAACTTGTCAGGATGAGCTTTACATAGCATGTCTATGTTCGTACTTTGATTCCGAACTCTATATGCAATTTAAGTCAGGTTCGGACTCAATCGACCCAGATAAAGTATAGTTGTACGCTAGTTAGCGAAAGAGGCACTTTCATATGCGTATATAGAAACAAAAGAGGACATGCAAATCCTAACGAAGGAGGAATATCGTTACCTTTAAAGTTCTTGTAAAAAAGAGCTAAATAAAGGCAAATTTTATTCCTCCAAAAAGATAAATAATGCATAGGTATGCCCCCTTATTTATATAAAATGGGAGAGATGAGAGAATACAACAAAAGATGTGGGACTAAATACAATCCACACGGCTAAGCAGTTTGACGCTGTCAAACCGAACCACTGTATAGAGCATTTGATCACCCAGCAGCAATAGAGATAAGCCGCCAGACTTCCACTGCAAGCTGCCAGACCGCAACTGCTAGTCGCCTATCCGCAGTTGCGGAAGCCCGCCACCACTGCTGCGGCAAGTCTCCAAATCACTGTTGCGGGTAACCATCTGGTTGTTGTTGCGGCAAGTATCAAGACCGCTACTGCGGCTAACCATCAGGCCGCTGCTGCAACAAACCTCCAGACCGTAACTGTGGTTAACTCTCAGACCACTACTGCAGCTAACCTCCAGACCGTAGCTGTGGAAAGTCGACTACAAAACCGCAACACTGCTAAACAGTCAGATCGCCAATCCTACAAAGAGAGCCGCCAGACATAGCCGCTACCTCTAACCAAACCGCCACACAATCAGACTGCCTGGACAAACCGCCTGACCACCCGAACTACAAGTCGCTGAGACTAGTCCATCAAACCACAAAACTCTAACATTCCCCTTCAAGATGGAGCATATATATCAACCATGGCCAGCTTGCCACAAAAATCTAAAAGAGAAGCGAAACTGGTTTCGAGAAGATGTCTGTCAGTACTTTATCAGAGGTAACAAATGGAGTGCAGATTTGGTTCTTCAACACCTCTTCTCTAATGAAATGACAATCGACTTCAATGTTCTTTGTCCTCTCATGGAAGACAGGATTCTTCGATATGTAAATAGTGGCTTTATTATCACAGAACATACGGAGAGGATGATCATAGACTTCTTCCCAGTCAAGCATAAGTGCTCGTAAACACTTTAATTCGCAAGTTGTCGAAGCGATGCTTCTATACTCAGCTTCAACACTTGACCTTAAAACCACTGACTGCTTCTTGTCTTTTCCAGCTAACAAGATTTCCTCCTACAAAGGTGTAAAACCCTGATGTAGACTTCCTATCTTCCTTTTTATCAGCATAGTTGGCTTCAGATTATGCTTCAATCTTCAAATGATTATGCTTCTGAAATAATAAGCCCTTTCCTGGAGATCATTTCTCATACTCCAGAATTTTCATGGCAGAACGCAGACGATAATCTCTAGTAGTTTACATAAACTGACTGACCTTCTCAACTGCATAACAGATATCTGGTCTTATAACAACTAGATAGATTAGTTTACCTACAAGTCGTATGAACACAGTACAATATGGGAGAAGAGAAGAATCTTCATTCCACCCCTTATAATCCCCAACAGCCATTGGGAAATGAGCAGGTCTTGTACCAAGAAGACCAGTTTTCTTTAAGAGATCTAGCGCATACTTCCGCTGAGAAAAACCACAGAGTTACGCTTTGGTTAAATCTCAATTTCCAAAAAGTACTTCGGAGTTCCCATATCCTTAGTAACAAAATGTTATCGAAGATGTCGTTTTGCCAGCTCAATTCCTTCCTAATCATCACTAGTAAGAAAGATATCATCAATAAAGACAGTAAGAACCACATGGACTTTAGTAGTCTTGCGTATAAACAGATAATGATCAGCAGAACTCTGACTGAACCTAATAAGAGAAACAACCCCACTAAACTCGTCAAACCAAGCTCGTGGACTCTGCTTTAAATCATAAATCGCCTTCGGAAGCTTGCATACCTGAGACTCCCCCAGAGTAACATACCCAGGAGGTTGCTCCATGTAAAACATCTCTTGTAAATTACCATAGAGGAAGGCATTATTCACATCTAACTGAGACATTTCCCAGACTTTATTAACCTCAATAGAGAAAAGAACACATATCGTGTTGATGCGAGCAACAAGAGAAGATTTCAAAGAAGTCGACACCATACGTTTGAGTAAATCCTTTAGCAATAAGTCTTGCCTTATAGTGGCCAACAGAACCTTCTGGAAGACACTTGACAACAAAAACCCATCGAGAACCAACCATATCTGTGCCCAGATGTAACGGGCCCATCCGCCATATAACATATGATATAAGGTCCGGTCGGGGCCCGATTCCATATACTACGGACAGGTAAGGAGATTACAAGTTGTTTCCAAATCCAAGTTCACTTATGTACGCACCCTAACTCAGAGCATTCTAGCAAAAGCATTTTAGTTTATGAACCCATACTGTACAAGAATGTCCACTAAACAATAGGAATGATATACAAATATACATAACACATGTTTCGGTCGTAGCCTTATTACAATTCTTTCATTTTATAAAAAGTGACTTCAAACATCGGCAAGCAGGCCGGCCACACATGAAAACAGTAAAGTATGCCTTTGGGACTTCAAGGTCCAGCAACTCACAGCATAAGGGCTTCAACCCGCTACTTTCCACTTGGCTCTCCAGCACCTGAACAAATGGGCCCACCAAAATGTGGCAAACAAAGCAACAGTCAACATTTTTCTGACCCGTTTTTAATGATCCCACCCCTTACTCGGGGTGACATTTCTCTATTCCTACAAACAATGCATCATATATATCGTGGCATTTACAAAGTGTAATTTAAGCACCATTCATCACAGACGTAGGCTCAACGATCACACGCCCCTTGCACTCAGGGCACATTTTCGATGTCCACGACTTCCCGCGTATCACCACCGTTCAGAGGTACATCATGGTTAACTTTGTCATTCAGAGGTCCTTAACTTGACAACTATGTCATTCAGATGTAATTAGCTTAACGACTAATTCCCCCATTCAGAGGTACTTAACTTAATGACTGTCGTTCAGAGGTACTTAACTTTATGGCACAGTAATTGGCCTTTACGGCATAATTCATCATTTACCATTTCAGGCTTGTACCCACCATTGCTAGGCAATTTAAGCTCACAGCTTTGCATACACATACAATAGGCCCCAGGTCTCATAGAGACATGCCTCACAACATTGTAGTTCCCTGAGAGCTATCGTCGACGACAGTCACTGTCGCCCGGTGACATCCACAGTTCTCCAGACTGGGATCTTTTCTGGGTATTTTCTTGGAAATGCTTATAATATTATGGTGCAACATCCTACACACCCCTAGACCCCAGACTTCACACGTACATCACACACATATCCACAGAGTCTTCTCTAGCACCCAAATAAACATCACCAATCCAGACCAACTTGTCCAAATGGGCTTCTCATAACATGCCTATTCCGTAATCTACATTTCCGGATATAAATGCAAGAATATATGGGGATCAAACCGATCTTCCCATTGGAATCCACTCTTTTTCACCTTTTGGTGAGGGGATCCATGCAAAAATGCATATTGAGGACTTCACTTGACCGGGAGAAAATCGTTACCCTTGAAGTTATCTTCTGATGTATGGCAAAGATTTTCTATGTTGATGGAAGTGAGCGCCTCACTTTCCCCTTTACGGATCTAGCCTTAGATCTGGCTTTGGACCACAAGATCTCCTTCAGCACCTTCACAAAGATCAGCCGAAACCCTTAGCTCCATCCTTTAGTTCTCTTCTCAAGAACTTGGATGAATTGAAGAAAGAAAGTGAGAAGGAAATAATAATCTCCTCATCCCACACATGATCAATCCATCAAAACGAAGCAAAGGCAAAGATTTGGGTTGACTGATCAACTTTAGCGCTATCGCCTGGTGACATCGACTGTCGCCACTTAGAGACATCGATTTAACTGCTTTGACCGCTTTAACCCAGGTCAACCACCGCTTATCGGCCTCTTAACATACAATCTGACACATGTCTCACGCTATGTGGCACTATCGCCCGACGATACCCACTTTCGCCCGCGATATCAAGTCATTCAACGCTTTCAGGCATTGAATGCGTCGAGTGTCGACTCAATGCTTACCGCTATCGCCATCTGGCGATACCCACTGTCGCCACTCGACGATATCATTTCGACGATTCGTCGAATGCGTTAAGTGCGTCGAGTGCAGCTCGACAAACTCTACATCACTATCGCCATCAAGCGATACCCAGTATCGCTTGACGATAGTGGAAAATTTTTGCTGTCAAATTTGGGGTGTTATAACCCTCCCCTCCTTACAGAAATTTCAACACTTGAACTTAAAATCACTGACTGCTTCTTGCTTTTCAAGCTAACAATATTTCAACCTACAAAGGTGCAAAAACCTGATGTAGACTTCCTATATTCTTTTTTATCAGCATAGTTGGCTTCAGATTATGCTTCAATCTTCAAATGATTATGCTTCTGAAATAATAAGCCCTTTCCTGGAGACCCTTTCACATACTCCAGAATTTTCATGGCAGAACGCAGATGACACTCTCTAGTAGTTTGCATAAACTGACTGACCTTCTCAACTGCATAACAGATATCTGGTCTTATAACAACCAGATAGATGAGTTTGCCTACAGGTCGTATGTACACAGTACAATATTGGAGAAGAGAAGAATCTTCATTCCACCCCTTATAATCCCCAACAATAATTAGGAAATGAGCAGGTCTTGTACCAAGAAGACAAGTTTTCTTTAAGAGATCTAGCGCATACTTCCGCTGAGAAAGAACCACAGAGTTACGCTTTCGTGAAATCTCAATTCCCAAAAAGTACTTCAGAGTTCCCATATCCTTAGTAACAAAATGTTGTCGAAGATGTCGTTTTGCCAGCTCAATGCCTTCTTAATCATCACTAGTAAGAAAGATATCATCAACATAGATAGCAAGAACCACAAGGGCTTTAGTATTCTTGCGTATAAACAGAGAATGATCAGTAGAACTCTTACTGAACCTAATAAGAGAAACAACCCCACTAAACTCGTCAAACCAAGCTCGTGGACTCTGCTTTAAATCATAAATCGCCTTCCGAAGCTTGCATACCTGAGACTCCCCCAGAGCAACATACCCAGGAGGTTGCTCCATGTAAAAAACCTCTTGTAAATCACCATAGAGGAAGGCATTCTTCACATCTAACTAAGACATTTCTCAGACTTTATTAACCGTAATAGAGAAAGGAACATATATAGTGCTGATGCGAGCAACAAGAGAAGGTTTCAAAGAAGACGACACCATACGTTTGAGTAAATCCTTTGGAAAAAAGCCTCGCCTTATAGTGGTCAACAGAACCATCTGGAATATACTTGACAACAAAAACCAATAACCAACCAACCATATCTGTGCCCAGATGTAATGCCCCCATCTGTCGTATAACATATGACATAAGGTCCGATCGGGGCCCGATTCCATATACTACGGACAGGTAAGAAGATTATCAGTTGTTTCCAATTTCAAGTTCACTTATGCACGCACCCTAACTCAGAGCATTCTAGCAAAAGCATTTTAGTTTATGAGCCCATACTGTACAAGAATTTCCACTACACAATAGGAATGATATACAAATATACATAACACATGTTTCGGTCGTAGCTTTATTACAATTCTTTCATTTTACAAAAAGTGACTTCATACATCGGCACGCAAGCCGACCACACATGAAAACAGTAAAGTACGCCTTTGGGCCTTCAAGGTCCAGCCACTCGCAGCATAAGGGCTTCAGCCCGCTACTTCCCACTTGGCTCTCCAGCACCTGCACAAACGGGCCCACCAAAATGTGGCAAACAAAGCAACAGTCAGCATTTTGCTGACCCGTTTTTAACGATCCCACCCCTTACTCGGGGTGGCATTTCTCTATTCCTACAAACAAGACATCATATATATAGTGGCATTTACAAAGTTCAATTTAAGCACCATTCATCACAGACGTAGGCTCAACGACCACACGCCCCTTGCATTCAGGGCACATTTTCGATGTCCATGACTTCCCGCGTATCACCACTGTTCAGAGGTACATCACGGTTAACTTTGTCATTCAGAGGTCCTTAACTTGAAAACTACGTCGTTCAGAGGTAATTAACTTAACGACTAATTACCCATTCAGAGGTACTTAACTTAATGACTCTGTCGTTCAGAGGTACTTAACATGATGGCACAGTAATTGGCCTTTACGACACAATTCATCATTTACAATTTCAGGCTGGTACCCACCATTGCTAGGTAATTTAATCTCACAGCTTTGCATACACATACAATGGGCCCCAGGTCTCATAGAGACTGGACTCATAACAATGTAGCTCCCTGGGAGTTATCGCCGACGACAATCACTGTCGCATGGTGACATCCACAGTCCTCCAGACTGGGATCTTTTCTGGGTATTTTCCTGGAAATGCTTCTAGTATTATGGTGCAACATCCTGCACACCCCTAGACCCCAGACTTCACACGTACGGCACATGCATATCCACGGAGTCTTCTCTAGCACCCAAATAAACATCACCAATCTAGACCAACTTGTCTAGATTGGCTTCTCACAACATGCCTATTCCGTAATCTATATTTCCGGATATAAATTAAGGAATATTGGGGGATCAAACCGATCTTCCCATTTGAATCCACTCTTTTTCACCTTTTGGTGAGGGGATCCATGCGAATATGCATATTGAGGACTTTACTTGACCGGGAGAAACTCGTTACCCTTGAAGTTCTCTTCCGAGCTATGACAAAGATTTTCTATGTTGATGGAAGTGAGCGCATCACTTTCCCCTATACGGATCTAGCCTCAGATCTGTCTTCCGACCACAAGATCTCCTTCAGCACCTTCACAAAGAACAACCATAACCCTTAGCTCCATCCTTTAGTTATCTTCTCAAGAACTTGGATGAAATGAAAAAAGAGAGTGAGAAGGAAATAATAATCTCCTCATCCCACACACGATCAATCCATCAAAATGAAGCAAAGGCAAAGATTTGGGTTGACTGGTCAACTTTGGCGCTATCGCCTGGCGACATCGACTATCGCCACTTAGCGACATCGATTTAACCGCTTTGACCGCTTTAACCCAGGTAAACCACCGCTTATCGGCCTCTTAACATACAATCTGACACATGTCTCACGCTACGTGGCACTATCGCCCGACGATACCCACTATCGCCTGCGATATCAAGTCATTCAACGCTTTCAGGCATTGAGTGTGTCGAGTGTCGACTCAACTCTTACCGCTATCGCCATCTGGCAATACCCACTGTCGCCACTCGGCGATATCATTTCGACGATTCGTAGAATGCGTTAAGTGCGTCGAGTGCAGCTCGACAAACTCTGCCTCACTATCGCCATCAAGCGATACACAGTATCGCTCGACGATAGTGGCAAAATTTCTGTTGTCAAATTTGGGGTGTTATAACCCTCCTCTCCTTACAGAAATTTCGTCCCGAAATTTGCATACAGTTATAAGGAAGACTGCAACTTAAAAGTTACAATAACTTTTTATTCATACAAACAATGTTATAATAACTAACACAAACAACTCGAGATATTCATCATGCATGGTATGCTCACGCTCCCATGTTAGCTCTTCACGGCCATAGGTGTCTCACCGGACTTTGACCATCCCGTTTGTCTTGTTCTGTAGCTGTTTGATCTTTGTATCCTTGATCTGAATGGGCCGAACCTTCTTTGTTAGACCAGATTCGACAGGTACTCAATCATTCGCAATCACTTGAGTTGGCTCTTTCACGGCTTTTCAAAGCACTGATATGTGGAACACATCATGCAAGCCACTTAATTCTATCGAAAGAGCTAGCCGATAGACAGCTTCTCCAATTCGCTCCACCACTTCAAATAGACCAAGGTACCTCGGGCTCAGCTTTTTCAAGCGCCGAATCCTGGACACGCCTTTGAAGTGTTTTATTTTCAAATATAACCAATCGCCCACCGCAAACTCCACGTTCCGATGCTTGGCATTGTAGTATTTTGCATGCCTATCCTGGTCTATCAATAGCCGCTCTCGAATAGTACGTATGGTCAAATTACCATCTTTGACCTCCTTACGTTTAAAGAGCTTTGATTCGCCTATTTCCGTCCAAGCTAACGGTGTACGACACTTCCTACCGTATAATGCTTCAAAGGGCATCATCTGTATACTAGCTTGATAGCTATTATTATAGGCGAACTCAATCATATAGAGGTGATCTTCCCACCTCTTCCCGAAATCCAGGGCGCACATACGAAGCATGTCCTCTATTGTTCTGTTGGTCCTCTCAGTCTGGCCATCTGTTTGCGGATGAATAGCCGTACTGAACTTTAACTTGGTACCCAACAGTTGGTGGATTAGCCTCCAATCTTTTGAAGTAAAATGCTCATCTCGATCACTGACGATGCTACGGGGCACACCGTGCAATTGTACTATTTGCTCGACATAAAGCCTAGCCAAGCTTTCCACTGAATCGTCCGTCTTGTTCGGAATGAAGTCTGCCACTTTAGTCAACCGATCCATGATCACCCAAATAGAATCATTCTCGCATTGCGATATCGGCAAACCGTGCATGAAATCCATCGAAATATTATAAAACTTCCATTCCGGAATAGGTAGCGACTTCAGGAAATCTCCAGGCTTCTGGCATTGAGCTTTTACCAGGGCGCAAGCCTGACATTTTGCCACGTAATGGGCTATATCTTTATTCAGACCTGGACACAAAAATATCTTCTTCATGTCCTTATACATTTTTGTGCTCCCTGGGTAGATTGAATACTTCGTAAAGTGTGCTTCATATAATAATTCTTCACGTAATTTACCCACATTCAGGATGCACAAACGATCACCTTTCCACAAAAGGCCATCATCCCAGGAGAATTGGGCATTTGACCCATCCACGGCATAGCGTTGTAGACTTTCATCAAGTTCTGTTGCCCGTTGAACCCTGCCCGCAAGGTCATACTGTACCTCCGTCCAGTTCAGGCATGCATGTGCAGTAGCATTCTTGTCCACACAAGAGATTTCTAAGGCCTCCAACTTCTAGATTAGATGCTCATCATGCATCTGCAACCAACTTGCTCTTGCCGGAGTCCTACGACTCAAGACATCTGCGACCACATTTCCCTTCCCGGGAGTATAATGAATCTGGAAGGTGTAGTATCTAAGGAACTCCATCCACCTCTGATGTCGCATATTTAGATCCTTCTGATCCAGTAAGTACTTAAGGCTCTTATGGTCCATGAAGATGTCAACTTTCACGCCATATAAGTAATGATGCCACAGTTTGAGTGCAAATATCACCTCCGCCAAATCCAAGTCGTGGACGGGAAAATTTCGCTCATGCACATTCAACTGGCGTGAGCCATAAGCTATCACCTTACCAAACTAAATATGAACGCAACCTAAGCCACTCCATGATGCGTCACTATAAATTTCATAGTCGTCCGAACCACATGGCGTCATCAAGATTGGCGTCGTAGTCAGACGACCTTTCAGCTCCTCAAATGCACGTGCGCACTCCTGCGTCCAAACGAACTTCTGATCTTTTCTCGTCAGTGTGGTGAGAGGTAAGGTTATCCGCGAGAAGTTATACGAAGCGCTGATAGTAGCCCGCCAGTCCAAGGAAACTCCTGACTTCGGCTATAAAAGACAACACTGGCCACTCCCATATCGCAACTATCTTCGTAGGGTCCACCGCAATGCTCTCTCCACTAACCACATGGCCAAGAAAGGACACTAACGACAACCAGAACTCGCACTTCAATAACTTAGCATAGAGCTTGTTTCTTCTCAGGGTGTGCAACACCATCCGCAAATGGTTCGCATGACCTTCTTCAAAATGAGAGTACACCAAAATGTCATCAATAAAGACGATGACAAATAAATCCAAGTACTTTCGAAACGTTCAGTGCATTAGGTCCATAAATACCAATGGCGCATTTGTTAGCCCAAACAGCATTATCGTGAACTCGTAATGACCATAGTGTGTACCAAATGCTGTCTTGGGAATATCACATTCACGAATCCTTAACTGGTAATAGCCAGACTTTAAAACTAGCTTGGAGTAGACAGTTGAGCCCACTAGCTGATCGAACAAGTCATCAATCCGTGGAATCAAATACTTGTTCTTTTCCGTTAGCTTATTCAGCTCTCGATAGTCAATGCATAACCGCAAGCTTCTGTCCTTCTTTTTCACAAATAGGACCAGGGAGCTCCAAGGTGACATATTTGGGCGTATAAATCCATGCTTCAGCAACTCTTGCAATTGAAACTTTAGTTCTGCCATCTCCTTTGGCGTAACATGATATGGCGAGCGGGCCACATGTTTCGCACCTGTCACCAACTCAATAGCGAAATAAATCTCCTGATGGGGCGATAACCCCGGAAGATCCTTAGGAAAGACATCAGCATACTCCGATACAATAGGAACATCACTCACACTGGGCCTCGGCTCAACAGCCTCCAACAGCATGAAGAACAACTCCGCGCCCTTCCGAACTGCCTTGACCACTTGGATTGCAGACATCAATGTCTTGCTCGATCCTTGCATGCCAGCGAATTTAGTCTCTCGTTCGGTGTTCTGCCCTAGTGTGACTTCATTAGAGTTGCAATCTATATAGGCACGCTGCTCCGAGATCAAGTCCATACCAAAAATTGCATCAAACTCTGATATAGGTAGCACTGATTCTTCCAATCCAAAGTACCTACTTCCTATTCGCACCTCAACACAACACGCTCGATCTGCGCGCATCAAGCACCTATTAGGTAGCAGCACATTCACTTGATCTGTTGGAGTAAACGAAGGCACTCCAATACGCCCCACAAAGTCTTCCGATAGAAAAGAATGAGAAGCTCCTATATCGAACAGTGCTCCCGCAGGACACTCCGAAAGCAAGACAAAGCCTAAATCAAACCAATCGTGCACAAGCAACGCATAAGGTACTAAGTATGGAAAGAAGTAAAAACTGTATCTTAACTCATACCTATCACGACATCACTTTATTTTATGATCTCATGTTGGCCAAGATTATAAACTCGGGGTTGCGCTTGGGATGCATTCGATTCCACTACTGACTTTCCCTTTTCAACATAAGACGAACCCCTTTTTTTCTCACCTTTTGGAAGGCCACTCCAGCAATTTCGTGTTATATGACCCACCTTTCCACATGCATAACATATGGGCGGACGTCTCCCCGAAGTTGCTCCAGATGCAGGAGAAGAAGGAGCCGGCGCAGAAGTTTTTGGCTTCTTTTTCCACCATTGAAACCCAGACTTTGAATAACTAGGTACCCTGAAATCTGTCTTCTTCCTTGCCAAATCATTCTTACGTTGCACGCGCTTCATTTCCAGCTCAAGGGAACGGGCCGTATTGACCAAGATAAGGAAACCCCGCGTCATTGGTCCTGAGAGAAGCAACCACGGGTCATCTCTCATCCCTTCATAGAACAAGTTTGTTTTTCGTTCCTCATCTGCAAACGAAAAGCCTGCATATCTTCCCAACCTCGTAAACTCGTGCAAGTAGTCATCCACCGACATCTTGCCTTGAGTTAGCATTTGAAATTGGTTCTCCATCGCAATCTGCTGTGCCGATGGAATATATCTCGCTAGAAAACACCTTGAGAATTCCTCCATTGAGATCTCACTCAACGGCCAACCAACAAACTGATGTAGCTCCAGCTCATCACACCAAAGTCTTGTCTCACAATCTAATAAGAAGGTAGTCACAATGACTTTTTGCCACTCTTCTGTTTCAGTTGCCATCAGGACCCTCTTTATTCTTGAGAGCCAATCTTCAGCTTGTGTCGGGTTTCTAGTACTCATAAACACAGGGGGATTAAAACTCATCACGTGTTTCAGTTGCTTCTTTGTTGCTCGCCTTGCGCCCACTAGCTCAACGACCATTTGTCTCACCGCTACGCGCTCATCCGTGTCGACTGGTTCCTAAACCATCGCAGGAATAGGAGGTTGTCTCTGACCCCTGGTTGCGCATTCATCATTGCGAACACGGCCTGAACAACTAATCGTATAATTTCCGTCGAAGGAGGTATTTGCACCTCATTTAGTGCATTACTCTCCACCAAGCGCTGGGGTTCATGCTGCCTTGCACCACTTCTAGTCGCCTATAATGTGAAACACACAATTATGAAACTACGAATATTACCAAAAGCAATTACAGGAACATACTAGTTCCTCAAACATGTGTATTTTCATCCCTAAGTGGGCATTCATGGGTTCAAGTATGTTATCACGGTAGCGCACATACACGTGCTCACCACCCCTTAAAAGAATTCGATCATGAATTCAAAGAAAAAAGACCGAGAACAGAATCTGATACTAATTTTGTAATGCCCCCATACGTCGTATAACATATGATAGAAGATCCGAACGGGTCCGACGCCATATACTACGGGCAGGTAATTTAACATCCCATTTCCGGCTAGACCCCTAGGAGTCGGTCTGTCGTGAGAGAACCCTAGAAGCCCAAGAATTGAAGTACATCGACTTAGATTTCGGGTCACGGGTTGGTCACGCCCGTGACCTATGTGTCACGCCCGTGACATAGGGCGTGACTCCTTCGACGATCGTCGATCTCCGTGAGACGATCGTCGAATTTGAAACCCGGGCCTGTCACGCCCGTGACCTATGTGTCACGCCCGTGACCTAGGGCGTGACTCCTTCGACGATCGTCGATCTCTGTGAGACGATCGTCGAACTTGCTGCCCGGGCCTGTCACGCCCGTGACCCAGGTGTCACGCCCGTGACCTAGGGCGTGACCCCCTTCGTTGATCATCGATCTCAGCGAGACGATCGCCGAGCATGGAATTTGCAGACTTGACCCTATCACGCCCGTGACCAAGGTGTCACGCCCGTGACCAAGGGCGTGACCCCCTTCGACGATCGTCGATCTCAGGAAAACGATCGTCAAACTCAGAGTTTTCCACGCAGGTCTGTCACGCCCGTGACCGACATGTCACGCCTGTGACAGAGGCTGAAACGCCGGTTCAGGCTAGAAATTATTCTAACATGCGTGGTAATAAATGCTGGTATGAGAAGTTACACCAGGAGAATTTATGGGCCATTTCCTACTCTAATTATTTAATAAAATAAGGAAATGTTGGTCCAATAGGAAATCGCCACCTGGCAAACACCTCTTCGTTTCCAGTGTTTCAACTACCGCTACCATAACCGAAACACCATTAAGAGGAGCCTTCATGACCATAATTGCTTACCCCTTTCCCCTCCCCACTTGCTGATCTATAAAAGACCCCTTAAACCAGATGAGAAGGTTACACTCTTGACCAAACAAATTGAGACTTTTTCTCTTGCAGTAGAAGAAGTTCGGGAACGCCATCACCGCTCCATGACAATCCGACGTTCATCTCGCCTTCAAACCGCGAACAAGGTCCTCCTCTACTTCTTCTCTTATGGGTAGATCTTAGGTTCTTAGAAATGAAGTACGTACACAAAGGAGCCGGACCAACCTCGTGTTTTCATGGAAAACCATGGAAAAATATTGTTTTGAGTTCGCCGAAAACCCCCACCTCCGGCGGCCAAACCACCGCCGACCGATAGCCATCGCCTCAACGGAGGTGGTGGTGGTGGAGGTTGGCCAGGGAAGTGACCGGATAGCCGGCGACGAATCACGAAAGAGCTATAGGAAATATGGGTTTTCTGTGTTCTTGTTTTCGGGTTTCTGTAGAATATGAACAGTAAAATCAATTTAAAATATATAAATTATGTATATAGTACATAATGAAAAGTTAAATTATTTGAGTAAATTTTGAGCCTGCAAATTGAGGCACTTATTGAGACCCATCATTCAGATAGAAGGGGGTAAACTAATGAGTTCGGATATTAACGAACTCTATAAAAGAGTCATCTATCGGAACAATACTCTTATCGATCTATTAGCAACAAGTAGATCTACAAGAGGCCGATTTAGGAAAAATGACCTGTCACGGAAGTCGTAGCACTTCGAGTCTAGATTAATTTAAAATCAGTTTCAACTCATTTGGATGAGTTTTGGATAGGGAGTCACCTATTCTTAACTAGGCAAAAGTGATGTAGGGGTGTCGGGAGATGCCCGGGAATCAATGGATCCGAACAAGAACCTCTCGATATCCTATTTGACACACGCTCTCATGACCACGTTCTCGCTCTCCACGAATAATATCAAGCAACGTCTACGTACGGTTAGCAACCCGCTTAGAGAAAGGACAAGGGCTATAGGCCGGCGTCCGATCAAGCTAAAGGGACGAATGTTACGTCCGGACGAGCGAAGTTGTACCAAAGTAGATCCTTCCAAAACAACGATCCAAAAATGGAAGATCTCCCCCAACAAAGAGTGCGAGGCTCGCCAAGCCTTAACGAAAATTAAATTGATTAAGAAGAGCGATGCAAAAATAATTTAGAGTGACAACGATGAAATCCAACGATTCAAAAATCACACCAACGTATTTTCGCCACAAGCTTTATCAAGAGGGAAATAAAACACTTGAGTAGAGATTCTCGTTACCCAAGTTGGAATAGGTGATTCCAACTATCAAACACGAGTTCCGCCCCCCCCCCCCCCCCTCACGGTTCCTTCGGAGGCGTTGGAAGGAGATGAGGATCGTCCGCCGTCGATGCGTCACGCCAAAGCCAAGATCTCTTCGGAGCGGATCCACCTTGCCGGTCCCGAGATCGGGAAGACAAGAGAGGCCGGTTGCCTCTAGTAGCCAAGATAGAGGGAGGACGGCCGACCTTGTTGGCGGATGAGGAAACGGGGGCGGCCAAGAGAGGATGGAGAATGGAGAAGTAGGGGATCGGGTAGGAGGAGAGGGGGTCTAGCCGAGAGAGAGAGAGAGAGGGGAGAAGGTGGATTGGAGTGGGCGGCTAGGAGGAGAGGGGGCGGCCGAACCTGAAGAAGACGGAAGAAAAAAAACGGGGGGGGGGGATCGACGGCTAATGGAGAGAGGGAGAGGAGGTAAGAAAGTTTAGGGTTTCCAAATTCATTCTCCTTTCCAAATCAACACTTCTCAAGCCTAAATATAGGCCTAAGACAAAATCGGGCTATTTGCAGCCCAAGAGCAAAAAAATAAAATGTTTGCAAAAATAAGAAATAAAACATGCTCCCAAACAATGAGCCAAATAGAATAAAGTCTACTAAAATATTTAAGTGAAAGTTTTGCGCCGCGGGCGGAGGTTGTAGTGTCGCACATCTCTTGTTGGAGACGAAGGGGGATCTTCCGCAAGTTGAGGGCCGCTGTCATCGTCGTCTCCATCAACCCTCCCCCGGTTGAAAGGACTCATCACCGATGAGTTGTCGCAAATGTACTGGCGTAGCAGAGTATCATCCAAGCGGGCCAACTCCGATTCAAGAACCCAAGAGTCATCGGAGGCCGGTCGCTCGCGCCAACGGATCAGGTAGCGACGTTCATCACCATCGGGAGAACAAAGTACATCATCCTGGAGAATCCGGTCGGGCAGAAAGTGTGTCCTGGAAAAACTTGGAAAAGCGTTAGGCAAAAGCGGAGGAAAATCTGTATCATCAGCCCGCCACATACCTCTGTTGGAAACCAAAGAAGAGGGGGATCCAGTAGAACACTCACCCCCCAACCCAATAGAATCTGTAGTGGAACTAAACGGAGAGAGAGAGATAATTCATGTGGCGAAGCAACATAAGGTGTTAAGTCAGAAACGTTGAAAATAGGGGAGATACCCCAATCGGTCGGCAACTCTAAAAGAAAAGCAATCTCTCCTAATTTCCTTAATAGTCGAAAAGGCCCGGCTCGCCGGTTCGCTAACTTTTTTATGGTGCCGGTTGGCAACCTTTCAGGGATGAGACATACCATGACTAGATCACCGACTTTTAAGACAGACGCTCGCAAGACCACGTTCTCGCTCTCCACGAATAATATCAAGCAACGCGTACGTACGGTTAACAACCCGCTTAGAGAAAGGACAAGGGCTATAGGCCGGCGTCCGATCAAGCTAAAGGGATGAATGTTACGTCCGGACGAGCGAAGTTGTACCAAAAGAGATCCTTCCAAAACAACGATCCAAAAATGGAAGATCTCCCCCAACAAAGAGTGCGAGGCTCACCAAGCCTTAACGAAAATTAAATCGATTAAGAAGAGCGATGCAAAAATAATTTAGAGTGACAACGATGAAATCCAACGATTCAAAAATCACACCAACATATTTTCGCCACAAGCTTTATCAAGAGGGAAAGAAAACACTTGAGTAGAGATTCTCGTTACCCAAGTTGGAATAGGTGATTCCAACTATCAAACCCGAGTTCCCCCCCCCCCCTCACGGTTCCTTCGGAGGCATTGGAAGGAGATGAGGATCGTCCGCCGTCGATGCGTCACGCCAAAGCCAAGATCTCTTCGGAGCGGATCCACCTTGCCGGTCCCGAGATCGGGAAGACAAGAGAGGCCGGTTGCCTCTAGTAGCCGAGATAGAGGGAGTCCGGCCGGCCTTATTGGCGGATGAGGAAACGGGGGCGGCCATGAGAAGACGGGGAATGGAGAAGTAGGGGATCGGGTAGGAGGAGAGGGGGTCTAGCCGAGAGAGAGAGAGAGGGAGAAGGTGGATTGGAGTGGGCGGCTAGGAGGAGAGGGGGCGGCCGAACCAGAAGAAGAAGGAAGAAAAAAAACGGGGGGGGGGGGGGGGGGGGGATCGGCGGCTAATGGAGAGAGGGAGAGGAGGTAAGAAAGTTTAGGGTTTCCAAATTCATTCTCCTTTCCAAATCAACACTTCTCAAGCCTAAATATAGGCCCAAGACAAAATCGGGCTATTTGCAGCCCAAGAGCAAAAAAATAAAATGTTTGCAAAAATAAGAAATAAAACATGCTCCCAAACAATGAGCCAAATAGAATAAAGTCTACTAAAATATTTAAGTGAAAGTTTTGCGCCGCGGGCGGAGGTTGTAGCGTCGCACATCTCTTGTTGGAGACGAAGGGGGATCTTCCGCAAGTTGAGGGCCGCTGTCGTCGTCGTCTCCATCAAAAAGTGAGGCATTTTTGAGTAAAAAGTGCACGAGAGGTTGGAACGGTCAAATCACCTCAACTGAGGCTGATATCTTGACCACTGACTTGGAAGGGTTATTATAACCCACTTGGAGAAAATGGTGTGGTTTAGGGTTGGATTACCCTAGGATCCAAACTCAAACCCTAGATAGAGGGTTTTGAGAGTTGTGAAGGATATGGGGGCAATTGCTCTCGTATTGCCTTGAAACTCTGTAGAGTTGATATTAGCATGATAATAATCGTCTGGATGGAATCTTGGAGAATTTGGAGACAAGTATATGCCTCAAAACCTTAATCTTAGCTTTAGGTTAAAACACTAATTAAGCACAATCCATCACTAATAATTATCTAAAGGCTGTGAAACTCGGGCAGAGTTAGTTTTGAAGTGGGTAGAATTTATAGAAATTTTACTGGAATTTTATGATGTTTATTTCCAGCACTTCGTTTGTAAAGTTGATTATAACCCCAATTAATTTTTTAAATTATCTGTATCTTTCTGTTCAAGGGAATCTCATGAAATCTTGGAAATATACGTTTTAGGACATAATGGTTACCCTTGAATTTTTGTATAATTTTTAGTTGAGCAAATCAAGTACTTCCTTCACAAATGTTAAAAAGGGGTTCTATGCTTTGAAAATTATTTAGGGATGATTTTATTACTGAAAAATTATGAAACTGGGCCAGTGCTAATTATAGGCCTTTATCTTCATATTATAAATTATTTATAATTTTTGGAAGAATATTCTCTGTACTTGCTTCATAAATAATGGGAGATAGTAAATATTGCTAAAATAGTTTTAGTGCCCTTTTGATGATAGAAAAATTACGATACTTTGGATTTATCCTATTGAGATAACCTACTATTTATTATAAATTTGCTGGACATCTTGCATGAGAATTTAGGGTAGTTCAAGTTCAAACCGGTAACCCTTGGGATTTTGAGGAAATTAATTAAATGCCAGATAAATTAGGAAAAATTACCACATTCCTGATTTAGGCTAATTATATCAGGATAAGTCTCCAGTAAATAGTTTAGGGCATTTGGATGAGTTTTGGGATCATTGCATAACCGTTTCGACATATAGTCTAGGTTGGTCTGCATATAGCAAATTTGTGAATTGCAATAGGACATGGTCTGAGAAAGTCGTTGGAGTTGGTCATTTTGTCTGGGTGGATAATTGTGGATGGTATCACAATAGGATGATATGAAGAGTAGAGTGAAGTAGTGATAGCTGGAGTTAAGAGGTGCTCGGGTTCGACGAAAGATCGTCTTTCCCGAAGAGAGGAAGGTTAAAAATCACCCTAGGATAGTCAATCGTAATATGAGAAGGGAATGGGTAAAGGGGATCAACCAATCATAATAAGTGCCTTGCAAAAGGGAACGATTGGCTTCAGCTACCATCATAGTTCCTAGTGCCCTTTGAGAGCCCTTCACGGGGAATACCGGGGGCAGTCCTAGGTTAACGTAAACTGTAATAAGAAACTGACAAGAGAAACTTAGTAATTAGGGCTGCACCTTTCACAACCACTATTGGCACGGGAAGATTGATGAGAGCTTCGGCTCGGTTGGTTAAGGGACGGACGGGATGGTCCGGGGAGCTTCGGCTCGGTTAGTTAAGAGACAGACGTTTTGGTCCGAGGAGCTTCGGCTCGATTTTTGTGTGTTCACGATTAAACTTGCATGTGCATAAAAGGAATGAAAATTAAGGTGGTGGGTCTTCGGTATTGGAGGGTCGATACACCGACGCCAATACGCTGACTCGGCAAGTGTGGTTAGCACTCCGCCAGTAGAAGTCCGGTGCGCCAGCCGGCAAGAGTACGCAGGCGTCCGCTTAGTGCACCAAGCGTTGAGGCGTACGATAGGTCTGACTGGTAGTGCTTTACTGGTTTAGAGGTGGGCGAGGCCCAACCCACCGCTTCCGTCTGCCACTATGGAGGTATCCTGGGAGGTAACGGCTCCGAAAGGGGGAACTAAAGGTCTGTGTGCACAGAGTCGGGTGTGTGAGTTGTACTTGCATGTTTCATCATACCCACTTGCATGTCATAGCATAATCGATTCATTTAACCTTGACACCTAAAGTATAATTGGTATGGGATGCTTATACATTAGGACCTGCAAAACGACCCCTTGGTCTATAAGCTTGTGAGGGCAAGTTTATAAATTAAGGTTAATTTCAATATAAATATATGCTGCTGTTTGATAACCGACACCCCAACGTATAAGTGGTATGGGACACTCTATACGATGGGAGCCTTGCAGTAGATCCCTTGGCTTATGCGCCTTCACACATAAGTTAAGGTTACCTTTCCTACTTTCTGTTTCTGTCATATTTATTATAGAATTGCTAGATTAGTTCCGCTGCCATCTGTTTCTTGATTAAATCTCCACCTTCATGTCCTTCCCTTTTTTCCTCTCCGCTCGGTACCTAGGAGCCATGGGGGAAGGGGTAGGGGATGATAGGGCTTAGTCTTTATGACTAACGGTTTTCGAACCGCATCATTTAGTGGATCGCGGAGCCCAACACGGAGGAGCAGCCCCAGAGACCGGTGCGCTTGGAGATGGGGCAGTCTAGCTCCGGAGTTCATACAGCCGGGACCGTGAGTCTCGACCCTGAGTAGTTTCTGTTTTGCTTCCGCATGAGAGATTGTAGTGAGGACATGATGTACCGGGCATAAGCCCTCATTTATAGTACTCTGATTATTGTTATTCTGTGGACACTCCCTTCGTGGAGATTTTATTCTATATATGTGATTTACTTTCAGTGGACTTGCTCTTACTTCAATTGTTGTGCTACCTTTCTGTGATCGAATTTGGCCGGCAGAATCGGCGCCTTGTGGTGATGACCCTTCAGGACGTGAAGGTGTCACCGCAAAGCGGCGATTCTAGTCCTAAGACCCCGGGTTTTAAAAAGAAAAAAAAGGGGGGGTCTTACAGGTAAGGAGATTACAAGTTGTTTCCAAATCCAAGTTCACTTATGAACGCACCTAACTCAGAGCATTCAAGCGGAAACATTTTAGTTTATGAAACCATAATGTACAAGAATGTCCACTACACAACAGGAATGATATACATATATACATAACACTTGTTTCGGCCATAGCCTTATTACAGTTGTTTTATTTTACAAAAAGTGACTTCATACATCGACACACAGGCCGGCCACACATGAAAACAGTAAAGTTCGCCTTTGGGCTTTCAAGGGCCAGCCAATCGCAGCATAAGGGCTTCAGCCCGCTACTTCCCACTAGGCTCTCCAGCACCTGCACAAAAGAGCCCACCAAAACATGGCAAACAAAGCAACGGTCAGCATTTTGCTGACCCATTTTTAACGATCCCACCCCTTACTTGGGGCAGCATTTCTCCATTCCTACAAACAAGGCATCATATATATCATGGCATTTACAAAGTGCAATTTAAGCACCATTCATCACAGACGTAGGCTCAACGGTCATACGCTCCGTGCACTGAGGGCACATTTTCGGTGTCCACGACTTCCCGATACTGTTTAGAGGTACTTCATGGTTAACTTTGTCGTTCAGAGGTCCTTAACTTGACGACTACGTTGTTAAGAGGTAATTAAGTTAACGACTAATGACCCATTAAGAGGTACTTAACTTAACGACTCTGTCATTCATGGGTACTTAACTTGATTGCACAGTAATTGGCCTTTATGACACAATTCATCATTTACCATTTCAGGCTGGTACCCACCATTGTTGGGCAATTTAAGCTCACAGCTTTGCATATACATACAATGGCCCCCAGGTCTCATATGGACAGGCCTCACAATATTGTAGCTCCCTGGGAGCTATCGTCGGCACCAATTACTATCGCTCGGCGACATCCACAGTTCTCCAGACTGGGATCTTTTCTGGGTCTTTTCTTGGAAATGATTCCAGTATTATGGTGCAATATCCTGCACACCCCTAGACCCCAGACTTCATACGTACATCACACACATATCCACGGAGTCTTCTCCGGCACACAAATAAAACATCACTAATCCATACCAAATTTTCCAAATGGGCTTCTCACAGCATGCCTATTCCGTACTCTACATTTTTGAATCTAAATGCAGGAATATATGGGGATCAAACCGATCTTCCAATTGTAATCCACCCTTTTTCACCTTTTGGTGAGGGGATCCATGCGAATATGCATATTGAGGACTTCACTTATCCGGGAGAAACTCGTTACCCTTGAAGTTCTCTTTCGAGCCATGGCGAAACTTTTCATGCGGATGGAAGTGAGCGCCTCATTTTCCCCTTTGCGGATCTAGCCTCAGATCTGGCTTCTGACCACAAGATCTCCTTTAGCATCTTCACAAAGATCATCCCAAACCCTTAGCTCCAGCCTTTAATTCTCTTCTCAAGAACTTGGATGAAATGAAGAAAGAGAGTAAGAAGGAAATAATAATCTCCTCATCCCGCACCCTTCTGGATAAGTGGCCTCGGGATTAACCCCAGTCACACGATCAATCCATCAAAACGAAGCAAAGGCCAAGATTTGGGTTGACTGGTCATCTTTGGCGTTATCGTATAGTGACATCGACTATCGCTACTTAGCGACATCGATTTAACCGCTTTGACCTCTTTGATCCAGTCAAACACCGCTTATCGGCCGCTTAACTGACAATCTGACAGATGTCATACGCCACGTGGGACTATCGCCCGGCGATACCCACTATCGCACGCAATATCAAGACACTCAATGCTTTCAAGAGTTGAGTGCGTCGAGTGCGTCGAGTGCGTCGAGTGCCGACTCAACGCTTACCGTTATCTCCATCTGGTGAAACCCACTATCGCCACTCGACGATACAATTTCCACGATTAGTCGAACGCGTTGAGTTTGTCGAGTGAAACTCGACGAACTCTTCATTGATATCGCTATCAGGCGATACCCAGTATCGTCTGGCGATAGTGACAAAATTTCTGCTGTCAAATTTTGGGTGTTACACCAGAGGTGTGCGAACAAGTGTCCTAGCACCTCTCTCAGTTAAGGTTTTCATTTCTTCATCCATAGTGGCTTTCCACTGCGGAATAGCAAGAGCCTCTTGATATGTAGTTGGGATGACAGTAGAAGATCTAGCCAGAGCAAAACACTTGGCAACCGGAGAAAGCCGAGCATATGAGACAACATCTTCAATAGGATGCTTAGTGCATTGGCGGACACCCTTTTGTAAGGAAATTGGAAGATCAAGATCACTCTAGACCGTAGGAGCAGATCCACTGTTAAAAGAGGAAAGAGGCCCGGGAACAGGCACAGAAGGCTCCAAGGGAAAATATCTAATCTTAAGAGAAGGAGATGGTGTAACAGGACCAATGGTGGAAAGAACTGGGTCTGTCATAGGTGTGGAGACAATAGGCATTGAAGAGAAAGTATTAGAGGGAAAGAGAGAAGAAGTAGGAGAAAAATACGGGGTATCCACAAAAAAGGTGACATCTGCAGAGACGTACTGTTTGTAGAGAAGAGGATCAAGACAACGATATCCCTTCTTGGTCGAACAATAACAAAGGAATATGCATTTAACAGAACGATGAGAAAGGTTGTCACAACTAGGAGAAGGTATGTGAATAAACGTTGTATACCCAAAAAATTTAAGAGGTAAAGGAAACGGCTCGGCCTCGGGGTACAAAATAGAGAATGGAGTCTTGCCCTGAAGAATAAACAAGGGAATATGTTTTATGAGATAGCAAGAGAGAAGAATAGAAGGACCCCAATAAGACTGAGAAAAAATTATTTGCAAGAGAAGGCTGCGAGCAACATCTAGGAGATGGCGATTCTTGCATTTAGCAATGCCATTCTGTTGAGAGGTATAGGGGCAAGTGGTTTGATGAACCAAATTGTGGCTCGTACAAAAATAAAAAAATTGATGGCTGACATATTCTTTCATATTATCAATATGAAGAACTTGAATAGGCACATTAAATTGTGTGAAGATCTCATTATAAAAGGCAGTAAACACAAAGTAAAGTTAAGAACGCTCTTTCAAGAAGTACGACCAAGTACACATAGAGAAATCATCAATGAAGGTAACACAGTACAAGCTACATTTACCAATAGTGGCAGTTGGAGCGGGACCCCGGATGTCAGAGTGAACTAGTTCAAAAGGACACGAAGAACTACGTCTCGTTCGTGCTGTGAAAGAAGAGCGATGATGTTTACCAAGTTGACATGCTTCACAATTCAAAGGGGAATCCTCTTGAGGAATATCTAGGAGAAGTTGGTAGATGAGGAGAGAAGGAGGATGGCCAAGACAATGATGCCATTGTTGAAGGGAAGAAGAAGTAGAAAGAGAAACGATATTGTCAAGAAAGAAGAGGCCACCGCTCGCAGTCCCAGTAGCAATCGTAACCTTGGAGACAGAATCCCAGAAAGAACAAGTAGTGGAAGTAAAAGCAACCGTGTTATACAAGTGTGTGCAAAGAGCATGAACAGACAACAAATTACACAGAAAAGTGGGAACATAGAGAGTTTCCTCAAGCTGCAAAGATGGAGTGATGTGTGTTGAAGCCAAAATTGACCTCAACGAAAGTTCGAAAATAGGGGTGCAGCCAACACCTACTTCTCTCAAGCCTCGCCCCTCAACTGGTTGCAAAGGACCTAGAACTGACCCAAAGCCTCAGCAGGGAGGTCCCACCTCTTACCCGGAAGATCTCTGAGAGATTCCCCTCCAAAGCTAAAAGCTGGGCTAAGAGCTCCTCAGAAAGCACTAGAGAGTTAGAAAATAATGAAAGCTTGCTTTCTAAGGAGCCCTTATGGGTCTATTTATAGCCTTTGATGACCTGAAATTACTGAAAGACCCCTGGTTGGCCTGCCAATAGCCGAATCCCGCTGTCCTGAAATACTAAACGCAGGCCCTAGAGGCACATGGGTAATTTTACCTGAGGGCAATTAGGTAATTTTACCCTTGGCTCTGGGCCCCACTCGGCGAGAACCCTATGCTTAGAACCGTCTCACCTTCGCTTGGAGGGAGCTGAAATAGGAGCGTCAAGTGCCTCAGACCGAGCCAGCTCTCTCTTTCAGCGAAGCGCAAACCTTCTATCCAACTCTTGGGCGGAAGCGAGTCTCGGCTGGCTAATGGTGATCGTTTTCGCCTACTTCTAGGCAGGAGCTCCTCCTAGGCGGAAGCTCTTCTGATCTGAAGCCCAAAGCTAGCCCGAAGCTAGCCCAATCCTGTCCCTTGATGCCTCTGGGCCCCACTCAGCGATTATGGGGTTGTACACAATCCCCGCTCTTTTTGAGCTAGCTCTGCGCTCAAAAAGACACGTCCAACCCATAAATATTCATGGAGCATGTGTCATTCTGAAAAGGGAATCTTTTGGTGGGCCATCCCCGGGCTATATATATGTGCTGATAGATGACCGTAAATCTGCCTCTGACAGTCATTGTTCCCTGTCTGAGCTCTCGCATGGTTCCGCGATGCGTTCCAAACACATTGACAAGCTGCTCTCGCAGGACCTCCAAGACCGCATTAACGCGGCGCAGGCGCGAGCCCTGACCAATAGTGCTTTGGTTGTCCCCTGGGTGGCGAGAAAGGCGCCAGCCGCTGAGCCCTCCCAGCCGAAGAAGAAGAAGAATAAGAAGATGGTGAAAAGGGTCTAGTGGGACCTTCCGCGCGAGAACCGGGGCTCACCTACCCCGACCCCGAGCCACGCGGGTAATCCTTCCCCTCCGCAGAAGGTAAGTTTCTATGACTTGTTGATTACCCAAATTACGAGCCGATTTAAGAAAAAGGATCGACAACTGACGCAATACTTCTCGCAGGAGGCAGCTCAAGATGACGGAGCCGAGTCCCCGCGGGTGCCCTCAGACCCATCGTCTCACCCTCCCGAGGATCTACCATGGGTCATGGAGGCCACTCCTCCCGCTGACCCCTTGAGAACTACTGGTTTCCTTTCCTCCACGCAACTCTTTTCTAATTTTTTAAATCATAGCCTGCCCAATTATTGAACTGACTTCCCGCAGCATCGGCTCCTGCCAACCCGGGTCTCGCCACCCGGGAGAATGAAATAATGGGTGCAACTTTGCTCGCCCAAGCGGCTAACCCCGCCCTACTGGCTGGAGGGGTTACTATCGAATACTCCGTAGCACCAAAGGAGGCTAGCCACGCTACGAGAGAGGACAATTCCCTCCTGCTTTCGGCCAGGCCGGGATCACCACACGCGAGACCTTCCGCCTGAGGCGAGGAAAGCCGCTCCACCTCCTCTACAGAACCGGGGGGGAGTCCGGGCCTTCTCGCCTGCCGTCGGCTGGTGGCTCTCGCCATTCAGCAGGTATGCGAGGTATTTATCATAATCCTTACTTAGTTCTCGCCCTAACCATGGAACTCTTTTTCCAGGGGATCCGAGCTCGCGGGCGGGAGCCGACGAAGAAGAGGAAGAGGAAGAAGAAGAAGAAGAAGGGGAGGATGCTGAGAGCTCCCCCTTCCCCTCTTCTGATGAGATGGAGGAAATCCTGGATGGCGCTGGGAACGTCAAAAAGTGGAGGATGAAACTCGTGGCTATCATGTCCAAGATCGTTCGGCGGGAGCGAGCCCACTCTGCTGCGGCGAAAGAGCATCGCGAGATGGGGGAACAGAGGATGGAGGCCCTTGAGCGGGACTACTTCCCCAGCGAGACGGAGGAGCCAGACATGCCTACCGCCGAGTCGTCCCCTGGGTGATGCATTGCGTAGATCCGAGACCAAGTGCGCCGGATCAACCTCGACTGCACCATGTTATCCTCCTACTTCAGCCCGTGGGCTCCTACGAGAACAAGACGGTGAGAGCGAGGATGATGGCGCTGGGAGCCGTACTAATGACGCAGTCTCGCCCCCCCCCCCCACCCCGCTCCCCATCTTCTTGCCTACCCTTCTCGCATGTACCCCCTTTTTTTATTTTTGCTATCTTGAAAGACTGCTGTTGATTATTATTATTTGTCATGGAGCTCTCGCCCGGCGAGGGCCTCCAATCTTGGTTTCTGTTTTTATTTCTATTTTTGTGTTGTTACTATGGTGTTTGCGCGACCCCCTATCCGTCCGTCGTTGTCACTAATGGGCTAGAGCTTTATTGTTGACTTAGGCGCCCAAGGCATGTCGGAGTGGAAATCGAGGCGTCATTTCCGTAGGGTGTGATGATTGTACCCCTGCAGCCTTTTTGGGAAAATCATCATTACCACGACTTTCTATAAATAGGTCGATCCACCTACCACATTTACTTTTCTGATTCGGAACCCTTGCCCTCCTTATTTCTCACGCACCTTGCCGAGAACTTCCCTCGCTTCCGCCACCTTCTCTCATTCTCGCTTTCTTCCCCGAGCTTTCACCTTCAACTTTCGACCACGATGTCTGGCGAGAATGAAGGGCACTCCCATTGCGCGGAAGCCTTCCGGAAGCACTAGTTCCCCCCTTGCCGTTTAACCATGGATGAATACCACCTGATTATTTCCCGCTACATCCCCCCCGGCTTCACCGCGAGGAACCCGGGAAACGATGATCGGGTCAATAGCGTGAGAGCGGGAGAGCTCGCCATCCCCTCGAGCATTTCGAGGTGGACTTCCGCCTTCCCCTCTGGCCCGAGGTGCGCCAGGCCCTCCGCTACTATGACGTCATTCCCGCTCAACTAAATCAAAACTCGGTCTCCATCCTGGTAGCCTTCAACTGCTACATGCGATCCAAGAGGATTGAGTTCAGCTTGCCGATCTTCCGAAAGCTCTTCGTCTTCCGAGTGAAGGGCGGGGTTGTCTTCTTCTCCGGACAACTTCTCAAAACTACCGGTCTCGTCAACAAGCACCAGCACTGGGGTGAGAGGTTTGTCTTCGTCTCAGGAGACTTCGGCAACGTGCCTCTCGCGCCCGTCCAATATGACGCCGCCGCTTGCAAGCTGCCCACCTTGGGGTCGCGTGAGAGTGCCCTCCTTGAGTTCTTTGGGACCAAGGACTTCGACGTCCCCTTTCTCAGGCGGTACGTCGACTCACTCCTTCTCGTTCCTCCCGGTGAAGGTAAGGTCTCGTCTTTAGCTTAATATTCCCTTGTTCCAGAATATAGCGCTGAATGCCGTTAATTTTGCAGGAGAGCGAGAAATCCCCCAGCACCAACCATTCGTCGAGACCCAGGCTGTCAAAACCCGGGATGCAAGAGATCCTCTAGCTCTCGCCAAATCTGGGGCTCTCGCCTGCCGAGGCGAGCTGGCTCCACCTTCTCCGTCCGGCGTCGGGAAGAGAAAGCCCGACGCCTTTTCGTCCAAGCATCAGAAAAGGCCTAGGCCAACCGCTGCTGATAAAGGGAAGTCTGTGGCGACCTCTCCATCCCGTCCTGCCGCCGAGAGCCGGTCTCTCGCCAAGGTCCTTCCGGCTACCGAGGATATGACCGCTATCACCGGGACCACTATTGGTTCCCCTGTCGGGAGCCTTCTAGACGCAAGCGGGGCTGGTGTTGAAAGGACGGCCGGAGAAGCCTCTGCTAAGCCCCCTCACAAGCAGGTGCCACGGGGGCACCAGAATTTTGGCCTCGGCGTGAAGTGTCTGGATGCGCAAGGGAAACCTCTACTCTAGTGGGATCTTTAGGCCAACAAGATCTCCTTCTCTACCCTCCTCCCCAGCTGGGCGGAGGGGGAAGAAATCACTGGCGATGATTTTGCGCTGGGCTACGGCCTTTACAGCCGGGAGGATGCCAGTATCTTCGATCAGTTGTCCACCCGGCTCCTGGCCCTTGAATCCATCCAGTCCTTGCTACGTGGGTTCGAGCTTGCGCACATGTACGTGCATCAGAGCATCACTACTGACCGCAACTTTGGCGAAATGCTTAAGGCGCGGGACCAGGCGGTGGCCCATGCGGCAGCGCTAAAGGCCGAGCTGGCGGATGCCCAACAACTTCTATCCTTGCGCCCGGCAAAAGAGGTAAGCGAGACCTTTCAAGGCATTCTCTCTCGCCTCTGTAATCCATAGCTCGTCATCCCTTATGTATTGATCAGTTTCTCCCTTGCGCAGGATTCTGCCCAGAGCACGGTGCTTCGCGCGGAGCTGGCTGGGGTGAGGTGCGAGAACATCCTACTGAGGGTCCAGCTCCGGCGCATGGAGGTGGCGGTGGCCGCGGTTGCGCCTCCTCCTTCGCTAGACAAGAGGCTGAGGAGCTGGCACTTCTCAGAGTATGACATCGACAAGCTGCTGCAGGGCAACGGCCCGGCTGACCATAGAGACGCTGCGGGACGTGAAGTGCCTGAAAGAGGGCGGCAAAACCATCGTCGCCCACCAGCTCTTCCCCTGGCTTTTAGAGCCCATCCCTCAGCCCCCGGGCGCACCTTACTCCCCGCCCTCGGATATCCCAAAATTTCCCACTGCCGCTAGAGAGACATCCGGGGAGGGTTCTGGCGAGAGCTCCCGTGGGAACTCAAGCGAGAGCTCAATTGGGGGGTATAACGCGTCCCCCTGATTGGTCTCCCCCCTTGTATTTGTAATGCGCGGGACACTCTGAAATCTCATTTTTAAAGAAATATAAATGTTTGTATGATTTTTACCTCTGTAATGTGCTGAATGCCCATCAAGAATGCTTCCGCCAAGGCCCCCGGCCTTCCCCTATTTTAGGAGTCTCCCTTTGCGATCAATAGGTGGGAACCTACCGAGAGCTCGAGGCGTAACGTGTCGTTTTAGCATTCTGCCGAAAGCATTATCCGTAGGTTTTAAAGGGGAGGGCTGCCCCCCCCATCACCTTGCACGAGCGAACGAAGCTTCTCGCCCAGGGCTTCCCGCCGTCGGGCCAAGGACCCCTCACCAAAAAGCCTTCCCGCTGGGGACTCCTTTTGCCGAGACCCTCTTAGCTCTTAGCCGAGATCTCCTGCCTGAGACTTCTCCCGCCTGGGGAGGTACTCAACCTCTTTGTTCTGCCTCCCGAGTGTCTCCTATTCAGCCTAGAAGACCTAGTCAGCGAGTCCACCCGGTTCCGGGCCTCGTTCGCGATAGTGGAAGCATCCAAGCCGAAGAATTCCCAAGGACCAATCCTCTCCCCCACAAGAAAGCCTGCGGACCTGCCAGCTAGATGAGAGCTTACGCAGCGGGTCTACCTGGGGCCGAGCCGAGCTCGGGGTGCCGTTGAAGTCTCTAAGAACAAAACCTCTCCCCCACAGGCGAGCCTTCGGACCTGCCAGCAAGATGAGATCCAGCGCAGTGGGTCTACCTGGGGATGAGCCGAGCTCGAGGTGTCGCTGAAGTCTCTAAGAACAAAACCTCTCCCCCACAGGCGGGCCTTCGGACCTGCCAGCTAGATGAGATCCTGCGCAGTGGGTCTACCTGGGGCCGAGCCGAGCACGGGGTGTCGCTGAAGTTTCTAAGAATAAAACCTCTCCCCCACAGGCGAGCCTTCAGACCTGCCAGCTAGATGAGAGCATGTGCATCGGGTCTACCTGGGGCTGAGCCGAGCTCGGGGTATCTCTGAAGTCTCTAAGAACAAAACTTCTCCCCCACAGGCGAGCCTACAAACCTGCCAGCTAGATGAGATCCTGCGCAGTGGGTCTACCTGGGTCGAGCTAAGCTCGGCGTGTCACTAAAGTCTCAAAGAACAAAACCTCTCCCCCACAGGCGAGCCTACGGACCTGCCAGCTAGATGAGAGCCTGCGCAGCGGGTCTACCTGGGGCAGAGCCGAGCTCGAGGTGTCGCTGAAGTCTCTAAGAACAAAACCTCTCCCCAACAGACGAGCCTTCGGACCTGCCAGCTAGATGAGAGCCAATGCAGCGGGTCTACCTGGGGCCGAGACGAGTTTGGGGTGTTGCTGAAGTCTCTAAGAACAAAACCTCTCCCCAACAGGAGAGACTTCAGACCTGCCAGCTAGATGAGAGCCTTCGTAGCGGGTCTACCTTGGGTCGAGCCGAGCTCGGGGTGTCGCTGAAGTCTCTAAGAACAAAACCTCTACCCCACAGGCAAGCCTTCAGACCTACCAGCTAGATGAGAGCCTGCGGAGCGGGTATACCTGGGGCCGAGCTAGGCTCGGGGTGTCGTTGAAGTCTCTAAGAACAAAATCTCTACCCTACCGGCGAGCCTTCGGACCTGCCAGCTAGATGAGAGCCTGCGCAGCGGGTCTTCCTGGGGCCGAGATGAGCTCGGGGTGTCGCTGAAGTCTCTAAGAACAAAGACTCTCCCCCACAAGCGAGCCTTCGGACCTGCAAGCTAGATGAGAGCCTACGCAGTGGGTCTACTTGGGGCGAGCCGAGCTCGGGGTGTCGCTGAAGTCTCTAAAAACAAAACCTCTCCACTACAGGCGAGCCTTTGGATCTGCAAGATTGATGAGAGCCTGCACAGCGGGTCTACCTGGGGCTGATCCGAGCTCGGGGTGTCGCTGAAGTCTCTAAGAACAAAACCTCTCCCCCACAGGCGAGCCTTCGAACTTACCATCTAGATGAGAAACTGCTCAGCGGGTCTACCTGGGGCCGAGCCGAGCTCGGGGTGTCGTTGAAGTCTCTAAGAACAAAACCTCTCCCCCACGAGCGAGCCTTCGGACCTACCAGCTAGATGATATCCTTCGCAACGGGTCTACCTGGGGTGGAGCCGAGCTCGGGGTGTCGCTGAAGTCTCTAAGAACAAAACCTCTCCCAAATAGGCGAGTATTCAGACTTGCCAGCTAGATGAGAGCCTGCGCAGCGGGTCTACCTGGGGCCGAGCCGAGCTCGGGGTGTAGCTAAAGTCTCTAAGAACAAAACCTATCCCCCACAAGCGAGCCTTCAGACCTGGCAGTTAGATGAGAGCCTGTGCAGTGGGTCTACCTAGGGCCGAGCCGAGCTCGGGGTGTCGCTGAAGTCTCTAAGAACAAAACCTCCCCCCACAGGCGAGCCTTCGGACCTGCCAGCAAGATGAGAGCCTGCGCAGCGGGTCTACCTGGGGCCGAGTCGAGCTCGGGGTGTCACTGAAGTCTCTAAGAATAAAACCTCTCCCCCACAGGCAAGCCTTCGGACCTGCCAGCAAGATGAGAGCATGCGCAGTGGGTCTACCTGAGGCCGAGCCGGGCTCGGGGTGTCGCTGAAGTCTCTAAGAACAAAACCTCTCCCGCACAGGAGAGCCTTCGGACCTGCCAGCTAAATGAGAGCCTGCGCAGCGGGTCTACTTAGGGCTGAGCCGAGATCGGGGTATCGCTGAAATCTCTAAAAACAAAACCTATATCCCACAGGCAAGCCTTCGGACCTGTCAGCTAGATGAGATCCTGGGCAGCGGGTCTACCTGGGGCCGAGCCGAGCTCAGGGTGTCGCTGAAGTCTTTAATAACAAAACCTCTCCCCCACCAGTGAGTCTTCAGACCTGCCAGCTAGATGAGAGCCTACGCAGCGGGTCTTCCTTGGGCCGAGCCGAGCTTGGGGTGTCGCTTAAGTCTCTAAGAACAAAGCTTCTCCCCTACGGGCGAGCCTTCGATCCTGCCAGCTAGATGAGAGCCTACGCAGCGGGTCTACCTGGGGTCGAGCCGAGCTCGGGGTGTCGCTTAAGTCTCTAAGAACAAAACCTCTCCCCCACAGGCGAGCCTTCGGACCTACCAGCTAGATGAGAGACTGTGCAGCGGGTCTACCTGGGTCCGAGCTGAGCTCGGGGTGTCGCTGAAGTCTCTAAGAACAAAACCTCTCCCCCACAGGCGAGCCTTCAGACCTACCAGCTAGATGAGAGCCTGCGCAGCGGGTCTACTTAGGCCGAGCTGAGCTCGGGGTTTCACTAAAGTCTCTAAGAACAAAACCTCTCCCCCACAGGAGAGCCTTCGGACCTGCCACCTAGATGAGAGCCGGTGCAGCGGGTCTACCTAGGGTCGAGCCGAGCTCGGGGTATTGCTGAAGTCTTTAAGAACAAAACCTCTCCCCCATAGGCGAACCTTCGGACCTGCCAGCTCGATGAGAGCCTGCGCAGCGGGTCTACCTTGGGCCGAGCCCAGCTTGGGGTGTCGAATAAGTCTCTAAGAACAAAACCTCTCCCCCACAAGCGAGCCTTAAGACCTACCAGCTAGATGAGAGCCTGCGCAGTGGGTCTACCAGGGGCCGAGCGGAGCTCTAGGTGTTTCTGAAGTCTCTAAGAACAAAACATCTCCCCCACAGGAGAGCCTTCGGACCTGCCAACTAGATGAGAGCCTGCGCATCGGGTATACTTAGGGTCGAGCCGATCTCGGGGTGTCACTGAATTCTCTAAGAACAAAACCTCTCCCCCACAGACGAGCCTTCAGACCTGTCAGCTAGAAGAGAGCCTGCGCAGCGGGTCTACCTGGGGCCGAGCCGAGCTCGGGGTGTCGCTGAAGTCTCTAAGAAAAAAACCTCTCCCCACAGGCGAGCCTTCAGACCTTCAAGCTAGATGATAGCCTGCGCAGCAGGTTTACCTGGGACCGAGCCGAGCTTGGGGTGTCGTTGAAGTATCTAAGAAAAACCTCTCCCCACAGGCGAGCCTTCGGACCTGCCAGTTAGATGAGAGCCTGCACAGCGGGTCTACCTGGGGCTGAGCCGAGCTCGGGGTTTCGCTGAAGTATCTAAGTACAAAACCTCTCCCCCCACAGGCGAGCCTTCGGACCTGCCAGCTAGATGAGAGCCTGCACAACGGGTCTACCTGGGGCTGAGTCGAGCTCGGGGTATCGCTGAAGTCTCTAAGAACAAAACCTCTCCCCCACAGACGAGCCTTCGGACCTGCCAGCTAGATGAGATCCTGTAAAGCGGGTCTACCTGGGGTCGAGCCGAGCTCGGGGTGTCGCTGAAGTATCTAAGAACAAAACCTCTCCCCCACAGGCGAACCTTCGGACCTGCCAGCTAGATGAGAGTTTGCGCAGCGGGTCTACCTGGGGTCGAGCCGAGCTCGGGGTAGTGCAAGTTTCGAAACTATATTCCTGCATTAAGATAGGCAAGCAAACAATGGATCAACAAAAACAATATAATATAATCTTGGATTTGAACATAAAATTTCACCTTCCCCCTTTTTACGGGTAGAAGCAGTTTAAGTCATCGTCGTTCCAGGTGTGGCTCATGAACCAACCCTCCACGTCTTGGAGGTGATATCCCCCCGCTCTAAGGACCTTCTCCATAATGTAAGGCCCTTCCCAATTTGGGTTGAGCATGCCCACAGGGGCTGATCTCCCTGCTTCATCGACCTTTTTTAGTACCAGATCTCCTTCCGCGAATTGCTTTATCCTGATATGCTTGTCGAAATATTTTGCCATCCGCCGCTTGATCTCTTCCTGCCTGATGGCAGCGATATCGTGCAACTCTTCTACCATGTCCCACGAGAGGCGAACCCCCCTTCATTCTCCAACCTCCAAGCCTCATCTCCTTCAACCGCGGTAGTAACCCGTGGGGACCGAACCTCAAACTCAACTGGCAGGACTACCTCACACCCATGAGAAAGATTGAAGGGGGTCTCTCTAGTGGTCGTGTTCGGGGTCGTTCGCAAGGCCCACAGAACTAAGGGGAGCTGCTCCACCCAATTTCCCCTAAAGTTCTCCACCTTCATCTTGAGCAAGTTCACAATGATCTTGTTTGCCGCCTCTACCTAGTCGTTGCTCCTAGGGTGGTGGACGGAGGCAAACCTGAGGTCTATCCCCAGTTGAGTGTAGAAGCTGATGAATTCTTCGCTGACAAACTGGGGACCATTATCCATTACTATTGCTTGGGGTAGCCCGTACCTGCATATGATCTCTCCCCAAATGAAGTTTGTGATGACATGCGAGGTGACCTTGGCCAACGCCTTGACTTCCAACCACTTTGAGAAGTAATCAATCATGACCATGAGGAACCTCCTCTTCCCACTGGCCGGGGGAAAAGGCCCGACCAAATCCATCCCCCAGATGGTGAAAGGCCATGGTGACGTGATGATTCAGAGCCATTGAGCGGGCAAGAGCTGGATGGGGGAGCACAGCTGACATTTTCGGCACCTCTTTGCAAATTCTATTGCATCCTTCCTCAGGGTCTGCCAGAAGTACCCCTGCCTTACCCCCTTGCTTCCAACATTCTTCCTCCTGAGTGGATACCGCACTCACCCGAGTGTACCTCCTCCAGGATCCTCGGGATCTCCTCTTCAGTCACACATCTTGTCAGGAGCCCTGACAACATTTTCCGGTTCAACCCCCCTTCGAGCATCAGGAAGTGAGCTGCCTTATGCTTGAAGCTCTTGGCATCCTTTACCCCTTCCGGAAGCTCGCTAGTGGATAGGAAGGTCACCAAAGGATCCACCCATGAGGGTCGCCTATCCACCTCCATCAACTCTCCTTCGTTGATTGCTAGTCGAAACAGCTCGGTCAAGGTTCCCCCCCCCCCGAGGCCCAAACTTAGCTAATCGATCGGCTGCATCACTTTCTTCCTTGGGGACGTGTTGGATGGAGAACATTCGGAACCCTCCAATGATCACCCTTACCTTGGAAAAGTACTTCACCAGGGTGGGCTCCCGAGCTTCGAACTCTTCTTTGATCTAGGACGCTACCACCAGTGAGTCCGTAAAAGCCTCCACATCTTGGATATTAAGCTCTTTTGCCAATCGAAGGGCAGCTATCATGTAACGCCCCGAAACTGAAAAGAGTGACGGGTGGCGTTTTGAGCCAAGTCTGGGATTTGGTAGAGGTGACACGTCCTGGGACACGGGCGTGTCCCAGGGGCGTGTCGTGCTCGGGTTCGGCGATGGTCGTGTGGTCGACGAAATTGCATTAGACGATCGTCGGGGCAGTGAATACGGCCTGGGACACGGGCGTGTCCCAGGGCGTGTCAGGCACTCAAAGCCTTTCACTCAAAGATCGTTGAGTGAGGACGCACGGCCTGAGCCCAGGCGTGTTCGGTTCCAACACGGGCATGTCAAATTCGACACGGGCATGTCGAATACCCGTGTCCTGCTCGAGTAGTTTGGCGAGTTGTGCTAATACAGCTACACGGCCTAGGACACGGGCATGTCCCAGGGCGTGTGTAGCACACAGCATGTGACACGGGCGTGTAACATGGCCGTGTCGTGCTCTGGACATTTTGGACCTGTGTTAATGGAGGAACACGCCCATCTACACGGGCATGTAATGGATGACATGGGCGTATCAAGCCTGACACGGGCGTGTCGAGTGCCTGTGTTCTTTTCGGGACGCGACGGTTTTGACGGCGAATGAGTGACATGGCCTTGGACACAGGCGTGTCGCAAGACGTGTTCAACCCAGGAAGTTTATTTTCTGGGCGCATCATGGCCGTTCATTTCCTTATTTTGGGATCCGATTTTTCAGGCTTTTCCCACCTTAGGGTGAAGGCCGGTTTTGGGGTAAGAAACCCTCACTTTTCCTTTGGCTATCTCTTTCTGAAAGAGAGGGTAAGATCTATCTTCACTCTAGAGGGGGGATGAATAGAGTATTTTAAAATAATTTATAATTAAAACTGTAAAGCAGTGGAAGACTTAATTTACTTATATGTGTAATGTGCTAGCAGAAAGGTAAACATTAAAGAAGTAAGAAAATAGAAACACACAGCACACAGCAAAGCAAAAAGCACAGCAAGCCAGATGACACAAGGAGCTATAGTGGTTCCCCAACAACCTGGGTACATCCACTCTTCTACCACCCTAGGTAGGAATCCACTGCAGGAATAGTTGATCAGGTGTCCTGGGCACAAATGAGCTTTTGATAAGGTTCTCAAAAACAAAAACTAGATTTTTTGATAAGGTGTCTTGCCACCACTGAGTTTTGACAAGGTCTCAGAAACCAGCCACAAAACTTTTGAAGGGAGTTTTGAGAAACCCTTTTACAGGAGAGAAAGGAAAAAGAAAATAAGTTGAGTTGTTCTTCTCTGTCAACAATCTGAGAGAAGACAAGTGGAAGATGATGTCAAATCTCCCCCTGAGATCTGTAAGGGTTCAGGAATTTGAGCTTTGCTTAGGGTGATAGGCCTTCAGTTGCTTTAGATCTCTAGTAATAGATTATTTCAGCAGATGCTGAAATGTGTGATGTCTGGAGTCCTTGATAATGAAGCTTTTAAACACTTGAAGCTTGAAGGAGTAGAAAGGCAGATGATCTCCTTCACAATGATGTTCCTTGTGTTCTTGAAGAATTCTGACTCAGTAATTCTGTAAGTTTTTGTCTACTGAATCTATTCTCATAAGATAAATTCTTGATGAGTGAATTTCTTTCTCTCTTCTGTATATCTTTTTCAAATCTTGTCTGTGATAACTTCTTAAAAATTATTCTCTAAGGAGTATATCAGATTCTGACTTTAGATGGCCGTTATTCAGTCATAAATGACTTCCATAATTGACAACTGTCTCTGGGGAAAGTCCTAAGTAACATTCCAATTATTCTTTCTTGAAACTTGCAACAGATTGCTTGAAACAGCTACATAATCCTTTGTCATAAATGCTGAGAATAAATCTGAAAGATTTCCATAATTGTCCTGAATTTGAATCCTGAAAACGTAGACCTCTCAGAAAAATCGTCGACTTGAGCTCAGAGATTGGATTTATGCTAGAGACAGAAAATGTCGACCTGAGCTCTACGATCGTCGACCTGAGCTCAGCGACTTGGAAATCAACTAGAGACAGAGTGTCGATCTGAGCTCGAAGATCGTCGAACGGAGTTCGACGCCTCATTGAACTGAGCTCAGAGATCGTCAACCTGAGTTCGACGTTTCGTCGACCTGAGCTTGACGAGAATTGTCTTTGTCTCAGCACTTGAATCCTGATCTGTAGAAGGTCTGGAGGGCAGCTTTCAAACCTAAGTACTAACCCTAAGACTCATTCTAATTGACCTATCAGACTATACAGCAAGGTCAAAACAGAATCCTAATCACATAGTGATCCTTACCCAAATTAGTAATAGGGTGTTCCAATAATCTCTAACTTCTAGAGAGAGGGGAGAGCAAGGAAGAAGAAGGAGGGAAGATCCAATCGCCGGAGGAGATTAGGAGCGTCAAATCACAAACCAAGCCCAAATTTGCGGAGGCAAGATCATCGCGGTGTTTTTCATCCGCGTAGTTTTCCATGGAGCCAAAGAGAAATGCTAGGGTAACGATTCTCATCCGCGGTGTTTTTCATCCGCGGTGTCCTCTAACAAGGTTGTCCTTGGATAGCATAGCAATGGTTCTAAGATTTATATGCCCTAGTCTCTTATGCCAAAGATCATTTGGTTTGCAAACAGAATTAAATAAACAGATATCTATATTGGTTGAAAGGAAATCTACTAGATAAATGTTACCTTTTTTTTACCTGTTAACACTGTTGTGTTATCCTCTGACTTGATCTTGCATAAGGATTTGTTGAATATCACTTGATAGCCTTCATCACAAAGTTGACTGATGCTGATTAGGTTGTGCTTCAATCCTTCAACATAAGCCACCTTGTTGAATGTGACTGAGACAATCTGAACAGCACCATATCCTTTTTTTGACCAAAGTTTGAATCACCAAATATCACTTTGGGTCCAAGTTTGGTTCTGAAGGATGTGAGATTCTCCTTGCTCCCTGTCATGTGCTTTGAGCACCCACTATCCAGATACCATTGTTGGTTCATTGCTGGATAGGTCTTCACCTGCACATAAATAATTTATTTGTTTTTGAACAAGTTTACCTTATAACCTTTAAACTCAGAAATAAAAGACATCCCTGGCTGACTCTTATATCCTTCAGGATGGTATATCCTAGGAGGCACTATCCATTAAGTATAAGGGTTGAAGCTTTGGGATGAGGGACTTCTTGGATTGATTTTAGATTTACCTCTAAAAGAATGTTCAAAGATCTGAGCTCCGTTCGACGATCGTCGAGCTGAGTTCGACGATCTTGGGTCAGATCGTCGAGCTCCATTCGAAGATCGACTATACCAAAGTTCAGAGTTCAAAAGTCGTCGATTTGAGTTCGACGTTTCAGCCTGAGATCGTTGAGCTCTGTTCGACGATCGTCGACCTCTGTTCGACATTTTCTGTTGAACTGTGTTTTCCTTAGGTTAATCAGGATTCTTTCTAGCTACCTCTACAACACTCTTTCCATTATCAGAAATAAATTTAATTGGGGTTGTTAATACTATAGGTTGGCTGGATGAAGCACCCAAGCCCAGTGTACTGTTGAATCTTGAGTTCACTTTGCTTGTGATGTCAATCATTCTGATGCTTCTCCCATTAAGGGATTCTTCAAACTTCTTTGCCTGGGATAGCTCACTTTTTAGTGAAGCTATCTCCTCCCTACAGCATTCTAACTCCTCAGAGAGTTTGAGGTTGTCTGATTTAAGGTGCTATGTTCAGACAATTGATTTCAAAGAGAGATAATCTCCTTCTCAGACTTTAACAGGTCTAAACAAAGTGCCTTAAATTCATGTCTAAAGTCCTCTGAATCAAAGTCAAAGGAGTCTATTACCTGGTCTTCTTCAGTTTGAGTTTCAGATTCAGACTCTGACTCTTGTTCTGCATCAGAATTTTGTTGGGAGACATTGATAGCCATCATGCAGAATTCCTTTTCTTCAGCATCATCTTCATCATCACTTGAGCTTGATGAAGCCTCTGATTCTTCTTCTGTTTCACTCCAGGTTTCTGCTACAAATCCCTTCCTTGTATGTTTATTTTTGCTGGAGGAGGATTTGTTGTAATTGTTTCCCTTGTATTCCTTGTCTTTTCTCCTATCTTTCCTATCCTTCTTGTCCTTATTCTGATTTTCTGGACAGTCAGGCACAATATGGCCTGGTTTCCTGCATCCAAAACATATTATTTCTTTATTATTTGACTTGTCATACCTTGGCTTCTCATGCCCTCTGGATGACCTCTTTCTGAAATCTTTCCTGGCCATCTTATAGAATCTTTTGGCCAGCAAGCTCATCAATTCTTCATTACCTGTTACCTTGTCTTCAAGCAGATCTTCTATAGCTTTGAATGCTATTATCTTCTCCTTCCTGATAGCTGGAGAAGCAACCTTTTTTTTCTTCCTCTCTGTTCTTGATGAGCAGCTCATAAGACTTGAGCTTGCCCAAGAAAGCTTTAGTAGTAATCTTAGTTAGGCTTCTGGCATCCTTGATTGGCCAGATCCTTGAGTCCCATGTGCTAGGGAAGCACATTAGGATCTTGTCATTTAATTCAGTTAGAAAGATCTCCTTGTCCAGTATTTTTAATTCACTGACTATTAGGCTAAGCCCGTTGTACATGTCAGCCACTGATTCAGTTTCTCCTTTCTTGAAGTTCACATATTGGCTTATGAGATGTGATCTCCTGTCCTTCCTTTCATCAGCAGATCCTGAGACAATTTCAGATAACTTGTCCCATATCTCTTTTACTGAACTGCATTCAGACACCTTTTAGAATATCTCATCAGACATAGTCTGAGCAAGGATATTAATAGCCTTTGCATTTGTAACTTTCCATTTCTTTATTTCTGCATATGTTCCTAAGGAGGTGGAACAACACTTGTACTTGTAATTACTGGGGGTCTTGGACAAACTGTCAAAACAGAATTGTAGATGTCCTCATCAATAGAATTCATGTAAAGCCTAATCCTTGCCTTCCAAAGTGCAAACTTAGAAAGGTTGCACACTGGAGGTCTGGTGCTAGCATAATCTTTTTTTTATGCCATGGTTTTATATGAAAATAAATATAATACAAAAAGTAATAACACTCTATAGAAGATTTATCTTATCAAGGATCTTTTGGTTCAGGTGTTAGCCTGTTCAACCAATCTATTGAAAATTCAGTTGTTGAGTAACCAACCTCCCTCTGAAACCAATTGAAAGTGAGGGTAAGATCTATCTTCACTCTAGAGTGGGTGTGAATAGAGTATTTTAAAATAATTTATAATTAAAACTGTAAAGCAGTGGAAGACTTAATTTACTTATATGTGTAATGTGCTAGCAGAAAGGTAAACACTAAAGCAGTAAGAAAACAGAAACACACAACACACAGCAAAGAAAAAAGCACAGCAAGCCAGATGACACAAGGAGCTATAGTGGTTCCCCAACAACCTGGGTACATCCACTCTTCTACCACCCTAGGTAGGAATCCACTGCAGAAATAATTTATAAAGTGTCCTGGGCACCAATGAGCTTTTGATAAGGTGCTCAAAAACCAAAACTAGATTTTTTGATAAGGTGTCTTGCCACCACTGAGTTTTGACAAGGTCTCAGAAACCAGCCACAAAACTTTTGAAGGGAGTTTTGAGAAACCCTTTTACAGGAGAGAAAGGAAAAAGAAAATAAGTTGAGTTGTTCTTCTCTGTCAATAATCTGAGAGAAGATAAGTGGAAGATGATGTCAAAGCTCCCCCTGAGATCTGTAAGGGTTCACGAAGATGAGCTTTGCTTAGGGTGATAGGCCTTCAGTTGTAAGACCCCCCTCCCGGAACACAACACACGGCACGAGGGGAGTCTTATGCCCGAAATAGCCGCCTTGCGGTAGCACTAACGCACGGGTTAGCCTTTACCACAAGACGCCTATTCCGCCGGCTACAATCCATATCACAACAATCATGCCAACCCAACCATAACAGAAAAGTAAAACTAAAAGCAGTTCAGTTCACAGCTAAGTTAAAGTCCAAAAGTAATAGCGGAAGATAACAAGCACAACAGGCTTGTACAAATAAACAAGAGTCTAGAAATGTTTTGCCAAACGGCTACATGAAAACACTCACTACTGTCACTGACGGTGCCGATGGCACCACCACCTCAGGTCCTATCACCCGGGCCTGGCTGTCCTGCTGCATAGTCCGCTGCCGCTCTACCTGCGGGGTTTCCTCCTAAAAAGGAAGACGTAGCAACCGTTAGTCATAAGACTAAGTGGCTTCACATCCGCTCCCCCGGCGACTCCTCGGCACCGGGCGGAGAAAGGAACAAGGTACAATATGTATATATATATATAAGCAAGTAAACAAACAGGTGACAGTAACTATAGTGGAGTATAAGCTACGCTACACAACTAGCAGTTCTACAAATATCAACAGTAAATGACAGTAGGTATAAGTACTCAGAATAGTAACTTAACTTATAAGAGTGCCCATACAAACTTATAAGTTAAGGATCGGCTTAACAGTAAAGTAACTCATCGTATAAGAGTGCCCATACAAACTTATACGATGAGGATCTTGTGTATGCAATGAATGACATGTTATGAATGTTATGTTATGACCGACTCATGCGCACGCACATGCAAGTTTGCTATGTCGACACAGACTTGAAGTTCCCACTTTTCGAGCAGGTAGCTAACCTCTCAGGCGTCGTCCGTCGTGGCCAGACGGCGACAGTGGAGCGGGCGTCTCCACTACTAGGTGGTATCACACTACCTATCCTAGGCCCTCGTACGCCTCAACGCTAAGGACACAACAGCGGAGCTCACATGCGTACTACGGCTCAGAAGGGGTCTTGGGTCGATGTGCACCAAGAACACAGCCCAACCTGGCCTTTAATTTCGAACCGGATGGAACCTCGGAAACGCACGAGGTGCAAGCCCAACCGTTCTCATGGCGCGGAGGAGATCTCGGTTTATGGACACCAAGTATCTAACCCTACCGCCCAAGGTCTACCCATTGGCTCCCATCGGTGTGACGACTGGCGAACCCGTAGACCTGCCACAGTCATTATCTCAATATCGCGACACGATGAATCGTCGCACATTACATGCCCCAAAACAACTCACTCGATGCTACCCGTAGGGAGACTTCAACTCTAAGCATCGGTTATTAATAACCCCTTGGGCTCGGATTACGGTTACAAAATACTCCTCACATAGTGTTCATCATTTTCACGCCCACCTATTCAATAACTTCACCTCAACACTACGCACAATAGATATATTCAACACCAAATTGTATACGTATGTCCTATACCGATCTCAATTCTTAATTACTAGCCTTCCCATCCAATCCATTTCCCTAACATTGCATGGTTATTCCTTATTGCACGACCAAATGAGTAACCATACTAAACTATAGTAACAACAACATTATAGATATATGGGAGCAAGATAACAAATGAATAAATCACAATCATTGCAAGAGGGCTAGCATTATAATTTAACAAGTGCAATAACCTAGGATAGTCCAATACTAAAACTGGGATTCCCGGAGCTACAGGAATCCGATCACAATGCACAACCCCTCGTTGGAAAGGTATTCGCGAGGGCTACGACTTTCGTGTTGAGTCGATCACCCAGATCTGGTCGCAACATACCAGAAATGCAACTCGAATGCGTACAGGAAAACAGTTTCCTGTACAGGAATTTTCCGAACGCAGCGGACTCGAACCAGCTTTCCGTGGCTACAGGTATCGCATGGAAACGAGCAACCACTCGTTGGAAAGGTAATTTCGAGGGCTACGACTTTCGTGTTGAGTCGTTCACCCAGATTTGGCCAGAACACCTCCGAAATTGGCCACGAAGGTCGCAGCGTGCAGAAATCAGATTTCTGCACGCATCTTAAGGCGAGATGAACGGCATCCGTTCATCTTCTTCCTTGCAACGGCCTTGCATAAACTTCTCCAGAAATCACCCAACCTTATTTCTCCTTTCAAAGCCAAACCCTCAACGAAAACCCCTCTCATCTCCTCTTTGAATAATGAGAAGGTTGAGGGAGACTAAACCTAGAAAACCTAGGTATGGCTTTAACCTAAGAACTCTCCTCCTCACATCAAGACTCTATGGAGTCGATGTCTCTCCTATCATAACTATAGATCTAGCACCAAGGGAGAGGGGAGGAAGCTCACCTCAAGTCCAGCGGTACCACCATGGCCGGCCATGAGCCTCGCACTCCTTCGCGGCGGCATTGTTTTTCCCTTGACGATGGCGGCGCTTTGATCCCTCCAAAGATGGCTCCGGCAAGCTTTTCCTCCTCCTCCAACCAAGAACTCTCTCAGGAATTTCGGGGCAGAAGAAAGGAGGATGAATGCTAGGGTTTCCAACTTTTTCCCTTTTATACATCGCAGACACGGGTAGGCACACGGCCGTGTTCCTACCCGTGTTCAGGTGACACGGCCGTGTGGCATGCCGTGTCTAAGGCCGTGTTCCTCCCAGATCCACTTTCTGCCGGGTCAGGGTTGCGGCACACGGGTAGGGACACGGCCGTGTCCCGACCCGTGTCCTTGGCACACGGCTAGGGACACGCCCGTGTCCCAACCCGTGTCCTTGGCACACGGCTAGGGACACGCCCGTGTCCCAAAGCCGTGTACCTCTCTGACTGGTAAGCCTATTTTTATGAGGCACACGGGTATGGACACGGCCGTGTCCATACCCGTGTCAGCCAGAAAGGCCATTTTGCCTTGTTTTCCTCATTTCCCGTACGTCCGCACCTGCTCCCCCACATCCCCCATTGGGTTCACCACAGCCCCCTTGACTCAAATACGCAAACAAGGGCCTAGCGCGAATTGGGACGTTACAAATCCTATAAACAAAATAAAAGATTTCGTCCCCGAAATCAGGGTAAGGCTACGGAGTGAAACACATAAAAGGAAACTATGCTTTCAAATAAAATTTTTACCTGGAGTAAATAATTCCGGGTAGCGCTCTTGCATCAAATCTCTTGGCTCCCATGTGCACTCTTCCTTCCCATGATTAGACCATAGCACTTTCACCAAGGGAACACTTTTGCGGCGCAAGGTCCTTGTCTCGTTATCAACGATCCGCACCGGCTCCAGTCGCACAGACCTATCAGACGCCACTGCACCATCCGCCGTGGGGATATACTGTTCAGGCCGCAACAAAGCCTTCCGAAGCGACGATACATGGAACACGTCGTGAAGGTTCTCCAGCTCCGGTGGTAACTCCAATCGATAGGCCAGAGGGCCAATCCTTTCCACTACGACATAGGGCCCGACATACCTTGGGCTGAGCTTCTTAACTCCACGTACCCGTGACACTCCGTGCATCGGTCGAATCTTCAGGAACACCTTATCACCCACTTGAAACTCTACCATACGGTGCCTTGCGTTGTAATATTTCGCCTGTCGGCTTTGAGCCTCTAGCATTCGATTCCGGATCAACCTAACCATTGCGTCCGTGTCATCGATATACTCGTTTCCCAATGTCTTCGGATCTTCGTCTTGCACCCAGGACAAGGGTGTTCTACACCTCCTTCCATACAAAGCTTCATGAGGTGCCATTCCAATACTGGCTTGATGACTGTTATTATAAGAGAACTCCACAAGAGGTAAGAGCCTCTCCCATGGTTCTCCTTTATCTAGCACACACAACCTCAGAAGGTCCTCCAATGTTCGGATAGTTCGTTCAGATTGCCCGTCCGTTTGTGGGTGAAAGGCTGTGCTAAAGGCGAGGCGCGAGCCCAAATAAGCCTGTACAGCCCTCCATTCTCTTGAAGTAAACCGACCATCCCGGTCGGAGACGATCGTCTTCGGCACACCATGGTACCGCACAAATTGCTCCACAAAGAGACGCACTAAGACGCCCACCTGCGCCTCCTTCTTCATTGGGATAAATCGGGCTACCTTGGTCAACCGGTCAACTATCACCCACACAGAATCATTCCCCGAGCGCGAGCGAGGTAACCCGTGGACGAAGTCCATGGAGATGTCCTCAAATTTCCATTCGGGGATGGGCAACGACTGTAGCACTCCACCGGGGCTTCGGCACTCTGCCTTCACCATTTGGCAGGCCACACAATGAGTAACAAAGTACTTGACATCCCTCTTCATGCCCGGCCAACACATCGTCTTTCTCAAATCGGTGTACATCTTTGCGATCCCGGGTGCACCGAGTACTTGGAGCAATGGGCCTCCTTTAGAATATCCTCCCGAATGTTGTCACCTTCGGGGATGTAAAGCCGGCCACGAAAATGGACGAGGCCGTCTTTTAGGGAGTATTCTTCCGTAGTCCCATCCTCCATTGACTTGAAAGCCGGGGTTAAAGCCGCATCCTTCTTTTGTTCCGTACGGATCCGGTCTCGTATGTTGCAAACTATACTCATCGCGGCCAAATATTCGGTATACTCTTCCGGTTGATTCTTAAAGACCAAAGTGATTTCCATCTCTTGCAACGTCCGGATTAACTCCATCCTCATCAAGCGGGATTCCGTGCTCGTTCCCGGTGCCTTTCGGCTCAAGGCATCAGCTACGGAATTAACCTTCCCGGGGTGGTAGTTCAAGGTGAACTCGTAGTCGCACAAGAACTCCAACCACCGCCGCTGTCTCAAGTTTAACTCTTTTTGGGTGTGAACGTACTTCAGGTTTTTGTGATCCGAGTAGATCTCGCAGTGGACGCCGTATAAATAATGCCTCCACATCTTCAAGGCGAATACCACCGCTCCCAACTCTAGATCATGCACCGGGTAGCTGGCTTCATGCTTCTTCAACTGTCTTGAAGCATAAGCGATCACATGCCCATTCTGCATCAACACAGCTCCCATCCCTTGATACGACGCATCCGTGTAGACTTGAAAGCCCTCCTTCCCAGATGGAAGAGCTAGGATGGGTGCAGTCGTCAATCTGTCTTTCAACTCTTGGAATGCAGCTTCGCACTGGGGTGTCCATTCAAACGGCACACCCTTCTTGGTCAGCGTAGTAAGGGGAAGGGCGATCTTCGAGAAGCCTTTCACGAACTTGCGATAGTACCCGGCAAGTCCAAGAAAGCTCCGTATGTCGGCCGCTGACTTCAATGGCGGCCACTCCTTCACGGCCCGCACCTTGGCCGGATCTACAGCTAGCCCCGCTCCACTAATCACATGGCCCAAGAACGCGACCTCTCGAAGCCAAAACTCGCATTTGCTGAACTTGGCAAACAAAGTGTGCTCCTTCAGTTTCCTCAGCACTAAAGTTAGATGTTCGGCGTGTTCTGCTTCAGTCTTGGAGTAGACTAGGATATCATCGATGAACACGATGACAAAGATGTCCAAATAAGGGCTGAACACCTTGTTCATCAAGCTCATAAAGGCAGAAGGGGCGTTCGTGAGCCCAAACGGCATCACGGTGAATTCATACAAACCATATCTCGAACTGAACGCCGTCTTCTGGATGTCATCTTCTTGTATCCTCAGCTGATAATATCCCGAACGCAGATCTAACTTGGAGAACCAATACGATCCCACCAATTGATCAAATAATTCATCAATGCGCGGTAGGGGATAGGTGTTCCGCACCGTTAACCGGTTCAACTCTCGATAATCAATACATAACCGCAGGGTGCCATCCTTCTTTTTGACGAACAAAACGGGCGCTCCCCAAGGCGACGAGCTTGGGCGAACGAACCCTGCTTCCACCAATTCCTGAAGCTGGACTCTAAACTCTGCAAGTTCCTTCGGAGCCATTCGGTATGGAGCTCGCGAGACGGGCTTGGCACCCGGAATTAGCTTGATTTGGAAGTCCACTTCCCTATGCGGGGTAGTCCCGGCAATTTCTCGGGAAATACCTCGGGAAATTCTCGCACCACCCGCACATCCTTGACCTCTAATGTCAATTTCTTCAACTCGAAGCAAATTACATAGACCTCGTCCCCTTCCATATGAGATTTCATAATTTGGATTGAAGACAATAATTTACGGGGTGCGAATTTAATACCTTGGAAGATGACTTCCGAGTCTCCATGCCTCAACATAACTTGCTTCTCCGCACAATTGATCCTGGCGTGGTGCCAGTCCAACCACCTCATGCCCAGGATGAGATCGAACTCCGGGATTCTTAACACTGTCGCCGGAGTTTCAAAGAACTTTCCTTCAATAAGGGTGTCGAAGTCGCAACTTGCTGACGACGTCATCTCAGAGCCGTCCGGAAGGCGCACCCTTTGAGTAGTGCCCGTGAAGTGTTGCACTCCCTCCAAGTCCTTCACGAAGTCCTCCGAGATGAACGAGTGAGACGCACCCGTGTCAAATAACGTATAGGCGGGTTTCCCGCTAACCATGACAGTGCCTAAGTTCCAAAAAGGTAATCACTATTCAAAATTGCGCTTATAATTTGTATCATAAATCTAACAAGTCATATAATATTAAAACAATTTTGCACGTACCGGTGATGACTTCCTGCGGATTTCTCTCCTGAGTCATATCCAATGCGAATACATGCTCCCGTGCATGTCCTTGATTTCTCCCTGGTGGTCCTCTTCCTCGGCCACGCATGTGCCCTCGTCCCCGTGGAGCTACTGGAGGGGGAGCAATAGGGGCACCACCGATCAGTCGCGGGCAAACTCGTCGGACATGCCCCGGTTGATTGCACTCAAAACATATCATCTCACGTCGGCCCCCAGGTTGTTGATAATATTGCTGCTGCGGTGGTGGTGGTAAAGGTAGTGGTTGCGGAGTTGGGTACTCCACCCGATAGTTCCGGTTGACCCACCGACCGCCTCTGTAGTTTCCCCTTCCTCTGCCATGATCATTCCGCCTTCTATTACTAGGGCCGACTTCAATTACACCTTCCGCAGGTCTCTTGCCACATCCCATGTGGTCCGCCTCCAGTCTCTTTGCCATGTCAATGATTTCTGCCAGGCTTCCATCGGCTATAAACAAAAGGGCCTGCCTCAGGGGGTCCCTTAACCCTTTGTAGAAGCGCTTCGCATAGCCTCTATCGTCCAACTCATAGGAATCGGCAAACCTAGCGAGGTGTTGGAACTCCCTCTGGTACTCCGTTACCGAATTCGATCCCTGCTTCAGCTGCAGAAATTTTTCTTCAAGTCCATCCCGAGCAGAAGAAGGGATGAAGTGCTCCAGAAAAGCCTCGGTGAACTCGTTCCAACCGATGTCCGTGTACAACCGCCCTTGGAAGATGGAGCCCATGAGGGACTTCCACCACCTTTTGGCGTGCAGCTCTAGCAGCGTCACTATCAATGTCACCGCCATGCTGTTCGGACATCTTATGCCAGCCATCAATTCCTGCACGGTATCAAGCCATTCCTCGGTGCGCACCGGCGATTCTGTCCCAAGATAGGCAGGAGGGGACAGGGCACGGAAGGTGCTCAACCAGTTGGAGCTTGGCGCTTGTTGTTGCACCGGAGCTTGCTGAGCTTTAAATGCATCCAATATGGCTGACAGCGTTTGTCCCAGTTCCGACTGCTGGAATTGTGAAGGGACGGAAGGGGTAGGAGTGCCCCCAACCGGCTCCACCTGCGCTGGGACCTATATGCAAGGTACAAACTAGGGTCAGGTTGGCTAAAACTAATGTCAAAGTTGGACAACTTAGTGTGAATTACAGATGGGCACACCACTGCTTCCGCTAAGTCGGTTTGTCCCCAAACCGACTAATCGAACGGAGTGGCCCATTGCTACCTGACTGCTGTAGGTGAAGATCGGCTTAGTCTGATACCATTTGTAAGACCCCCCTCCCGGAACACAACACACGGCACGAGGGGAGTCTTATGCCCGAAATAGCCGCCTTGCGGTAGCACTAACGCACGGGTTAGCCTTTACCACAAGACGCCTATTCCGCCGGCTACAATCCATATCTCAACAATCATGCCAACCCAACCATAACAGAAAAGTAAAACTAAAAGCAGTTCAGTTCACAGCTAAGTTAAAGTCCAAAGTAATAGCGGAAGATAACAAGCACAACAGGCTTGTACAAATAAACAAGAGTCTAGAAATGTTTTGCCAAACGGCTACATGAAAACACTCACTACTGTCACTGACGGTGCCGATGGCACCACCACCTCAGGTCCTATCACCCGGGCCTGGCTGTCCTGCTGCATAGTCCGCTGCCGCTCTACCTGCGGGGTTTCCTCCTAAAAAGGAAGACGTAGCAACCGTTAGTCATAAGACTAAGTGGCTTCACATCCGCTCCCCCGGCGACTCCTCGGCACCGGGCGGAGAAAGGAACAAGGTACAATATGTATATATATATAAGCAAGTAAACAAACAGGTGACAGTAACTATAGTGGAGTATAAGCTACGCTACACAACTAGCAGTTCTACAAATATCAACAGTAAATGACAGTAGGTATAAGTACTCAGAATAGTAACTTAACTTATAAGAGTGCCCATACAAACTTATAAGTTAAGGATCGGCTTAACAGTAAAGTAACTCATCGTATAAGAGTGCCCATACAAACTTATACGATGAGGATCTTGTGTATGCAATGAATGACATGTTATGAATGTTATGTTATGACCGACTCATGCGCACGCACATGCAAGTTTGCTATGTCGACACAGACTTGAAGTTCCCACTTTTCGAGCAGGTAGCTAACCTCTCAGGCGTCGTCCGTCGTGGCCAGACGGCGACAGTGGAGCGGGCGTCTCCACTACTAGGTGGTATCACACTACCTATCCTAGGCCCTCGTACGCCTCAACGCTAAGGACACAACAGCGGAGCTCACATGCGTACTACGGCTCAGAAGGGGTCTTGGGTCGATGTGCACCAAGAACACAGCCCAACCTGGCCTTTAATTTCGAACCGGATGGAACCTCGGAAACGCACGAGGTGCAAGCCCAACCGTTCTCATGGCGCGGAGGAGATCTCGGTTTATGGACACCAAGTATCTAACCCTACCGCCCAAGGTCTACCCATTGGCTCCCATCGGTGTGACGACTGGCGAACCCGTAGACCTGCCACAGTCATTATCTCAATATCGCGACACGATGAATCGTCGCACATTACATGCCCAAAACAACTCACTCGATGCTACCCGTAGGGAGACTTCAACTCTAAGCATCGGTTATTAATAACCCCTTGGGCTCGGATTACGGTTACAAAATACTCCTCACATAGTGTTCATCATTTTCACGCCCACCTATTCAATAACTTCACCTCAACACTACGCACAATAGATATATTCAACACCAAATTGTATAAACGTATGTCCTATACCGATCTCAATTCTTAATTACTAGCCTTCCCATCCAATCCATTTCCCTAACATTGCATGGTTATTCCTTATTGCACGACCAAATGAGTAACCATACTAAACTATAGTAACAACAACATTATAGATATATGGGAGCAAGATAACAAATGAATAAATCACAATCATTGCAAGAGGGCTAGCATTATAATTTAACAAGTGCAATAACCTAGGATAGTCCAATACTAAAACTGGGATTCCCGGAGCTACAGGAATCCGATCACAATGCACAACCCCTCGTTGGAAAGGTATTCGCGAGGGCTACGACTTTCGTGTTGAGTCGATCACCCAGATCTGGTCGCAACATACCAGAAATTCAACTCGAATGCGTACAGGAAAACAGTTTCCTGTACAGGAATTTTCCGAACGCAGCGGACTCGAACCAGCTTTCCCGTGGCTACAGGTATCGCATGGAAACGAGCAACCACGCGTTGGAAAGGTAATTTCGAGGGCTACGACTTTCGTGTTGAGTCGTTCACCCAGATTTGGCCAGAACACCTCCGAAATTGGCCACGAAGGTCGCAGCGTGCAGAAATCAGATTTCTGCACGCATCTTAAGGCGAGATGAACGGCATCCGTTCATCTTCTTTCTTGCAACGGCCTTGCATAAACTTCTCCAGAAATCACCCAACCTTATTTCTCCTTTCAAAGCCAAACCCTCAACGAAAACCCCTCTCATCTCCTCTTTGAATAATGAGAAGGTTGAGGGAGACTAAACCTAGAAAACCTAGGTATGGCTTTAACCTAAGAACTCTCCTCCTCACATCAAGACTCTATGGAGTCGATGTCTCTCCTATCATAACTATAGATCTAGCACCAAGGGAGAGGGGAGGAAGCTCACCTCAAGTCCAGCGGTACCACCATGGCCGGCCATGAGCCTCGCACTCCTTCGCGGCGGCATTGTTTTTCCCTTGACGATGGCGGCGCTTTGATCCCTCCAAAGATGGCTCCGGCAAGCTTTTCCTCCTCCTCCAGCCAAGAACTCTCTCAGGAATTTCGGGGCAGAAGAAAGGAGGATGAATGCTAGGGTTTCCAACTTTTTCCCTTTTATACATCGCAGACACGGGTAGGCACACGGCCGTGTTCCTACCCGTGTTCAGGTGACACGGCCGTGTGGCATGCCGTGTCTAAGGCCGTGTTCCTCCCAGATCCACTTTCTGCCGGGTCAGGGTTGCAGCACACGGGTAGGGACACGGCCGTGTCCCGACCCGTGTCCTTGGCACACGGCTAGGGACACGCCCGTGTCCCAACCCGTGTCCTTGGCACACGGCTAGGGACACGCCCGTGTCCCAAAGCCGTGTACCTCTCTGACTGGTAAGCCTATTTTTATGAGGCACACGGGTATGGACACGGCCGTGTCCATACCCGTGTCAGCCAGAAAGGCCATTTTGCCTTGTTTTCCTCATTTCCCGTACGTCCGCACCTGCTCCCCCACATCCCCCATTGGGTTCACCACAGCCCCCTTGACTCAAATACGCAAACAAGGGCCTAGCGCGAATTGGGACGTTACATCAGTTGCTTCAGATCTCCAGCAATAAATGATTTCAGAAGATGCTGAAATGTGTGATGTCTGGAGTCCTTGATAATGAAGGTTTTGAACACTTGAAGCTTGAAGGAGTAGAAAGGCAGATGATCTCCTTCACAATGATGTTCCTTGTGTTCTTGAAGAATTCTGACTCAGTAATTCTGTAAGTTTTTGTCTACTGAATCTATTCTCAGAAGATGAATTCTTGATGAGTGAATTTATTGTTCTCTCTTTCGTATATCTTTTTCAAATCTTGTCTGTGATCACTTCTGAAAAATTATTCTCTAAGGAGTATATCAGATTCTGACTTTAGATGGTCGTTATTCAGTCATAAATGACTTCCATAATTGACAACTGTCTCTGGGGAAAGTCCTAAGTAACATTCTAATTATTCTTCCTTGAAACTTGCACCAGATTGCTTGAAACGGCTACATAATCCTTTGTCATAAATGCTGAGAATAAATCTGAAAGAATTCCATAACTGTCCTGAATTTGAATCCTAAAAACGTCGACCTCTCATAAAAATCGTCAACTTGAGCTCAGCTATCGTCGACCTGAGCTCAGAGATTTGATTTATACTAGAGATAGAAAACATCGACCTGAGCTCTACGATCGTCGACCTGAGCTCAGCGACTTGGAAATCAGCTAGAGACAGAGTGTCGATCTGAGCTCAAAGATCGTCGAACGGAGTTCGACGCCTCATTGAACTGAGCTCAAAGATCGTCAACCTGAGTTCGACGTTTCGTCGACCTGAGATCGACGAGAATTGTCTTTGTCTCAGCACTTGAATCCTGATCTGTAGATGGTCTGGAGGGCAGCTTTCAAACCTAAGTACTAACCTTAAGACTCATTCTAATTGACCTATCAGACTATACAGCAAGGTCAAAATAGAATCCTAATCACATAGTGATCCTTACCCAAATTAGTAATAGGGTGTTCCAACACTTTCAAACTTCTAAAGAGAGGGGAGAGCAAGGAAGAAGAAGGAGGGAAGATCCAGTCGCCGGAGGAGATTAGGAGCATCAAATTGCAAACCAAGCCCAGATTTGTGGAGGCAAGATCATCGTGGCGTTTTTCATCCGCGTAGTTTTCCATGGAGCCAAAGAGAAATGCTAGGGTAACGATTCTCATCTTGAGCATGTGAAGCTCTTCTTCTTTTACTTGGGAAAACCCTCTCCTGCGAGTGTGCGGCAAGTTTGCGGTATTCCTTGGGGTATATATGTAAAGTCCCCCTTTTTTAGAGTCCGAAACCGAAGTACGGGCATAGGCATGGTGTGTGAAGCCTACCCGGAAATGTTGGTCTGGATCGGTGATGTTTTGCTATGCATTATTAGCCGGAGAAGACTCTGTGCCTTTGGTTTTTTTCGGGTATCTACGTGGTAGATTGCAGCAGAGATCCATGGGGATTACCCCCAAGGCCCACCCGAAAATATGGGCAGAAGCATGTTTCTGCCATCTTTGGTGGCCCGGGAGCCATCTTTAAACATAACCGGGTTTTGTACTTTGGTCGATCAATTTACGGGCTACGGGGAAACTTAGCTCGCGCCGATGACTTTTATTGTCGTGGCAGTGTGAGCAGCGAATTGAGTGAAACCTTACCTTCTCTATGTGGTTCAGTTTAGTGGCCGGCTTAATCCATGGAGACTTTATTACTCACGAGTTTGCCGTCCTGTGGGCGGTGGTGGACCGACTTCACCAAGTAAGTGCCCTGAGAGCACGGGGTGTATGGTCGTGTGTGCGTGCACCCGTGATGTTGTGTTTATTCACTATATTGCTTGTTTTGCTAACAAGTGCAGAGAAGGAGCTATGTCGCCCCGAGATCAGGGGCGGAATTGTTATAATTTGGTCAGCTTTAGCTGACCGTTATTCTTGTTTGCCACCATTGCGGTGATTTTTGCCTGCAGGTGCTGCGGAGTCGAGCAGCAAATAGCGGGCCAAAGCCTAAGTTGCTGAGCCGGCCCTCGAAGGCCTTGTTTGTTTTCTTATTTAAATCATGTATGGCCAGCCTGCGAGCCGAAGTTTGTAAGACACTGTTTAATTATTGTGAACTCTTGTAAGGCCATAAGGCCAGTACTTTTGTGTATTATGTAGTTCATTCCTACTGGATTTTGTTAGTGGATATTCGTGCCTGTGGCTGGGTTCTTACTTGTGCAACTTAATAAATTGCTTACGCTAGATGCTCTGTGTAGGACGTGTGTATTAGTTGAATGGTTTCATCAAGTAACTCGTCGGTCTGTCCGTGATATATGGCATCGGGCCCCGGCCGGACCTACTGCTATATGCCATGTGACGGATAGGGGTGTTATAATTTGGTATCAGACTACCGGTTTTTGTCAGGCTTAATTGAATTCGTTGAAGAATTCACTTTAAGGGGTGGTGAGCACATGTGTGTGCGTCATCGTTATAATATGAAAAGAACCCATGAATGTCAACTTAGGAATGAAAATACACAAGTTTGAGGAACCTGTGTGTTCCTATAATTGCTTTTTGCAATTTTGTTTGGTCTCTTATTGGTTTTTTGTACGACTATAGGTGTCTGGGAGTGGCGCGTGGTAGTCTGAATGCACACTTTCTGAGAAAAGTACTGCACCCAGCGACGTGCCTGAGACCCCTACTTCTTTTGAAATCATAAGAAGGGTAGTTGAAGCGGTGTTCGCTGTGACCAATGCACAACATAGAAGAAATGTGCAACCCTCTGTCCCTGAGATGGCCCCAACACCGGGCGGTGCGATGGAGCAAATGGCATTTAGAGGCCCATTAGAGCAGCAGTTGAACATGATTGTGTTGCAGGAAGCGCACTCAGTTGACAAATATTTGCAGATGTTCCTTATGATAAGGCGCTACCCAGGCTTTGAGTGGGAAAGAGAGCAATCCATAGTCGATAGATTTTATAATGGTCTGTGCAGCGAGTTGCGTATCCAACTGCTAGGACCAAAGCTTTTGGGATTCCGAGCCTTGGTGGAGTCGGCCAGAACTTTGGAAGTAGAGTTGGGGAAAACTCATCAAATACAAGTGAATAGGGTACCAAACACTGCAGATCCTATAAGGACTGCCTACCGCAAAACGCTGAGAAAAGAAGCTAGATCATCTACTAGCCAGGCTACTTACAATTTCCATTCTTGTGGCAAGAAAGGGCACTTTTCCCGAGATTGTCGGGAGGGTGCTCAGAAGACATTGAAAGATATGGCAGGAGCAGTTGAAGACTCTAGTGCAAAGGAGACGGTGTCCAAAATGCCGAGCTCCTAAAAGTCTGGGTATCATAGGTGGTACAAGAAGGCTAGAATGTCGGGTCTAGTCCCTTCCTCTGGCGCATCCGGAGCGACTACAAGCCAAACCCCGGGTGCATGTTATAACTGTAGAAAGCTGGGACACTATGCTCGGGATTGTCAGAGTGGATGCCCAATGTCCGAGAAGAAGTCGGGGGCAACATCTGAAGAGAAGGGAAAGGGGGTGGAGTCCATCGCATCACTGTATAATCCGGCCCAACCGAGAGTGGACATCCTTAGCCAGCAGGAGGTCTTGTGGCCGACCATCGGGATGTCAGGTATGGTTTAATTGATGGCAATTTTGCTTCTTATACCTGTTACCTTATGCGCGTTAGCTTAGGACTAGAAGTTCTATGCTTTGTTTTGGACTTTTGGTAATCTGGCGAGGGCATAGTTTCGATACGGTAACTTCACACTCCTTTTGTCCGAAGGATTTGTATTGTGTATCAGAGTATCTCCTTCGATGAAAAAGGACAATTTGGATGTGTTATTGCTCAGTGTTCGTTCGATGCGCGCGGAGAGAGAGAGTCTGTGTCGCAAGGTTATGATTTGGGAGTCAGGAGTTCGACTTGCAAGCGTCGTACTGCCACCATGGGAGGCTTCGAAGCCTAAGCCTACATTGGATAGTGTCTCGGGAGTATCCGAATATCCTGATGCATTTCCCTGATGGTCTCCCTGGAGCCCAACCGTAGCGAGAGATCGATTTCACGATTAAGTTTGTGCCAGGTGCCAAACCTGTGTCACGCTCTCCTTATAGGTTGGTACCTAAGGAAATGGCGGAGCTAAAGGTTCAACTCGAACAGTTGTGGGAGCGGGGTTACGTGCATCCAAGTTCGTCGCCTTGAAGCGCACCGGTCCTTTTCGTTAAGAAGAAGGACGGGAGTTTGCGGCTCTGTATCGATTATGGAGAACTGAACAAGTTAACGGAAAAGAGCAAGTACACGATCCCAAGGATTGATGATCTTTTGATTAGTTGGTCGGGTCATCGGTATACTTAAAATTGGATCTTAAGTCTTGTTACTATCAGCTGAGGATAAGGAAAAGCGATGACCCAAAGACAGCGCTCAGTGCAAGGTATGGGCATTTCGAGTTTACGGTCATACCATTCGGGCTGACTAATGCGCCATCAGTGTTCATGGATTTGATGAACATAACGTTAAGTGAGTACCAAGACCATTTTTTTGTCGTCCTCATCGACGACATATTGGTATACACGCAGAGCAAAGAGGATCACTTCAAGCATTTGCTTTTGGTGTTGGAAACGCTAAGGAGGAACCATCTCTACGCCAAGTTCTCCAAACGCGAGTTTTGGGTTATAATAGGTAGCTTTCCTCGGTCTTATAGTTAGTAGAGTGGGTGTTGCAGTGGATCCAACGAAGATAGTTATGATACGCGAGTGGCCTGTGTTGTATTCGGGAGCGGAAGACCAGAGGTTTTGAGGCTGGGCGGTTACTACAGGCGCTTCGTAGAGACCTTGACGAGGAAAGATCAAAAGTTGTTTGGACGCCTGCATGCGCAAAAGCTTTCGAGGAGCCTGAGAGACGGTCGACCACGACACTTATTCTATATTCGCCGCTTGGGGACCGAAGGTTTCAAGATTTACAGTGATGCTTCGGGTAGTGGTTCAGGGTGTGTCCTACCGCAGCATTGGAGTGTGATAGTGTATGACTCGCGTCAGCTGAAAGTGCACGAAAGAAATTATCCGGTTCACAACTTGGAGTTGGCGGCCGTTAATTTTGCGCTAAAGTTGTGGGGGGCATTATTTGGATGGCGTAAAGGTCGATATCTATACCGACCACAAGAGCCTGAAGTACTCGTTGGATCAGGAGGATCTGAGCATGAGGCAGCAGAGATGGATGGAGTTCCTGGGAGACTATACATTCAAAATTCATTTTATGCCCGGGAAAGGAAATACAGTTGCGGATGCGTTGAGTCGCAGGGCCCCCGCCTAAGCCAACTTGTTGTCGATTCATGATGAGCGGTTCATTCAGGAGTTGGAGGCGTTAGACATCTACTGTGTTGACAAGCAGACTAGCGCCGAAGCATTGTTGAACTGGATGGAAGTTCAGTGTGACCTAGCTGATCGGGTTTGGCAGGCTATGGAATTGGATTGCAGCATGAAGGAGATCATGGATGCAGTTTCGGATGGGTAAAATTCCCAATTTACAGTTGAAGATGGACTGCTAAGGAAGGACGATCGTTTGTGCGTCCCAAACGTGGGAAAATCTATGGGCGGAGTTGATATACGAGGCTCATCATACCAAGTACTCAATTCACCCAGGGAGCACGAAGATGTACCGAGATCTAAAGAAGTTGTTCTAGTGTCCAGGACTCAAAAAGGATGTGGCACTATATGTGGCTAAGTGTCAGACTTGTGCCTTAGTGAAGGCAGAGTGCCAAAAGCCAGGGGTTTCTTTAAATCTTTGCCTATTCCAGAGTGGTAGTTCGACGACATTTCGATGGACTTTGTGCATGGTTTGCCAAGGTCACAGAAGGGAAACGACGCCATCTGGGTGATCGTAGATCGGTTGACAAAAGTGTCACACTACATTCTGCATAGGAAAGATGATTCGGTGGAAAAACTAGCTGTAACACCCCAAATTGTTGTAGGAGCAACGGGGATCGATTTTGGCCAAGACAAGTTTTTGGTGCAGGTGACACGGGCTCCGACACGGGCGTGTCAGAGGCCGTGTCGGGCGTGTCGAGCTCGGGCCGTGTAGTCGACCAGTTCAGGTCGACGATGGTCGTGTGGTGGAACACGGCCTAGGACACGGCCATGTCCCAGGCCGTGTCACACCTGGGCTATGTGTTTGGGTACACGGGTAATGACACGGGCACGAACACGGGCGTGTCTAGTTGGACACGGGCGTGTCTGAGGCCGTGTCACCAAGCCGTGTACCTCTCTGACTACGAAGTGTTGATAAATTGCACACGGGGGGCGTGATACGGGTCCCGACACGGGCGTGTCGTAGGCGACACGGGCGTGTCGGAGGCCGTGTCACATGCCGTGTTGCTGGTTTTCAATTTTGGTCGAGACAGCGAATGAGCTACACGGCCAGGCACACGGCCGTGTGTGAACCCGTGTTCGGCCCAGTTTTTGGGATTTCAGATCTAATCCTGGCCGTTCGTTTCCTTGGCTTTGGATCCGACGGTGGGGGGGCTGCTCCTGGGTGTTTTTAGCCGGGAATAGGGTTTTGAAACCCTTATTTCACTTGGGCACTCTCTCTCTAAAACCTAGAGAGAAGGGAGAGCTTGGAGGAGGAAGAAGGAGGTCAACTCCAACGGCCGGTGGAGATTCGGAGCTCCGTTTCGCGAGCGGAGTTCAGATCCGCGAAGGTGGGAGCGTTGCGATGGTTTTCAACTGAGCAAATCTTCTCCATGGCTAGGAAGAGGGGACAGAAGGTAACGACGCTTCTCCTCTCGGTTTTTAGGATTTAGGATGCATGAATAGCATCCCCTTCCTTTCGTATTTTGAGCACCGAATCTCTCAAATGAGAGGGATTCGTGTAGCCTAGGTTCAAGAGGACCTCCGGGTTGAGTATGCTCATCCCGGCATGCTTTGCATTAGAGATCTGCTCCATTAGCGGATTAGGCATTGTGGGTGAAGCCGTGGTCGCGATTGTTGGTCCGACCCGGTGATGTTGCATAGCGAGTTTTGGGGTTTCGATAGAAATCCGCAGCAGCAATACGCCGTTGTATGTATACGTTTTCCCCCTCATATTTGAGTGAGTACTCGTAGTCGGAACCAGACGAGGTTAGCTCCGCTTTGTGCGGTAGATGGTTTCCTTGGAGCACGGGAAAGACACGGTGCGAGTGGCGATTGGGGTGGGGAAACCTTTGTTTGTGCTGTGCTAAGGCGCGGCTATGTCTCCGTGGTCGGCTGGCTATCCCGTGGCGCGCAAGTCATGTGGGGGAAGTGTCCCGGCGAGACTAGCCCCTTCTGTGGACTGACGAGAATGTCGAGCGGAGGACAAGCCCGGGCAATGTGGCCATGAGCGGGTGGGGTCCAGCAAGGCTTCTTAGAATTGGTCAGTGTGAGACGGAACCCTGACGTGCGAAGTCAGAATGTGCGGGCAAGCCCCGGGGTATATGACCCTTCTGCGGGTGGGGCCTTTGCAAGGTTCCGTGTGACGGCGTGTGTGCCGTTAGGGACATGGTGGTTCCCTTGTGTTTATGGCTTTAAGCCAATGGGGAAATGGAAGTACCCAGTGTTTAATGTTGTGCTAGATGCATACGAACTAGGGCGCCTTGGGTGAAACCCGGGTTGCATTCATGCTGCATAGTAGGCCCTTTCACCTTGTACAAAACATAGAGAACATGTATGCTGTATGAGACATCCAAACCTGCTTTACCGCTTTAATATATTTGCTCTTTTGGTATACGAAGTGCTAACTTGCAGGTGGAGTGGTACCCCGGGGTCTGATAGGGACGGCCGGGAGGAGATGTGTTTGTTACACAGTAGAGGTCAGCCTTTACTGACCCACGTTACTTCAAATCCTTACAGGGCAAGGATCGCATGCAGGAGCTAGCGCGCCGGGCGAAAAGACCTAAGCCTCATGAAGTGTTGCTGTGCTTGGTTTCTCCTTTTATGTTTGCTACTTTTGTTATGTTTATGTCCGGCTTGCATACCGAGGTAGCCTAGGAGTGCTTGGCATATTGATATGTTTTGGACTATTATTGTGTAAGGCCTTAAGGCCATTTGATACTCTATCGTTAGTGGATAACTTTTGTCGGTTTGTTCTGTTTCCGCTGTGTTTGTCTGGAGTTTTGAGATTGGGTAGTTTTCATATCATCTTTTAATACTAAAGCTGTGGCGTCCGTATGTTGTGGGGCCCCGGCCGGACCCATATTATATGGTCTTTACAGGGGAGGTGTTACAATTTGGTATCAGAGGGAGGTTTGCGTTCCAACGAGAAGTTTCGCGGTCGAAAGTATAAGTCGAGTCGCGTATAAGAAGTTATCCACATAGGAGTATCGCAGGACCATGAGTGTCCTGGTGTTCGAGTCTTGCGATTAGAGACTGATTTGTGTTTTCTTGCTTGTGTTTAGAGTGCAAGCAACGAGGCTGGGACCTCGAGGCCAAGAGAAGAGATCTCGGCAAGTAGTGCGACTGCGCAAGGTCCGCTAGGGATGGGGGTCACACCGGCCGACTTCTGTCGTATGCTTGCAGAAGCGATGGTGGCGGCCCAAGCTGCAGCGACAGCACAGGTAGCAGCTCCCGTTGCTCAGGAAGCAACTCCTGCTACCCCGGACATGGCAGCGACCGTGCAGGTTGAGGAAGCCAGGCGGGCAGAGCCGCAGGCCGAGAGAGTGGTTATCGGGCATGGGGACCGGCAAATGAAGTACTTTCTGAGTTTCCACCCTCCAACCTTCAAGGGAACCGGCACACCCACAGATGCAGAGGATTGGTGGGCTAGAATTCAGGAGCTTCTGAGGGTGGCAGAGGTGCCAGATGAGAAAAAGGCAGAGTTCGCAGCCTTTATGTTGGAGGGAGATGCCAAGTTATGGTGGGTGAGCCACAGTGGCCGGCAGTTTCTAGGACGCACACCGTCCATCGAGGAGTTTGGGAATGCCTTCCTGAAGAAGTACATACCCGCCTCAACGAGGTTAGCCCTCCAGAGGCAGTTCCTACATCTGGTGCAGCGAGACAAGTCAGTGGATGAGTATGTTCAGGAATTTACTCGCTTGGGTCGTTATGCAGGGACGACCATGGCAGACGATGAAGAAAGGGATAATCTCTTCTACCATGGATTGAGGGAGAACCTAAGACAACCCCTCATATCGATGAAACGTGCGGGTTTCAACGAATTGGTGGAGGCGGCCCGAATTTTGGAGAGTGACATGGAGCGATCCCAGTGTCGCAAGGGTTTCACACCCAAGCAGGGGGAGGAGAAGAAGCCTGCCCAGTCACATGGAAAGGCGGACGGGAGCCGATGGAAGAAGAAGCCTTCCCCATATAAGTCGGGCGAGAAAAGTAATTGGACGTCCGGAGGGTCACACTCTAAGGGCCCTCAGACGTGCTATAGTTGTGGCAAGCCGGGCCACATAGCAAGATTTTGTACCCAAGGGGGCACTGAGCAAGAGCCAAGGCAGGAGCAAACTGTGCGCTCCGGCCCCAGTGCCGCAGAGAAAGGGAAGATGGCGGAGTCGAGTGCTTCTCGATTTCAACCAGTGCAGCCAAGGGCCTACAACCTTGGGCAACAAGAAGCAATCCGTCAACCCGATGTGGTGACAGGTACGAGAGTTCAACCTGCACCTTAGATTCCTGTCTTTCAAGCCTTTATGTTTGTTGCATGTGTGTAGGCTTTGTAATGGTATCTGGGTACCCCGCTAGGGTACTCTTTGATACGGGAGCGTCGTACTCCTTCCTTGCGAAAGGCTTTATCCGGAGGATCGGAGTGGAGTCTTTCTCGACGGACTCCGAGTTGAAAGTGCGCATGCCCAATGGGTCATCTATGACTACCAGGGCTAGAGGCCGGATTTGTTGGAGTCTTGAGGGAATCGACTTCTTATTGGTAGCGGCGATCTTGCCGTTGTCCGAGTTCGATGTGATTTTGGGGATGGATTGGCTAGCGGAGCAGCGTGCCAGTATCGACTGTTTGTCCAAGGTGGTAACCTTGAGGGGCGTGGGGCAAGCGGAAGTCAAGTTTGAAGGTCTGCATGGAGTGGCCTGTTCCCTAGTTTCGGCACTTCAGTTAGTGCGAGCTGTTAACCAGGGAGGTGTAGCTCTAGTAGCGTTGTTGGAGGTTAGCCTCTCCAGGCTGTCTCTAGGAGAAGTGCCCGTAGTGGCGGAGTTTGGAGATGTTTTTCCCGAGGAGTTACCGGGAGCACCTCCTCGGCGGGAGATTGATTTCTCCATCGAGTTGGTGCCCGAGGCTAGACCAGTGTCGGGTCCACCCTTCAGGATGGAACCAAAGGAGTTGGCCGAGCTCAAGGTTCAGTTGCAGGAGCTTTTGGTGCAAGGGTATATCAGGCCCAGCTCTTCACCGTGGAGTGCGCCGGTGTTATTCGTAAAGAAGAAGGACGGTAGTATGCGTCTGTGCATAGACTACCGAGAGTTGAACAAATTGACTGTCAAGAATAAGTATCCGATCTCTCGGATAGACGATCTCTTCGACCAGTTGGTGGGGTCGGTGGTGTACTCCAAGTTGGACCTGAAGTCCGGATATTATCAGTTGCGGATTCGTGACGAGGACATACCCAAGACCGCGTTTGGTACGAGGTATGGTCATTTTGAGTTCTCGGTGATGCCGTTCGGGCTAACGAACGCGCCGTCCGTGTTCTTGGACTTGATGAACCGAGTGTTTCACAAATATTTGGACTGGTTCATAGTCATCTTTATCGATGACTTTTTGGTGTATTCCAAGTCGGAAGCGGAGCACGAGTCGCACTTGCGGACAGTGTTGCAAGTATTGAGAGAGAACCAGCTTTATGCAAAGTTCTCCAAGTGCGAGTTCTGGTTGGAGAAAGTGGCATTTCTAGGCCATGTGATTAGTGGGGATGGGGTGGCGGTGGATCCAACGAAAGTAGAAGCCATCAGAGAGTGGCCAGTTTTGAGGACCGTGGCGGAAGTCCGAAGTTTTCTTGGACTAGCCGGGTACTACCGAAGGTTTGTGGAAAACTTTTCGCGGATAGCTCTACCCCTCACTTCACTAACTCGCAAGGATCAGAAATTTGTATGGACTCAAAAGTGCAATGAGGCGTTTGAAACCCTGAAGGAAAGGCTAATGACGGCGCCGATCCTAAGTCTGCCAAAGGGGACCGAAGGGTTCCAGATTTTCAGCGACGCATCCGGATGCGGTTTAGGGTGCGTGTTGGTGCAGCATGGTAGTGTGATAGCTTTTGGGTCGAGGCAGCTGAAGCCTCATGAGAGAAATTACCCCGTCCATGATTTGGAGTTGGCGGCGGTAATTTTTGCGTTGAAGTTGTGGAGGCACTACGTTTATGTGCAAAGGTGGAGATCTTCACGGACCACAAGAGTCTGAAGTATCTCCTAGATCAAAAGGACCTAAATATGCGGCAGCGTAGGTGGGTCGAGTTCCTGGGGGACTACGAGGTGGCGATTCAGTACACGCTAGGGAAAGCCAATGTGGTGGCAGATTCTTTGAGTAGGAAATACTTGGGGCAAGGAAATTGGATTGAAGCTCACGATGAGCGGTTAAGGCGGGACTGGGAGTCCCTTGGTTTGGAATGTGTGGCAAGAGGCGAGTCTAGCGTGGCTCGACTAAATTGGATTGAGATGCAGAGTGACTTATGCGATCGTATTTGGGAAGCGACCCGTGTAGATGCGGAGTTCCAACCTTTCGTGGAGGAAGCTCTAAAGGGCGAGGGTAGCGCCTGGGAGATGGGTGATGGGATTCTGAGGAAGGGCGGAAGGATTTGTGTACCGCAGTTTGGCAAGCTCCGCGAGAAGTTGATGTTTGAGGCCCACTTCACTAAGTACTCCATTCACCCGGGTAGTACAAAGATGTACTTGGACTTGAAGAAGTCCTATTGGTGGCCTGGGATGAAGCGGGACGTGGCTTTGTGTGTGAGTCGGTGCCAAACATGTGCCTTGGTGAAGGCCGAATGTCAGAAGCCGGGCGGGTTCTTGAAACCTCTTCCAATCCCCGAATGGAAATTTGATGACATCTCCAAGGATTTTGTGCATGGGTTGCCTAGATCGCAGCAGGGTAATGATGCCATTTGGGTGATTGTCGACCGCTTGACCAAAGTGGCACATTTCATCCCAAACCGGAAGGAGGACGGTGTGGAAAAGTTGGTGGAGTTGTACGTCCGCAATATTGTACGACTCCATGGGATTCCGAAGAGTATAGTCAGCGACCGGGATGGACGTTTCACGTCTAAAGATTGGCGGTTGGTGCAGAAGAGCTTGGGCACAAAACTCAAGTTCAGTACGGCTTTTCATCCTCAAACCGATGGGCAAACTGAGAGAACAAACCGTACTTTGGAAGATATGCTAAGGATGTGTACTCTCGACTTCGGCAAGAAGTGGGAGGATCACCTCTTCATGGTGGAGTTTGCGTATAACAATAGTTACCAAGCTAGTATCAAGATGGCGCCATACGAAGCTCTGTAGGGAGGCGGTGTCGAACACCGATGTCTTGGACAGAGGCGGGAGACACCAAGCTTTTGGGGAAAGAAGTGGTAGCCGATGCTAGTGAGTTGGTGCGGACCATCCAAGAGCGCATGAAGGTAGCTCAAGATCGGCAGTCGAAGTATTTCAATGCTCGCCACAGGCATGTGGAATTCGCTGTGGGCGACTGGGTGTATCTTAAGATCAAGCTATTCAAAGGCGTTTCGCGAATTCGCCGACTCAAGAAGCTGAGTCCGAGATTTTTGGGACCATTCAAGGTCATCGAGCGAGTGGGAGAGGCAGCGTACCGGTTGGCGTTGTCCACAGAGCTAAGTGGATTGCATGACATTTTTCACGTCTCCGTCCTGAGGAAAGCGTTGTTAGAAGCCAGCGTGGTGATTGAGCCGACGGCGGTGCCGGTAGAGGAAGACTTGGGGACGCGAGTTCGTCCAGTCGGGATAGAAGACTCAGAGGTTCGGCAATTGCGGAACAAGGAGGTCAGACTCGTAAAGGTCTGGTGGGATAATTGCGGGCGTGAGGAGCTCTCTTGGGAACGGGAGCAGACTATGCTCGAGGAGTACCCGGAATTGTTCCGCTCAGGTACTGTTTTACGTTAAGTCCTGTTTTTCCTTTATTAATTTCGTGGACGAAATTCTTTAAGGGGGGTAGAATTGTAACATCCCAAATTGTTGTAGGAGCGACGGGGATCGATTTTGGCCAAGACAAGTTTTTGGTGCAGGTGACACGGGCTCCGACACGGGCATGTCGGAGGCCGTGTCGGGCGTGTCGAGCTCGGGCCGTGTAGTCGACCAGTTCAGGTCGACGATGGTCGTGTGGTGGAACACGGCCTAGGACACGGGCGTGTCCCAGGCCGTGTCACACCTGGGCTGTGCGGTTGGGTACACGGGTAATGACACGGGCACGAACACGGGCGTGTCTAGTTGGACACGGGCGTGTCTGAGGCCGTGTCACCAAGCCATGTACCTCTCTGACTGCGAAGTGCTGATAAATTGCACACGGGGGGCGTGACATGGGTCCCGACACGGGCGTGTCGCAGGCGACACGGGCGAGTCGGAGGCCGTGTCACATGTCGTGTTGCTGGTTTTCAATTTTGGTCGAGACGGCGAATGAGTTACACGGCCAGGCACACGGCCGTGTGTGAACCCGTGTTCGGCCAAGTTTTTGGGATTTCAGATCTAATCCTGGCCGTTCGTTTCCTTGGCTTTGGATCCGATGGTGGGGGGGCTGCTCCTGGGTGGTTTTAGCCGGGAATAGGGTTTTGAAACCCTTATTTCACTTGGGCACTCTCTCTCTAAAACCTAGAGAGAAGGGAGAGCTTGGAGGAGGAAGAAGGAGGTCAACTCCGGCGGCCGGTGGAGATTCGGAGCTCCGTTTCACGAGCGGAGTTCAGATCCGCGAAGGTGGGAGCGTTGCGGTGGTTTTCAACCGAGCAAATCTTCTCCATGGCTAGGAAGAGGGGACGGAAGGTAACAACGCTTCTCCTCTCGGTTTTTAGGATTTAGGATGCATGAATAGCATCCCCTTCCTTTCGTATTTTGAGCACCGAATCTCTCAAATGAGAGGGATTCGTGTAGCCTAGGTTCAAGAGGACCTCCGGGTTGAGTATGCTCATCCCGGCATGCTTTGCATTAGAGATCCGCTCCGTTAGCGGATTAGGCATTGTGGGTGAAGCCGTGGTCGCGATTGTTGGTCCGACCCGGTGATGTTGCATAGCGAGTTTTGGGGTTTCGATAGAAATCCGCAGCGGCAATACGCCGTTGTATGTATGCGTTTTCACCCTCATATTTGAGTGAGTACTCGTAGTTGGAACCGGACGAGGTTAGCTCCGCTTTGTGCGGTAGATGGTTTCCTTGGAGCACGGGAAAGACACGGTGCGAGTGGCGATTGGGGTGGGGAAACCTTTGTTTGTGCTGTGCTAAGGCGCGGCTATGTCTCCGTGGTCGGCTGGCTATCCCGTGGCGCGCAAGTCATGTGGGGGAAGTGTCCCGGCGAGACTAGCCCCTTCTGTGGACTGACGAGAATGTCGAGCGGAGGACAAGCCCGGGCAATATGGCCATGAGCGGGTGGGGTCCAGCAAGGCTTCTTAGAATCGGTCAGTGTGAGACGGAACCTTGACGTGCGAATTCAGAATGTGTGGGCAAGCCCCGGGGTATATGACCCTTGTGCGGATGGGGCCTTTGCAAGGTTCCGTGTGACGGCGTGTGTGCCGTTAGGGACATGGTGGTTCCCTTGTGTTTGCGGCTTTAAGCCAATGGGGAAATGGAAGTACCCAGTGTTTGATGTTGTGCTAGATGCATACGAACTAGGGCGCCTTGGGTGAAACCCGGGTTGCATTCATGCTGCATAGTAGGCCCTTTCACCTTGTACAAAACAGAGAGAATATGTATGCTATATGAGACATCCAAGCCTGTTTTACCGCTTTAATATATTTGCTCTTTTGGTATACGAAGTGCTAACTTGCAGGTGGAGTGGTACCCCGGGGTCCGATAGGGACGGCCGGGAGGAGATGTGTTTGTTATACAGTAGAGGTCAGCCTTTGCTGACCCACGTTACTTCAAATCCTTACAGGGCAAGGATCGCATGCAGGAGCTAGCGCGCCGGGCAAAAATCCCTAAGCCTCATGGAGTGTTGCTGTGCTTGGTTTCTCCTTTTATGTTTGCTACTTTTGTTATGTTTATGTCCGGCTTGCATGCCGAGGTAGCCTAGGAGTGCTTGGCATATTGATATGTTTTGGACTATTATTGTGTAAGGCCTTAAGGCCATTTGATACTCTATCGTTAGTGGATAACTTCTGTCAGTTTGTTCTATTTCCGCTGTGTTTGTCTGGAGTTTTGAGATTGGGTAGTTTTCATATCATCTTTTAATACTAAAGCTATGACGTCCGTATATTGTGGGGCCCCGGCCGGACCCATATTATATGGTCTTTACAGGGGAGGTGTTACACTGGCGAAGCTTTACGTGGATAATATTGTTAGACTGAACGGTGTGCCCCGCAGCATCGTGAACGATAGAGATGGACGTTTTACGTCTAATGAATGGAGGTTGTTGCTACAAATGTTGGGGACTAAGTTGAAGTTAAGCACAGCCTTTCATTCGCAGACGGATGGGTAGACCGAGACGGTCAACAGGATGATCGAGGACATGCTTTGCATGTGCGTTCTGGACTTCGGAAAGCAGTGGGAAGATCGTCTGTTTTTGGTGCAGTTTGCGTAAAACAACAGCTACCAAGCGAGCATACAAATGGCGCCCTTCGAGGCCATATATGGTAGAACATGTCGCACGTCGTTGTCGTGGTTGGAAACAGGTGAGGTAAGGTTGTACAAAAAGCAAGAGGTGGAAAGCGCCACTTCATTGGTGCAAACCATTCAGGAGCGTTTGCTGATTGCTCAGGTTAGGCAAGACAAATACTACAATGCCAAGCTTCGAAACGTGGAATTTGCGGTTGTCGATTGGATGCACTCGAAGATAAAGTCGTTCAAGTGTGTCTCACGGGTGCGGCGCTTGAAGAAGCTGAGCCCGAGATACCTTGGACCATTTGAGATTCTGGAGCGGATCGGTGAAGCGGCTTACCGTCTAAGGCTATCAGTGGAGTTAAGTTGTCTACATGACATATTCCACATATCACTATTGCGGAAGACGGTGTAAGAGCCTTCTCAGGTGATCGGAGTTGATCAAGTACCGGTGGACGAAGGGTTGACGACAAGGGTCAAGTATGTTCGTATTGAGGACTCTAAAGTCAAGCGACTTCGTAACAAGAAGATCATGATGGTCAAGGTCCGTTGGGACAATTGCAGTCGGGAGGAGCTCTCTTGGGAGCGAGAGCAGACCATGCTTGAGGTGTACCCAAAGTTATTTCACTCAGGTACCGCTTTTGGTTGTCTGTTATCTTTTCCTTTGTTAATTTCGTGGACGAAATTCTTCTAAGAGGGAGAGAGTTGTAACGCCCCGAATCTCAAAAGAGTGACGGGTAGCTTTTTCAGCCAAGTCTAGGATTTGATAGAGGTGACACGGCCTGGGACACGGGCGTTTCCCGGGGGCGTGTTGTGCTCGGGTTCGGCGATGGTCGTGTGGTCGACGAAATTGCATTCCACGGTCGTCGGGGCAGTGAATACGGCCTGGGACACGGGCGTGTCCCAGGGCGTGTCAGGCACTCAAAGACTTTCACTCAAAGATCGTTGAGTGAGGAAGCACGGCTGAGCCCAGGCGTGTTCGGGTCCGACACGGGCGTGTCGAATACCCGTGTCCTGCTCGAGTCGTTTGGCGAGTTGTGCTAAGGAAGCTACACAGCCTGGGACACGGGCGTGTTCCACGGCGTGTCTAGCACACGCCATGTGACACGGGCGTGTCACATGGCCATATTGTGCTCTGGATGTTTTGGACCTGTGTCAATGGAGGAACACGCCCATCTATACGGGCGTGTAATGGATGACATGGGCGTGTCAAGCCTGACACGGGCGTATCGAGTGCCCGTGTTCTTTTCGGGATGCGACGGTTTCGACGGCGAATGAGTGACATGGTCTTGGACACGGGCGTGTCGCAAGACGTGTTCGGCTCAGGAAGTTTATTTTCTTGGTGCATCATGGCCGTTCGTTTCCTTATTTTGGGATCTGATGGTTCAAGCTTTTCCTACCTTAGGGTTAAGGCCTGTTTTGGGGTGAGAAACCATCATTTTCCTTTGGCTATCTACTTCTAGAGAGAGGGGAGAGCAAGGAAGAAGAAGGAGGGAGGATCCGGTCGCCGGAGGAGATTCAGAGCGCCAAATCGAAACCAAGCCCAGATTTGCGGAGGCAAGATCATCGTGGTGTTTTTCATCCGCATAGTTTTCAATGGAGCCAGAGAGAAATGCTAGGGTAACGATTCTCATCTTGAGCATGTGAAGCTCTTCTTATTTTGCATGGGAAAACCCTCTCCCCCGAGTGTGCGGCGAGTTTGCGGTATTCCTTGGGTAGATATGTAAAGTTCCCCTTGTTTAGAGTCCGAAATCGAAGTATGGGCATAGGCATGGTGTGTAAAGCCTACACGGACATGTTGGTCTGGATCTGTGATGTTTTGCTATGCATTGTTAGCCAGAGAAGACTCCGTGCCTTTGGTTGTTTTCGGGTTTCTACGTGGTAGATTGCAGCAGGTATCCTTGGGGATTAACCCCAAGGCGCACCCGGAAATCTGGGCAGAAGCGTGTTTATGCCATCTTTGGTGGCCCGGGAGCCATCTTTGTACATAACTTGGTTAAGTACTTTGGTCGATCGATTTATGGGCTACGGGGAAACTTAGCTCGCGAGGATGAATTTTATTGTCGTTGCAGTGTGAGCAGCGAGTTGAGTGAAACCGTACCTGCTCTATGTGGTTCGGTTTAGTGGCATATCGATGGCATAGAGGGAGGGTCTTCGATTTAAGCCATGAAGACTTTATTGCTCACGAGTTTGTTGTCCTGGGGGCGGTGGTGGACCGAGTTCACCAAGTAAGTGCCCTGAGAGCACGGGGTGTATGGTCGTGTGTGCGTGCACCCGTGATGTTGTGTTTATTCACTATATTGCTTGTTTTGCTAACAAGTGCAGGGAAGGAGCTTTGTCGCCCCGAGATCTGGGGCGGAATCGTTATAATTTGGTCAGCTTTAGCTGACCGTTATTCTTGTTTGCAACTGTTGCGGTGACTTGTGCTTGCAGGTGCTGCGGTGCCGAGCCGCAAATAGCGGGTCAAAGCCCAAGTTGCTGAGCCTGCCCTTGAAGGCCTTGTTTGTTTACTTATTTAAATCATGTATGGCCGGCCTGCGATCTGAAGTTTGTAAGAAACTATTTAATTATTGTGAACTCTTGTAAGGCCAAAAGGCCAGTACTTTTGTGTATTATGTAGTTCATTCCTACAGGGTTTTGTTAGTGGACATTCGTGCCTGTTGATGGGTCTTACTTGAGCAACTTAATAAATTGCTTCCGCTAGATGCTCTATGTAGGACGTATATATTGGTTGAATGGTTTCATCTAGTAACTTGCCGGTCTGTCCGTGGTATATGGCATCGGGCCCCGACCAGACCTACTACTATATGTCATGTGACGGATAGGGGTGTTACATATTACGGCCTCATACTCCGTCTTATTATTTGTCACTGGAAAGTGCAAAACCACTGCCTGTTCTATAGTGACCCCTTGGGGGCCTATCAGCACAACTCCTCCCCCAAGGGAATGCTTTCCCGAATCCCCGTCAAACATCATCATCAACGTTCCCTGAGGCTACGGCTCCTCTGCCCCAACCTCAACCACATAGTCTGCCAGGAAGTCCGCCACCGCCTGTGCCTTGATGGAGATCCTTGGCACAAATGAGATATCAAACTCGCTCAGTTCAATGGACCACTTGGCCAACCTGCTCGAGTGTTCCACCCCTTCAAAGATCTTGCGAAGAGGATGGTTTGTCACCACCTTGATCGAATGTGCTTGGAAGTACGGCCGGAGCTTCCTTGCCGAGATGATCAGGGCATACGCCAGCTTCTCTAAGATGGGGTATCGGAGCTCCGCCTTGTTCAAGATTCGGCTGACGTAGTAGATGGGCAATTATTTCTTCCCCTCTTATCTGACCAGGACAGAGCTCATGGCCTCTGCTCCTACCCCGAGATATAAGGCTAGATCTTCTCCCTTCTTCGGGCTTTGGAGTAGCGGAGCTTGGGAGAGCTGCCTCTTTAGTGTTTGAAAAGCCTCATCACATTAATCAGTCCATTCGAACCTTTGGTTACCCCGCAACACCTTAAAGAACGACGAGCATTTGTCTCCCGACCTGGAGAGGAACCTTCTTAGTCCGGCCAACTTGCTTGTCAAGCGCTGTACTTCCTTAGAATTGCGTGGTGACTCCAACTCTAGTATGGCCTTCACCTTATTGGGGTTAGGCTACACCGCTGCCGGGGTCAAAAGATGCCCAAGAAACTTCCCGCGGCTTGCCCCGAAGACACATTTCAAGGGTTCAGCCTCATCTTGAACTTTCGCAGGGTGGAGAACATCTCCTCCAGGTCCTGCAAGTGTGAATCCACACACTTAATCTTGACCATTAGATCATCAACGTAGACCTCCAGGTTCCTCCCCCTCTGACCCCGAAAGACCTGATCCATCATGCGCTGGTATGTAGCCCCTGCGTTTTTTAACCCAAAGGGCATCATCTTATAGCTGAAGCATCCCTCCCTTGTGATGAAGGAGACATCCTTGATGTCGGGAGGGTGCATCCGGATCTGGTGATAACCTATAAAAGCATCTAAGAAACTTATAATAGAGAAACCGACGGCTGAATCAACCAGCGCGTCGATTCGAGGCAGGGGTAGCAATCCTTGGGGCATTATTTATTTAATAAAGAAAAATTGATACACATTCGCCACTTCCCTCCCCCTTTTTTAACCATTACCACGTTGGAGATCCAGCCTGGATACTGGATCTCCGAGATGAAGCCAGGCTCAAGGAGCTTCTTGACCTCCTCGCGGATCGGCTCCTCCAGCTTGGTGGTGATGGTACTCATCTTCTGGTGGATGTGACGCGTCAGGGGGTCCAGGTTCAGGCGATGGAAGGCCACATCCGCGTCGAATGCCCAACATGTCTGTCGTGCTCCAAGCGAAGATGTCGACGTTTCTCTAGATGAAGGCCCGTACTCGCTCTTGGTCCTCGGGACTGAGGCACCCGCTGACCTGCACCCTCTGCACCTATCTTGCGCTGGTAAAGACTTCCATCTTCACCACTTCCTCAGTTGGCTCTAGTCGTGACTGCTCCCAGCCAGCCCTCGCCTCTTCCTCCTCCCCAAACTCTTCCTCCCCTCCTGCTTCTTCAACCTCCATCACCTCTTCCAGACTCTCCTGTTGCTGCTGCTCGACCTCCACGCCCCTCTGGGCCTCCCTCTCGACTCCTGCTCCTCGCTCCCCCTCTACCTCCATTGCCTCCTCCAGGCTCTCCTATTGCTGTTGCTCGGCCTCCAAGCCCCTCCGGGCCTCACACACTCCTTCTCCCCTTTCCTCCTCAAGCTCACCTCCTCCTCTCCGACAACCTCCTCCTTCTATGCCAACTCCCTCTCCAGCTCTTCTGCCTCTGCCATCCAAGACACGGTGTTGACTGCCATCACATAGCACTGTCTTGCCACCTTCGGGTCCCCTCTAATCCTAACCTACACCCCTCAGTTGTTGAACTTGAGGCATTGATGAAACGAGGAGGGGACGCAGAGAAAGGCGCTGATTAGAGGGCATCCGAAGATGGCATGTAACTGCTTGGGGCATCCACTATTACGAAACTACAGTTCCGTGATACGCCCCCAACTTCACATGCAGACCTACCCCTCCTTCTACTTCTTTCCTCTCTCCAGAAAATCCAAATAGTTGTCCATCTGAATCCAAGACCCTCTTGCCCTCAACCTTAATCTCTTCGAAGGCCTTCTTGAAGATCACATTCACGGATCTCCCGTTTTCCACAAGTATCCTGGAGACTGTGAAGTTCTCCACCGCCGTCTGAATCACAAGGGCGTCACATAACGGATCCTCACAGTCTGGCATGTCCGCTGATGAAAAGGTAATTTTTTTCTTCTGGAGGGGGAGCCAAAGAGGTCAAGGCAACCCTCCTTCGGAACATGGTCTGAAGGCTCCCCTTGTGAGTTTCCTCTATCCCCAGTCCTCTGTGGATCACCCCGATCCCTCCTCGGATCCCCACATCTGCCCTGTCCTCACACCTATCCTCCCCTTCTCCCTACTGCACCTCCATGATCCTTATAGGCGGATCCTACCTCCCCATCCCCCTAGCTTCTCTCATCTCCAAGAACTCTGGGCAGGTGGCCGTTGCATGACCCTCTTCCTGGTGGAAGTCATAGAAGAGCAACGCCACCCTGCCCCCTCTTCCTTCTCCACCTCCTCTTCTCCTGGCTCCTCCTCGAACTCCTCTCCTTGCTCCTCTACCTCTGTCGACCTCCATCACTTCTTGCGGCTGTGGGAGGTGACCCCTTGGCCCCTGCCTCCATGCTGGTTGATCAAACCTCCTTGCCTCTCGGAAGTTGTCTCTTCCTTGAAATCCTCCTCCATGACCCTGGGGGCGACCCTCCTAGGGTCTCCAACCCAACTGGTTGTTCGGCTCCCGGCCCCCCATCCATGATGCTACCCCTGCCATCGAGGATCCTCCCTCCTCCTCTCTTCTCTTGGCTCCCTCTGCTCTCTCTGCTCCCTCTGCCTTCCTGTTGCTGGTTCCTTCACATCGTCCTCCGCCAACCGGGCCAGCTTCCTGGCAAAAGCCGGATTTGCCCTCTCAAAGTCTATTTCCTTCGCCGCCCTCCCCATGAGCTCCTCAAAGGAGGGGGCACTCTCTTCAACTCCATGCTGAAGAATCCCGGTCTCAGCCCCAGGGTGAAGGCGAGCATTATTGCGTACCCTGGGACCTCCTTGACCAGGAGGATCTCTTCCTGAAATCGGTCAATGTAATGACCTAGCGTCTCATCCTATTTCTGCCTCACTATAAACAGACTCTCCGCCTCTTTCTTCCGTTTCTTCGATGTTGAGAACCTCAACAAGAAACCTCGGCGCAGATCCTCGAAGCTGTAGATTGAGCTCGCCGGCAACTAGTGGAACTAGTCCCGGGCCTTCTCCTTCAACGTGATGGCGAACAATCGACACTTGAAGGCATCCATCATCTCCCTTATCAAGACCACGTCTTCGAACCACTACACATGTTGTACAGGGTCATCTTTCCCGGAGTAGTACGACATGTCGGGCTCCCGGAACCCCTCTAGCACCAGAGCCGAGATGATGAGCTCACTGAAGGGGCTCTCGCCACTTGCCTGCCAAGAGGGCACGTCTCGCAGCCTCGTCTAGCTGGCACGATCCGCGAGACCGTGCCCAGGGAAGAGCTCTCGCACCACGGCCTCCCTCTCGCCGACCTCTGCCGGAACCTCCTTCCTAGGGCATTGGTCTGGGAAGAGCTCCAGCGCTGCAACGTCCCTCTCGCCGACCTCCGTCGGGACCTCCTCCCAGGACGCTGCCCAGGGGCGTTCTCAGCCAAGAGCGGGACCGCCTCCACTAGAACCTGAGGGGTCTCCCACTCGCACCTCGCCAAGAAGTCCAGGCTGATGGTCTGGAGGACCTCTCGCCTGAAGTCTTCTAGCATCTTCCTTGTTGCCTCCTCTCCCCGGGTGTGGGAATCTCCTGAGCCAGACCCTTCACCTTCACCTCCAGCCATGGGACCAAACTCAAGGCTTTCTTGTATCGGCTGCTTTCCATGCTCACCGCACCAGAACTATTGAATCCAAAATTGACCTCAACAAAAGTTCGAAAATAGGGGTGCAGCCAACACCTACTTCTCTCAAGCCTCGCCCCTCAACTGCTTGCAATGAGCTAGAACAGACCCAAAGTTTAAGCAGGGAGGTCCCACCTCTTGCCCGAAAGATCTCTGAGAGCTTCCCCTCCAAATCCAAAAGCTGGGCTAGGATCTCCTCAGAAAGCACTAGAGAATTGGAGAATAATAAAAGCTTGCTTTCTAAGGAGCCCTTATGGGTCTATTTATAGCCTTTGCTGACCTGAAATTACTGAAAGACCCCTGGCTGGCCTACCAATAGCCGAATCCCGCTGTCCTGAAATACTAAATGCAGGCCCTGGGGCACATGGGTAATTTTACCCGAGGGAAATTAAGTAATTTTACCCTGGGCTCTGGGCCCCACTCGGCGAGAACCCTATGCCAAGAACCCTCTCGCCTTCGCTTGACAGGAGATGAAATAGGAGCGTTGAGTGCCTCAGACCGAGCTAGCTCTCGCTTTCAGCGAGGCGCAAACATTCTCTCCAACTCTTGGGTGGAAGCGGGTCTCGGGTGGCCGATGGTGATTGTTTTCTCCTGCTTCTAGGCGGGAACTCTTCTGATCTGAAGCCCAAAGCTAGCCCGAAGCTAGTACAATCCTGGCCCTTGATGCCTCTAGGTCCCACTCAGCGAATATGGGATTGTATAATATGCACAGTTCCTACACCATGCACAAGAGCAGAAGTCACATCGGCAATAACGATAGGTGATACCCATTTTTGGTTGTTCAAGCAGGAGAACAAGCGAGAATTGTCGGTCATGTGACAAGTGCCACCAGAGTCAATAAGCCACTTATCGGAAGAGACCAAAAGAGCACAAGCTGTAGAGGATACAAAAGAAACTGACCTCGTGGAGAAATAAACCGGAAAGAAAAGTGACTAACCGCATGGTTAAACACAAGCCGACCAAAGAGGAAAAGAGATTGCGCGAACAAAAAAAGCGCAAGACGAAAGAGAACAAGCCGACAAATAGATCGAAAAACAAGTCGCAGAAAGACCACGACCAAGAAAAAAAGACCAACAGAGACTCAAACCGCACGGTTGAGTGAGAATCTAGAAAAGTTCGCAGAAAGAGGACCTGCCACCAATAAGGAGCAAACTGAGAAAATATTGCGCGAGTAGAGAACACAACTCGCACGAGAAGAAAAGAGAAGATAAAGAGACCGTGTGAGGAGAAAACTACCCACGCAGGAGCACAGAAGAAAGAAGCTGCGCAAACACCGACGAAGTCACGCGAACAAAAAAGAAAGCAAAGGGGCAAATCGCAGGAAAAATTGCAAGCAAGGGAGGGCAGGGTGGAAAGAAGTCACGCGAAGAGAAGAAGACCGGAAGAAAACCAAAAGCGGTTAGAAAAGCAAACCACGAGCAAAGGACCGATTACCTCTAATACCATGTAAAAAGTGCTAAATAGTGGAAAATTTTAATGCTCCAAAAATATAAACAAAACATAGGTATGCTCCCTTATTTATAGAAAATGGGGAAGATGTGAGAATATAACAAAAGATGTGTGACTAAATACAATCCGCGCGACCAAGTGGTTTGACGTTGTCAAACCGTATCACTGTACAGAGCATCTAATCACCCATCGACAATAGAAATAAGCCGCAAGACCGCCACTGCAAGCCGCCAAACCGGAACTGCTAGTCGCATGTTCACAGTTGCGGACGCCCACCACTGCTGCTACGGTAAATCTTCAGACCACTGCTGCGGCTAACCTCCAGACCGCAATTACGGTTAACTCCCAGACCACTGCTGCGGCTAACCTCCAGACCGCAGCTGTGAAAAGCTGACTACAAAACCGCAACACTGCTAAACAGTCAGATCGCCAATCCTACCAAGATAGCCGCCAAACATAACTGCTACCTCTAACAAAACCGCCACACAATCAGACCGCCTAGAGAAATCGCCTGACCGCCCGAACTACAAGCCAGTGAGACTAGTCCATCAAACCACAAAACTCTAATAGTTCTCTTTGGCGGCATGGATCCAAAAATAGAGACAAATGGAAAGAACCGCACCTGTCCGCTCTCTGTAGATCTGGACTCGGCTCGCGATTTGGGGCTCCAAAACTCCGGCAATGGCGAGATCTCTCCTTCTCCTTCTTCCTTTGATCTCCACTCTCTCTAACTCTTTAGAAAGAGAAACCTAGGATAAAATAAAGTAAAACACTCATCTCACAGCTTTAAATCAATAGGAACCACTCCCAACCGTCGGATCCCACTAGAAATGGATGAATGGCCACGATTAAAGCAGATTTCTTGTACAGAGTGCTACCGCCATGCGGTAACTCGATCGGTGCTTCTCCAGCAAGCCCAACATTTAAACTCTCCACATAAATGTCGACACGTGGCTTCCCGTAACTGGCACACTACCGCGCGGTACTATACTACCACTGAGCGGTAGTCTATTTGACATGTTGTTACGCCGCCTTTATCGAAAGGCCCACTACCGCCAGCGATAACACTAACATCGGACAGTAGCTCATCAAGAGACACGACATAAAATCAGGTACGCTGCCACCGGTGCTAGCACTACCGTCGGGCAGTAGCATCCCAAGATCTATTTCTTTATAATAAATTTTGGGGTGTTACAACTCTCCACCCCTCAAAGAATGTTTGTCCTTAATAAGCAGAATGAAAGGAAATGGAAAAATAAAAACAAAACTTGAATGGTATCTCGGCGAAATAACTCGAAAAACTTCTCAAGCATAGATTGCTCTCATTCTTAAGAAAGTTCTTCACGCCTGCAATTGTCTCAGCGAACTTTGACCGTTTGGATCATTTTGTTACACCGTTGTTTAACTTTAATTTCCTCGATGTGGATAGGCTTGACCCTAGTCTTTAGCCCATAATCGACCGACACCTGATCAACCGCAACCACTTGAGTTGTCTCTTTCAATGACTTCCTCAGCACAGATATGTGGAACACATTGTGCAAGCTACTCAACTCTGTAGAAAGAGTGAGTCAATAGGCAGCTTCACCAACACGCTCCATAACTTCAAATGGTCCAAGATATCGCGGACTCAGCTTCTTGAAGCGTCGAATCCTTAACACATCCTTGAATAGTTTGATCTTTAAATAAACCCAGTCGCCTACGACGAACTCGATGTTCTGGTGCTTAGCGTTATAGTATTTGGCCTGCCTATCCTGAGCGATCAACAATCGCTTCCAGATTGTTCATATGGTTGAGGTAACATCTTCAACTTCCTTTCGTTTAAATAATTTAGTTTCGCTCGTCTCTGACCAAGCCCGGGGGTACGACACTTTCTACCATTAAGGGCCTCGAAGGGTGCCATTCGTATACTCATCTGGCAGTTGTCATTGTAAGCCAACTCTATTATAAATAAATGATCCTCCCATCGATTTCTGAAATCCAAAGCGTACATACGGAGCATGTCCTCCATTGTCCTATTGGTCCTTTCGCTCTTCCCATTAGTTGAAGGATGGAAGGCCGTACTGAATTTCAACTGGTTCCCAATAGTTGGGGACTATCCTCTAATCATTTGAATTGAAATGCTCATCACGGTCACTCACGATGCTATGGGGCACACCGTGCAATCGTACTATGTTTTCCACATAAAGCTTTGCTAGCTTTTCTACTGAATCATCCTTTTTGTTTGGGATGAAGCGTGACACCTTTGTAAAACATTCTACGATTACCCAGACGACATCGTTCCCATGCTGCTATATCGGCAATCCATGCACGAAGTGCATCGATATGTCGTCGAACTTCCATTCCAGAATCGGCAAAGGCTTTAGGAATCCACCAGGCTTATGACATTTAACCTTCACCAGTGCGCAAGTATGACACTTTGCCACGTAGTGAACTATGTCCTTCTTCAAACCCGGCCACCAGAACAGTGCATTCGTGTCTTTATACATCTTTGTGCTCTCCGGGTGGATCGAGTACTTCGTAAAATGAGCCTTGTATATCAATTACTCCTGAAAAGTGCCAAACTCTAGGACGCACAAACGGTCCTCTTTCCGTAAAATACCATCTTCAGCATTAGACTCATCCACAGTCTCTGCTACATAGCACTTCATGCTTTCATCAAGCTCCAATGGTTGTCGAATCTTATCTGTAAGGTCACATTACACCTCTGTCCAATTCAAGCATAAATTCCACATTGTACTCCTCTCGACACAAGAGATTTCTAAGGCTTCCAAGTCACTGATGAGACGCTCGTCGTGCAACAAAATCCAGTTTGCTTGTGTAGAAGTCCTTCGAGTCAATGCATCCGCAACAACATTTCCCTTGTCGAAAATATAGTGAATCTTGAAGGTGTAGTCCCCAAGGAACTCCATCGACGTCCATAATTGCATGTTCAAGTCCTTCTAATCTATCAAATACGTTAGGCTCTTATGCTCCGTAAAGATATCGATCTTCACGTCATATAAGTAGTGTCGCCAAAGCTTGAGAGGGAATATCTCGGACGCAAACTCCAAATCTTGGATCAGATTGTTCCCCTCATGCACTTTCAATTGGCGAGAGTCATACACAATAATCTTCTTGCGTTGAAGAAGAACACAACCTAAGCCGCTCCCTAGGCGTCACTGTAGATTTTGTATCCTTCAGTACCATATGGAGAGCACATAATAGGAGTCTGATGAGTTGTAAATATACCTATTTTTTTGTATTTTAATTATGTCATTTTACTTTATTTTTGTCTTTTTTAGTTTATTTTCTTTAATAAATTGTTTCTTTTTTGTAATTTTTTATTTCTAACTTAGTTTTTTTTTGTTTTCTGAATTTTTCCAGAAAAACATTTTTTCGGCCATGTCACGCCCGTGTCACCCCCCGACACGGGCGTGTCAGGCTCTCAACGCAATCAGCCAGTCAAAACATGCAATTTCACTGTTCCGAGCCCGACACGCCCAACGTCACGCCCGTGTCAAAGCCCGTCACGCCCGTGTCGAGGCCGACACTCAACGATTAGTCAAACAGTCAATGCTGCCGACATCAGGATGCCAGCTGTCCCGGTCAAGCCCCCCTGTCACGCCCGTGACAATTGTGTCACGCCCGTGTCCGCCACGTGGGCTGCCCCGAAGTCAAAGCTCGTGTCAAATCCCCAGATCCAGCTCCCCGTCACGCCCTAGTCACGCCCGTGCCTGACACCTGTCACTCCCGTGACCTGGGGCGTGACCGCCACATTTTCAGCCGAAGTCAACTTTCCAGTCCAATCACCCGATCAGCTCATGAACAGTATTGATACGCCCCCCTGTCACGCCCGTGACCTAGGGCGTGACCAACCCGGAATTTTGCCTATAAAAGGGCAGCTGCTGTATGAGAATTCTGTCTCCTTTTTTGGCCACTTTGCTAAGGTGTTGTGCTGCCCATTTGGATCCAAATGTTATGTAAGAGATTTTTCTCCCCCCTCCCTTAGTTTGTAATAGCTTTTTATTTTATAAAAATAGTTTATTTTCTCTCTTGCTTAGCATGAATCTCATTTGGAAGCGCCCTATCTTTGTAATTTTTCGTTCCCCTTTTTTGTTCTTTTCATGTTTTATCTTTTTCAGCTTTATAACTTAGTTTAGTTTAGGATTTTATCGCATTTACTAGCCGTTACGCTGCCCATTTTATTTTCATTTTCCGCACCCGTTTAGCTTTAGTTTATTTTTATTTTCACTTTTTATGCATTTCTACCGCATTCTAGCGGTAGAAATGCAGTTGTTCTAATTTTTCGCCAACTTCCATTTTGCGTTTATTTGCAAAACTTTTCGCTCCGTTTAATTTTTATTTTCTCTTTTTATGCATTTCTACCGCATTCTAGCGGTAGAAATGCAGTCGTTTTAATTTTCCGAGCACTTAGCTTTTCGTTTTAATTTTCAAAACTTTTTGTCCGATTAATTTTTATTTTCACTTTTTATGCATTTCTACCGCATTCTAGCGGTAGAAATGCAGTTGTTTTAATTTTTCAGTCACTTTGGTTTTTCTTATTTTTGCAAGTGTGTGTGCGTGTATGAGTTAGATTTTATAGCTTTATTTCAATTTCTGTAGAGTGTGTGCATATGCATCTATTTCCGCCTACTCGTTAAGAGTTAAATGACGCTCAGCTTTCATTTCCCGCCCACTCGTTTGAGTGGGACTTGTCTTTTTACTGCTTTCATTTTCTTCCTACTCACTTGAGTAGGAAAACTTTGCGAGTGTGTGTGTGTGTGTTTACTTTTCTGTAGAGCGCGTGTGTGTGATTTTACTTTTCTGTAGAGTGTGTGCGTGTATGAGATTAATTTACCCCCGCCCACTCATTTGAGCCGGGATTTGCATTTACTGCTTTCTTCAGTCCTACTCGTTTGGGTAGGACTTGCAATTTTTAGCTTTCTTTATTGCTTTCTTTATTGCTTTCTAGCGTAAGTGTCCCCATTCCGATGAGTGGCTAACCGCCCTTAGCCCTCGATATCGAAGAGCATTGGGACAGATAAAATGGCTTTAAATAATTAAAGGTCCTGTTTTCTATTTAATTAAATTTCTTAAGGTTTGCCCCGGGTTAACGACGCGTAGGACCGCATATCGATGTGCGGGCTCTATTTCCGTTATCCATACGCAACGCCGAGAGGCCGCACGTATGGACCGATCACCCTTGGGTAAAGAGAGCTCCGCGCTAACCCTCGAGAGAGGAGGCGCGCGACTCTACCGGATTGGGTTCCCCACCCAATAGCGGGGTTCTTAGCATAATGCGGGCGTTAAGAGGAATCCTTCGTCGGTCTAGCGATCGGTCGAATAGTCTTAGCGTTCAGGTGAGCGATAGTCCTAGAGATAAGTGAGCTCATTCCTTTGGAACCTCCACGGCCGATTCTCCGCCTTAATTAATTTGAAAATTAGGATCTCTTTTTATTAAAAGTTATTTTAGTTCAAATTCTCTTTTGATATCGTCGCGCCGAGTTCTTCGTCGGCCTTCTGCACTTTATTTCCTGCTTTCATTTTCTGTATTATTTTTATTTTTATGTTCGCCATTTCATTTTTTATATAATCCACCTAAATATTATCGGTAGAATAATAGGCTTTTAGGGAAAGAGTAGATATAGCTAAGCCGACCCCGAGAACAATACGACCCCGATATTCCTCCTCACGGGAATATCCTGTACTACACGCGATAGGTGCACTTGCCCCCTCTCGTTAAAACTCGGTTTCTAACAAAATAAAAACGCTCTTCTTTTTTCTTTATAAAATAAAATCCCACTCATCTTTAAATAAAATAAAAATAAACCCGCGCGTTTTAACCATCAAGTTTTTAGCGCCGTTGCCGGGGAAAATTTCGACTTACTATTTTGAATTCCTGAAACCTATTAATTTTACCCTTATTTCTACTAATATATATAAAAAATTTGATCAAACAAAAAATTTTATATTAATAATAATAATAATATCATTATTAATATTAATAATAAATACTTAAAAAAAAATCAAAAAAAATTTAAAAACTTTAAAACAAAAAATCAGAAAAATTTAAAACTTAAAAAAAAAAAAATCAAAAACTTAAAAACTTTAAAACAAAAAAAATTATAAAAAAAAAAAACTAAAAAAAAAAAAATTGATGATATTTTTTTTTCTTTCTTATCATCCAAAAATTTAAAATTCAAAAAATATATATATATCTCTTTCATTTTTATTTTGCCTTTAACTTATTTTCTTATTTTCTTATTTTAATTTTCAAAAAATCAAAAACTAAAGAAATAAACTTATCTAAAAATTAAAAAAAAAAACTAAGAAAAAATATATTTATAAAAAAAAAAAAATTATTAATTATGTATTTATTTTGTCGTTTCGGCGCGCTTCACAATTGTGAGCGCTAGGGGATCGCATATCGGTCGCTCGCTCTTTGCTAAGGCCTTAGCTTCCGAGTCACACCCACTTGTCGCCCCCTATCACCCGCACCATTTTCGCCGAATTTTTCTTTTTCGTTTTTTATATTATATTTTTGCTTTTTCTTTTAACTTTTGCAGGGTTATTCTTAACGGCCTTCCCCGAACGCGGTTTAGGGCAGATTTCTAAACCCCTGTTTTTACTTTTTGTACATATCTGTTTTTATATATATCGTTCTTCATACTTAGTGCAACATTGGGGACAATGTTGGACTTAAGTATGGGGGTGTTTCCTATTTTCTGTCCTTTTATTTCAAGCACTAAATAAAAATTACCAAAAAATTGCAAAAATTTAAAATTTCAAAAAATATTTTCATCCTTTAAATAATAATTATAATAATAAAAAAAAAATTTCAAAAAAAAAAAATGAATCATCGCTCCGCGACGTTCGACTCATCGAACCAACCACAAATAAGAGTCTGTTCGCGGGCGATCCTTTTTCTACTTTGTAAATATTTTATAAATATTCTTGTCCATTTCCACTTCTCTTTCCTATCTTGTAAAAAATCTCTCTTTTCTTGTAAATATTTCTGTAAATCCAAAAATTCAAAAAAAATCTGTATAACTCAAAAAACTCAAAAAAATTTTTGCATAACCTTTAAAAAATTTCCAAAAAAATAATGATAATAACCCCAAAATATCAAAAAATTAGAAAAACTCATAAAAATCAAAAAAAATTTATTTTGTAATAAATAATTCGAATCCCTTAATTCTTAACCTCTTTGCTCTCCAAAATAATCGTTTCGAGTTTATTTATAAGCGAATTTTAATTAATTCTTTATTTACTATTCGTTTTTTAATTGTAGCTCGATAGACTTAAATTTCTGGGGTTAAGATTTTAAAGAATTTTTTATGGCTTTTTCTTATTATAGGGAACTTATGTTTCTAATTTCGCTTCTTATTTTTTGAAATAAAGCACATCTTTATGTTAGAAAATAACATTTATGGATTTTACATTATTTCTACTTATGCTTTTAGAAACGTAGGAACGTTCAAATTAAAAAGGTTGCTCTCAAAATTTTTATTAAACTCTAGTTTTCTTTTTGAAACTAAACCATCCACCTTTTTTTCATGCCTTAATCAGTATGATTCTCCACTCACCCCTTAAAGATCTTATGTCAATGGGGATAAGATTTCGTCCCGTAAACATAGGCACCCAATTTTTTTAAAAAAGATTGTATGTTAGGAGTAAGAGGATAAAATTCATTACTCCTATACATATGCATTGGGTTTATTTATATTTATGAAGAAAGAAAAATGTTAGGAAAATAAGATTTCATTTTCCTAATTATTCAAAAAAAATTATTATTGAGGTTCGAGAAAAAATTACCTCGCCTCAAAAATCAAAGCCTTCTTCATATCTGCCAAACCACTTAGCCTATTTTTCATGATTCTAGAATTAATTTAAAACTTTTTGAGAGCATAATTTTTAAATTGAATTATTTTCTATCAATTTCTTTTTAGCTAAAGTTTTTTCGATAATTCCAATCCATTTTTGTTAAACTAACAAAAATAATTTTCGCTTTCTTTTTTTTCCATTTAGAAGCATTTTTTGAAACAGTTCCTCTATTTATAACATTTTCATAATTTAGGATTTAATTCCGAAACCCCGGAAATTCATTTCGATCTTTCGTACAATTAAATCAAGTGGTAGTTAAATTTAGGATTCTTTTTAATTCCTTATAGGTTCATCTCCAACTTTTGCTCTGGAATAGCAAAAGCTTAAGTATGGGGGTATTTGATGAGTTGTAAATATACCTATATTTTTGTATTTTAATTATGTCATTTTACTTTATTTTTGTCTTTTTTAGTTTATTTTCTTTAATAAATTGTTTCTTTTTTGTAATTTTTTATTTCTAACTTAGTTTTTTTTGTTTTCTGAATTTTTCCAGAAAAACATTTTTTCGGCCATGTCACGCCCGTGTCACCCCCCGACACGGGCGTGTCAGGCTCTCAACGCAATCAGCCAGTCAAAACATGCAATTTCACTGTTCCGAGCCCGACACGCCCAACGTCACGCCCGTGTCAAAGCCCGTCACGCCCGTGTCGAGGCCGACACTCAACGATTAGTCAAACAGTCAATGCTGCAGACATCAGGATGCCAGCTGTCCCGGTCACGCCCCCCTGTCACGCCCGTAACAATTGTGTCATGCCCGTGTCCGCCACGTGGGCTGCCCCGAAGTCAAAGCTCGCGTCAAATCCCCAGATCCAGCTCCCCGTCACGCCCTAGTCACGCCCGTGCCTGACACCTGTCACGCCCGTGACCTGGGGCGTGACCGCCACGTTTTCAGCCGAAGTCAACTTTCCAGTCCAATCACCCGATCAGCTCATGAACAGTACTGACACGCCCCCCTATCACGCCCGTGACCTAGGGCGTGACCAACCCGAAATTTTGCCTATAAAAGGGCAGCTGCTGTATGAGAATTCTGTCTCCTTTTTTGGCCACTTTGCTAAGATGTTGTGCTGCCCATTTGGATCCAAATGTTATGTAAGAGATTTTTCTCCCCCCTCCCTTAGTTTGTAATAGCTTTTTATTTTATAAAAATAGTTTATTTTCTCTCTTGCTAGCATGAATCTCATTTGGAAGCGCCCTATCTTTGTAATTTTTCGTTCCCCTTTTTTGTTCTTTTCATGTTTTATCTTTTTCAGCTTTATAACTTAGTTTAGTTTAGGATTTTATCGCATTTACTAGCCGTTACGCTGCCCATTTTATTTTCATTTTCCGCACCCGTTTAGCTTTAGTTTATTTTTATTTTCACTTTTTATGCATTTCTACCGCATTCTAGCGGTAGAAATGCAGTTGTTCTAATTTTTCACCAACTTCCATTTTGCGTTTATTTGCAAAACTTTTCGCTCCGTTTAATTTTTATTTTCTCTTTTTATGCATTTCTACCGCATTCTAGCGGTAGAAATGCAGTCGTTTTAATTTTCCGAGCACTTAGCTTTTCGTTTTAATTTTCAAAACTTTTTGTCCGGTTAATTTTTATTTTCACTTTTTATGCATTTTTACCGCATTCTAGCAGTAGAAATGCAGTTGTTTTAATTTTTCAGGCACTTTGCTTTTTCTTATTTTTGCAAGTGTGTGTGCGTGTATGAGTTAGATTTTATAGCTTTATTTCAATTTCTGTAGAGTGTGTGCGTATGCATCTATTTCCGCCTACTCGTTAAGAGTTAAATGGCGCTCAGCTTTCATTTCCCGCCCACTCGTTTGAGTGGGACTTGTCTTTTTACTGCTTTCATTTTCTTCCTACTCACTTGAGTAGGAAAACTTTGCGAGCGTGTGTGTGTGTTTACTTTTCTGTAGAGTGCGTGTGTGTGATTTTACTTTCCTGTAGAGTGTGTGCGTGTATGAGATTAATTTACCCCCGCCCACTCATTTGAGCCGGGATTTGCATTTACTGCTTTCTTCAATCCTACTCGTTTGGGTAGGACTTGCAATTTTCAGCTTTCTTTACTGCTTTCTTTATTGCTTTCTAGCGTAAGTGTCCCCATTCCGATGAGTGGCTAACCGCCCTTAGCCCTCGATATCGAAGAGCATTGGGACAGATAAAATGGCTTTAAATAATTAAAGGTCCTGTTTTCTATTTAATTAAATTTCTTAAGGTTTGCCCCGGGTTAACGACGCGTAGGACCGCATATCGATGTGCGGGCTCTATTTCCGTTATCCATACGCAACGCCGAGAGGCCGCACGTATGGACCGATCACCCTTGGGTAAAGAGAGCTCCGCGCTAACCCTCGCGAGAGGAGGCGCGCGACTCTACCGGATTGGGTTCCCCACCCAATAGCGGGGTTCTTAGCATAATGCGGGCGTTAAGAGGAATCCTTCGTCGGTCTAGCGATCGGTCGAATAGTCTTAGCGTTCAGGTCAGCGATAGTCCTAGAGATAAGTGAGCTCATTCCTTTGGAACCTCCACGGCCGAGTCTCCGCCTTAATTAATTTGAAAATTATGATCTCTTTTTATTAAAAGTTATTTTAGTTCAAATTCTCTTTTGATATCGTCGCGCCGAGTTCTTCGTCGGCCTTCTGCACTTTAGTTCCTGCTTTCATTTTCTGTATTTTTTTTATTTTTATGTTCGCCATTTCATTTTTTATATAATCCACCTAAATATTATCGGTAGAATAATAGGCTTTCAGAGAAAGAGTAGATATAGCTAAGCCGACCCCGAGAACAATACGACCCCGATATTCCTCCACACGGGAATATCCTGTACTACACGCGATAGGTGCACTTGCCTCCCTCTCGTTAAAACTCAGTTTCTAACAAAATAAAAACGCTCTTCTTTTTTCTTTATAAAATAAAATCCCACTCATCTTTAAATAAAATAAAAAGAAACCCGCACGTTTTAACCATCAGAGTCGTGGTCAACTGATTCTTCAACTCCTTAAAAGCTTGTGCGCTTGTAAGTGACCAAACAAACTTCTGATCCTTCCTCATCAAGGTGGTGATAGGTATAGCTATCTGCGAGAAGTTCACTACGAAGCGCCTATAATGGCCGGCAAGTCCTGGGAAACTTCGGACTTCCTCCATCGTAGACAACACAGTTCACTCCCGTATCACAACTATCTTAGTCGGATCCATCGAACTCCCACTCCACTGACCACATGACCGAGGAATGTTACTGATGACGGCCAAAACTCACACTTCGAGAACTTGGCGTACAACTGACTCCTCCTTAGAGTTCCAAAATGGTGCATAAGTGATCAACATGATCTTCTTCCGATTGAGAGTACACCAGGATATCGTCAATGTAGACTATTACGAACTGGTCCAAAAACTCCCTGAACATTCTATTCATCAAATCCATAAAAACAGAAGGCACATTCGTTAGGCCGAATGGCATAACTGTGAACTCGTAATGCCTGTAACACGTGTTGAATGCCTTTTTGGGAATGTAACTTTACCTGATTCTCAACTGGTAATAATCGGACTTCAAATGAAGCTTAGAATACACGGTTGACCCAACTAGATGATCGAATAGATCATCGATTCTCATAATCGAATACATATTCTTCTCCATCAGCTTATTCAGTTCATGGAAATTTATACACAACCACAAGCTTCCATTCTTTTTCTTCACAAAAAGGATCAGTGCACTCCAAGGTGATGAACTCGGGCATACATAGGCTTGCTCTGAAAATTCTTGTAACTAAACTTTTAATTCTACCATATCCTTTAGCGTTAAACGGTATAGGGAGCGTGACACAAGCTTGGCACCTAGCACTAACTCAATAGTGAAATCAATCTCTTGTAGAGGTGGAGCTCCAGGGAGATCTTTGGGGAAGACGTCAGCAAATTCTGATACTACAGGAATGCTACTCAAACCGGTCTTGGGTTTTGAAGACTCCACTAGTGTTAAGAATAACTATGCGGACTACCTTGATTACTTGGAGAGCGTACATTAGTATCTTGTTCGATCCCTTCATGCCAAAGAAGGTAGTCTCATGATAAGTATTCTGCCCCAGCTTAACCTCCTTAAGATTGCAATCGATGCACGCATGCTGCTTTGAGAGCTAGTATATGCCAAAGATCACATCGTACTGTAAAATTGATAGTATCAATGCTACTAAGTCGAGCTCTTTATTTCCTACTTGCACCTTGACAAAACAACACCTATCCGCGCGCATCAAGCAACCATTGGGCAGCAATACATCCAATCTATCTCTTGACATGAAGGAAGGAACTCTAATATGCAGAACAAAGTCCTCTAAAAGAAACGAATGGGACGCTCCCGTATCAAAAAGTGCTCTCTCCGGATAGTTTAGGATTAGTACAAAGCCTAAGGTACATACCCAAGTCAAACAAATGCATGCAAGGTATATAGTATGTAAACTACATAAGTCGTATAAAGCTCATACCTGTCACCACGTCACTTTGTTTGATGGCATCCTGTTGGCCCAGATTGTGCACTCGGGGTTGCGTCGGGGTATACTGAGATGTGAACGACTCGGTTGCTTTCAATTTCTCGGCATACGACGCACCCACCTATTTATCCATCTTCGGAGGACGCCACAAGCATTCTCGAGCATAGTATCCCACTTTGTCGCAATTGTAGTACGTAAGCGGACCTTGCCCCGTGGTAGCTCCAGAAACAGCAGAAGGAGCTGACCCCGACGGCCTAGACTTCTTCTTCTTGCTTTGGAACCCATACTTTGAGGAACTCGGCACCTTGAACTCATGCTTATTTACACCAAGGTCCCTCGTGCTCTGGACTCTTTTTATGTCTTGTTCCAGCAATCTAGTAGTGTTTATCAAGGTAAGAAAATGTTGGTTCATCGGGCCTGTTAGGAGCAACCGTAAATCATCACCATATCCTTCATAAAATCGGTTGGTCTTCCGCTCCTCATCTGTAAACGTGGAGCCCTCATACCGCCCCAATCTATTAAACTCGTGCAAGTAGTAATAAACATAGCTCTTACCCCGAGTTAACCTCTAGAACTAATTCACCATCGCAATCCTCTGTGGAGAAGGGAGATATTAAGCTAGAAATAACCTCGAGAATTCGTTCATAGAGATATCAGTAATCTAACTTCCCACAAATTGGTGCAACTCTAACTCGACCCACCATAGACTCGCCTCTCCATCCATCAGGAAAGTAGCCATGGTACCTTTTTGTCACTCTTCCATCTCCGTTGCCGCCATGGTTCTCCTAATCCAAGAGAGCCAATGTTCAGCTTGCGTTGGGGTTCCAATACCCGCAGACACTAGAGGGTTGAAACTCATCACATGCTTTAGTTGCTTCTCTGTTGCTTGCCTTGCTATTAAAGGCTCCACCGCCACTTGCTATGCCACCACGTGCTCAACTGCTTGAACCGACATCTGGCCACCGCAGGGGCTGGAGGCTGCACTTTCCTCCCTGGCTGGGCATTGATCGTTGCAAACACAACTTCAACTACCATCCTTATCATTTCAACAAAATGAGGGGTTGCATGCACATCATTATGTGCACTACTCTCAGCAGAAGGAGGTGAATCCGGTGTGAATCTGAGAGTAGCATAAGGATGTGTGTAGACGATCGTTAGACTTGCATTGCTTAAGTCGGGGGAAGGATAGTCTTTCTTGGTAGCTAAGAACTTGCCCCAAGCTATTTTCGAAGAATAGGTATAGGTTACTTTAATTGCACGAGTATGACATAAACCATCATTTTGGCCCGGATGAGCTTATGTACCCATTCATATCGTCTTATCCTCGCTAGCCCCTTTGTGCCTAACCCAGTATCTTGATTCAACTCCACTGTATATCACAAAAGACAAAAAGCCGATCTTATTCACACACCCAAGTCCGAGCTTAATTGTATTCACATTTTCATGTTGGGGTGTTGATGTGGTGATTCTTTATGTGAATATCTGGATATGCTCCATTAAAAATTTGTTGAAAAAGTGATAAAAAATGAGAAAAGAAAAAATCGAGAAAATGAAAACTTCGAGAAAAAAATTGATTGGGAAAATTTTGGAATGATAATCTATTTGTGAAATTTTGTTTTGGGTGTAGGCGGTGCACACACCCATGTTGTCAAGTTCAAGTCTGGAGGTGTAGTGCACCAGCATTTATTGTTTGGTGAGTGGATAGATCTTTATCGTGCAAACGCATTTGGGTTAGCTGCGTAGCCTTCATGTTTATCCTTGCATACCATGTCATAACCCAAGCCCCATTTTAAACTTTAAGTCCTGCTGATTCGTGCGTTTAACCTAACTAGTGTCGTGGAGAGAGGGTTGAATGGACGAGCTTATGGTCACCGACATTAATGGATTTCTTTGGAGGTTGTCTCGAATCCCGATCTTTGACAATGCTCACCTCAGCGATTAGTCTACTTTCTCCCTACGCATGAGCGGAAGATTCACAGTGATTCCATTTTTGAGTAGTAATAATAAATAGATACACACTTAGAAAATTATAAACAATTTTGCATAATTAGAAATTCTTTATACTGTATTTATTTTTACACACGTGAGTATGGGACTTCGCATGATACTCCGTCTTTCCAATTTTATGTCAGCTACTTGTTTTTCTCGTCCAAATGAGGAATGGTTTGCTCAGGACTAGTAAATGGTTAAGTCTGGCGGTGTGATAAGTTGAATATTTATAGAGTTTTTCGGACTCAATTGGGATTGATTTCATGCACTTGCACTTCAATTCTTTATAGTGTATTTATTTTTACACGCTTGAGTATGAGACTTCCCATGGTACTCCATCTTTCCAATTTCTTTGTTGGCTACTTGTTTTTCTCGTCCAAATGAGGCATGGTTTGCTCGAGACTAGCAAATGGTTAAGTCTGGCGGTGTGATTAGTTGATTATTTATAGGATTTTTCTGACTCATTTGGGCATGATTTCACGCACTTGCACTTCACTTTTAGATAATTATTGTTTATATTTCACTTTTTTACACCTTCACTTGACGTGCCCTTTTTAGCCCTTTTGTGGTGTGCAATTGCGCACTAATCTGCTGCGTGTAAGCAGAAGGTGCTCCCCGTATTTTTTTGTTGTTATTTCCTGCTGCCCCAGGTGGATTGTGCCCCAGGTTGTGGTTTTGCTATGCAGGTGGGCAGATCCCCAATTCTGTTAGATTTCTATCACATAGAAATTACACGGTCGTGCGTTCCCTTGACGCATGATCTCTGCGACAGTGTGTTTCCTATATTGCCAAATTTTGGTGATCTGCCCTGGCTCGTGCATTTTTTTTACGCATGGTCTATTTCGACCGTGTGTGAGTAAAATCGCACGAGCTTGTTTTTTTCCTAAAAATTTTATGAAATAATTGTTCATGCGATTTTCTCTGTTATGTAATTTTTAACCTATTATCAAAGCAAGCTTGGCGCTCTACATATGACGCGGAGTATTGAAATAGTCGCATTCAAAAACTCATGAAATTTTGCACATTGAGGGCCGTTTTGAGTGGGCGGCGGCAGTTGAAGATGGAATCACGTATTCAAACGGGTAAAAAAATAGCTTATGCGGCGTTTAAAAATCATAACAGAGAAAAAAAACACAAACAAACATAGCCTTAATATACATCCTGCGAGTATTTAGTTGTAGGTTGAACGTATAATTCTAACAAATGGTGGCGATATGAGCATCGACGAAGAGTTTGTGACAATGATGGCAGATTCTGGCGGCACTGGCGCTACCCATGGATTCCACCATGATCATGAAGTGAACCGACACTTCGGAAATTGCGATGCCAAGAGATTTTATGAGGCATTGAAGAGGAGTGAGGGAGAATGAAGGAGTCTTCCATTGTAATTTTATAGATCTTCAGCAAGAGGAGCTTACCACAGCTGAGGCTTATATTCTGTAGCTACATGCAAATTTATTGGCATGATTTTATTAAGGTGATTTATGACTTTCTCTTTATACAAAAATAATCTAATTTGTAGATTGTATATGTTGGGTTGACTCCGCTCAAGGTATTCTACATATGTCTATCAAGTTTGGAATATGTATATATAGTACCTCCACCATAGAGCGTAGTCCTAGAACGACACGAACCCAATAACCCTTTCCGAGTCGGACCCGACACGAGCAGACATATAACTCATTATTTCTAACAATCTTCTCTTATGTCCGCTGTGAACCCGATGTCGAAAAAGGTGGGTGGTATGTGAAATGTTCAGCCAAACGTGAATCATTCAAAACCGTGTCTGATACCTGTTACAAATTATTAGACTGAACAAGAACAAAAATAGTATGCACGCATAAACAGAAAGAAAGTTCAGCCACATCACATCATGTCTCAGATACAATCAGGGAACAATCCCTGAACACCTAGCATCCCAAATCAAATAGAGAGCAATAAAAGTCCAAACAAACAGGTGAAATAAAAAATAGATAGCTAAACAGTGCTCTGAAATAGAGATACCAAAAAGAAAAAAAATCTAACAATACTCTAACTGTCAGTATCTAGAAGATCATCATGATCAGGATCTCAGTCTACCAGTGTTCCTCCTAAATCAGCAACCCCTGTAATTTCTAACAGAGAATTTCATTTTATAATGAATTCAATCTTTAGAAAATGTACAGATATTTAGTTCTACTAAAGAACATAGCATTATCATTTCATTATTATTAGTGTTGGCTGGGAGGACGCTTCTACAGAGTATTATATATTAATCGCAGAATTAGTTATCTGTTTCCAAATGAAACGATTTAATGACTTATGGACGCCACAGCTATATATATGTTCCTATATGGAATGTCACGGTTACTACTCTTCTAGATTTGACTGGAACTCATCAAGTTTGGAATGGAACCAATCAACAAGAGAAAAGTCAAACCAAGAAAGATCGTGTTATCAAGTTTGGAATAACACTCTCCTGTAAGACAAGATAGCCGAATCCAGATAAAGTTATTAGCATCAGATTTGGAATGAAATAACTTACCAGATCCGTTTTCAGCAAAAAAGAGCATCAACGGAGCACCACATGCTTTCTTGCAAAGGAAATCTGATTAATCAAAACATTTGGACAAAGGCTGAAAAAGTCGCCTAATCTTGACCGAAGGTCGAACTAAATCGCCTTTAGTCCCATTTCCCCTACTGTTTTGATTAATCTGTCTTTGGGCATTCCTTTCGTCAATGGATCAGCCAGGTTATCTTTCGAACGCACATCGATCAAAGTGATAATTCCTTGTTTTTTTAGATAATTCAACAACGCATGTCTCAGTCGTACATGTCTCCTCTTAGTGTTATAGAGGGCATTCTTTACAACTTGAGCTGCTGCTTCATTATCACAATACAAGCTCAACGAGTTGACTTATAACCTAGACAGGAGTATGTCTAAAATCAGGTTCCTGATCCAATCTACCTCTTCACCAGCCGAAGCTAAGGCAAATAACTCGGCTTCCATGGACGACAAAGCTATACAAGTTTGTCTTTTGGATTTCCACGTAATAGCTGCTCCATCCGAAGTGAATATATATCCACTGGTAGACTTGATGTTCCCAACTTCTGAACACCACGAGGCGTCAGAGAGTCCATCCACAGCAGGAGGATAACTAGTATAGCACATTGCATGATCTTTGGTACCTCTCAGGTATCTCATCGGCCTATCTAGGGCATCCCAATGCTATTTTCCTAGACTACGTGTAAAGCGACTCAGCATGCCAACCGTGAAGGCAATGTCTGGTCTAGTGCAACTTGTGGCGTACATGAGACTACCAATTATTTTAGAATATTTTAATTGATCAATGCTGGTCTATTCGTTAAGACTCAACTTAACATTGTGATCAAACGGTGTCTCAACTGGCCTACAGTCTTTGTATCCCCAGGTAGAAAGTAGTTGCTCTATATAATGAGTCTGGCTAAGGGTTACTCTACCCTTGTCAACTCTAACTTTCATACCTAACAGGGTATCCACAGGACCAAGGTCCTTCATGTCAAAAGCTTCTGTGAGAGTGGATTTGACGTCCCTCACTGCAGCAAGATCTGAACCAAGAATCAACATGTCATCCACATATAGACATATGATGACTGTTTGATTGGACGAGCGGTGATAGAGGCACTTATCTGAAAGACTGGACTGAAATCCAACTCTCTTTACCACTTGATCAAACTTTATGTGCCACATCTTAGGCATTTGTTTAAGCCCATAGATTGATTTATTTAGTTTGCACACTTTGTCTTTTAGATCTTATGAACATAACCTTCAGGTTGTGCCATGTAGATCTCTTCATCAAGCTCTCCATTTAAGAAGGTTGTCTTCACATCCATCTGATAAACTATGAAGTTTTCGATAGACGCTAAAGCTAGAAGAATCCAAATAGTCGATAGGTGACACACAGGTAAATAAACGTCAAAATAGTCTATTCCCCCTTGTTGCTTATAGCCTTTAGCTACTAGACGTGCTTTATACCTAGCTATAGACCCAGCACTATGTAATTTCTTCTTCAACACCCACTTACATCCTAGGATTTTCGCTTCTTTCGGTAGGTAAACTATATGCCAAGTGTTATTTTGTAGCAGCGAGTCCATCTCATCATCGATGGCTTCTGCCCACATTAATGAATCTTTAGATCTCATTGCTTCCTGATAGGAGAATGGATCATCCTTTAAGTGGTAGGTGACGAAATTCTCACCAAATTCATAGGGATTCTATCTCTTGTAGATGTTCTAACAGGAACATGTTCCACATCTAGAGGTTTGGGAGTAGTGCTAGAGGGGCCAGCTTCAGGTTCTACAGTAGATTCTACAATCCCGTCAGTAGACCCGGAGACAGTTAAGCCATGATCTTTGATAAATTTGTGTTTAAAGAAAATAGCATCTCTAGACTCTATCACTGTATTAGTGGATAGATCCAGAAAGCTATCAGCTGCACTACCTAGGTAAACACATGTTGTTGTTCTACGTCCCACCTTAGGTCTCTTAAGGTCTTGTAACCGCACATAAGCGATACAACCCCAAGTCTTTAGAGTATCATATCTATAAAGATGACCATGCTACATCTCATATGGGATAGAGATGGGGTTGGAGTGAGGCACTCTATTTAGAATGTGATTCGCAGTAAGCACTGCTTCTCCCGAAAACGAATTAGGCATGCTAGCTGTTAGGAGCATAGTATTTAATATTTCTGTTAAAGTTCTATTTTTACGCTCAGCAACGCATTAGACTGGGGTGAGTAAGGAGCTGTGATTTCAAAGATTATGCCCTCATAGGCACAAAATTCCCTAAACTCAGTTGTAGTGTATTCTCCTCCTTGGTCACTTCTAAGTCTCTTAATTTTAAGATTCAACTGATTTTCCACATGAGACTTAAAATTTTAAACGTCTCAACGGCCTCGTCTTTCGATCTCAGCAAATACACATGACAATATCTCGAAAAATCGCCTATGAAGGTAATTAGATACTTCTTTCCCCCTCTAGTGATATGACTTCGGAAATCACAAAGGTCTGAATGTATCAATTCTAGAAGTTGTGTGCTCCTAGACACTGACATGAAAGGCGTTCTAGTGATTTTGGTTTGCGCACACATCTCACACTTGTCAAATTGAATAAACAGATCTAAAGGAATGTTTTGACTCTTAGCTAGGTCTAGCATTTTCCTATAGTTCACATGTCCTAGTCTGTTATATAAAAACTTCAGATCAATAAGATTAGAACTCACATGGTAAATGATATCGTTATTTAGGCTAAGTATGTACATTCCATTGATCATATACGCACACCCAAAATAATGTGAATTGACCATTAAGGTCATTCTACTGTTTTGAGTCTTGAAGGAAATCCCAGCCTTATCTAATAGGCTGATGGAAATCAGATTTTTAGTTATAGATGGAACTACTTTAACATTATTCAAAATTAAAGTTTTACATGAAAAGAGGACCAGCTCAGCTGTCCCAGCATGAGTGACAACGGTCTCTCCTCCATTGCAATTTTCCACCTTCTCCTCGACTGCCACGACCTTTGAGAGAAGACCTCTGTAATTAGTGACATGACAGGTAGCACCGCTATCTAACCACCACTCTAAGGATGTACTGCAGTGACTACTCCCGACCATAGCCACGAATGGCATGGGATCCGGGTCATCGACAGACAGATGTCCATTATTTTGATCCTTGAGATGGATGAGTCTCTTGAGATCATCTAGAGTGGTCTCCTCCTCCAGTCGGAATGTGATCCACCCAGGTGGCAGTTTGTGCAGAATCAGACTCATAAAGAGACTATCAGATATTACGGACTGTTCGTCCGCAAGCTTGAGACGCAGTTTTTCCAGTTCTACAATTTGGGAGGTGATTGAAGAGTTTGCATCAAATTTAAAATTAAAGAATTGCTCGCTAAGAGGAATTCTCAACGATCCCTCCTCCTCTTGGAAGTGCGCGTTCAAGCGATCCCAGATCTCCTTTGCAGTCTTACAGCCACCGTAGGTCATGGCGAGACTATGACATAAGGATCTTCGGAGATAGTCCCTGCAAAAAACATCATCTTTTCCCCACTGAAATACGTCCAAATCCTCTCGGGTAGTGGCGTAATCGCTCAGAACTGTGTAGAAAATATTACGTTCTTTCATCCCTAGCTTAACGTGCAATTTCCAAACTTGGAAATTTGTGGGAGCGAATGACTGAAGCTCCATAATATCGAGTGAGCTACACCTCGACGTCTCAATTTAGCTTGAACAGAAAAATAAGTAAGAAGTCACCTTATCCGCGCGGAGACGATCCAGTATCTTCAGATCCAATGCAAATTTATTTGCTTCTCCTTTTCAGCGAAGATTTATAGATCTGGATCCAAGAGCAAATGCCCTTCTTCACACTGTAAATCAATCCAATCAATAGTAGATCTTGATTCCACTGGAGTTTTTTTTCAATTGGAAATGTACTCCACTACACAAATATCTCCAGAGAAAGAAGTTTCTCGATCTGAAATTTTGGCTTCAAGACTGGTGTGGAAATTAAGCACAAAAATTTCCTACTTCCATTCTCAGATCACTAAGAGCAGCACCAAGATCTAGGAATTTCTGATCTCCAAACTTTAACAAATCTGCTGCTCCTTTATTGTTCACGATCTAAGAAACGCACAACTCAAGAAGACGAGATGATCCGCCCAATATCAAATCCAAACAACTAGATCTGCTTTTCCTCTTTTAATCTGATCGTCGGTGGTGATAGCTAGAAAGGAATCCTTGCAGACAGCTAGAAACGAAGAAGATCTACTGGCGCAGATCCGCAATTCCTTTTTCTTGGTGGTCCACGGGCGCTGAGAAGAATGAACACTGACTGGATCACAGCAAGGAAGAAAGGCTAGATTGATGGCAGAATCAGCAATCGCGAAGACGAGCCTTATGATCGAGAGGGAAGACGCGACGGGAGAATCGCGAAATATGACGACCTTCACTTAGCACGCACGACAAATGGATCTTTTCGATTTCTGATCTAGGAGGAGATACCTCGCGAAAAAACCGAGAGCAGGCATAGCGGCGGAATCACGATGGGGAGTACGAGAACAGCGGCGCAGAAAAAACCCTAGCAGAGCGCAAAACCTACCTTGAGAATGTTGGGTTGGCTCCGCTCAAGGTATTCTACGTATGCCTATCAAGTTTGGAATAGGCATATATAGTACCTCCAACGTAGAGCATAGCCCTAGAATGACATGAACCCAATAACCTGTTCCGAGTCGGACCCGACACGAGCGGACATATAACTCATTATTTCTAACAATATATAGGAATAATTACAAAAGGAGGGTGTTAATAGCAAACCATATTATTATGCTATTAACAAATCATGATTATTAGAAAATCATCTATTTTGAAACTCGCTGAAAGAGAGGATACATCTTATGTTTACTCAGATATATATATATATATATATATATATATATGTGTGTGTGTGTGTGTGTGTGTGTGTATATTTGGAAAAGAAAATCACAGCACATAAAATAAAGAAGGAAAAGCAAGCAATCCAGATGACACAAGGATTATAGTGGTTCCCCAAATCTGGGTACATCCACTCTTCTACCACCCTGGTAGGAATCCACTACAGGTTTTTGATCAGGTGCCCTGTCACCACAAGATCTGCTTCAGGTAGATCTTGAAATCCTTTGAGGCTTTTGATCAGGTGCCTAAAAACCAATAGGTTTTTGTTCAGGTGCCCTATCACCACGAGTTCACTTTTTAAGGGAGTAATAACCCTGTACACAGGAAAGGGAAAAGAAATGATGTTGTCTTCTCTGTCAATGATCTGAGAGAAGACTAGTGGATTGTTGATGATATCAAAACTCCCCCTGAGATGTAGAATAGTTCAGGAGTGAAAGCTTTGCTTCAGGGTGTAGGCCTTCAAGTTGATGTTGCTCTCCAACAAGCTTTTAGACTGATATTGATTGATTATCTCTTGAAAGCCTGGAGCAGATGATGAATAAATCTGTGAGAAACCGAGCTATGTTGTTGTTCACTGATTGCTAATTGTTATTGTTTCTCTTTCTTCTCTTTCACTGCTTCATCCCTTTCTACCTGCTGTTCTGTAACAAAATATCTCTATATATGTCTGAACATGATTCAAACATTTGAATTCACTTTGACTTTAATGGCTGACTCATTTCCGAGAAAGGAAAAAGCCTTGGGAGTTAATTAGCTTTTAATCCATACTTAATGCTCCTCTTCAACGGCTATATTCAAATGAGAATATATGGTATAAAATCTGAGAATCATAAAGCCTGCAATTAAGGCCTTAATTAATTCTGCCAGCTGTAAATCTATCTGAAAAACTGCACAGGAATCGTTGATCTCAATTTTAAAGATTTCTTCAAATTGGGTTCGGAGATCGTTGAACTCAGCTCGGAGATCGTTGATCTCAGCTCGGAGATCGTTGAGCTGAGTTCAGAGATTTTGAACTGCATCTGAGTTTTATAGTTTTCTTTGAGCTGAGCTCAGAGATCGTTGATCTCCGCTCAGAGATCTTTGAACTGAGTTCAGAGATTTTCTTCCAGCAAATTTCTAAACTTCAAATCTGAACTTCTCTGGAATTTTTCTGAATGGGCGAACCTGGAAATACTCCTATGACCCATGACTATACATTTTGGGTCAATCTAATATTCCTAATAGTGATCCTTGCCCAAATCAGAACTAGGGTTCCAACAATCTCCCCCTATTTGGGTGAGGACACTATTCACATAAAAATATAAAACAAGTTTAAAATGAGTTCTTAAAACGAGCAACAATGGTTCGAAATAAAAATGAGAACAAAAACTTCTAAAGGGCTATGCAGCTGTTCTGTTGCTTGTCTTTAACTGAGTTCATTTCATCATATCTGAAACATGGTTCCAACAAACTCCTTGATATCATCCCCCAGATTTCTGAATAATTGAAACTGCTGTTGTAACCTCTAAAATAGTCTTCCCCTATATAGCTACCCCTGCTCTTAAGGGTCTTTTCCTGAGATAAGAGGTTAGATGTTCTGGACCCAGATTACCTTGGGTCCTGATTCTTTTTCATAATAATCAGAAATAAAAGAATATTCAGGTTGATCTTTGTAACCTAATGGATGAAATTTCCTAGGAGAGATAAACCATTGGATAAAAGGATTGACAAAATTTTGAGTTTGATTATAATTTTCAAAAGGATAAAAATTTCTGTTTTGAAATTTTGAATTCGATGATTTATGTTGAGATCGTCGATCTGCGTTCGACGACCAGTATTGATCTCGTCGATCTCGGTTCACGGAGTAATAATGACTACGATCTGTGTTCCACGATCGTCGATCTTTGCTCGACAAAAAGAGATGATATCGTCGATCCCCTTTTGCTGAGTAGTTAAACCCAACCTCTGGGTTCAGAGATCGTCGATCGCCGTTCGACGAATAATACTGAGATCGTCGATCTTGGTTCGACGACTTATTTTGAACAAAAATTTTCTGAATATTTTTATTTTGTTTTGGTAAAAATTCAGTTATTTTGTCTAAATCTATTATTTTTTCTTTGCATTTAACTTATTCTAATGAAGCTAATTTTTTTGAAGTAATTGTTAAGTCTTCTTTGAGTTGAATGTTTTCAGAAGATAAATTAATTACTTTTTCTCTGAGAAGTTTTATTTCCTTCTCAGATAGAATCAAATCATTGCATAAAATTTTAAAATCTTCTTTAAAATGTTCTGAAGAGAAATCAAAGGAAGAAATAACCTGATCCTCTTCTGATTCACATTCTGATTCTTCATTAGAGACTGATTCTTCATCATACCTACTGCATGAAGCATTTATTGCCATTAGGCAAAACTCTCTTGCTCTTGACTCTTCTTCATCTTCAGTTGCATATGATGAAGCTTCAGAGTCACTCCAAGATTCAGCATTTAATGTTTTTTCTTTTGCTGATCCAGCAGCCATTACTGTGAAGGAGTCCCAGATGTCTTTTGCTGAAGTACATTCAGCAACTCCTTCAAAAATGTCATCAGACATTGATTGAGCAAGGATGTCCATTTCTCTTGCATTAGCAATCTTTAGCAATTTTTGGGCTTCTATCCATTGAGATGATGGAACAACATTCATGCTTGTTGTTTCCAATGGTTGATAAGGACCTGTCAAAATAGAATTTAAAATGGCATCATCAATAGAGTTCATAAAAAGCCTAATCCTTACCTTCCATAGTGCAAGCTTATCCAGATTGCACTTAGGAAGTCCAGTGCTTGAACATTCTTCATTTTGTGTCATGAAAAACTCTTAAGAAAAAATAAGATCTATCAGATCGTTTTGGTTCAGGTGTTAGCTTATACAACCAAGAGAAAACTCACCCTCTGATACCAATTGAAAAAGAGGATAGATCTTATGTTTACTCAGATATATATATATATATATATATATATATATATATATATATATGTATATATTTGGAAAAGAAAATCACAGCACATAAAATTAAGAAGGAAAAGCAAGCAATCCAGATGACACAAGGATTATAGTGCTTCCCCAAATCTGGGTACATCCACTCTTCTACCACCCTGGTAGGAATCCACTACAGGTTTTTGATCAGGTGCTCTATCACCACAAGATCTGCTTCAGGTAGATCTTGAAATCCTTTGAGGCTTTTTATCAGGTGCCTAAAAACCAATAGGTTTTTGTTCAGGTGCCCTATCACCAAGAGTTCACTTTTGAAGGGAGTAATAACCCTGTACACAGGAAAGGGAAAAGAAATGATGTTGTCTTCTCTGTCAATGATCTGAGAGAAGACTAGTAGATTGTTGATGATGTCAAAGCTCCCCCTGAGATGTAGAATAGTTCAGGAGTGGAAGCTTTGCTTCAGGGTATAGGCCTTCAAGTTGATGTTGCTCTCCAACAAGCTTTTAGACTGATATTGATTGATTGTCTCTTGAAAGCCTGGAGAAGATGATGAAGAAATCTGTGAGAAACCGAGCTATGTCATTCTTCACTGATTTCTAATTGTTATTGTTTCTCTTTCACTGCTTCATCCCTTTCTACCTGCTGTTCTGTAACAAAATATCTCTATATATGTCTGAACATGATTCAAACATTTGAATTCACGTTGACTTTAATGGCTGACTTATTTCCGAGAAAGGAAAGAGCCTTGAGAGTTAATTAGCTTTTAATCCATATTTAATGCTCCCCTTCGACGGCTATATTCAAATGAGAATATATGGTATAAAATCTGAGAATCATTAAGCCTGCAATTAAGGCCTTAATTAATTCTGCCAGCTGTAAATCTTTCTGAAAAACTGCACAGGAATCATTGATCTCAATTTTAAAGCTTTCTTCAAATTGGATTCGGAGATCGTTGAACTCAGCTCGGAGATCGTTGAGCTGAGTTCAGAGAATTTGAACTGCATCTAAGTTTTACAGTTTTCTTTGAGCTGAGCTCAGAGATCGTTGATCTCCGCTCAGAGATCTTTGAACTGAGTTCAGAGATTTTCTTCCAGCAATTTTCTGAACTTCAAATCTGAACTTCTCTGGAATTTTTCTGAATGAGCGAACCTGGAAATACTCCTATGACCCATGACTATATATTTTGGGTCAATCAGATATTCCTAATAGTGATGCTTGCCCAAATAAGAACTAGGGTTCCAACACTCGCTATTAGTAAATTTTTTTGTTGCTAGCAAACGATCAAAAAATAAAAACAATTAAATTTTCTAGCATTATTGAAGGGTTTATATGCATGACTTTCTTTATCTGCACACCTCGCACAAGCCGCTCATGATGATATTGTAGGTCAGCACTCCTAGCTTGGGACCCTTAGGCCCCGTTTGGCATGGTGGTGGCGATCATGAACATGGTGGGTTAAATTGTCATTCGTTAACGCTCACCTAAGGAACTTCATCCACTTTTATGTTCAAACGGATGATGTTTGTTAGGTGTTCCTTAACGAATGACGGTTTAACCCATGCTTTTACTACCGCCACCACCGTGCCAAACGGAGTTTTAGGGTGCGTTTGGCGCGGCTTATCGCAACTTATTTGCTCCGTTGAGGTTGGACAAAAATGTCATTGTCACACCAAAATCTTATTACCCAAACTAGTTTTTTTTGTGATGGTAGTAACATTTGTAATACCAAACATATATTCTATGATAATGACGTTTTTGTCAAACCTCACCGGAGCAAATAAGCTACGATAAGTCTGCATTATAAGTGATCAAATCTAGTTCAACTCCTTTTTTTTAACATCTCCTTATAAATGTCCATTCCAACAGCTAACTTCCTATCCTTGCAGTGACCATCGATCAGGATAGTGAAGGTAAACTTATATGGTGTAAGCTCTCTGTGATGCATTTCCTCAAACATCCAATTGGCATCATCCAACAGTCCCGCTTTACAGAGAGCTCTGATCAAAATTGTGTAGGTGAACACATCAAGCTCAGTTGCAGCCTTCTTCATCGCGCCTTTTAGAAATAACCCCATATCCAAGTCACCTTCATTTCAATAACTGTTGATCAAAGTGTTGAAGCTGACAGCATTGTGCCGCAACCATGTCTTGGAATTTCATCAAACACCTCGCGGGCATTAATAATCTTACCCTCCTTGCAAAAGGCGTGAACCAAAACATTGAAATGCCTGGGCTGTGGCAACCACGGGAAGTCGGTGGAAGAGGAGGGAACAAGCAGAGGAAAGGAGAAGCATAACATTGTTTCGAGCAAGGCGGAAGAACTGGATGGAGTCAGCGAAGAATCCAGCATCAGCGTACGTAACCATGACGTGATCCAGAAGGACGGGGTGGAGAGCGGCGGCAGGGGATTGGAGTTGGCAGCGGAGGAGAAAGAGGGACATGGAGAGGTAAGATAGAGGATGGTGGCGGAAAGAGGGTTTGCTAATAGAGTTTTTTAGGATTGAAAAAAAAAGACTTGCAAGTTATTGAACCGGTTTTTTTTGGCGATTGTTAAACGTAACTCGTGTTTGGCTATCCGCATCCCAAAATTTTAAAAAAACACATTTTTTTGCGGTTGATCGCAACCCAAAACTGAAAACTCGTTCTCGTTCATTGCGCCCACCATACACTACTCACAACCATCTCTTCTTCTACATTCACATTATTAGTTTGGGGGTTGAGGAAAGCAGCGGCGACACACGCGAGAGACAAACCTATTGAACATCAGAATTGTCCACATTGAAGGAGGAATAAGAGCATGGATCAATGCTGCTCCTCTTCTAATGCGCCAGGAAGAAGGATGCTAATGGAGGAAGAAACCCTATCACAAGAGGGTGAAGATGTGAGTAATGGAACGAGCATGCGTGGGTACGACTTTCTGATATCTTGGGGAAGGGACCGCCAATGGAGGAAAAACCCCAATCATGATCAAAAATATGAGCGCATGAGGTCATGGTTTTCTGATGTACTGGGGATAGGCCCGCCAATGGAGGAAGAAACCTATCCTGAGATCGTGACAACACAAGATCCAACTTTCGCTTTTTATTAGAAAAAATAAACAATGAATTATATCTTTAATGTGAATGGAGAATGGACCCCCTACTCTTCTATTGCAACCCAAATCAAAGTTCTAAGTGATTTTTTGTATCTCCATTTTGAAACAAGAGCGCAGTTAAGAATAGAGAGAGAGGAAAAGAGGGAAGGAGAGAAGATTTTTGAAGAGCAACAACCCCTTCTCTCAGGAAAATTCCATAAGCGGACAAGTCGGCACTGTCCGACAAGATTCCTTCGCTTAGGTCTCCAGCTCATACCGTCGCTGCAGTTGATGCGAGCGTCGAAGGTGCCGTGGAGGAAGCGGGAGGAGGAATGCCACCGGTGTGCGGCAAGCCAATTATTGGGTTGCGGATAAAAATTCGGGTTGCGGTTAACATTACGGTGCGACAAGTCAAATTTGGGTTGCAGTTAACAATCACATTTTTTTATTTGCTAATAGCGAAATTAGATTTGCTATTAACAACTTTCTTACAAAAAATTTTCTAAAAATTGGCATAATTAATTGCACCCCTCTTATTTTGAAAATTACAAAATTTGTCCATGAAGTAGTTCAAATTTCATAACATTCATGCACAAAAATGTTAGGATATTTAATATATGTCCTCGCGTGTCGAAACCGACTCAGAATGACTCATTGAGTTTTGTATCACTCTAGGACAAGATTCTACGTTGAAGATACTATATATGGTCATTCCATACTTGATTCTATATATGGTCATTCCATACTTGATTAGCTTTAGTGAACTATTTTGAGCCTTCCTCAACATTCTCAAAATATTTTTTCGTTCTTTCTGATTGTTCTCCTTTCCGTGGCAAGGAATCGTTCTTCCTTGTCGTTGATCAGAAGGAGAAATCCAATTGACATCTAATCAGAAGTTCCCGTTCAGCCGTAGGAGGTCCCTCTCCTATTTTTTCGCTAATTTCCTTCGCAGTTTTTTTTCTCTGGAGCAGATCGAGAGAAGTTTCCTCTCTGCCACTGCTCGTGTGAGGCAGAAGCGTTGCGCCGCTCAGATCTGCCGCCGTCGGTGCACAAATCCGCCGCCGAGCCGCTCAGATCCGTTCTGCTCTGCACAGATCTGTCGTAGATCTGCCACCAGTAATTAATTTTGGTCGATGCAGTCGCTGGAAGAGGTCGCCGCTCCTCAGATCCGGCCTCCTCTGTGCAGATTTGGCCGCTGCTTGATAATATGTTTTGTAGCCTAAACTATTATCGTATTTTATATTTTATATTGTACAAATTATGTCTATTATTAGTTTATTTTTATCCTTTTTATGTAAATTTTATTGCCACTAACTTTTTCCTGTCTTTTTGCAGGTTTCCAGAAAAATTGCCAAAATGACCTGTCACGCCCCCCTGTCACGCCCTCCCTGGGCGTGACCTAGGGCATGTCACCCGATCCCGAGGACACCTGCTGGAAGGGACAGAAAACGGTCAAAAACCGCTGTCACGCCCCCTGACACGCCCTCCCTGGGCGTGTCACCAGGCGTGACTAGGGGCGTGTCGCCCTCTGCCGCAAAGCCTGCCGCCGCATTAAATGCTGTTCCGCCTCAGCACGCAAACAGTACTGTCACGCCCCATATCACGCCCGTGACATGGGCGTGACACCCTCCTTTTTCGGTGACTGACGGATTTCCGACCAATGATTTGGACATGACGTGCCTGTCACGCCCCTCTGTCACGGGCGTGACCTAGGGCGTGACCACCGACGTACCGAAGCAATCATCCCTCCCGCCAGAATCCAGAGCCCGAGGTCAACATAGTACTGTCACGCCCCCTGACACGCCCCCCTAGGGCATGTCGGAGGGCGTGACCAACCCGAGAAAATTTTCTATAAATTGAGCCCCCCTCCCCATTTCAGGAAGCTTTGGTTGAGTGGGGGAGGTGCTGCCCCTTTGTTTCTTGATCCTTTTTCATGCTTTCTCTCTCTCTCTCTCCCCCTCTCTTTGTACTTTGTTTAACCCTAGCTTAATTGTAGTTTGTCTTAGCTTTTATTGTAATTTTGCTCTTGCTTAGTGCTAATTGTAGGGCTAGAATAGGATTTAAATTTCATGCACTTGTAATTTCAATTTCAATAGTGTACTTGCCCTTTTTCATTAATAAAAGTGTTCTTCCTTTACTTGTCTTCCTTTATATGCTTTTCTACTCATCTCCCCTCCTCCACTCCATTATGATTAACTAATCCTCCTTGTACTCGATCTTGATGATCCGAGGTTAGAGCGATTATGTTATGATGTTTTAATTAATCTTTTCTTTTTAGGTTAGGGCCTTGAATTACTCTTGATTAATCACGGGTTGGAGATATATTTTCGATATATACTCTCCGCCTTTGCTTTCATTCTGGGCTAGCCGAGAGGCCGAAAGAATGAAGTGAGCATTCAAGAGTAAAGGGAGTTGTACGCACCCCTCGAGAGAGGCAGACGTCCAAATCTCCCGGATTGGAGTAAAATCCAATAGTGGGGTTCACCGCGTAAAGCGAGTTTTAGGCCTCCGATTTAGACGAGAGTCGGTCGGACCTTCCTAAACTCAGTTGGGCACGACTTCGAGAGAAGCGTGTTCAAGCTTTAGGAACCTCCACGGTCAAGGACCCTTATCCTATTAAGTTTAGATTTTTATCGCATTTTCTTAATCGTCTTTAGCCGAGGTGAATCTTGATCGGGTGCATTTCCATTTCATATTTTCTACCTTTCGTAGTAATCTCATATCTTGTGCTCTTTAATTAACTGCAGTAGTTTCCTTTCTAGCATAGTTCTTTACTTAACAGCTTTACTTAATTGCGATGTTTCTCTTTCTAGTATAGCTTTACTTTCTCCCTTGCACTTAAATTTTCTAAAACCCTAGTTTTTCCGTCGATAAGATAATAGCGTTCGTGTGAGTAAGCTTAGCCAACAGTTCCCGGATTTCAATACGACACTTGTGTCCCCTTGCTACAATTCGATAGGTATACTTGCCTCATCAGGTTGCTAGTTCGGTTGCGTTTATTTTCTTCGAACCCTAGCGCGCAACAAGTTTTTGGCGCCGTTGCCGGGGAACCAACTTCCGTTGATATTTTGAAAACACGAACCTATTAATTTTATCTCTTCTCTTTCTCATCCTCTTTCTTTAAAATTTTAAAAAAAAAATCAAAAATTTTTTATCACCGCTCTTAATAGAAACCAACCTCACAATTTTTCTACGCCACCTAATTCTCTCGAAAAGGGCAAAGGGCTTTAAGCGCCACTGTCTTGTCTAGTACCTTGCGAACCCTTCACGGGGTAGTCCTTGGGAAGTTCGGGAGATAATCTATAAAAAAAAAATCTATTTCAAAAAAAATTTCTAATCTTTTTTCTAGTTTATCATTTTTCTCTTCCTCTTCTTCTTTTCTGTTCTTTTAGTGCATGACCCGCGGGAGTCCGTCGGTTATTTTGGACTTGGACCACGAAATTGAGCGTACTCTTCGGAGAAGATCGCGATTTCAAGGTCCTACTATCCAAGTTCCGGTTGAGGACTCCGAGTCATTTGCTACTTTAAGAATGGAAGAACCTAACGTAGATGAGGCCATGCAAAGGACTATGTCCTATTATGCACGACCGAACCTCGAGGGAACAGAATCAAGTATAGTCCGCCCTGCTATAGCAAATAATAACTTCGAACTAAAGCCTAGCAGAATTCAAATGGTGCAGCAATATGTGCAATTTGACGGACTTCAAGATGAAGATCCGAACGCACATATAGCTAGCTTTCTTGAAATTTGCGACACCTTCAAGATAAATGGTGTCACAAATGATGCGATCAGGCTGAGACTCTTCCCCTTCTCTCTAAGAACTAAAGCTAAGCAGTGGCTTAACACACTTCCGAAAAATAGCATAACCACTTGGAATGAATTAACTGAAAAATTTTTGGCAAAGTATTTTCCGCCAGCTAAAACTGCAAAACTTAGGAACGACATCTCTGCCTTCGGACAAATAGACTCTGAAACCCTATACGAAACCTGGGAGAGATTTAAAGAATTATTAAGACGATGCCCACATCACGCGCTGCCTGTATGGTTACAAGTGCAGACGTTTTATAACGGGCTAAATCAAAGCACGAAGCAACTGATAGACGCAGCTTCTGGCGGTACTTTAAATCATAAGACCCCGGAAGCCGCTCTTGAGCTTTTTGAGGACATGGCCATGAACACTTATCAGTAGAATGTGCCTAGATCCCGCCCGAACAAGCCTGCAGGTATCTATGAAGTGTAAAACGTCTCCCAGCTCGCTCTGCAAGTAGAAATCCTAAGCAAAAAAATCACGGAGATGACTGCTGCCTCCGCCCCTCAGGTATGGGAATCTGCAACCCCTACTTCGGAACATTTAGATTATGTTAATAATATGCCTAGAACTGCTTTTAATAATTTTTCTGCTGCGAATTTTCATCCGCCTGGTTTTAATTTTCCGAATAGTTATAATCCTGCTTTAAGAAACCATCCGGACTTTTCATGGAGTAATCCATCGAATGCGATGCGCCCACCCTCGCAAAATGATTTTTCTGCACCACCACCACCACCACCACAATTCTTCAAAATTACCCAAAACCTCCAAGTTTGGAGGAATTACTTTCTAAATACATCACCACAAATGACGCTACCATAAGAACTTTAACCGGAAGCGTAAAAAGTCTAGAAAATTAGGTAGGACAGCTCGCGAAAATAATTTCTGAGCGACCCGCAGGGTCTCTTCCTTCCAATACCGAACCCAACCCGAGAGAGCAAGCGAAAGCTATAACTCTTCGGAGTGGGAAGCAAGTCTCCGGTATGGTAAGTGAAGAGCCGGAGGCAAGCTCCGCTTTCGCTTTTAAAAATCAAAGCTCCGCTCCCGTTTTAGAAAATAATCTCACTCCACCACCCATCTTCAAAAATAATTCAACTCCTCCATACCCCTCTGAACTTAATAGACAACGTCAAGATGATCAGTACTCCCGCTTCTTAGAAATCTTCAAACAAATCCACATTAATCTTCCCTTCCACGAGGCTATTTCGCAGATGCCGAAATACGCCAAATATCTCAAAGACCTCCTCACAAACAAGAAGAAGTTAGAGAATCTTTCGCACGTCACGCTAAACGCCGAGTGCTCCGCCGTTTTAACAAACGGTTTGCCGAAGAAAATAAGTGACCCGGGTAGTTTCTCTATCCCGTGTGTCTTCGGTGATCTTTTTGTTAAACACGCGTTAGCCGACTTAGGCGCGAGTATAAACCTGATGTCCTTTTCGTTGTTCAAAAAGTTAGGGATTGGTAGCCTTAACCCCACGCGTATGAGTATCCAGCTAGCTGATATATCCGTCAAGTACCCGTTAGGAATAGTGGAGGACGTTCTAGTGAAAGTCGACAAGTTCATCTTCCCGGTGGACTTTGTCATTTTGGACATCGAAGAAGACGTCGAGGTTCCCCTGATCCTTGGCCGACCCTTCCTTGCCACCTCCCGAGCCATCATTGACGTAAGCAATGGTAAGCTCTTTCTTCGAGTAGGCGACGACGAAGTCACATTTTCTATCACCCCTTCGATGAAGAACACCTTAGCAAATGATGACTCATGTTTTTTCGTAGACGCCGTGAGTGATGATTCTTCCTACTGCCTCTCCGACTTTGAAAAAGAATTTTCTACTTTTTGCTCCTCTTCTCTTACAACGGAATCACTGCAAGGAAGTGATGAATCTTCTTATTGTCTTTCTGAGTTTGAAAAAGAATTTTCTGATTTTTGTTCTTCCTCTTTTCTTCCCACTGAATCTCTACAAGAAGCTGTCTTGGCTGCTAGCCCCACCCCTTATTACGTTCCTTATAAAAAAGTTTATGAAGATATTATTTTTGAAAAAGAAAGAATCTCAAAATCCTCTTATGAAGAACCCCCTACCCTAGAACTTAAAGAACTTCCCGAACACCTTAAGTATGCTTTCTTAGAAAAAGACTCCAAGTTACCAGTTATCGTTTTGGCCTACCTCACGGATACGCAGAACGATAAACTTCTTCTAGTTCTACGTAAGCATCGCCGGGCTATTGCTTGGCAAATTTCTGATATCAAGGGCATAAGCCCATCTTTCTGTACACATAAAATTTTAATGGAAGATAATTCGCGTAACTCTATCCAACCTCAGCGCCGTATAAACCCGAATATGAAAGAAGTAGTTAAGGGCGAGGTTATGAAACTATTAGACGCAGGAATTATCTACCCTATATCGGACAGTAAGTGGGTTAGCCCCGTTCAGGTAGTTCCAAAGAAGGGAGGGATCACCGTAGTTAGTAATGAGAATAATGAATTAATCCCGACGCGGACGGTGACGGGTTGGCGTATGTGCATAGATTACCGTAAGTTAAATGACGCCACCCGCAAGGACCACTTCCCTTTACCGTTTATCGACCAGATTTTAGAACGTCTCTCCGGCCATAGCTTTTATTGTTTTCTCGATGGCTTCTCGGGGTACTTTCAAATACCCATCTCTCCCGAGGACCAAGAGAAAACTACGTTTACTTGTCCCTTCGGCACCTTCGCGTACCGAAGAATGCCGTTTGGATTATGCAATGCGCCAGCTACATTCCAGCGATGTATGCTCGCAATATTTGACAAGTACGTAGAAAGCATTATGGAGGTATTCATGGACGATTTCTCCGTGTTCGACGATTCCTTCGATAGATGTTTAGAAAACCTCGAAAAAGTCTTAGAACGATGCGAAGAAACTAACCTTGCCCTAAATTGGGAAAAATGCCATTTTATGGTGAGGGAAGGGTTAGTTTTGGGTCATAAAATTTCTGCTAAAGGTATTGAGGTAGACGTTGCCAAGATAGAAGTTATTGAGAAGTTGCCGCCACCTACAAACATAAAAGCTATAAGAAGTTTCCTAGGCCACGCTGGTTTTTATCGTCGTTTTATAAAGGACTTCTCCAAGATCACTAAGCCCCTCACCCATCTCTTAGAAAAAGACGCTCCATTCATTTTTGATGACTCTTGTATTTCTGCCTTTGAATTAATTAAAGAAAAGTTAATTAACGCACCGATTATGATAGCTCCGGTGTGGGACCTTCCTTTCGAGATTATGTGCTATGCGAGTAGTTTTGCGGTGGGGGCCGTATTAGGTCAACGCATATCTAAGAACTTCCACCCCATCTATTACGCTAGTAAAACCCTCACATCTGCACAAGAAAATTACACCACAACCGAGAAGGAGCTCTTAGCTGTAGTATTTGCGTTTGATAAATTCCGCCCTTACATTACTCTTTCAAAAATCATTGTTTTTACGGACCACTCGGCCCTCAAGTACCTTCTTGCCAAAACGGATGCCAAGCCTCGCTTGATTCGCTGGGTCTTACTCCTCCAGGAGTTTGACTTAGAGATCCGTGATAAGCGAGGAGCTGAGAACTTGGCCGCCGACCATCTATCCAGATTAGATAACCCCTTTATAGAAAAATTAAATGAAAAATCTTTTAATGACTATTTCCCTGATGAGAAGCTGCTTTTAGTTAATATATCTACTTCTCCTTGGTTCGCGCACATCGCCAACTATCTAGTGGCCCGGGTGCTCCCAAAAGAGTTCTCCTCTCAGCAAAAGAAGAAATTCTTTTCTGAGCTGAAGAACTACTTTTGGGAAGACCCGCATCTTTTCAAAATTTGTGCGGATCAAGTGATAAGGAGATGTGTTTCTTTTGATGAAGGAATAGATATTCTAAAACATTTGCATGAAGGCCCGACAGGTGGGCACTATCAAGCTGCTCGCACCGCTCATAAGGTGCTTTGCGCGGGCTTTTACTGGCCTAGCCTGTTTAAGGACGCGCAAGCCTTTGTGAGTAGGTGTGATAGTTGCCAACGGTCGGGCAACATCTCTAATAAAAATGAAATGCCGCAAAATTATTTCTTAGAGTGCGAAATTTTCGACCTCTGGGGAATTGATTTTGTTGGCCCCCTTCCTTCTAGCTTCGGAAACAAATATATTTTAGTTGCTGTTGATTATGTTTCACGATGGGCTGAGGCCCAAGCTCTTCCTACGAACGACTCCCGAGTTGTAGTCACGTTTTTAAAAAAATTATTTTCTAGATTCGGTACGCCACGTGCAATCGTTAGCAATAGGGGTTCCCATTTCTGTAACGCACAATTTTCAAAAATCCTTACTAAATACGGCGTTACGCATAAACTGTCCACTGCCTACCACCCCCAAACTAACGGTCAAGTCGAAGTAGTTAATAGAGAAATAAAAAGAATATTAGAAAAGACTGTTTCAACTTCTAGAAAAGACTGGTCAACCAAACTTGACGATGCTCTATGGGCCTACCGAACAGCGTACAAAACCGCCCTCGGATGTACGCCGTATCGGCTGGTCTATGGAAAATCGTGCCATCTGCCCGTAGAGTTAGAACACCGCGCTATTTGGGCCTTAAAATTTTTAAACTTCGATCCCCACTCAGTCGGTGACCTTCGAAAATTTCAACTAAATGAACTCGATGAGTGGCGCTCTTATGCTTATGAAAATAATAAACTTTATAAAGAGCGGACGAAGCGTTTACACGATAAACACTTAAGGCACCCTAAAAACTTTAAGCCGGGCGACCAAGTCCTTTTATATAATTCTCGTTTACGTTTATTTTCGGGCAAATTAAAATCTCGCTGGTCTGGCCCGTTTTCTGTTTTAGAAGTATTTCCTTATGGAACTGTTTTAATTTCTCACCCTGATAAGGGTAATTTCAAAGTGAATGGTCAGCGCCTTAAACTGTATTTCTCTGGTGATGATGATGTCAGTCCAAACATTATTAAGTTTCTGCTTCACGAACTCTAATCTGAAACTTTTAATTTTTTTTTGCTAAATACAATTTTATTTCGGGACAACAACATTTTTGGACAATATTATTTTTTTGATGCGTCGAGCTCAACGACGCTTTAACCAAAGGGCGCTCTTGGGAGGCAACCCAAGTAATCTTTTTCTGTTTTCTTTATTTTACAATTTTTGCCTCGGACGGCTCCGACAAGCTGAAGCTTCTGCGATCGCCTGCTCCAACATTGCTGAATCCATCACAAAGTCCAAAGAAGACATTCGGGGAGCGGCATCACTCAGCTTTCGCAGCAAATAAATCCGGGGAAGTACCTGTATTTCAATTCTGTCTTTCAATTCTGTACTTTATTTTTCTCTCCTTCTCCAATCCCCTTCTTTAGCTATTGAGGACAATGTCTGTTTTAAGCTTGGGGGAGGATTTCCTCCTTCATTTTTGCGTAGTGTAAATATTTTTCTTTTTGTATATATTTTAAATATTTCCAAAAAAAAAATGAATATCTTAAAATTCCAAAAAAAAAGAGAAAAAAATCCAAAAACCAAAAAAAAAGAGAATATTTCACAAAATTAAAAAAAATATATGTGTTTTTGAATAGTTTAGACATTTTGGTATTTCAATAGTACCCCTAGTTTTTAGTTTTGTTTTACTCAAAATCTCCTATAAACAACTTAGTTAATTATAATATTTCTAATCGTTCTTTTTAATTATGTTTCACAAGTAAAATGTTGGTCATGCTGTGTTTCTAATTCACGGTAGCATGTTAAGGTGAAATATTTTTCTAAAACTCGCATTTCTATTATGGTTTTTTGTTGTTTATTTCCTTTACTTTCTTAAAAATTCATCATCCACTATTTTCTTTTTCATTTTTGAATAATTTTTGTAAAGTCAACTTTTGAATAACGTAGTAGATGTGAACGATCCAAGTCACCTATTATTTCTATTTTCAAGTTAATTTCATCAATCTTCTTTTATTATCTAGGACTCGCTTTTTGAAATTTTTCAAACCTTTGTTTTAAATAAATTCAAAAGCGTGAAAATGATTTAGGCCGCTTTTGTTTTCGTTTGAGCTTTCCTGCCAACCTAAAAACTTTTACCACTAGTTAGCCGTTTTTGAGCCTTTTTCCGATTTCATTTGATAGCTCCTCCCTTCATTTCAGTTTCACCAAAGCCAAAATTTCCAACCTATCGAATCACACTAGCCTTTTTGAGTTTCATAAATTATTTTGACGATTTTGATAGGGTATTTTGTGATTTTTGTGGGAGAAAGGTTTTTTTTTTTTTTTTTAAAAGTATGTTCGAAAGTGATGTTTATTTTTGTTTGGCCAACTCAAAAAGGAAAATAAAAAAATATTTATGGCCTTTGTTTTGAAAAAAAAAGAAGAAAAAAAAATTGAAAATGAAGAAAAAGAATGTGTGTATATATTTTTATAAAGATTTTGAAACTCTTTGCTTTGGTTTAGTGTGATTTTAAAACCTTCACGTTTATCTTTGAATTCCACTCCTGATCATATTCCTAAGCCAAACGTTTCTGTCCTATTTAAGTCCTTTTGATTCACGCTTTTTGATTTTTATTTAATAACTAAGAAAAGAAAAACAGTAAATCAGTTTTAGTTTTGGATTTAAACCTAGATTTTTGTTAATTAAATTGATATAATTATAATGCGTTGCTTGGATCTAGTAACAACTCAATGCGTGTTTTTCATTTTCGTTGCTTTACTTAAGTCCATTTAAAAAAATCTCGTTAAAATTTTGGATGATTTGTTTTTATTAAGTAAAGTTTATAAAAGTTTTACCATACCTAAATAATTGTTTTAGACTTACATTTCACCTTTTCCCTACTTAGAATTTTGCATAGTACTTGTGTAGGCATAATTAGAACTTTTTGATTAGTCCTTTTTATAAATTTCTAGTTTTTATATTTTTGCTTGGGGACAAGCAAAGCTTAAGCTTGGGGGAATTTGATAATACGTTTTGTAGCCTAAACTATTATCGTATTTTATATTTTATATTGTACAAATTATGTCTATTATTAGTTTATTTTTATCCTTTTTATGTAAATTTTATTGCCACTAACTTTTTCCTGTCTTTTTGCAGGTTTCCAGAAAAATTGCCAAAATGACCTGTCACGCCCCCCTGTCACGCCCTCCCTGGGCGTGACCTAGGGCGTGTCACCCGATCCCGAGGACACCTGCTGGAAGGGACAGAAAACGGTCAAAAACCGCTGTCACGCCCCCTGACACGCCCTCCCTGGGCGTGTCACCAGGCGTGACTAGGGGCGTGTCGCCCTCTGCCGCAAAGCCTGCCGCCGCATTAAATGCCGTTCCGCCTCATCACGCAAACAGTACTGTCACGCCCCATGTCACGCCCGTGACATGGGCGTGACACCCTCCTTTTTCGGTGACTGACGGATTTCCGACCAATGATTTGGACATGACGTGCCTGTCACGCCCCTCTGTCACGGGCGTGACCTAGGGCGTGACCACCGACGTACCGAAGCAATCATCCCTCCCGCTAGAATCCAGAGCCCGAGGTCAACATAGTACTGTCACGCCCCCTGACACGCCCCCCCTAGGGCGTGTCGGAGGGCGTGACCAACCCGAGAAAATTTTCTATAAATTGAGCCCCCCCTCCCCATTTCAGGAAGCTTTGGTTGAGTGGGGGAGGTGCTGCCCCTTTGTTTCTTGATCCTTTTTCATGCTTTCTCTCTCTCTCTCCCCCTCTCTTTGTACTTTTTGTTTAACCCTAGCTTAATTGTAGTTTGTCTTAGCTTTTATTGTAATTTTGCTCTTGCTTAGTGCTAATTGTAGGGCTAGAATAGGATTTAAATTTCATGCACTTGTAATTTCAATTTCAATAGTGTACTTGCCCTTTTTCATTAATAAAAGTGTTCTTCCTTTACTTGTCTTCCTTTATATGCTTTTCTACTCATCTCCCCTCCTCCACTCCATTATGATTAACTAATCCTCCTTGTACTCGATCTTGATGATCCGAGGTTAGAGCGATTATGTTATGATGTTTTAATTAATCTTTTCTTTTTAGGTTAGGGCCTTGAATTACTCTTGATTAATCACGGGTTGGAGATATATTTTCGATATATACTCTCCGCCTTTGCTTTCATTCTGGGCTAGCCGAGAGGCCGAAAGAATGAAGTGAGCATTCAAGAGTAAAGGGAGTTGTACGCACCCCTCGAGAGAGGCAGACGTCCAAATCTCCCGGATTGGAGTAAAATCCAATACTGGGGTTCACCGCGTAAAGCGAGTTTTAGGCCTCCGATTTAGACGAGAGTCGGTCGGACCTTCCTAAACTCAGTTGGGCACGACTTCGAGAGAAGCGTGTTCAAGCTTTAGGAACCTCCACGGTCAAGGACCCTTATCCTATTAAGTTTAGATTTTTATCGCATTTTCTTAATCGTCTTTAGCCGAGGTGAATCTTGATCGGGTGCATTTCCATTTCATATTTTCTACCTTTCGTAGTAATCTCATATCTTGTGCTCTTTAATTAACTGCAGTAGTTTCCTTTCTAGCATAGTTCTTTACTTAACAGCTTTACTTAATTGTGATGTTTCTCTTTCTAGTATAGCTTTACTTTCTCCCTTGCACTTAAATTTTCTAAAACCCTAGTTTTTCCGTCGATAAGATAATAGCGTTCGTGTGAGTAAGCTTAGCCAATAGTTCCCGGATTTCAATACGACACTTGTGTCCCCTTGCTACAATTCGATAGGTATACTTGCCTCATCGGGTTGCTAGTTCGGCTGCGTTTATTTTCTTCGAACCCTAGCGCGCAACACCGCTTCTTAGATCCGACAGCCTCTGTGCAGACCCAGCCACCTCCTGCGCCGGTCTACCTTCTATGCGAAGATCCTGTCACCTCCTATTTTGATTCAGTATACCGTTAAAATAATAATAATAAAAAGGGAGAGGAAGACAAAAGCCGCGGCTGCTTTGACGATCTCAAATCCTGCCGCTCTTGCATCCATCAGGAGATCTCTGCCACATCTGGATTCCATTTAGGGTTCTCTGGTTTTCTCTGATGGGATAGGAGAGGGAAGCCTCTTGGAAATCTTGGTCGTCAGATTTGCAAGCTTTGGCCTACAAGATCACATCTCACGGTGTTGCTCCACTGTTGATTAGTGTTGCCACTTACCATTCTCCAAATCTACTGATATCACTATTCCTTTATTTTCAAGGGCGAAGATTTAAGACTGTGCTTATATCAGTTGAATTCTAAGTCTTCGTCTCTTGCAGAGTTTTTTGCCACGGAAATCTTGCGCCTTTGTCGTTTTTTGTTGTGGAATCTCTTGGATTTATCGGGCAAATAAATTATTTCTGAATTGGATCCAAAGTTTTGGACTCGTCTTCACACGACTCAGGTGATCTCGTTCTAAAATTTTTATTTCTTTTTAAATCTAGTGCGATGTCGAAAAAGTGTGCTCGACACTATCAAATTGCAGTTGTTCGACGCCACTGACTTCCTCAGTTGGAAAATACAAGTCCAACTAGGAATGAAGGAACGAGAAATTTTCTATACTGTTCAGAGTGATTTCGCCACTACCCGTGAGGATGTGGACGAATACCAGTGGAACAAGGATGATGATTTTTGCACGAACTACCTCTTGAACTCCCTGAATCCCCGTCCCGCCCTGACCTACTACACATATAAATCTGCAAAGAATATTTGGGGCCGCTTGAACACGCATTTCCAGAAAGAGAAGGACTGTTAAAGTCACTTGTTGGAGAGAAGTTTTTCAACTTCAGGTTCAAAGCAAACTTGTCAGTCACCCCTCAGATCATAGAAATGTAAAACCTGCATCACAAACTGGAGGATGACTAGTTTGAAATTTACGATAATCTTTTTGTGTACCTGATTCTTGGCAAGCTGCCTCCTGAATGACTCGTCTTCAAAACTGAAATGTACAGACTGAAGGAGAAAATCACTCTAGATGAACTCAAAAGGTTCATCCACATTGAGGACCAGAACATTGCTGGGAAAAGTTCGGAGCAAGTTGCTCAGCCCTCACAAGCTGTCAACTTCATTTCTAGACCTAGCATGCCTTCTCGGAAGCCCCGGTACCTAAGGGTGACACTACTACACAGACAACGACCAAAAAGCCTTCTCTCAAAAGAACGAATGGAAAGTGCCACAACTACAGCAAGTGGGGTCACTAGGCCGCTGAATGCAAGGGTATGAAAAGGAAAAAGGAGGAAGCCCCACAAAATGTGGCTAACATGGTGGTCAACAACTCCGATCCCAAGTACTTCGTGACTATGATTGGGAGTAGTCACCACATTGCGTCTTCTGAGTGGTGGCTAGACAACGATGCTACCTGTCACATCACAAATGATGGAGTTCTTATCTTAGAGATCAGAGCATTCCAGGAGAAAGTCGAGAGCAGCAATGGAGGAGAGACTGAGGTTACTCATGCTGGGACAATAGAGCTGGTCTTCTATTCAGGTAAAACTTTAATTTTAAAGCATGTTAGAGTAGTTCTTATTTTAACAAAAAATTTAGTTTCCACGAGTTTATTAGATAAGGCTGCAATTTCTTTTACAACTCAAAATGGTAGAATAACCCTTAGCAGTTAATTCACATTATTTTGGTTGTGCGTATATGATCAATGGTATGTATAGACTTAGCTTAGAAAATGAGTGCATTAATCAAGTGAGTTCAGCTCTTATTGATCCAAAGTTATTACACAATAGACTTGGACATGTGCACTATAAAGAAATGTGAGATCTAGCTAAGATTCATAACATCCCGTTAGATCTTTCTATTCGATTTGATATGTGCGAGGTTTGTGCCCAAACTAAGATTACTAGAAATCTCTTCAAGTCAGTATCTAGAAGCACACAACTTCTTGAATTGATATATTCCAACCTCTATGATTTTCGAATTCATGCCAATACAGGAGGAATGAAGTATCTTATTACTTTCATCGATGATTTTTCCAGATATTGTCATGTTTACCTATTGAAATCAAAATATAAAGCCTTTGAGATCTTCAAGATCTTTAAAACTTATGTTGAGAATCATTTAAACTTAAAGATTAAGAGATTTAGAAGTGATCGAGGAGGAGAGTACACTATAACTGGGTTTAGGGACTTTTGTGGCTCTGATGGTATAATCCTAGAAATCACAGCTCCTTACTCACCCTAGTCGAATGGTATCGATGAGCGTAAGAATAGAAATTTAATAGAGATGTTGAATTCTATGCTACTCACAACTGACATGTCTAATTCCTATTGGGGAAAAGCAGTCCTAACTACAAATAACATTTTAAATAGAGTGTCTCACACTAAGCTCAACTCTACTCCATATGGGTTGTGACATGGTCATCCTTATAGACATGACACTCTAAAGACTTGGGGTTGCATTGCTTATGTAAGAATACAAGACTTTAAGAGATCTAAGGTGGGATCTAAAACAACAACCTGTATTTATCTAGGTAGTGTAGAAGATAGTGCAGCTGACAGGTTTTTAGATCTATCCACTAATACAGTGATAGAGATTAGAGATGTTATTTTCTTTGAAGACAAATTTATCAAAGATCATGGCTTGACCGTCTCCGGGTCTACTGACATGATTTCAGAATATACGGTAGAACCTGAAGCTGTCCCCTCTGACACTGCTCCTTAACCTGTAGAGGTGGAACCAGTTCCTCTTAGAGTATCTTTAAGAGATAGAATCTCTAAGGATTTTGGTGAGAATTTTGTCACCTTCCACTTAGAGGATGATCCATTCTCCTATCAGGAAGCAATCAGATCTAGAGATGTGTTTATGTGGGCAGAAGTCATCGATGATAAGATGAACTCGCTGCTATAAAATAACACTTGATATCTAATTGATCTTTCGAAAGGAGGTAAAGTCCTAGGATGCAAGTGTGTATTGAAGAATAAATTGCATAGTGATGGGTCGATAGCTAGATAAAAAACACATTTAGTAGCTAAGGGTTATAAACAATATGGGCAATTGACTACTTTCATGTCTATTCACATGTATGTAACCTATCCACTATTTGGATTCTTCTTGCCTTAGCTTCTATTGAGAACTTTATAGTTCATCACATGAATGTAAAGATAGTCTTTTTTAATGTAGAGCTTGATGAGGAGATCTACATGACACAACCTGAAGATTATGTATATAAATATCTAAAAGAGAAAGTGTGCAAACTAGATAAATCAATCTATGAGCTTAAGCAAGCGCCTAAGATGTGCCACATGAAATTTGACCAAGTGGTAAAGAGCATTGGATTTCAATCCAGTCTCTCATACAAGTGCCTTTATCACCTCTCAATGTCAAATAAAACAGTCATCATATGCCTGTATGTGGATGACATGTTGATTCTGGGATCAGATCTTACTGTAGTAAGTGATATTAAATCCATTCTTGCAAAAGCATTTTGCATGAAGGACCTTGGTCCCGTCGATACCCTTTTAGGAATGAAAGTTAAAGTAGACAAGAGTTGTATTACTCTAAGTTAAGCTCATAATATAGAGCAAATTCTTTCTCCTGGGGTTATAAAGACTGTATGCATGTAGTGACATCATTTGATCCAAACGTCAAGTTGCGTCCGAATGAAGGGACGAGTCTTGACCAAATTACGTATTCGAAGATCATTAGTAGCCTCATATATGCCACAAGTTATACAAGACTAGACTTTGCCTTCTCTATTGGCATGATGAGTCTCTTTACCAGTAGCCTAGGCAAAGAGCATTGAAATGCTCTAGACATGTTGATGAGATACCTGAGAGGTACTAAAGATCATGTTTTGTGCTACATTGGTTACCCATTTACTATGGATGGATACTCTGATGTCTTGTGGTGTAAGACCCCCTCCCGGAACACAAGATACAGTCGAGGGGAGTTTTTTGCCCAGAACAGTCGTCTTGCGGTAGCGCCAACATACAGGTCGTCCTATACCACAAGACGCCTATCCCGCCGTCTAAAACCAATACCATCAATGTCAACCCAACATAAAGAATATAAATAGAAGTTGTCACAACCCGTATTTTCTCAACATTTAGTTATATCAGAATAAGAGAAAATACACGTCGTGATGCCACGCCGTGCCGGGGATAACTATAGGCGCTCAGGCAAGACTCCAAACTCTACAATTTATATGAAATCCATAAGTTATTAAGTAAAAACCAGTTTAAGTTTAGATGGTTGTATTCCTCGGCACAGTGGATCATATAGTCCACAAGTAAAAGTATAGTTATACGCTGCGGAAATACTTTGATTATGTTGGATTAACATCCTACACGAGCATAAACATCCCCAAAGGACGACTCACGGTAAGCAAGACTCTAGATTTATTATAAATATAAAAATAGTCTTTACGTTAGTTAAAAGATAGTGGCTTTAGTTTTGAAAGATGATATGAATGAGGTGAATAGAAGAAATACCTTTATAGTTTAAAATACCTAACATGCAACCTAGCATAAAATATTCCCAGAGAGCAAGTAAACACAACCACAAAACAGGTCAACTATGCAGCTTAGCAAAGTAATTAGCATTTCAAAAGGAACCCCCAGTGGGCGTCAACAACCTGACACGAACCCATTGGAGAGCATGTATGTTTGTACTAACATGAAAGCAACAAAACAATACCTCACTACTGTGAGAAAAACCTCTACAAAACAGCAGTCCACTAGCAAACTTCCAAACCTATCCGCTCACCCGGCAACTGCCCTGAATCTAAGGCATTCAAAGAAAATAACACCTCAGCAAGAAAATACAATTGGCAATAGAATTCAATCAATAGACAAAAAAATTCCAAAAGGGTTACCAACCCATGACTGGATGTTATAAGGAATCATCAACATTTAAGCCTAAGGAAAAAGGGAAGAAGGAACTCACAAAGGTAAAACATCCCAAGTTGCACCAAGTGTTATAAGGATCAAAGATTAAATAACATAAGCATAAATACGAGCATAAATGAAAGAAAAGAATTTATCAATTCACCATTAGAGAGCAAAAACACTGGCAAAGTCCGGCACAAGCAGTGGGAGGGACCTACCCAACACACCACGGTGGAAGGGACCTACCCAACACACCAATAGTAAAGCTTCGACTAGGCCCAATAAAAGGTGGTCTCATGCCTGCACACACCTGAAATTGGGGAAAAACCGGTACCTGCGGTGGAAGGGACCTACCCAACACACTAGCAGTCGCAACACATGGTGGAAGGGACCTGCCAAACACACTAGTAGACACCAACCCACATAGGGTAAAGATGTACAAAATCGGGCACCAAAGGCCCTAACATCCATGCACCGGTAAAACTTCAACCAACCACTAGTTTATTCTGCTAAAATGAGGAAGAAGACCCCAAATTCACCCTGAGTCCCATTCCCAAGGAATCAGACAAGAATCAGTGAAATAATTCTAAGTCCACGAAAAAGCATCGAGTACACTCGACGTCTCACGCGTTGAGTCCACTCAATGCCGCATTGAGTCCACTCAACGCCGCGTTGAGTCCACTCAACGCCGCGTTGAGTCCACTCAACGCCGCGTTGAGTCCACTCAACGCCGCGTTGAGTCCACTCGACGCCGCGTTGAGTCCACTCGACGCCGCGTTGAGTCCACTCGACGCCGCGTTGAGTCCACTCAACGCCGCGTTGAGTCCACTCAACGCCGCGTTGAGTCCACTCAACGCCGCGTTGAGTCCACTCAACGCCGCGTTGAGTCCACTCAACGCCGCGTTGAGTCCACTCAACGCCGCGTTGACTCCACTCAACGCCGCGTTGACTCCACTCAACGCCGCGTTGACTCCACTCAACGCCGCATTGACTCCACTCAACGCTGTCGACGCTTTTTGACTTAGACTCAGAATTCCTACATGACGAGGCTTCACTCAATGCCGCTTTGAGTGAATACCACTGTAACATCCCATTTCCAACTAGACCTCTTAGGACTAGTTTTGTCATGACTAGGTCATGACAAGACCCTAGAGAACCTCAAAGATCAGGTGGACTTGAGAATAAAGGTGATTGTGTTAGATGGTCTGCAAATAGTAGATTCCTAAACCCTAGTTTAGGATGATCATGTGGTTTCACCAGGACTCCAAGACCTCACCAACCCTTGGAAAGGCCCAACAAAACCCTATGGGCCCATGGGAGTAAATTCTAGGTGGCCAATTTGGCCAAGGACCCACCTAGGCCTACATTGGGCAATTGACCTATATAAGGACAAGGTGCCCTTAGTAAACCCATATAACTCTACCAAAGGTCTCTCTAGACCTAAAGAGGGGCCAATGAGTCGATAAGGATCCATTGGGGTCAACCCAAATGGTCATGATGACCAAAGTCAACTCTACCCAAGGTCAAGTCAAACCCTTGCCCAATTAGGCTAACCCAAGCTCAAGTCTTTTTCCCCTTGGGCTAACTTTTATGTCTTAATTATTAGGATTATATTGGCTGCACTTATCCTAGAGAGTTGACCAATCAGCATGGTGACTAGGAGGGAGGGAGAGAGAGAGAGAGAGAGAGAGAGAGAGAGAGAAAGCTTCATTCCTTTTTAAAGGAGGAGAGAGAATTTTGGGAAGAGGAGAAATGGAGTGGGGCTCGGCCAAGGGAGGTCAACAACCACCCTTGATTGCTGCAATCAACTCCTCTAGGGAAGAGGAGTTGATTCCAGCCGTTTCCCGGCCACCAAGAGGCATATTCAGCCCCCTCCTCTCAACACGAGCCATGCCATTAATGGCTTTGATGGGCAATGAAGGATCTAGCCACTCCCCTCCCCAATTGACCATTTAAACATCATCAGTGGGCAGAGGGAAGCATTTTCGAACTCTCACCTGGAAGGAACAAGCCGTCCCACTGTGCTGTTGCAGAAGCCTAGCGCCGCCGCCGTCGTCCATGGTGTCCCGCCTCTCCTCGCCTTCAGGCCGCCGGAAAGGTCCTCCTCCTCTCCTTGTCTTATGGTTAGATCATAGCAATGCCTAGGTTCATGGTTTGGGCTCAATTGAGCCTAAACAAATTTCTGGTTTTCATGGTTTCGGCCGAGAAATTCTCTTGGTAGAACCGCCGGAATTTGACCCTCCGGCGGCCGAGTCGCCGCCAGTCGATAACCGCCACCTCGACGGAGGTGTTGGTGGTGGTGGCCGGTGGGGGAAGGGCCGGGATGGGCGGTAGTGGCGGCTGGAAGTGACTCCAGGCTCGGGCTATCTCCGCCGTTGGCTGGAGGTAGACGATGAGCCCGGGCCCTTGGATTTGTGTAACGCCCCCGATTTTTCTGCGTTTATTTTTATTCTCGTTTGGCGTTACGATGACGCGTTTCTGTGGCTTGTGCCATTTGTGGAGTGTGGTTTAGCTCCTTAGAACTGAGTGCCCTATTCTGTAGCCTGTTGGCAAGATCTCCCTAGCAAGCCGAGTCGTTTTGGGTGACCCGGTGTGGCCTCTAGGGGGGATGTTGGTGTTTGGCTTCATTTGGGTATAACTCGAGTTCTGTTCGTCGAAAATTAATTTCGACTTCGCCGTTGTGTTCATAGCATGGGTATTTAGCTACAGTGCGAATTTCGTCGAATTCCGAGGTAGTTCGGTTTTCGCGTCGTTTTGGTGCTTTATGTAATTTTGTAATTAATTATATTATTATATATTAATATATATATATAGGATAGAAAAGCACGATCATCTTCTCCAATTAAGAACCGCCGCCCCTGTACGAGAGAAACGGAGAAACCGCCGAGCCTTGCCTTCCACCGCCGATTCCCGGAGCGTTTGTTGACGGAATTCGATTCTGAGAGTGGATTCGGATTGCTCTCGTCGAGACCTTCATTCCTACGGTAAGAAATTCGATTTTCGTGGAGCTTTAGGGGGATTGGAATTTTTGGTTTTTGAGGTTTCCGCCATTAAAGTTCGGATTTGCTTGTTAGGTGAGTTTTTGGTGCTGCTCTTTCTAGTGCAGCGTGAAGAGGAGGGAAAGCCGACCAAGCTTCGCCGGAAATCGAGGCAAGTGGTGTTCTTGCCCTTGCCAAGTTGTTTTCTTTTGTTTAAAGCCTATTGTTTCTATCGTTTTATCTCCTATTTTTCCATCTCGAATGATTAGTCATAGTTTGAATGGTAGTGGCGCGCGTCGTTGGTAGTTTCCTACTGCTACTGTAGTTGCGTGGGTCGTGTGCACGTTCCGGTGTCATCCGGGAAATCCCAACGGTACAGGTTACCCGCGCACGGTCATCAACCATTAGGGCGCACGACCACTGGTCGTGTGCCTCTGTTCGTGCGCGGCTGTCTTTTTATTTTCCAAAGTTCTGTCTCGGCAATCGCACGAGCGCTGACAACAGAGCGCACGACCAGTGGTCGTGCGACACTGATCGTGCGCAGTTGCTAGGTTTTCTGTCAGGTTTCCCTGGTTCACTTCGCACGACCATCAACCAATGACCGCGCACGACCACTGATCGTGCACCACCGATCGTGCGCTTTGAATATTTCCTTTCGCTCCGTATTTAGGTGGCGTCGATACGCGGGTTAGGTGGGCATGAGTGTTTTGTGTAGTGTTATGGTAGTAAGGTAAGAGTTATTGTTGTGATAGTTCGCCTTGCGTGGCACGTTGAGTGGGTGAAGCTCGCTCATTGCGGTGTCGAGAGGACCCAGCGCCACGTCGTGTTGAGTCATTTTAACACTTTCTTTTTCTCTTTCCTCGATTTACGTTCCCGAGTGAATTCCTTGTTTATATTTGTAATTTCCTTGTCGGTCATGTTTCCCTTTCCTAATGGCCGAATCGTGGGTCGTGGGTAGTAGTGGTGGTTTGTAGCTCTTTATGGGGGTGGAGTTGTGTAATTTAGCCAAGGCCACTCGTGTTTTTCTTGCTCCAGGTACGGGCTGGGCATGTGTGGGTGGAAGGTCCCTTGTGCTTTCACGTGTAGACCCTCGAGCTTGTTGACTTGGACATGGTGGATGGGGGGACTGAGTTTGCCTCCAATCCGGTTCCTCGTTGTTTGATTTTGCTACTACCACCTCCCACAGTTTAGGGTGTTAGAAGTTTCTTCCTTGGTAGTTTGCAGCACTTTGGGCTCTTGGTAGCCTAGTAGGCCCTGCAGGATGTTGTTCCTGGGCTGGGTTGTTGCTGTTTCCTCGCACGTAGTGCTTTTCTTGTTGTCCTATTTTGGGCAGTTGTGACTCTTTCTACTGCATGTTTTACAGGTACTTTTCCCCTTCTGGTTGACTCTTTCATGCAGTTTTACTTTGTTTAGCTTGCTGAGGTATTCTGTTTTCTTTTGGAATACCCCAGGTTCTGAGCCGTAGCCAGTTGGGTGGCTAGTTTGCAGTGGTGGTGTTGGTGGTCTCTTGGACCTTGGTGTTCCGTTTGCCGTGTTGGTGAGGTAGTTTTTCAGTACTTTCTTACAGACATACATATATGCCAGTGGGTTCGTGTCAGGTTGTTGGCGCTCACTGGTAGTTTTTTTACCTTTGTACTGGATATATTTACTTATGCTGCTACCGTTTTCTGGAGATAGTCTACTTGCTCTGAGAAGGTTTTATGCTAGGTTGCTAGTTATTTTTAAACTATAATTATTATTATAAATAAAGCTCATGATCAGCATGTTTTATAAGACGTATTCACTATTTTCCAAATCACGTATAAAGACCGTTTTCTTATATATTATATAAATTAAATGTAGGGTCTTGCATAACATGAGTGGTTCTCTTGGGACCCTTATGTTCTCTTTAGGATGTCAAACCTAAATAAAGTATTTTTCCGCAGTGTATAAATATAGTTTTTCTTTTGTGGACTAGGTGATCCACTGAGCCGAGGGATACAGTCTCTAAAATATAACTGATTTTCTAATCATTAATCACATGATTTTCTTTCATTAAGTTGGTAGTTGTTTTGCCTGAGCGTCAGCAGTTATCCCCTGCTTGACGTGGCATCAAGATGCGTGTTTTCTCTTACTCTGATAATTCTTAATTCGGAGAAAATGCGGGTTGTGATAGTTGGTATCTGAGGGAGGTTGCTTGACAAGTTAGTTGAGCAACCTTCCTTTGTTTGCTTTTTAGTAGTTCAGCATCATGTCATTCACACATCGATAGTTCAACAGCACGTCTTGGCAAAAGCACGAACACTACACTCATAGCATAACATGAAGTATACAGGGCATATTATGTAGTATGGGATGCATAATATGTGTTCGTATATGGATCCACCATAGGGGCAATATGTGAGGGTTTTGTAGTATGGGATGCATAACCTCACCATATAACTGCGACTAGCACGTTTTCTTTTTCGTTGCATGAGAATGTTATGTAGTATGGGATGCATAACATTTTCATGTGTACGCCGCTCATAACATGCATTAGGGCCTTTTTAGAATGCATAACACAATCATGCATAACATATCATTGCATAAGCACAACGTGCCAAGCTAAAGATTTGCAGGATGACATATGTACACACATAAGTTTTCAAATTAATATAAAAGTCATGCATTCCCGATCTAGGCACAAGAGTTAGTAAGGTGGTGGTTAACCATCCTAGGTTAGGGCATAACATCTAACTTTTGTTAAAAAGATAAACTCTCAGAGCAAGTTTAGCAGCTTTAAGTCTATATCTATATATGTATTGTCTGTACTTGTATTTGGTTCTAGACGTTGTATTAGGGTCTAATTTGTGTTGTTATGATTTTAGAATGGCAAGGCGTCCTGCGACTCAATCGACTCCCCTGTCTGAGGGTGAGTCATCTGGGGCTCAGAACGATGCGGTGATCGAGAGTCTGCGTCTGAGTAGCGAAGCTATGGGCAGGCAGTTGGAGGAGGTGCAAGCCCAGATTCAGTCTTTGGTGGCTGTCGTGGCAGGTCAGACTCAGGGTGTGCAAGTCCCTGCGGGGGGGTTAGGTGTTCCTCCTCCTCCTGCACCCTTGAGACCTCCAGTGGTGGTGCCAGCAGAGATGACCTTCATCTCGCAGTTTCAGAGGCTGAGTCCTCCCACTTATGATGGGAAGGCAGATTTCATGGTGATAGACGACTGGCTGATCTCCATGGAGGAGATGTTCTCGTACTCAGGGATTGCGGATGATCAGAGGGTGATGATAGCCGCCTATCAGCTTAAAGGTTTGGCTAAGAGTTGGTGGCTGAGAGAGAAGGAGAGCTTGGTAGCCGGATGCTCTTGGGAGGTGTTCAAGGTGATGTTGTTGAGGAAGTTCTTACCCTCGGTCGAGCGTGACCGCCTCATGAACGACTTCCTCCATCTGAAGCAAAGTCAACTCACGGTGGGTGAGTATGAGATAGAGTTCCGCAAGTTGAGCCGTTTCGCCCCGGGATTGGTCAGTGTTGAGACTGATCGAGTTAAGCGATTTCTTGGTGGTTTGAGGAGCGAGGTGCAGCAGTTGACCAGTGCTTATGGGTCAGAGACTTATGCAGGTGTAGTAGAGGCTGCTCTGAAGGTGGAGGCTATTGAGACCGCGAAGAGCAGAGGCCAGCAAATGAGGTTGGACAAGAGAAAGTCGGTGGAGGAGAAGAAACCCCAGGTACCCGGTGCGGCTCCGGGAAAGAGGGGCAAGGTGGAGTGCAGCTTCTGTGGCCGGTCAGGCCACCCTGCCGAGAAATGTTTAAGAAGGCAGCAGCTCAGAGGAAGGAGCAGGTTCATGCGATTCAGGGTGCTCCTAGGAGAGATGTCTCCTGTTCCGTTTGCAAGCGATCCGGCCATGATGCGGCCCAGTGTTGGACCAAGGATAAAGTCTGCTTTCAGTGTGGGCAGAAGGGTCACATCAAGTCGAGGTGTCCTCAGTTTCAGCCAGCTCTTCCTGCAGTTCCGTTACAGGCTTTACCTCCACCTCAGCGTGTGGACAAGGGAAAGGGGAAGCTGAACGTGATCTCTTCCGAGGAGGCTCAGGCTTTGACCCAGGTCATCTCAGGTTAGTTGTTTGTTGTTTTTCCAGCCTGGTAGTTCTATTTGCTAGAATGTTTGCAGTATTGTTGTGGTAGTTCCTTAGTCTTCTATGCTCCTATAGGGAAATTTAAGGTAAAGAACCGCTGGGCGCGGGTTCTGTTTGACTCCGGCGCTACCCACTCGTTCGTGGCTAGAGCCTTTGTGGAGCGACATCGGTTGACCTTAGATCGTGTTCGGGATTCCTTCCGTGTCAAGTTTCCCTCTGGTGAATCTGTGTTGTCAGATTTGGGCATTTTGGATTGCCCTGTTTTGTTGGGGAACTTTCTTGCGAAGGCAGACCTGAAGATGATTGATCTGGAGGACTTCGATGTTATTCTGGGCATGGACTGGCTCTCTAGGTATGATGCAGTCATTCAGTGCAAAGGAAAGCGCTTGGACTTCATCAGGGATGACGGTCAGCCCAGCAGCGTGTATGCTGATCCGTGTCAGGATTCTCCTGTCATCTCTGCGGTATGTGCTCAGAGGTTGTTTCTTTCTGGTTGTTGTGCTTGTTTAGTCTCGGCGGTTGAAACCGCTGTTAGCGTACCACGCTTGGAGGAGATTCCTATTGTTTGTGGTTTCGCCGATGTTTTTCCTGATGACCTTCCTGGTCTTCCTCCCGAGCGGGATGTGGATTTTGTGATCGATTTGGAGCCGGGTACGCGTCCTATTGCTAAGGCGCCGTACCGGATGGCCCCTTGTGAGTTAGAGGAGTTGCGAGGTCAGTTGGATGAGCTGTTGGCTAAAGGTTTTATCAGGCAGAGTTCGTCGCCTTGGGGTGCTCCTGTTTTGTTTGTAAAGAAGAAAGATGGGTCGATGCGGCTTTGCATCGACTATAGAGAATTGAACAAGGTCACTATTAAGAACAGATACCCTCTGCCGAGGATCGATGATTTATTTGACCAGTTGCGCGGTAGCACGGTGTTCTCCAAGATCGATCTTCGTTCTGGTTATCATCAGCTCAGGATCCGTGAGGCGGATATTCCACGGACTGCGTTTAGATCGAGGCATGAGCACTTTGAGTTTTTGGTGATGTCGTTTGGTCTGACCAACGCACCATCAACCTTCATGGATATGATGAACAGGGTGTTCAATGATTTCCTCGACAAGTTCGTTGTGGTCTTCATTGATGACGTGTTAGTTTATTCTCGTAGTGCTGAGGAGCATGAGCAGCATTTGCGTTTGGTCCTTTCAGAGTTGAGAAACCATAAGTTATTCGCCAAGTTGAGCAAGTGCGAATTTTGGTTGCCTCAGGTTTCTTTTCTAGGCCACGTGGTGAGCAAGGAAGGGATCTCGGTCGATCCAGAAAAGATTGCAGCAGTGATGGATTAGAGTAGGCCAAGTACACCTAAGGAGATCATGAGTTTCTTAAGGTTGGCTGGATATTACAGAAGATTTGTGGAGGGTTTCTCTTCCCTAGCTGCACCGTTGACCAAGCTGACTCAGAAGAATGTGGCATTTGTTTGGAGCGAAAAGTGCGAGGAGGCTTTTCTGGAGCTAAAGAAGAGATTGTGCACTGCCCCCGTTCTGACCCTGCCTATTGAGGGTGTGGATTATGATGTATATGTGGATGCTTCGCTTGTAGGTCTGGGATGCGTATTAATGCAGGTTGGGAAGGTGATTGCTTATGGGTCAAGGCAGCTGAAGACTCATGAAAAGAATTATCCTACGCATGACCTTGAGTTCGCAGCGGTTATTTATGCGTTGAAGTTGTGGAGACACCTACTTTATGGGGCTCAGTGCAAGATCTTCACTGACCACAAGAGCCTGAAGTACGTGTTCACGCAGAAGGAGTTGAATCTGCGCCAGCGGCGGTGGCTAGAGTATGTGGCCGATTATGAGGTAGAGATCCAGTATCATCCGGGCAAGGCCAATGTGGTGGCCGACGCCCTGAGCCGAATGACGGGAAAGATCTTTAACCTCTCCACCGATCGGTTAGTTGAGGAGTTCCTCCTTATGGATATTTCAGTGGGATGCTGTGGTTTGCAGAGTAGTTTGTCAGTGGCAGAGCCGTCCTGGATTTCTTTGACCAGACTGTACCAGAAGGACGACCCGGATCTGTTGCACTTGTTCATCAGGACAGAGAAGGGAGAGTTGCCAGATTTTGTTATCGATGATGCGGGTACTTTGAAGTACCGCGGCAGGTTTTGCATCCCCGCCGTTGGGGATATTAGAGGTATGATTTGCAGAGAGGCTCATGGATCTAGCGTTGCCTATCATCCAGGATCTACGAAGATGTACCGTGACTTAAGGCAAATTGCCTGGTGGTATGGCATGAAAGGTGATATAGCCCGATTTGTTGCTGAGTGCCACACTTGCAAGCGCGTGAAGGCCGATCATGGAAGGCCTGGTGGCAAGTTGACCCCGTTAGAGATCCCGACTTGGAAGTGGGAGAGTATATCTATGGACTTCATTACGGGCTTACCAAAATCTCCGAGGGGATTTGATTCTGTTTGGGTTATAGTGGATAGATTGACGAAGTGTGCTCACTTCGTGCCTTATAAGATTGATTACCCGATGAAGAAGATAGCGGAGTTGTACTTGAATGAAGTCATCCGACTCCACGGTGTGCCGGTTAGCATCATTTCTGATCGAGACTCCCGATTTACTTCTCGTTTTTGGCAGAGTCTGCAGGAGGGTTTGGGTACGGATCTGAGATATTCTACTGCGTACCACCCACAGACCAATGGGCAGACGGAGCGGGTGAATCAGATTGTTGAGGATATGATCCGATGCTATATTTTAGACTACGGCGGAGCGTGGGATGAGCGGCTGCGACTTATGGAATTTGCTTACAACAACAGTTATCAAGAAAGTTTGCAGATGGCTCCGTTCGAAGCCTTGTATGGGAGGCGCTGTAGGACTCCGTTGTTTTGGGCCGAGGCTGGTGAGAGGTCGTTGTTGGGTCCTGATGCGCTGGAGGATATGGAAGTCGCCGTGAAGCTTATTCGGGAGAAGCTTCGTATAGCTCAGGAGAGGTATGAAAAGAATGCCAATCGGCGTAGTTCTGCTTTGGAGTTCTCTGTAGGGGACCTTGTATTTCTTAAGGTTTCCCCAATGGTGGGTGTAAAGAGGTTTGGTAAGAATCGGAAATTGGACCCAAGGTATGTGGGCCCGTTCGAGATCTTGGAACGGATTGGCATGTCAGCTTATAGATTGGGTTTGCCAGCAAACTTCCCAGGAGTTCATAATGTATTTCATGTTAGCCAATTGCGGAAGTGTGTGCGCAGTAGTGGGCAGGTCTTGGACGTTGTGCCCCCGTTGGAGCCCAACCTCTCTTTTTTTGAGGTGCCGGTTCGTATTTTGGATACTCAGGAGCGAGTGTTGCGAAAGAAGTCCATACCGATGGTGAAAGTTCTGTGGAAAAATCAGGATTTGGAGAGCGCGACTTGGGAGATAGAGTCGGCCATGAGGAGGGCTTACCCTCACCTGTTTCCCTGATTTGATCGGTATGTTTCCCTTCTTGTAACTCCTATTGGTTACTTTTCCTTCTTTAGTAGGAGTGTTGTGCGTAAAGTTTCGGGACGAAACTTTCTTTTAGGGGGAGTGACTGTAACGCCCCCGATTTTTCTGCGTTTATTTTTATTCTCGTTTGGCGTTACGATGACGCGTTTCCGTGGATTGTGCCATTTGTGGAGTGTGGTTTAGCTCCTTAGAACTGAGTGCCATATTCTGTAGCCTGTTGGCAAGATCTCCCTAGCAAGCCGAGTCGTTTTGGGTGACCCGGTGTGGACTCTCGGGGGGATGTTGGTGTTTGGCTTCATTTGGGTATAACTCGAGTTCTGTTCTTCGAAAATTAATTTCGACTTCGCCGTTGTGTTCGTAGCGTGGGTATTTAGCTACGGTGCGAATTTCGTCGAATTCCGAGGTAGTTCAGTTTTCGCGTCGTTTTTGGTGCTTTATGTAATTTTGTAATTAATTATATTATTATATATTAATATATATATAGGATAGAAAAGCACGATCATCTTCTCCAATTAAGAACCGCCGCCCCTGTACGAGAGAAACGGAGAAACCGCCGAGCCTTGCCTTCCACCGCCGATTCCCGGAGCGTTTGTGGACGGAATTCGATTCCGAGAGTGGATTCGGATTGCTCTCGTCGAGACCTTCATTCCTACGGTAAGAAATTCGATTTTCGTGGAGCTTTAGGGGGATTGGAATTTTTGGTTTTTGAGGTTTCCGCCATTAAAGTTCGGATTTGCTTGTTAGGTGAGTTTTTGGTGCTGCTCTTTCTAGTGCAGCGTGAAGAGGAGGGAAAGCCGACCAAGCTTCGCCGGAAATCGAGGCAAGTGGTGTTCTTGCCCTTGCCAAGTTGTTTTCTTTTGTTTAAAGCCTATTGTTTCTATCGTTTTATCTCCTATTTTTCCGTCTCGAATGATTAGTCATAGTTTGAATGGTAGTGGCGCGCGTCGTTGGTAGTTTCCTACTGCTACTGTAGTTGCGTGGGTCATGTGCGCGTTCCGGTGTCGTCCGGGAAATCCCAACGGTACAGGTTACCCGCGCACGGTCATCAACCGTTAGGGCGCACGACCACTGGTCGTGTGCCTCTGTTCGTGTGCGGCTGTCTTTTTATTTTCCAAAGTTCTGTCTCGGCAATCGCACGAGCGCTGACAACAGTGCGCACGACCAGTGGTCGTGCGACACTGATCGTGCGCAGTTGCTAGGTTTTCTGTCAGGTTTCCCTGGTTAACTTCGCACGACCATCAACCAATGACCGCGCACGACCACTGATCGTGCGCCACCGATCGTGCGCTTTGAATATTTCCTTTCGCTCCGTATTTAGCTGGCGTCGATACGCGGGTTAGGTGGGCATGAGTGTTTTGTGTAGTGTTAAGGTAGTAAGGTAAGAGTTATTGTTGTGATAGTTCGCCTTGCGTGGCACGTTTAGTGGGTGAAGCTCACTCAATGCGGTGTCGAGAGGACCCAGCGCCACGTCGTGTTGAGTCATTTCAACACTTTCTTTTTCTCTTTCCTCGATTTACGTTCCCGAGTGAATTCCTTGTTTATATTTGTAATTTCCTTGTCGGTCATGTTTCCCTTTCCTAATGGCCGAATCGTGGGTCGTGGGTAGTAGTGGTGGTTTGTAGATCTTTATGGGGGGTGGAGTTGTGTAATTTAGCCAAGGCCACTCGTGTTTTTCTTGCTCCAGGTACGGGCTGGGCATGTGTGGGTGGAAGGTCCCTTGTGCTTTCACGTGTAGACCCTCGAGCTTGTTGACTTGGACATGGTGGATGGGGGGACTGAGTTTGCCTCCAATCCGGTTCCTCGTTTGATTTTGCTACTACCACCTCCCACAGTTTAGGGTGTTAGAAGTTTCTTCCTTGGTAGTTTGCAGCACTTTGGGCTCTTGGTAGCCTAGTAGGCCCTGCAGGATGTTGTTCTTGGGCTGGGTTGTTGCTGTTTCCTCGCACGTAGTGCTTTTCTTGTTGTCCTGTTTTGGGCAGTTGTGACTCTTTCTACTGCATGTTTTACAGGTACTTTTCCCCTTTTGGTTGACTCTTTCATGCAGTTTTACTTTGTTTAGCTTGCTGAGTTATTCTGTTTTATTTTGGAATACCCCAGGTTCTGAGCCGTAGCTAGTTGGGTGGCTAGTTTGCAGTGGTGGTGTTGGTGGTCTCTTGGACCTTGGTGTTCCGTTTGCCGTGTTGGTGAGGTAGTTTTTCAGTACTTTCTTACAGACATACATATATGCCAGTGGGTTCGTGTCAGGTTGTTGGCGCTCACTGTTAGTTTTTTTACCTTTGTACTGGATATATTTACTTATGCTGCTACCGTTTTCTGGAGATAGTCTACTTGCTCTGAGAAGGTTTTATGCTAGGTTGCTAGTTATTTTTAAACTATAATTATTATTATAAATAAAGCTCATGATCAGCATGTTTTATAAGACGTATTCACTATTTTCCAAATCACGTATAAAGACCGTTTTCTTATATATTATATAAATTAAATGTAGGGTCTTGCATAGCATGAGTGGTTCTCTTGGGACCCTTATGTGCTCTTTAGGATGTCAAACCTAAATAAAGTATTTTTCCGCAGCATATAAATATAGTTTTTCTTTTGTGGACTAGGTGATCCACTGAGCCGAGGGATACGGTCTCTAAAATATAACTGATTTTCTAATCATTAATCACATGATTTTCTTTCATAAAGTTGGTAGTTGGTTTTGCCTGAGCGTCAGCAGTTATCCCCTGCTTGACGTGGCATCATGATGCGTGTTTTCTCTTACTCTGATAATTCTTAATTCGGAGAAAATGCGGGTTGTGACAATTTGCGCCAAGATCCGTGCTGGATTAAATGAAAATATTTCATTTTAATTGATTTTCTGTCACATTATTTACAGTATTTTGAAATAAATATTAAAAATAGTTAGGAGCCTCTGATGAAAAAGTGCAAAACATAAAAGTTGTAGATCTTGGGGTCTACTTTAATCCAAAATTAATTTGAACCAATTTGGACCTCTTGTTGGACCAGGGCATCTATTTTGGTGGGACCTATACCTAGGGCTATCCTGAGATTGAAAAGGGTGCCCACACTTCATCCCTTGTCCAAATGACCTGAAATTTGGGTAGGGGGTCAATCTTAGTCATACCTAGGGTCAGTCCAAAAATTGGAATTTTGGGAATACTTTGTCCTATGGTTTTTGTTATTATTTAATAATACTAGGGTATTTTAATTAAGTGGTCTAATTACTGCCAAACCCTCCCAAATTTTGGTTAGTGGTCCCTGGTATTAGTTCATAGCTCTGTACAAAATTTCAACTAATTTGGATGAGTTTTAGTTAGGGAATCACCAAACCCTAGTTTGGCCTTAAGGATGTGTTTTTGATTAAAAAGTGCACTTGTGATTTTAGGTGACCAAAACTGTACAACCCCGTATTCGCCGAGTAGGGCCCTACCAACAAGCGCATAACCAATTATAAGTTTTTAAGATTTTTGAGAGATCTTGCACTCTTGGTGGCCAATTTTGGCCTGTCCTTGGAAATATACTAATAGGGGGAGGAAAAAAGGAGCTTAGTTGGCTAGTGCTTGGAGTACTCTTTAGGACGCGAGTGTGGCGGGAGGCCGACGCTCGCCCCGACCCCTCTTTAGGGTGCGGTTGCAGCGGGAGGCCGACACCCGCCTCAACCCCCCTTTCAGGGGTCTCGACGAGCCTATTCCAAGGGTCTCGGCGGGACAGCTCCCAGGAGCTCGGCGGGAAAGCTCCCGGGGTCTCGGTGGGACAGCTCCCGAGGTCTCGGCGGGACAGCTCCCAGGGTCTCGACGGGACAGCTCCCAGGGTCTTGGCAGGACATCTTCCAGGGTCTCGGCGGGACAGCTCCTAGGGGTCTCGGCGGGACAGCTTCCAGGGTCTCGGCGGGAAAGCTCCCAGGGTCTCGGTGGGACAGCTCCCAGGGTCTCGGCGGGAAAGCTCCCAGGGTCTCGGCGGGACAGCTCCCAGGGTCTCGGTGCGACAGCTCCAAGGGTCTCGGCGGGACAGCTCCCAGGGTCTCGGCAGGACAGCTCCCAGGGTTTCGGCGGGACAGCTCCCAGGGGTCTCGGCGGGATAGCTTCCCGGGTCTTGGCGGGAAAGCTCCCAGGGTGTCGGCGGGACAGCTCCTAGGGTCTCGGCGGGACAGCTCCCAGGGGTCTCGATGGGACAGCTCCCGGGGTCTCGGCAGGACAGCTCCCGGGGTCTCCGCGGGACAGCTTCTAGTGTCTCAGCGGGACAGCTCCTAGGGGTCTCAGCGGGACAAATTCCAGGGTCTCGATAGGAAAGCTCCCAGGGTCTCGTCGGGACAGCTCCTAGGGTCTCGTCGGGACAGCTCCCAGGGTCTCGGCGGGACAGCTCCCAGGGTCTCGGCGGGACAGCTCCCAGGGTCTCGTCGGGACAGCTCCCAGGGTCTCGGCGGGACATCTCCCAGGGTCTCGGCGGGACAGCTCCCAGGGTCTCGGCGGGACAGCTCCCAGGGTCTCGGCGGGACAGCTCCCAGGGGTCTCGGCGGGATAGCTTACAGGGTCTCGGCGGGATAGCTCCCAGGGTCTCGGCGGGACAGCTCCCAGGGTCTCGTCGGGATAGCTCCTAGGGTCTCGGCAGGACTGCTCCCATGGGTCTTGGCGGGACAGCTCACAGGGTCTCGGCGGGACAGCTCCTAGGGTCTCGGTAGGACAGCTCCCAGGGTCTCGGTAGGACAGCTCCCAGGGGTCTCGGCGGGACAGCTTCCAGGTTCTCGACAGGAAAGCTCCTAGGGTCTCGGCGGGACAGCTCCCAGGGGTCTCCGCGGGACAGCTCCCAGGGGTATCGGCGGGACAGCTTCCAGGGTCTCGGCAAGACAGCTCCCAGGGTCTCGGCGGGACAGCTCCCAGGGTAACGACAGGACAGCTCCCAGGGGTCTCGGCGGGACGACTTCCAGGGTCTCGACGGGACAGCTCCCAGGGTCTCGGCGGGACAGCTCCCAGGGTCTCGGCGGGACAGCTCCTAGGGTCTCGGCGGGACAGCTCCCAGGGTCTCGGCAGGACAGCTCCCAGGGTCTCGGCGGGACAGCTCCCAGGGTCTTGGCGGCACAGCTCACAGGGTTACGACGGGACAGCTCCCAGGGAGATAAGGGATGTGGCTCCTCCCACCCTTGGACCTCTCTCCGGACCTTGTGTTTACCGTTATGCCCTTGGGGGGGGATTACCTCTCTACCCCCCGATGTGGAGTTTTTCTATTGGCTTGAGGCTTATTTGCCCTGGGGGCATTTTGGTCATTTTAACCTTAGGACTTGGAAAATTTATAAATATACCCTTGAGGATTCCTTGGAGAGCATGACTTCTTACCCACTTAAATCCCCTTGGCTTTCTTCCTCCAAGGCACCTAGCTCAAGCATTAGCTAGGGCGGGAGAGACCTCAAAGGTCTTCCGGGTGTGAGGTGGAACCTCCACGCTAGAGCCGAGGGTTAGTTCATAGTTTCCTAAGTCTTCAGCCCGTGACGTTCCCCCGAGTGTAGTAGGTGTGAGGTCACCCCTATTTAGGGACCCCGAACTCCACAAAGGTAGTTTTTTGCTGGAGATCTGGGAGGTGGTGATGATCTTGACGAGCTCCCCAACCCACGACCCTTCGTAGGAAGGGAGGAGTTCATGGCATCCATTCAAGGCATCATGGGGATGCTGCAGAGTGTTTTGCTCCTCGGGGTGGCAGCTCCACTCCAACCCCCCAAGAGCAAGCTCCCCCATCTCGATGAGTCGACCCCTAGGGGTCCAGGCGAGATGACCCCAGCAGGGGGAGAATGAAGTGCACCAGGTAAGAGACCTGGGAAAGAAAGGATGGGAGAGGGGGTCGAGCGAGACCTCCTTGGCCGGGAGCTGTTCCCCAGCCCAGCGAGTGCTGGTCCTCCAAGCGAGCAGGTAGCGCGGGTAGAGGTCGCGAGAGCCCCCCTCAGGGGGTCACCCTCAAGCGAGTTGATCATCTAAGCTCCCGTTCCTGAGGGGTTCAGAGAGCCCGACATGGCTTATTATACCGGGAAGGATGATCCCGTTCAACACCTGCAGTGGTTCGAGGATGCCGTCTCCATCAGGCCGATGACGGATGCCTTCAAGTGTCGTCTCTTTGCGATCACGTTGAAGGAGAAGGCAAGGGACTTGTTTCATCAACTGCCTCCGAGGTCGATCTATGGGTTCGAGGACTTGAGCAAAAGCTTCCAGCTCCACTTCTCCACCTCCAAGAAGAGGAAGAAGAGTCCTGAATCCATCTTCCTGATAAGGCAGAGGGCCGAGGAGTCGCTGGCCCACTACGTTGACAGGTTCAATGAAGAGATCCTGGATATCTAGAAGATGCCAGGGTATGCTCTCCAGATGGCCTTCACGTTGGGCTGAAGGAGGGCTTCTTCAAGATGAGCTTGACTCGGAAGGCCCCCCTTTCCTTCGAGGAGCTGATTGAAAGGGCGGCAGAGGAGATAGCCATGGAGGCGGCCAACCCGGCATTCGTCAAGAAATTGACGAAGATAACAGAGACAGAGTCAAAGGAGCAAGGTGGCCCAAGACATCATGAAGGAAGAAGGAGCGAGGAGCAGAGAGCTCAGGGGTTTCAGGGACAGGAGGGTCCAAAACAAGGCTGGAGGCAGCAGGGAAGACCTGCCCAAGGTCTAGGAAGAGATCTCGTCCCAGGTGGAGAGAACTTCCACTAGGGCCAAGGGAGGTACAACTTCCATAGGCAAGCCCCTAGGCAGCTCCTGCCCCCACCCCAACAGGCCTTGTCAATAGGTGAAGGAGGAAGAGGCAACAGGAGAGATCGCCCAGCCCGCCAAAAGAGGGGAGGAAGGGCACTACTGTATTGTGACTTCCACCAGGTGGAGGGGCACGCAACAGCCACCTGCCCCAAGTTCCTGGATGTAAGGGGTGCGAGGGGTCCAGCCCAGCAACTGCCGCCGAAGCGGATTGAAGTTCTACCCCAAGGAGGGGGTAATGAGGTATGCGAGGACCGGGTCGATGTAGGATCCCGAGGTGGTATAGCTGTGATCCACAGGGGGGGATCGAAGCCGCTCGAAAGGCAAGTCTCCACGTTATGTACCGTCGGAGCGTCGCCTCAACGTCCTAGGCCCCGCTCCTGGAAGAAAAGATCACATTCTCATCGAAATACATGCTAGAGCATGAGGATCCCTTTTGCGATGCCCTGGTCATCCAGGCAGCCATCAAAGGCTTTACCGTCTCCCGGATCTTGGTTGACAATGGAAGCTCTATCAACGTCATTTTCAAGAAGGCATTTGATGGGATGGAGGTAGAGCAAAGGAGGGTGCTGGCCTCGGACGGACCCCTATTTGGATTTTTTGGGGAGAGAAATGAGGTGGAAGGCGGAGTCGGACTCCAAGTGAAGCTAGGGGGACCTCAAGAAACTGCAGGTTCGTCATTGTTGACGCTCCAAGCAGCTACAATGCCATTTTCGGAAGGCCCCTCATCAGTGCTTTCCGGTGTGTTCCTTCATCCTTCCACCGGTGCCTTAAGTTCAACTCAGAGGGGACTCAGATCAGAATCAAGGGAGACTCCAGGATGACAAAGCAGTGCTACGTCACGGCTATTAATACCATCTCTTGGTTGGCCAAGGCGGAGGAGATGGAGAAGATCATGGAGAGCCTAGCAGGATGGAAGTGTCCGAGGGGAAGGAATCAGACTACGGCCATTAGGCCCAGGCCCTCGACCAGTAGAGTCGGGGGGGGGGGGGGGGGTCATGTAACCCGTCTTTTTTCCCCGTTATAGGATGTTGGAATTGAAAAAACTTAGGTGACATTTCCAGCTCCCAACCCCCGAGGGGATCTCCTCATACCAGGCTCACACCAGCTGGCAGGGTCGAGAGTGCCTCGGAGGGTGGCTCATTTCTCCCTTTGCTCCGATGATGATTCTGCTGTCAGGCTCACACCAACTGACAAGGCTGGTTGATCTCTCATGGTAGCCCAGTTCCTTTGCTCTGATGATGATTCCACTGTTAGGCTCTCACTAGCTGACAAGGCCGGTTGATCTCTCGTGGAGGCCCAGTTCCTTTGCTCCGATGATGATTCTGCTGTCAGGCTCTCACTAGCTGACAAGGCTGGTTGATCTCTCGTGGAAGCCCAGTTCCTTTGCTCCGATGATGATTCCGCTATCAGGCTCTCACTAGATGACAATGGCGGTTGATCTCTCGTGGAAGCCCAGTTCCTCTGCTCCGATGATGATTCCGCTGTCTGGCTCTCACTAGCTGACAAGGCCGGTTGATCTCTCGTGGAAGCCAAGTGTTTTCACCTTGAGGCTGTCTCGTCACCCAGGCTCCCATCAGCTGGCATGACAGGTTGACCCCTCGGGAGGCTAAGTGTTTTCACCCCAAGGCTCCCATCAGCTAGCATGACAAGTTGACCCCTCGAGAGGCTAAGTGTTTTCACTACGAGGCTATCTCGTCACCCAGGCTCCCATCAGCTGGCATGACAGGTTGACCCCTCGGGAGGTTAAGTGTTTTCACCCCGAGGCTGTCTCATCACCCAGGCTCCCATCAGCTGGCATGACAGGTTGACCCCTCGGGAGGCTAAGTGTTTTCACCACGAGGCTGTCTCGTCGCCCAGGCTCCCATCAGCTGCCATGACAGGTTGACCCCTCGGGAGGCTAAGTGTTTTCACCTTGAGGCTGTCTCGTCACCCAGGCTCCCATCAGCTGACATGACAGGTTGACCCCTCGGGGAGGCCAAGTGTTTTTCACCCCGAGGTGGTCTCATCAACCAGGTTCCCTTTAGCTAGCATGACAGGTTGACCCCTCGGGGAGGCCAAGTGTTTTTCACTCCGAGGTGGTCTTGTCGCCCAGGCTCCCTTTAGCTGGCATGACAGGTTGACCCCTCGGGGAGTCCAAGTGTTTTTCACCCCGAGGTGGTCTCGTCGCCCAGGCTCCCTTTAGCTGGCATGACAGGTTGATCCCTCGGGAAAGCCAAATGTTTTTCACCCCAAGGTGGTCTCGTCACCCAGACTCCCATTAGCTGGCCTGACAGGTTGACCCCGTGGGGAGGCCAAGTGATTTTCACCCCCAAGAAGGCCACTCAACGAATACGTTGGGTTGGATGTTCTTTTCGAGCTTATACCAACCTCGAAAAGAGCGGGGATTGTGTACAACCCCGTATTCGTCGAGTAGGGCCCTACCGACAAGTGCATAACCAACTATAAGTTTTTAAGCTTTTGAGAGATCTTGCACTCTTGGTGGCCAATTTTGGCCTTGCCATGGAAATATACTAGTAGGGGGAGGAAAAAAGGAGCTTAGCTGGCTAGTGCTTGGAGTACTCTTCAGGGGGCGAGTGCGGCGGGAGGCCGGCACTCGCCCCGACCCCTCCTTAGGATACGGGTGCAGCGGGAGGTTGACACCCGTCCCGACCCCCTTTCAGGGGTCTCGGCGGGCCTATTCCAAGGGTCTCGGCGGGACAGATCCCAGGGTCTCGGCGGAACAGCTCCCGGTGTCTCGGCGGGACAGATCGAGGGGTCTCGGCGGGACAGCTCCCAGGGTCTCTGTGGGAAAGCTTCCAGGGTCTCAGCAGGACAGCTCCCAGGGATCTCGGCGGGACAGCTTCCAAGGTCTCGATGGAAAACCTCCCAGGGTCTCGGCGGGACAGCTCCCAGGGTCTCGGCGGGACAGCTCCCAGGGTCTCGGCGGGACAGCTCCCAGGGTCTCGGCGGGACAGCTCCCAGGGTCTCGGCGGGACAGCTCCCAGGGTCTCGGCGGGACAGCTCCTAGGGTCTCTGCGGGACAGCTCCCAGGGTCTCGGCAGGACAGCTCCCAGGGTATTCAAAGGACAGCTTCCAGGGTCTCGGCGGGACAGCTCCCAGGGGTCTCGGCAGGACAGCTTCCAGGGTCTCGGCGGGAAAGCTCCCAGGGTCTCAACGGGACTGCTCCTAGGGGTCTCGGCGGGACAGCTCCCGGGGTCTCGTTGGGACAACTCCCGGGGTCTTAGCGGGATAGCTCCCAGGGTCTCGGCGGGACAGCTCCCGGGATCTCCATGGGATAGCTTCCACTGTCCCAGCGGGACAACTCCCAGGGGTCTCGGCGGGACAGCTTCCAGGTTCTCGACAGGAAAGCTCCTAGGGTCTTGGCGGGACAGCTCCCAGGGTCTCGGCGGGACAGCTCCCTGGGTCTCGGCGGGACAGCTCCCAGGGTCTCGACGGGATAGCTCCAAGGGTCTCGGCGGGACAGCTCCCAGGGTCTCGGCGGGACAGCTCCCAGGGTCTTGGCGGGACAGCTTCCAGGGTCTCGACGGGACAGCTCCCAAGGTCTCCGCAGGACAGCTTCTAGGGGTCTCGGCGGGACATCTCTTAGGGGTCTCGGCGGGACATCTCCCAGGGGTCTCGGCAGGACAGCTCCCAGGGGTCTCGGCGGGACAACTCCCAGGGTCTCGGCGGGATAGCTCCCTAAGGTCTCGGCGGGACAGCTCCCTGGAGTCTCGGCGGGACAGCTCCCAGGGTCTCGGCGGGACAACTCCCAGGGTCTCGGCAGGACAGCTCCCAGGGGTCTCCGCGGGACAGCTCCCAAGGGGCTCTGCGGGACAGCTTCCAGGGTCTCCGCGGGACAGCTGCCAGGGTCTCGGCGAGACAGCTCCCAGGGGTCTCGGCGGGACAGCTTCCAGAGTATCGGCGGGATAGCTCCAAGGGTCTCGGCGGGATGGCTCCTAGGGGTCTCGGCGGGACGGCTCCCAGGGGTCTTGGCGGGACGGCTCCCAGGGGTCTCGGCGGGATGGCTCCCAGGGTCTCGGCAGGACAGCTCCCAGGGTCTCAGCGGGACAGCTCCCAGGGTCTCGGCGGGACAGCTCCCAGGGTCTCGGCGGGATAGCTCCCAGGGTCTCGGCGGGACAGCTCCCAGGGTCTCGGCGGGATAGCTCTCAGGGCCTCGGTGGGACAGCTCACAGGGCTCAGCGGGACAGCTCCTAGGGAGATAAGGGGTGTGGCTCCTCCCACCCTTGGGCCTCTCTCCGGCCCATGTTTTTACCGTTATGCCCTTGGGGGGGGGGGATTACCTCTCAACCCCCCCCCCCCCAATGTGGAGTTTTTCTATTGGCTTGATGCTTATTTTCCTTGGAGACATTTTGGTCATTTTAACCCTAGGACTTGGAAAATCTATAAATAGACCCTTGAGGTTGCCTTGGAGAGCATGTCTTATTAGCCACTTAAATCCCATTGGCTTTCTTCCTCCAAGGCACTTAGCTCAAGCATTGGCTAGGGAGGGGGAGACCTCAAAGGTCTTCCGGGTGTGAGGTGGGACTCCACGCTAGAGCCGAGGGTCAGTTCATAATTTCCTAAGTCTTCGGCCCATGATGTTCCCCCGAGTGTAGTAGGTGTGAGGTCACCCCTCTTTAGGGACCCCAAACTCCACAGAGGTCATTTTTGGCTTCAACACAAACCACATCACCAGTGGCTGAAACTTGGGCCACTGGTTTGTTTTGACCCTTAGCATCCCCTTATGGTTTTTAGGGTGGTTTGGGGTAGGTATGCCCTACGACCCATGTTCAAACCTTTAGGTTGGTCTTGGGGGGATTTCTGAAGGGCATAGGGTCAAATGTCCTTGTATGGTTGTGATTTTTGGTGGAGAGGGGACTAGTAAAGTTAAAGTCCTCTGGCCAAAATCTTAGGAGGTTTGGAGATTGATACACCCCTCAAAACCCCAACCCTAGGATTAGGGTAGAATCACCTTTGTATAACACAAGACAGTATAACTCATCAAAAGGGTGTGAAACTTAAGGAGCATGAGTTTTAAAGAACCCTTAGTAATTTTACAGGAATTTTATGAGCAATACTTTGATACTTCATTTGTTAGGTATGATATAGCCTTAATTAATGTTTTAATTATTAAGAATCATTCTGTTCATTGAAACCCCATGGAACTTTAGTAGTGAATGTATTAGGTTGAAATTGTTGCCCCTGATTTTTAGTATATTTTCTGTTTGATCAAATCTAGTACATCATGCACAAATGATTAAAAAGGAGTTTGGAGGTATAAAATTATTCATAGATGATATATCTGTTGAAAAATTATGAGACTTAGGCACAGATGATTTCAGGCCTAAATATACTTGTAGTAATTTATTCATAATTTTTAGAGGGTTGATTACAGTACTTTCCTTACAAGTCCATAATATTGAGGTTTTTTGTAATTATTTTCTTTAGAGTTTAATCCCTGCTGAAATAATTATGAAACTTGGCCAATGATGTTTTTAGAGTTTTATTAGCTCAATATAATTAATTCATAATTTTTGGATGACAATTTTCTGTACTTGTTTCATTAATAATGAAAGATAAAAATTATTTCTAAAATAGTTTTAAGGCCTCTTAGATGCTAGGAAAATTATGATACCTTGGATTTACATTACTGAGTTAACCTAATATTTATCATAATTTTGTTAGGCATCTTGCATGAGTACTTAGGGTAGTTCATGTTCAAACTTGTAGCCCTTGGAAGCTTTAAGGAAATTAATTAAATGCCAGATAAAATAGGAAAATTACAATTTTGGATTTAGTCTATTTGTACCATGATAAGTCTCCAGTAAATAATTTAGGGCATTTGGATGATTATTTGGATTATCTCCTATCCGGTTCGACATATAGCCTAGGTTGGTCTGCATTTGACAAATTGGGTTAGTTGCAATATGATATGATTGGATATGGTGTAGGACTTAGTCATTTTGCTTGGTTGGATAGATGTGGATGAAATCACCATAGAAGGATAGGAAGAGTAGTGAGAAGTGGTTGAGCTAAAGTTTAGAGATGCTCGGGTTCGACGAAAGATCGTCTTTCCCGAGGAGAGGAAGAGTCAAAATCACCCGAAGAGAGAATCAATTCTTCTTGTTCTTAAAAGCTTATCAATTGTTAGATTAGATTTAGTAAAGATTAAAGGATAATCTAGATTAAGGGCTTATAATTCTTGAGATCTTCTTATTCAAGGATTCATCAGAATTCCAGATATCAATTCACTAAGTGTCAAATAGTCCTCAGGATTCTGCAGAGAGGACACATCAAGAAGATCACTAATCCTCATATCTTCTTCTATTTTATGTTTAATTAACATTTTTAATTTATGAAAAAAGTTTTGAGAATCACTCTTCAAAGGATTCAGTTAGAGGTTCTGAGAGTTTCATTATGAAAAGACTCAGATTGTATTGGTTCAAGACCACCTTATCAAAAGATCTGGTTATTGGTATCAAGATCTTCTTATCAAAAGTCTCAGCCATAGAGATACTGAATTCCTACTAAGTGGGTAGAAGAGTATATACACCCAGATTTTGGGAGACCACTATATTTCTTGTGTTTTTTTGTTTGTGCATTATTCTAAGATTTCTTATTTATTCTACTGTGATTTTAATTATCTGCTCTTAATTCTGGTTAATAACTTGAGTAAATGCAAATTCAGTGAATTGTATAGTTAATTTTGAAATTAATTTTAATCTCTATTCACCATGCTCTTGAGAAATCTCTAAAGAATTAGTCATCCGTTCTCCCATTTCAATTGGTATCAAAGGGGGGTTAATCAATAAAAAGTAAACCTAGAGAAGGTTAATCAAGAAAAGATTAACACCTTGATTAAAAAGATCATAATAGTTGCATTAGTACATTTTCTATTAATTTTTAAAAATTATCTTCTAATACCTTCAAAGGGTATGCATCTACAAAACCTCTGTCTGTAATCTTGAAAAGTTTACACTCTGCAAAATCGGAATCAGATTGTAGGTGAATTTTATTGATGAATATATTTTTAGTTCAATTTTGATAGGACCACCTATGCCTTATATGAAGGATGTAGAAGGAAATGTTACTACAGAACCATGATGTGAGTGGATATATGAAGAAAAGAGAATCAAAGATCGAGATGCTAAAGCAATGAACATACTAGTCTCAAAAATGTTAGATGATGTGTTTTAGAAGATTGCAGAATGTCAATCAGCTAAAAAAATCTGGGAATCACTATTAAAGATTGTTGATGGAAGTTTTGATGAGAGAAAAGATAGAATATTACTCTTAATTTCTCAGTATGAAAATTTCTAAAAGAAAGCTGATGAATTTGTAGCTGAAATGTATGATAGATTTAACATGATTATAAATGAGGTGATATATTTAAATAAGGATAGTTCTCTTATTGAGATAAATGAAAAATTACTCACGTGCTTTCCAAGTACGTGAGATTCAAGGATTTGGGCTATCAAAAAAGCAAGGTGTCACAGAGATATTACAACAGATGTCATGCTTGGAAAGCTTAAATCATATGAATAACTTATGAAAAGTAGAGCTAAAATAGAAGCAAAAGAGAATATCACTATACCTAAAGACAAATCAATTACTTTTAAAGTCACTGATGATAAACCATCTGTATCAAAACAAGAGATGTTCAATCTTCTGGCAAGGAAATTCATAAAATGGATCAAGACTGAAAGCTCCAAGAGAAGAGATATAATTGTGAATAAACCAAATTTTGACAAAACTCTTAATAAGGAGATAATTTACTTTTCATGCAAAAGGCCTAGATATATAGCAATTGAATGTCCAGACAACCAAAAGGATAAACAAAACAAAAAGGATCAGAAGTAAATTCTGAAGAGAAAGGATAAGAAAAGGAGAAAGATTTTATAGCAGACACCTGGAGTGATACCAGTTCTAAGCCAAGCTCTTCGTCAGGTTGTGAAGAAGAAGCTGATGTAGAGGAAACATGCTTGATGGTATTTGAAACTAACTTAGATACTGAAGAAAGGCAGCTAAATTATTTTGATAGCATCGATTTTCCATCAGAAGAATTTAAATTATACTTTAAAGAATTTTGCAAGGATCAGTTAAATGCTAAAAAATTAAAACTTTTAGAAAGCAAATAGAGTTAATTAAGAGTTATTCATGTGACAAAGAACAAGCTGAACAAGATAAATTGTTAGAAATTGAAGTAGAAAAACTGAAGAATCAAGTTATAGACTTAACAAAAGAAAATACCTTGTTGGAGGAAGAGCTATCAAAGGTAAAAGTCTTTGAAGACACTCTAAATGGAAGGAGTCAACAACTTAAGAATATTACAGAATACCTTAAGAGAAGGTTTAATCATTTGGGATTAGGAGCCAATTCATACAGGATAGTAATTATTAACAATACACCTACTTGGAAAAATCATATATCATTCACTAAAGAAAAGAGAATACAACCTAGTATAGATTATAGTAATGATTTAGAAAAGGTAACAAGATTTAATAAGGATAAATTCAAAGAAAAAGGTATTGTAGGTAAACAACCATTAACAAACAATTAAAAAAGATTAGTAATTTCAGTAAATTAGGAACATGCATCGACTTCATATCGGCGCAACACCTGTGAAATGTCAACTTCAAATCGACGCATCAAGAAAGTTACATCGACTTCAACTTGACGCATATCCCTGGATAATAGTTTTTCTTCTTCTTATTATTCTATAAATGATGTTTGTATAAAATGTTTTACTAAGGGACATAAAACTGGAAGTTGTTCGTTTAATAGACCAACATTCTTTTATCCCAAGAGGTATTATGAAAGGTCATCCTATATTTTAATCACTCCTTATAATGGAAAAAGAAGTAATGGGTTCACGATAACCTAGATCTCAATTGATGTTTTATTTTATATATAGGAAAAAGATTGTCCTTATACAAACCAGCTATGGTATTTGGACAGTAGTTGCTCTAGGTATATGACTGGGCATAAAGAATTGCTGGATAATTTCAAGGTCAAAAGTGACCCAAAGGTAATTTTAGGTGATTTTAATTATGGTCAAACCAAAGGTTATGGAATGATCAAAATCGGAGATATCACTTTCTCTAAAATAGCTTATGTTGAAGGACTTCAACATAACCTAATTGGTATCATTCAGCTGTATGATGGTGAATATAAAATTATATTCGCACACAACCATTGTCAAATAGTTAACTCCCTAACTAATATTGTGGTAATATCTGGTTTTAAAAAGGTAATATCTATATAGTAGATTTCAACTCAACCAAAAATGAGGTATATATGTTTAATGTTTAATTAGACAGAATGAGCTTTGACACGTGAGGCTTGGTCATATTAATCACAAGACCATAGTTATGCTTACAAAGGATGATTTAGTAAGAGGCTTACCAAAAGGTAAGTATAGAAAACTTAATCCTTAAAAAGCATGTCAGTAGGTTAAGCAAGTCAAATTATCATTCAAACTAATTGGTAAGAATGATTCCCCAAGAATTTTATATCTACTACAAATAGATTTATTTGGTGTTCTTACCACCCAGAGTTTAGGAGGTAAGTCTTATACATTGGTCATAGTGGATGATTACTCATGATTTAGTTGGGTGTTCTTCCTAAGAGCTAAGTCTGATACCTTTTTAATCCTCTCAAGATTCATCAAACAAATTCAATGAGTTTAATACTAAAGTGTCTTTGATCAGAAGTGATGATAACACAGAGTTTGAAAATCAATTGATCATTAGATTCTGCGAGGATGAAGGAATTAGACAGCTTTTCAGCCCCTAGAACTTCTCAACAAAATGGAGTAGTTGAAATAAAAAACAGAATACTTATTGAATCTAGGAAAACCTTTTTAGTAGAGTCAAACCTGTCTAGGTCCTTGTAGGCTGAAGCAGTAAATACTACTAATTATGTTCTCAATAGAAGCCTCATTCACAAAACCAAGTTAAAGACTTCGTATGAACTCTTGAAAAGAAAAATACCTATAGTCTCTTATTTTAGAATATTTGGATGTGCTTGTTATATACTTAATAATGGGAAAAGCTATCTTGCAAAATTTTACAAGAAAACTGATGATGGAATATTTTTAGGATATTCCTTATCAAACAAAGCTTATAGGTGTTATAATAAAAGGACCCTTAGAATTGAGTAATTTATGCATGTAGTATTTTATGAAAGTCATTCTAGTTCCTAGGGGAGGAAACTTCCACCAAAACTCTTTTATAATAACAGATTCCTTTAAATGATGAGTTTAAAGAGCTAAAGATTGAGGAGAATACATAAAACACATCTAAGAAGCATAACCATCAGTCAGAAGATATTATAGAAAGCTCAGATGATGAAGTACTGGTTGAAGGAATATTTAGTCCACCTGTTGTAACTAATCAAAATAATGTGCCCGTGGCTGACTTTCAACATATAGAAGAAATAGTAGAACAATAAATAGATCATCAAAAGTCATGTTGCAGTGCTTTCTTTCACAGTATGAACCAAGAAATTTGAAGAAGCAGATAATGATCCACATTGGAATATTGCTATGCAAGAGGAGCTTGCATAATTTAAAAGAATAAAAGTTTGGACAGTAGTGGGGAGACCAAAGAATTACCCAATTATTGGAACAAAGCGGGTGTTCAGAAATAAAATGGATTCTAATGGAGTGATAGTAAAAAATAAGGCTATACTTGTTGCTCATGGTTATAAATAAGAAGAAGGTGTTAGCCCAAATCCTGTGATGATAGGGGAGAGCATCTGTCAGATGAAATCACCAAGCAATTATCTTTAGAATTTGCAGACCTCTTAGGAAGACATCGCAGAGGTATCATAAATATTCCCCGAAGCGTGACTGTTTGGTGAGGATAGATAGCTAGCAGCCTTCAAGCGGCCTCTCAAGATGCGATGTAGAAGCTCCAACTGAAAGTGTGCATGGGCGATTCAGCCAAGACCGTACAGACTCCCCCTTCTTCAAATTCAGCTCAGGCATCCCCATTCGGCTTAGCGCGACCTCTCCTTTAGTATTCTCCGCCTGACTCTTCATGTTCCTCAAGCAACTGTGCATTTAATGCCGTAATTTATAAGGCATTGAATGCCCGTCGGATCGTGAATCGTCCACGTTGCCTACCCTCTTATATAAAAGGGGGACCATGGGGCTTGCAGACACGCCCGACATAGCCCAAAATCTGCCCCGTTGTAGGTGCAAACATTAAGCTCCAGTCTTTTCTCTTAATCTTGTATGCGCGCGTACCCCATGGGTTGCTGAACCACACTATAATCCTTTCTTAAGATAAATAAAGAGAGTCCCATCGCATGAGAGGCATTCACAGTAGAGGATCCAATCTGGTGTATGCTGCAACCAACGACCTCCTCCTTCCTCATTCTTTGCACAGTTTGTAGTAGTCGGTCACTTGCGAACCACTTTCCTCCTTCTACCGAACATCCTACCCTGGAATAACGCACAGATAGTTGGTGACCGTTTTTTGGTTCCAACAGAATTTTGTTCGGTGAGCGTGGAACAAGTGATTAGTGAAATCGATCCCGCCGTCAAGATCCTATAGGAGAGTTCGGACATTCCGACAAGCCCTTGCGACCTTTAGATCTTGTTAGTCGGCAAAGTCACCTGGTGCCCGCGCAAGCCGAGCAGTAACCCCAGGATGACCTTAAGAGAGATACCGCCGACCTCCCCTTATTGAGAGTGAACATTCGCAAAGGATTGGGAAATTGGCGCAGATGCTCAAAGATGACTTTTAGCTCGCGAGAGGGGTTTGCATCTGCAATCTGCGTAGGAAGTTTAGAAGATACCTGTTTAAGGAGGAACTGGAAGCAGGACCATCTCTGTCAAGGCAGAGTTAGAGGAAAATAGAAAAGCGATTCTCATTCAATGCTTGCTTGACAACCTTGATATCTTCGCATAGACGACCTCTAACATGCCCGACATTAGTCCAGAAGATGCATGTCCTCGGCCTAACATCAACCCAAACTCTAGGTCGATTAAGCAAAAGAAGAGGACGGTGGCCACTACCCTCGCAGGGCCTATTTGCGAGGAAGTCACCATGTTGCTAGAAGCAAGATTCGTTCGGGAAGTCCAATATCTGAACTGGGTTTCAATGCAGTGATGGTGCGAAAGAAAAGTGGAAAGTGGAGAATGTGCGTCGAATTCACACGTCTCAACAAGCCATACACCAAAGACTATTATCCACTGCCCAGAATAGACTCGCTAGTTGATTGTGTCGTAGGATTCCCAATAATGAGCTTCTTGTATGCCTTCTCAAGGTACCACCAAATTAAGATCACAAGCTTGAAATTCCACATACCATGTTCATTATAGGCGAAGGATGTTATTGCTACCAAGTCATGCTTTTCAAATTGGAGAATGTTGGAGCAACATATTAGCCGAAGTTGGTCTAGCAGCTGGCAGGGAGAGTGGGAGGGCTCAGCCGATTTATCTCTCGATCATGAGATAAATGTGCCCCCTTCTTTAGTACCCTCAGAGGAAAAAAGTAATTTGAATGGACTGAAGAGTGTGATCAGGCCTTTGAAGAACTAAAACGTCAGTTAACTATGACTCTTTTTCTCCAAAGTCCTCACCCGTCGGAGGATCTTTTCTTGTACTTGGTGTTGGAAAGGATGCCATTAATTCAGTTTTAGCACGGGAAGATGGCAGGAAGCAGTTTCCCATGCACTATGCCAGCCACGTGTTGAACAGTACAGAAACCCATTACCTAGTCCTAGAAAAGCTAGTGCTAGATCTAATCATCTCAGCACGAAGACTTTGACTGTACTTCCATGCCCAATCCATCTAAATTATGATTGATCACCCCCTGAGGGAGGTTCTGGAAAAGCCAGATCATTCGGGGCAGCTGGCCAAGTGGGCCATTAAGCTCAGTGAATTCAACATCACATATGTCCCAAGGGATGCTATCAAGGCTAAGGTCCTGACAAACTCCCTCATTAACCTTACCGCAGATGGGGAAGAAGAAGTCTTAAGATCTATGAGTTGGAAGATGTTCGTGGACAGTGACTCTGGTCCGAAATCAGTTGGAGCAGGAATTTTCCTCGTCAGCCCCTGTCGGAGTAGGATTGAACAATCCGTGAAGTTTCACTTTCCCATAACCAACAATCAAGCAGCATACGAAGATGCTAGCAGGATTGAGCTTAGCCTAGGAAATTGTCGTCGAAGATTTGGAAGTAAAGAGTGATTCCCTAGTCATGGATTCACAAATCAATGAAGCTTTTGAGGCAAGAGAGCCACTCATAGAACAATAATTGGCCCTTGTCAAGCAGCACATGGGGCGCCTTCGGTCATTCAGCATATGTCAAATTCCAAGGGAGGAAAATATAGAGGCTGATGAATTGGTTATGTATGGGAACTCTGCCGAAGGAACTCTTATGGAGTTATTTCGTCCTGCAATAGAAGAAATGGATGTCATGGAAATAGACCAGCGTCCTAAATGGACGGACCATTTCGTACACTACTTCACAACATGACTGGTTCATCTCTCGGTAAGTGATAAGAGAAGATTCAAGCTAAAGGCGGCTCGCTATATCATGGTATCAGTAATCCTTTATCAAAAGACCTTTCTTTCCCCTCTAGCAAAGTGAATAAAAGAGAAAGAGGTCCCCCAAATCCTATAAGAAGTACATTTAGGAGAGTGTGACAGTCACTCCGGGGCCAGGAACCTTGAGAAAAGGATTCTCCATCAAGGATACTTTTGGCCAACACTTAGGAAGGATTGTGCGGAGTTTGCTAAAAATGCGTGAAGTGCCAGAAGTTTGCTCCCCTACAGGTATATCCAGCTGAAAGTCTTGTTTTCAAGGTCAACTAAATACCTAGAGGTGGTGAATAGGTTTTAGGCCTTCTTTTTAAATACTCTGACCTATATCTGATTTCCTGTGCTTAGTGATTAATTGATTTGTGCTTTCAAGAACAATCATAGACGACTCAAATTTTTTTATAGTGGTTCCCCAATCTTGGGTACGTCCACTGTCCCTCTCTGCCTTTCTAATCAGTGTGTTAGAGAAGGCTCTTCACCAATTCCTCGACTCCTTAAGAGCTTACATCACAATCCCGCAGGACCCCTCAGTCTTATCCAAGACCTACAACTCAGGCACTAAGCCCTGCCACTCAGATCCCAACTGGATCCTACTCTCAGATCTACATCAGATCTTACCTCAGCCTTTATAGCATAGGCCTACACTCAGATTCCCTAAAGTATCCTACCCATAGATCCCAAATTGGATCTTACAGAGAATGTCAAGGAGATGAAATACTCAGACATCAGAGAAAGTTCTCTGTGTCTGTCTTCCTGGACTGAGCAGATATCAACCCTATCTTCTTCTTCACAGTAACAAGTTGAGAAAGAAATCTTCATTTGAAGCACGACTGTTTCTGGAAGCAACTTGCAAAAAATTTTGCTTTTTCTTTTTCAGGAGACAATCCAAATCTTGTTGTCGCAGATGAATATCGCAGCAGCTAACTCTTTTAGCATTCAGGTGCACTGATCTCAACTTGTTCTTCTGGCTCGGCAAGAAAGTAATGAAGAAGACGTCGTCCAGCCGCAAGATTGCGAATACAGAAAATCCTAATTTCTTCTCTTCTCGATGTTTTTTCGATTACTCAATTTTTGATTGATTAATTTTGAATCAGCCAATCTATCCTTTTTTATATCACGCTGATCAACGGCTATATTCCATGTGTGGGCCCCGCCATTAATGCTAGAAAATTTCTTTCCTTTTCCCCAAAAGGGCAACCAGCTGGTCACGACGCCATTAACGCAATTCTGCGACATTCCGGCAATATTTTGAACCTTGGTTGACTTTGTTGACTTTGCTGACGTCACCATCTGTGGACTTAGACAAATCAAACTTCAGTAGTGTAGGCGTTGAGTGAATGACCATCACTCAACGCCAAAAAACTTAGACAAAATTGTCACTTGGCGTTGAGTGAGTAAGCACCACTCAATGCCAAAACATTTAGAAAATTATCACAGCCAGTAGGCGTTGAGTGAGCATGCCACTTAGGTATGAGACTAGGGTCATATTTTACTTTCAAAAGGTGTATTCCAATAATCCTAAGTTCGACGAATTCAGAACTCAGTTCGACGAACTCAGAGCTCAGCTCGACGAAAAGTGAAAGCTCAGTTCGAGGAACCCAGATCTCAGTTTGACGAACTCTGATCTCTGCTCGACGAAAAGTGAAAGCTCAGTTCGACGAACACAGAGGTCAGCTCGATGAAAGTAAAAGCAATCAACACATTTTGACTTAGCAAAATTTCCGTGTCAAGAAGAACACTTCCTTTGAGAATTAGTCAACACAATATCACATGGCATTGAGTGAGCTTACCTAACTCAACTCCTGTGGACTTAGTAAATATTCACAGTTTTCCTATGGCGTTAACTGACTTATTAGCTATACTCAACGATTATGAAGCTATGACATTGAGTGAGTGAGCTACACTCAAAGCTTGTGGACTTAGCCACTTTTCTGCTCATTTCTACTTTAGACTAACAACATTAGCCTGACTCACAACCTTTTGAAGTATGGCGTTGAGTGATTTAACTTCACTCAATGTCTGTGTACTTAGCATATTTTCTTAGCATGCCAACAAATTCCTTACCTCTAGCGTTGAGTGAGCTTGCATAACTCAACGCCTGTGGACAGTGAAATTCTTCTATCCAGCTATCTTTCTATATGCAGCTGGTGATGGGCCAAAACCCGAACAGGCAAGTGTACCTGTCGAATCGTAGTATCAAGGTCGTATTAAAACTCGAGGCAGGCAAGTACTATTACTCATAAAGATTCTATTATCCTACCGAACGATTGATGATTTTTGAAAATAAAAAAAAATAAACTTAATTAAAAGAGAAATATAATATTGTGAAAAGAGTGCTCGATCGACGATTCACTTTGAAATAAAATAACAGAATAAATTAGTTTAACATTTGCAATTCTATTAAGACCGTGACGGATCTGATATTAGGAAGTAATCTCGCTAGAGCATTAAATCTCCTAACTTATAGACGTTTTGACCGAAATCTCTTTCAAGTCAAAAAGGCCTAAAGTCGCATTACCGAAGTGACCCGCACTATTGGATTTGACTCCAATCCAGAGGATTTACGTCATCCTATCTCTAGGGTTGCGTGCAACTCCTTCCTTCTTTGAGTGATCTTTCATATTCACGAGCCTCTCGTCTACTCAAATATGAGATCGGAATCTACTACCGTATACTAGCAATACGGAGTCAATACGAAAGAAATCAAGGAAGGATCAAAAATAGAAAAATACAAATGCAAACATAAAATAAAAGGTGCGTTATTTCATCGCAAAGTTCGTCGTGATCGGGCACAAAAACTAATTAGCTAAGCATGATTGAAAAAGAAATAATAATAATAAGAGACAAAGGAAATGTTTTCATTGCATAACTAAAGAGAGGTGCATGGAAAAACTAAATGAGCATTATAACATTACTCTAACAAAATAAAACTTAAAACATAAAACACTAAACTAATTGAAATAAAACTCTCTAACAAGAACTCCTTCATATGCTTCACTAAAAAAAACTACATCAACTACTTTTCTTAAAACAAGAGGCAAGGGGTTCTTTTTATAGGAGAGGGAGAATGTTCTAGATTGAAATGAAGAGGGGGAAGCCAAGGGGGGTGGCCGGCCTCATGGAAAGGAAGGTTCATGCATGAGTTTTAAATGAGGGGAGAGAGAATGGGAGGATTCATTGTATTGTATTAAATGGAAGTGAAAATAAAAATATAAAATGGAGAGGGGGGAATGAATGTGGAATAAAAAGAAATAAAATAGAGGGGGAAAGAGAGTGGGGAGGCCGGCCACATAAAGGGGGAGAATGCATGCATGCAATATATTAAATGATGGAGAGAGAGAAGAGGAAGGTGGCAAGGTGCATGCATGCATGTGGTCGGCCAAGCATGAAAGGGCTGCTTTCTTGGGCTTGTTAGTGGGCTCGGGTAGAGGGCTTCTTTTGTTGGGCTACTCCAAGGGAAGGGCCGGCTGCACCAAGTTGTAGAGGCTCGGGTAGGGGCTAGGTGGCTGCATGTAGGAGGGCTGCTTGCTTGTTGTAGAGGGTCGGGATGCATGGGCTGCATGTGTAGGAGGGGCTCGGGTAGCACTTGCATTGAACTTGGGATGCACCATGTATCATGGACCTACAAAACAAGATAAAACAAAATAAATATTAGTTAATAAAACTAAACATAAAAAATAACAAAATATAGGCAAACATGAAGCATGTACTAAACTATAGTTTTTATATGAAAACATAACATTAGTTAATTATAACATGACATACCATTAAGCACCACATAACAAAATATTAGTTATATAAAAAAATAAAACTAAACAAAACAAGCATAAAATAAACAAAAATATAAATAAACTTAGGAATTTTTTAAACTAAACTATACCAAAAACGATGACTAAAACAAGTCATCAAACTCCCCCATGCTTAGGCTTTTGCTATTCCAGAGCAAAAGTAAGAGAAATATTTATAAGACATTATAAAATATTCAATTAAACTAAAAATTTCTTTACACCAAAATCTAGCCAAAAATAAAAATTTAGGGATTTACGAATTAAGTCCTAAATTACGAAATTAAAGTGAAAGAGAGAAATATTTGGCCAAAAATTCTCTAATAAATTAACTAGCACTCAAAATTGAGTAAATTGCAAACAAGGTTAGATTGAAATTATAAAACCTTAACTTGAAAGAAACTTAAGGGAAAAAATTGCAACCTGCTACTTATGCTCTCCCAATAATTTAATTTAAAAACTAAGACAATAATATTGGCTAAGGGGTTTAGGGAGGAAATTAACATGAAGAGGTCTTTGATTGGCGGTGATCATCAATATTTTTTCTTCACACCCCACATAATTTTTTTTTTTAAATAATATATATGTAATACCAGAAAATGATAGACTAACATCCTATCACTTCCCCCGACATATATGAACTTTTAATTCCTCTCTTCATTTTTGGGTTGCATATGTGTACCAGAGAATAAGGTACTAACATCTCCTTATTCCTATGACATATGATCTAATAATAAATGAAAGAAAAAGTGAATTGGGTAAGGATAAGGGGTTAAACAAGATTTTATAAAATAAACTAAAATACTAGAGAGCAACTACTAGTAGATTGAGATTTCCTAAGAATCTAAAAGCATGAGGTAATAATCATTAGAATCCAAAATTATTAAGCAAAATTACTACAAAATTGAAACTATTTAAAATAAAAGAAAAAAAGTGCTAAATAAATTACTCTAAGCAAATTAAAATCATAAGATTATCCTCGAAACTAAATCACTAAAAATTAAATTTAACTAAATATGATGAAATAAAAGATTAGCAAATAGAAAATGCTTATAAACAAACTCAAACTAAATTTCTGAAAATAACAAAAAGCTAAGCATGAGGTTTATTATATTTTTTATTTTTCTGACATTTTTCATTTTTTTTGGGTTTTGAAATATGATTTTTTTTTTGGAATTTTTGATTTTTCTAATTTTCTTTTATTTTTGATAAGGCTAAATAAAAGCAGTACTAAAGAAACTTAATAAAACTATACTATTCTTTTTTTGTTTTTTTGTAGAAATTAAAAACATTTTTAGAAAAGAGAGAAAAAAGAAATAAAACAACGAAACCCTCCCCCATGCTTAAATTTTGCATTGTCTTCAATGAAAAATAAAAACAAAAAAGAAAAAGAAAGAAGAAAGGGGAGGGGGATGCAATACAGAAAATAAATAAAAAGAAAATGACTTCCCCGGATTCGTAAGGCCGAATGCAGATGTCGCTCCCCCATGCTTGAGCTGGACACCGGCTCAGGCCTAAGGAAGAGAGGAAAGGATGGAGCCAAACGAACCGCCGGGGGTTTTATTCCTGCAAAACAAAATAAGCAGACAAAAAAAAGAAAAAGAAAAAAAAGGATAAGCAAGGGGTGCCTCCCAAGAGCGCTCCTTGTTTAATGTCGTCTGAGCCCGATGTTATTTGTTAGCTAAATGGATAATAAAAAGTAAGGTGAAGTGGTAACTCCCTAAGTATGCGCTTAGGGGAGTAAATCAAAAAAAGGAAAATTAAAGAATCGCACCGACATGCGGTGGAATCTTCAAGGGAATGACGCCCAAAAATGAACGGACGGAGTTATGGAATAACTCTGCCGTATGTAAAATGAGAAAGAATGGGTCGTCAAATGAGGAGGAAGAAAAAGAAGAAGAAATAGAAAGAGGAATAAAAGAAGTAGAAAAAGAAATTTCATCAACAGAAATTTCACAAGGAAAAGGAGAGGCTTGTGAAATTTCGGGAGAAGAAGGGGTAGAGAGGACTAAAGAAGAATTATCTAAAATAAAAGAAGAAGAAGAAAAAGACTCGCTAAAACTAGAAAAATTTGGAACAATTGAAATTTGAAGCGAAATGGAATCACAAACGTCTTCAAAAAAAGAATTAAGGGACGTCTCGTCATCCTCAATGGGTAAGAAGCACACCGGAATATCCATAGAGGAGTCTTCCAAAGGAGGAAGAAAAACAATCCGGGATATCCGAATAGTTATCCTCCTCGAGTGGAACAAGACAAGCCGGGATATCCGGTGACTCATTACATGAAGAAATTGGAGGAGACGGAGAAGAAGACGAAGAAAATGAAGCAGGCTCACGAGAAAAATAATCCATAATGGTTTTTAAATGCGAATTAATATTATCAATAGAAGTTTGCAATTCAAAATACCCATTATCGATTGAATTAAAATTTTGAAGCGCAACGCTTTGCGGGGCAAAATCATAAGAAAAATAAGACGGGTTCCCCATCTCCCAAGTAGGATAAAAATTGGAGTAAGGGTCAAATTAGCCATTTTGACCTTCTCCAGAAAAATTGAAATCAAAAGAGGGAGGGGTTCCCGAAAGATATGCAAAATTAAAATGGTCGAGCGACCCGCAAAAAGTGCAAAAATATGATGATTCCATTAAAAAAAATAAACTGTTACCAAAGAGAAAAAATAAATTTTTCTATATTTTTTTTAGAAAGTAGAAAAATTAAAATAAATATTTTTTTTAAAAAAATTTAGTAGAAGTAATAAACTCGATGCTTTCGTAATATTGCCAAAAATATCCCCGATAATGGAGCCAAAAACTTGATGTGCCAAAACCCGAACAGGCAAGTTTACCTGTCGAATCGTAGTATCAAGGTCGTATTAAAACTCGGGGCAGGCAAGTACTATTACTCACAACGATTCTATTATCCTACCGAACGATTGATGATTTTTGAAAATAAAATAAAATAAACTTAATTAAAAGAGAAATATAATATTGCGAAAAGAGTGCTCGATCTACGATTCATTTTGAAATAAAATAACGGAATAAATTAGTTTAACATTTGCAATTCTATTAAAACCGTGACGGATCTGATATTAGGAAGTAATCTCGCTAGAGCATTAAATCTCATAACTTATAGACGTTTTGACCGAAATCTCTTTCAAGTCAAAAAAGCCTAAAGTCGCATTACCGAAGTGACCCACACTATTGGATTTGACTCCAATCCGGAGGATTTACGTCATCCTATCTCTAGGGTTGCGTGCAACTCCTTCCTTCTTTGAGTGATCTTTCATATTCACGAGCCTCTGGGCTACTCAAATATTAGATCGGAATTTACTACCGTATACTAGTAATACGGAGTCGATACGAAAGAAATCAAGGAAGGATCAAAAATAGAAAAATACAAATGCAAACATAAAATAAAAGGTGCGTTATTTCATCACAAAGTTCATCGCGATCGGGCACAAAAACTAATTAGCTAAGCATGATTGAAAAGGAAATAACAATAATAAGAGACAAAGGAAATGTTTTCATTGCATAAGTAAAGAGAGGTGCATGGAAAAACTAAATGGGCATTATAACATTACTCTAACAAAATAAAACTTAAAACATAAAACACTAAACTACTTGAAATAAAACTCTCTAACAAGAACTCCTTCATATGCTTCATTAAAAAAACTACATCAACTACTTTTCTTAAAACAAGAGGCAAAGGGTTCTTTTTATAGGAGAGGGAGAATGTTCTAGATTGAAATGAAGAGGGGGAAGCCAAGGGGGGTTGCCGGCCTCATGGAAAGGAAGGTTCATGCATGAGTTTTAAATGAGGGGAGAGAGAATGGGAGGATTCATTGTATTGTATTTAATGGAAGTGAAAATAAAAATATAAAATGGAGAGGGGGGAATGAATGTGGAATAAAAAGAAATAAAATAGAGGGGGAAAGAGAGTGGGGAGGCCGGCCACATGAAGGGGGAGAATGCATGCATGCAATATATTAAATGATGGAGAGAGAGAAGAGGAAGGTGGCAAGGTGCATGCATGCATGTGGTCGGCCAAGCATCAAAGGGCTGCTTTCTTAGGCTTGTTAGTGGGCTCGGGTAGAGGGCTTCTTGTGTTGGGCTGCTCCAAGGGAAGGGCCGGCTGCACCAAGTTGTAGAGGCTCGGGTAGGGGCTAGGTGGCTGCATGTAGGAGGGCTGCTTGCTTGTTGTAGAGGGTCGGGCTGCATGGGCTGCATGTGTTGGAGGGGCTCGGGTAGCACTTGCATTGAACTTGGGCTGCACCATGTATCATGGACCTACAAAACAAGATAAAACAAAATAAATATTAGTTAATAAAACTAAACATAAAAATAACAAAACATAGGCAAACATGAAGCATGTACTAAACAATAGTTTTTATATGAAAATATAACATTAGTTAATTATAACATGACATACCATTCAGCACCACATAACAAAATATTGGTTATATAAAAAAATAAAACTAAACAAAACAAGCATAAAATAAACAAAAATATAAATAAACTTAGGAATTTTTTAAACTAAACTATACCAAAAAACGATGACTAAAACAAGTCATCAAACTCCCCCATGCTTAGGCTTTTGCTATTCCAGAGCAAAAGTAAGAGAAATATTTATAAGACATTATAAAATTTTCAATCAAACTAAAAATTTCATTACACCAAAATCTAGCCAAAAATAAAAATTTAGGGATTTACGAATTTAGTCCTAAATTATGAAATTAAATTGAAAGAGAGAAATATTTAGCCAAAAATTCTCTAATAAATTAACTAGCACTCAAAATTGAGTAAATTGCAAACAAGGTTAGATTGAAATTATAAAAACCTTAACTTGAAAGAAAATTAAGGAAAAAAATTGAAACCTACTACTTATGCTCTCCCAATATTTTAATTTAGAAAATAAGGCAATAATATAGGCTAAGGGGTTTAGGAAGGAAATTAACATGAAGAGGTCTTTGATTGGAGGTGATCATCAACATTTTTTCTTCACACCCCACACATTTTTTTTAAAATAATATATATGTAAGACCAAAAAATGATAGACTAACATCCTATCACTTCCCCCGATATATATGAACTTTTAATTCCTCTCTTCATTTTTGGGTTGCATATGTGTACTAGAGAATAAGGAACTAACATCTCCTTATTCCTATGACATATGATCTAATAATAAAAGAAAGAAAAAGTGAATTGGGTAAGGATAAGGGGTTAAACAAGATTTTAGAAAATAAACTAAAATACTAGAGAGCAACTACTAGTAGATTGAGATTTCCTAAGAATCTAAAAGCATGAGGTAATAATCATTAGAATCCAAAATTGTTAAGCAAAATTACTACAAAATTGAAACTATTTAAAATAAAAGAGAAAGAGTGCTAAATAAATTACTCTAAGCAAATTAAAATCATAAGATTATCCTCAAAACTAAATCACTAAATATTAAATTTAACTAAATATGATGAAATAAAAGATTAGCAAATAAAAAATATTTATAAACAAACTCAAACTAAATTTCTGAAAATAATAAAAAGCTAAGCACGAGGTTTATTATATTTTTTATTTTTCTGACATTTTTCATTTTTTTTGGGTTTTTAAATATGATTTTTTTTTGGAATTTTTGATTTTTCTAATTTTTTTGGTAAGGCTAAATAAAAGCAGTACTAAAGAAACTTAATAAAACTATACTATTCTTTTTTTGTTTTTTTAGAAATTTAAAACATTTTTTAGAAAAGAGAGAAAAAAGAAATAAAATAACGAAACCCTCCCTCATGCTTAAATTTTGCATTGTCCTCAATGAAAAATAAAAACAAAAAAGAAAAAGAAAGAAGAAAGGGGAGGGGGGATGCAATAAAGAAAATAAATAAAAAGAAAATGATTTCCTCGGATTCGTAAGGCCGAATGCAGATGTCGCTCCCCCATGCTTGAGCTGGACACCGGCTCAGGCCTAAGGAAGAGAGGAAAGGATGGAGCCAAACGAACCGTCGGGGGTTTTATTCCTGCAAAAAAAATAAGCAAACAAAAAAAAGAAAAAGAAAAAAAAGGATAAGCAAGGGGTGCCTCCCAAGAGCGCTCTTTGTTTAACGTCGTCTGAGCCCGACGTTATTTGTTAGCTAAATGGATAATAAAAAGTTAGGTGAAGTGGTAACTCCCTAAGTATGCGCTTAGGGGAGTAAATCAAAAAAAGCAAAAATTGAAGAATCGCACCGACATGCGGTGGAATCTTCAAGGGAATGACGCCCAAAAATGAACTGACGGAGTTATGGAATAACTCCGCCGTAAGTAAAATTGGAAAGAATGGGTCGTCAAATGAAGAGGAAGAAAAAGAAGAAGAAATAGAAAGAGGATTAAAAGAAGTAGAAAAAGAAATTTCATCAACGGAAATTTCACAAGGAGAAGGAGAGGCTTGTGAAATTTCGGGAGAAGAAGGGGTAGAGAGGACTAAAGAAGAATTATCTAAAATAAAAGAATAAGAAGAAAAAGACTCGCTAAAACTAGAAAAATTTGGAACAATTGAAATTTGAAGCGAAATGGAATCACAATCGTCTTCGGAAAAAGAATTAAGGGACGTCTCGTCATCCTCAACGGATAAGAAGCACACCGGAATATCCATAGAGGTGTCTTCCAAAGGAGGAAGGAAACAATCCGGGATATCCGAATAGTTATCCTCCTCGGGAGGAACAAGACAAGACGGGATATCCGATGACTCATTACATGAAGAAATTGGAGGTGAAGGAGAAGAAGATGAAGAAAATGAAGCGGCCTCACGAGAAAAATAATCCATAATGGTTTTGAAATGCGAATTAATATTATCAATAGAAGTTTGCAATTCAAAATACCCATTATCGATTGAATTAAAATTTTGAAGCGCAACGCTTTGCGGAGCAAAATCATAAGAAAAATTAGACGGGTTCCCCATCTCCCAAGTAGAATAAAAATTGGAGTAAGGGTCAAATTGTCCATTTTGACCTTCTCCAGAAAAATTGAAATCAAAAGAGGGAGGGGTTCCCGAAAGACATGCAAAATTAAAATGGTCGAGCGACCCGCAAAAAGTGAAAAAATATGATGATTCCATTAAAAAAAATAAACTGTTACCAAAGAGAAAAAAATAATTTTTTTGATATATTTTTTTTAGAAAGTAGAAAAATTAAAATAAATATATTTTTTTTAAAAAAATTAGTATAAGTAATAAACTCGATGCTTTCGTAATATTGCCAAAAATATCCCCGGCAACGGCGCCAATAACTTGATGGGCCAAAACCCGAACAGGCAAGTTTACCTATCGAATCGTAGTATTAAGGTCGTATGAAAACTCGGGGCAGGCAAGTACTATTACTCACAACGATTCTATTATCCTACCGAACGATTGATGATTTTTGAAAATAAAATAAAATAAACTTAATTAAAAGAGAAATATAATATTGCGAAAAGAGTGCTCGATCGACGATTCACTTTGAAATAAAATAACGGAATAAATTAGTTTAACATTTGCAATTCTATTAAGACCGTGACGGATACTATATTAGGAAGTAATCTCGCTAGAGCATTAAATCCCCTAACTTATAGACGTTTTGACCGAAATCTCTTTCAAGTCAAAAAGCCCTAAAGTCGCATTACCGAAGTGACCCACACTATTGGATTTGACTCCAATCCGGAGGATTTACGTCATCCTATCTCTAGGGTTGCGTGCAACTCCTTCTTTCTTTGAGTGATCTTTCATATTCACGAGCCTCTCGGCTACTCAAATATGAGATCGGAATCTACTACCGTATACTAGCAATACGGAGTCGATACGAAAGAAATCAAGGAAGGATCAAAAATAGAAAAATACAAATGCAAACATAAAATCAAAGGTGCGTTATTACATCACAAAATTCGTCGCGATCGGGCACAAAAACTAATTAGCTAAGCATGATTGAAAAGGAAATAACAATAATAAGAGACAAAAGAAATGTTTTCATTTCATAAGTAAAGAGAGGTGCATGGAAAAACTAAATGGGCATTATAACATTACTCTAACAAAATAAAACATTAAACATAAAACACTAAACTACTTGAAATAAAACTCTCTAACAAGAACTCCTTCATATGCTTCACTAAAAATATTACATCAACTACTTTTCTTAAAACAAGAGGCAAGGGGTTCTTTTTATAGGAGAGGGAGAATGTTCTAGATTGAAATGAAGAGGGGGAAGCCATGGGGGGTTGCCGGCCTCATGGAAAGGAAGGTTCATGCATGAGTTTTAAATGAGGGGAGAGAGAATGGGAGGATTCATTGTATTGTATTAAATGGAAGTGAAAATAAAAATATAAAATGGAGAGGGGGGAATGAATGTGGAATAAAAAGAAATAAAATAGAGGGTGAAAGAGAGTGGGGAGGCCGGCCACATGAAGGGGGAGAATGCATGCATGCAATATATTAAATGATGGAGAGAGAGAAGAGGAAGGTGGCAAGGTGCATGCATGCATGTGGTCGGCCAAGCATGAAAGGGCTGCTTTCTTGGGCTTGTTAGTGGGCTCGGGTTGAGGGCTTCTTGTGTTGGGCTGCTCCAAGGGAAGGGCCGGCTGCACCAAGTTGTAGAGGCTCGGGTAGGGGCTAGGTGGCTGCATGTAGGAGGGCTGCTTTCTTGTTGTAGAGGGTCGGGCGGCATGAGCTGCATGTGTTGGAGGGGCTCGGGTAGCACTTGCATTGAACTTGGGCTGCACCATGTATCATGGACATACAAAACAAGATAAAACAAAATAAATATTAGTTAATAAAACTAAACATAAAAATAACAAAACATAGGCAAACATGAAGCATGTACTAAACTATAGTTTTTATATGAAAATATAATATTAGTTAATTATAACATGACATACCTTTAAGCACCACATAACAAAATATTAGTTATATATAAAAAATAAAACTAAACAAAACAAGCATAAAATAAACAAAAATATAAATAAACTTAGGAATTTCTTAAACTAAACTATACCAAAAACGATGACTAAAACAAGCCATCAGCTGGCGTTGAGTGAGCATGTCCACTAATCGCGTGTGGACTTAGGAAAATATTCTGCCTATCCAACATCTTCCTTGAGTCCACTTGTCCAATCATTATCACAAGGACTGCCCTGCACACATGAACTTAAACACACATCAAATATAGCTATGTCTATCTCATTGACCTGTTTGACATCATCAAATTAGGGCCATTGGGATCAATTGACCCAACACCAGCGCAACAACTCAAAACTATCTCGGTACCCTATCTTTTCGCCGTCTGGGGGATGGATTTTAGTGGCCCATTCCCGATGGCAGGAAGACATCGATGCTTCATCTTGGTATTGATTGACTACTTCAACAAGTGGATAGAAGCCAAGACACTCGCTTGAACAACATCTCAGGTGGTAAAAAACTTCATTTGGTTGGAACTTATTTTTGCAATCAGCTAGGAACTGATCTTCGATTCTCGCCCATCCATCATTCATGAAGTAATAGACAAGTGGAAGCAACCGACAAGAAAATCTCAAACCCACTCAAGAAGAAGGTAGAAAATGCTTATAACAATTGGGTAGAATATCAGCCGATAGTTCTGTGGACCCTCCGTATGACTCCCTCCTCGGCTACCGGGAAGACTCCCTTCAAACTTTTGTATGGGTCAGAGTCCCTCATTCCAATAGAATTTGATGTAGAGAGCCCGCGAGTGTTGTTAGCTAGGCAAAGCAACAACGATTGGATGGAGGTCAATAACGAGGAATCCAAGTGCAACCTTGACCTGATCAAGGAACTTTGGGATCAGTTAGTAGTTTGACAAGCGGAGACTAAGCAAAGAATGGCCAGGTACATCAACAAGAATGTCTAGGTAAAGCAGTTAAAGAGAGGTGATCTAGTTCTAAAGAAAGTATACGTAGCGGGGAGAACAACCTCAGTAAGAAAACTTGAGCCCAATTGGGAGGGTCTATTCATCGTCAAGGAAGTTCTCAGGAGCGGAGCCTATAGATTGTAGAAACATGAAGGCGGGGAGCTGCCCAAAACTTAGAGCAGAGATGACCTAGAGAGGTATTATTCTTAACAAGGTACATCCTTTTCTCTAAAACCCGACATATCTCGTAGAGGCACAGATTTCCTCATTTTCTATAGGAGACCTTAAATCGTTGTAGAGAAGCATCACATGAGGCACACACGATCTCTAGTCTGGTGAGTCCCGGAGCTTGCATGGGCCCCCCCAAATGAATCTGGATGTTTGCAGTAGGAGGCAAACATTGAGCCTCCGACCCTCCTGCCGGTATCTATCACTTATCTCACCTTAAGACCGCGATAAATGCTCTCATGAGACACTCTTAGGCAGCATAGATGGCAGGTCTGGATGTGTTGATAGAACACACATTGCTTGAGGCGTTGTTATTATTACAGGCTGGTGGGAATATTTCCCTCAATCTTCTAAGATTTGAAGTGGAATCACTACCAATGCTAAGAAGATATTGTATTTGATGGATATCCACTTTATGAGCATGCAGGGAACTTGTTTTTTACTCCAAGATATTGTTCAAAGCAAAGCTTATTATACAACTGAGACAACTTATAGTTCTAAGCTATATCTCTAAGACAATGAGAAGAATGCATAAACCTTTGGGAGTCATAGATCTCAGTGCCAAGGAAAATACCACTGAGAATTAATGAACTTCTCAGTGATACCGTTAAGAAGATTTAGAAATTACCGCTAAAAGCCAATGGTCTCGGCACCAAGTCTAATATCGCTGAGAATGGAGTCAATACTCAGCGGTACAGATGAGAAGATTCAAATATTATCGTTGAGCCAGTACAGATTGGCAGAAGTCAAAATTGGCACTGGTGCCAAAAGAAGGAATAAAATTTTCTATTCATGTCCATGCTTTTACAAGATGTTTTTTGAGGTAATTACAAATTGACAAAGAGTATAAAGAGGAACTTCTAGGTAATTGGAACAGTGCCGTTACACAAAACCTAATTTCAAGAAAGAGCTTGATGGCACTCAAAGAAATAGAAGATAGTTCTTGCTGAAGGCATTCAGAAGAACAAGTGAAGTCGATTATGAGACTCAAGATTGATCTTCTTCCATATGCAAGAAGAAGAAGATCAAGTTGGAGCTTGCCCTAACTTGAGCCAAACTTGAAGATCTTTCAGTCAGAGACCATCTACAGATCTTGCTATCAAGAAAGAACAACATAAGGTTTCAATCTTCAAGGTCTAACTATAAATTAGACTTCTATTGTAATCTCTTTCATTATATTTTCTGTAGGTCCTTCATGCTTGAGTTGTAGGGCTCTTATGCCTGAGCTGTTGGGCTATACTCCCAGCCTGAGTGGTAGGATTTCAGTGAAAATCTCAGGTATGACTTCAGTCAAGTTTGAGGTAGGAAACCTGGAAGGTTTCTAAGCTGTAGGAGTTGGAGAACTCTGAGGTAGAACTTCTTGATAAGCCTAAGTGTAGGGCTCGTATTCCTGAGGTAGGGTCTTAGAGGAGACCTGAGAAATCCTGAGGGATTTGTGCTATAAGCTCTGTTGAGCCGAGTTTGGAGGAGGTTGCCTAGTCTTACACATAACTAGATAAGTGTAGAGGGAAAGTTGATGTACCTGCACCTTGGGGAACTAGTATAATTCTCTGTGTGTTTTTTGTGTGCTTGCTTTCTTTCTTACTTAACTGCTGGAATCTAAAAGAACCCACTAAAATTGCAAGACACCAATCCCCATTATAGGTGAGTTAGACTACCACTAACTATAATCTATCAAGTAGTATCAGAGTGAGGTTTGTCAAAAGGAACTTAACAGTCTGACCATATCCTAAGAGGTTAGTCTAAACTTACACTATGTCTTTCAGTGAGCATCATAAGAAGACGAGCTCTATATAATTGCTCATATGTAAAAAGGAAACTTTTGGTATATAAAAGTAGAGGGTTAAGCTGTTCATGGAAGCCTATGACCCAAGGATCTACATCATAGTAGAAGAGGGACCTTTCATTCCCATGAAGGCCTCCACCATTGATCCAAATCTGCAAGTTCCCAAGAAGTATGCAGACATGACAAAAGATGAGATTACACTAGTCATAATGGACAAGAGAGCAAAAAATATAATTATCAGTGTCATTGATGACTCCACCTTTCAGAACTTGGTCCACTGCCAAACTACAAAGGAAATGTTGGACAACCTCATTGTCTATATAGAGGGAACATAAGAGGCAAGGGATGATAGAAAATCCCTCCTCAACTAGGAATATAAGGCCTTCAAGTAGGGAGGCAAGGATAGCATGTCGGATTGCTATGAAATTTTTTTCAAGATAGTGAATGAGTTGAGGACCTATGGGAGGGTCTTCACAGAATATGAGTTGAATGACAAGTTCCTTAGGTCTCTAACTAGAGACTGGGATAACAAGATCTGTGTCATCAAGGAAATGAGGAGCATTTCCAACATTCCTCCCCACGCCCTATATGGAGAGCTGCTCTCCTGTGGGATGCAGCTGAATTTCAGAAAAGAGGAGGACAATGCTGCCAAGTCCCATGTGAAATAGAAGACAGTGACCCTCAAGGCCAAGGATAAGAATAAGGAGAGAGCTTTCTCTCCTACCAAAAGACCCGCTGACTAAAAATCCTCTAAGACCAGCACATCTGATGCTGAGATGTCAGATGGGGAGTTTGCTTCCTTCTCTAGACAGTTTAAGAAAATGATGTCCAGGAAAAAGCACTAGACAAGCAAGCCTTCTTCCTTATCCTATCTCAAGAAAAACCCCAAGGGGGGAAGGTATGGTTCTAACTCTAGTAAATATATTTTTGTTAATGTTGACTGCCTAGTAAAAAAGAAAAGAAAAGGCTGCTGGTAAAGAAAAGAACCATGTTGGTGGCAAGAGTCATCACCATAAGGGCAAGAAGTCTGAGAAGACTTTCATTGCCAAGGAGGAGAAGAGCTGGAGTGAAACTCAGATTTTTTAGATTCTGAGGAAGAAGATGCTTATATTTGGTTATTTGCTGCTGCTGAAGAAGATACCTTTCCTGCTGCCAGGATAGAGATCAGAGCTCCATTATCAAGTCTTGAAAGTGACTGTGTAGCAACAACAGAAGAAGAAGGATGATGTTGCTTGATTGCCATAACTGAAGATGGAACTCAGGTTGAATCAGATCCTAATGAGGTACTTATTCTATCCATCTACTCTTCTGATTCTGAGTATATGACTGGCTCAGATTCTAAAGCATCCTCCCCATCTAATGATGAGGATAGATTAGAATCTGAAAATTATGTCAATCAATTGATTGACATATATAGTGTTCTCTTGAATGCTCTAAAGAAGAGCAAGAAGCTTGTCAAGAGACAAGCTGACGAGACTAATTCTCTGCAGCAAACCATGTCTCTGCACTCTGAGTCAGCTACCTAACTAGATTAGATGAGTAGAGAAATACGTCAGCTAAAAGTAATCACCATAATTCAAGTCAGCATCATAGCCTAGAAGGACAAGATCATTAAGGATCTTGAAGAGAAGCTCCTCAAAGAGAGAAAGCTAGTAACTCAATTCTATAAGCCAAAATCTGTGCTTCCCATCATTGACTCTTTCACCTCCCAAACAAATAAGAGGGGACTAGGATTCAATGAAAGGGTAGCAGGATCTTGAAATAGAAGAGAGGGTAAGTCTCCAGTGAAGCATCAGACCACCTTTCAAAAGGTTTTTCTCTCCACTAACAGGTATGACCAAGATTGTATTTATGGTCACTAGAAAATGGGAGTACCCATAGTAAGGGCAAAAGTTCCACTAACTATGGAGGAAGAAATGACATAGGGTTGAGTGCTTTGAAAGCTCCCAATAAAGAAATTTAAATGGCCCATCGTAGACCATTTATGTTTAGTGATCCAGCCCCCACACTTAAGGGTAAGGAAGTGGCATCCTCCCAAAATCCTCCAGCAAAGAAGATGGCTGATGGCAAGACAGTAAATAACTCTCACAAGGTCATATCTAATGCCATCAAAACCATGTCAGCTACAAAGCAGACATCTATTATTAATAAATCGATATCATCGAGTAAGCCAGTTTACTGTCAAGCCTCTTACCAAATTATAGTTAAGAGAAATAAGAAGAATGTTGCTATCTTCTTTGCTGAATAGAAAAATTCTGATGCTCCATCTACCTCAAAGAATGTTCAGAAGAGAAGATACAACATCCATGAGTGTTGGTGTTATTGAAATCTAGGACACTTTACCATAGATTGTTGGAACAACCCTAATATGCCTAGTGTAAAGAAGAGCTTTTTAGCCAAGGCCATTGTTGGAAAAAATGTTTCTTATTATGCTAACAAGAACATAATACCCAAGTTTAATTGGGCCCCTAAGGTTAAATGAATCATATTTTGCAGGATAGTTCAAGTACTAATTTCAAACAAATATGGAACTTGGACAAGGCATATGACAGGGACCGAGAGCTTACTGAAGAACTACACTCCTGTGAAGAATGGTCCAAAAGTTATCTTTGGAGGTTTAGACAAAAGAGTCACCAAAGGATATGGTTTGTTTTCTAATAACATAATCTCTATCACAAGGGTAGCATAGGTTGAAGGTTTGCAATACAACCTTATAAGCATAAGCCAACTATATGACTTGGGTTATTTCATTGAATTCCATAATGATATGTGCCTAATTAAGAAGTCTATTGACTTAGAGGTTATCCTCTCAGGCACTAGGAGTGAGAATGTATATTGCTTACATTTCATTTGTAATAATTCCTCTACTCTTGTGTGTCTTGTAACTAATGAGAAAGAATCTCTTTGTGTTCAATGAAACAAAAGACTTACTCACATTAACTATAATACAATTAGTTTGCTATTTTCTGAAAACTTAGTTAGATACTCTCCTAAGTTAAAATGTGTTAATGAGGGTCCATGTCATGCATGCCAAATGGGCAAGCAAATAAGGACCACCTTTAAAAGCTTAGCTTACAAAGACACTATTATATGTCTATATTTATTACATATAGATCTGTTTGGTCCTTTTCCCATTCAGTGTTTAGGAGGGTAGTTGTACACCTATGTGATTGTTGATGATCCCTCTAGGTTTACATGGGTATTCTTCTTGAAGAAGATGTCAGATACTCTAGGTGTCTTTATGACATTTGTTAAGATTGTCCAGAACAAAATGAGATGTTTTGTGGTCAAAGTGAGAAGTGACCATGACACATAATTTCTGTCTAGTGTTATGACAAAGTTCTCTAAAGAATTTTTGAAAGTATCTAGTTGTCTACCTAAATCACCTAGAGGAGGGTGAATAGGTGGGATCTGCGTCTTCTGCGGAATAAAAATTTGAGAGAGAGTAAAACACAGCAAGTAATCAAGAACAAGCCAGATGACTCAAGGAATTATAGTTGTTCCCCAATTTTGGGTACGTCCACTTTCCACCTCACCAATCTAGCACCACGACTAGACTTGGCTACTTTACTATATTTCGGATTCAAACAATCCTACACCTCGGAGCAACGTTCCTACAACTTGGAGTAAACACACTCCTACAAACTCGATACCCTCAAAACGGGATCTACACTGGAAAAATAATCTTCCTACAAGCTCAGATACAAATCTCCAACAAGAGTTGAAATAAATTTTACAACAACAATAAAATTTTACTTCCAGATATGAGATCTTCAAAGTTCTTCCCTCATGAGACTTGAAATACTTAAAGAAGATGTTGAGGAAGAAATCTTGAGAAAACACGATCTGAAACTCGTAGGATCCGACACAATCAAGTGAATGATTCCAGAATCTTGAAAGTGTGATCTGTCGAATCTTTTCTATATTGAATCGCTGGATCGAGGAAGAAGCTTCAGAGAAGTACGAAGATGGCGTGTGCGGATTTTTACCGATTTAGAACTTACGCCGATTCTGACTTCTGTATTTTCTACCGTTATTTTTATTATTAGGGTTAGCGAATCCTTGAGAGGGCATTATATAGGATATCCACTAACGGTCTGAAATCATTTAAGGAATGATGATCAATCATGTTAAACACGGATTAACATTTGAAATCCTGTTCGACGAATTATGAACTCCCGTTCGACGAATGAAATCCCGTTCGACGAACTGAATGAAACCCGTTTGACGAATTATGAACTTCGTACGACGAATGAAACTCCGTTCGATGAATTGAATGAAATCTCTGCAATTACATTCTTCGAAAGACATCTTGATTTTTCAGAAAGAACTTGATCTTTCGAAAAATGACATACCCTTCTCAAGAAAATGCTTCACGCAAAATTGTCTGAACAATTAAACTGATTTTTCTAAAAACAATTTTGAATTTTCGAAAACAGCTTTTCTTTTTTGAAACATGAGTCCCATTTTTCGAAAAAAACTTTTCTTTTTCGAAAAACAGACTTGGCTTTTTCGGGAAATTTGCAGAGCAATTTTAGAAAAATAGAATTTATAAGTTTTTGAGAGTTTTTGAAAAGTCTTTATGTTTCTCGAGAACAGTTCTTCTTTCTCGAAAAACTTAACTTAGACCTTTCAAAAAACACTCTTCTTTTCGAAAAATGGATTTAGGAAAATTTTAGAGTAAATTTCTTTTCTTCTTTGCATGAGACCATCAACCCTTCCTTTCTTCCATGCTTTTGTACTTGAAAATGAAGTGCATTCCATTTGAGAGATTATACATGAGTCAACACCATGGATCACACAATGAGGGATTACATTGCATGGTCCTGTGTTAAGTGACTCATTGTAAACTGACATTGGTCTACACTTAGCAATAATAACCTGCAAGCACTCAACTAAAAGATGGCATCAAATACAAACTTAATTCATCTTAGTTTAATGGTGAATTCACACAAATCTAGGTTATTGTGGATATAATACCCAATAATCTCCCCCTATTTATAGAAGATAGAACTCTATATACTACGGTGAATTATATCAAGATAATTAAAAGAATTTACTAACAAACACAATAGTAATTGCAATGAAAAAGAAGTAATATATTATCAAAATTCAAAATGTATAAATATATATATATATAATTTTCCATAGAGGTGTCCAGGTCCATAAGATTTCACAACACTTGAAAAACATTTATCACCTATACTGTTGCCTGTCTTGTCGTTCCCTCTTCTCTTGTTACCTTTTTAGGTAGTTATAGGGCTTTGAATAGTACTTTGGAGGCTGAGGACGATCTTGATTATTACGGCCATGTTGACTATCATGAAGCCTTCTTTTAGTCATAAAAGTTTCATATTCTTTCCATTCCTTGTAGCTGTAATAATCATCTTTATTTCCATTTAGTTCTGTAACTAACTTTAGAGTATCCAAAATGAGGGACTTGGAGGTTGGGCTTCATACTTCAGCAAATTCTTGTTCTTTTCTTTTCTCAGCTTCTTCAGGCGGGATGCATCGGCTGGCAGAGGAACCATCACCATATTTTCTTTTCTTCAGCACTGGACACTCTAGAGGTTGGTTTTGAGGCATCTCTAGTTCATACCAAACATGAGAGCACTGCGCAGGAGGAGCCTCATAAAGTTCTGGTCTTGGAGAGAATGTAGGCTGCTGGACAGTTGGATTTAGATGAGGAGGTGGAGTCGCATTTGGATTGACTTGAAAGTCGGCGAAGATCTGATTATGCGTCCAAACAGCCGTATCATAAGTATGAAATTTGACATTATAAATTCGTGCCTATACATCTGTACTGATTTCTTTCAGTTTAACATCCCATTGAGCCGTCATGTCTTCACCAGATTTTGTTAGATATATTTTTACTTTATCCTCCCCCTTTCTGACTTCTATAGTTAAAGTGCCTATGACATCTTCTTTAAACTTGCCAACTTCTTCACATGTTTTGAAGTTGTGTTCTTGAGCTTTCGTCTCCAATTAAATCTGATTATTGGCTAGAGTGACTGATTGGTCCATGACTTCACCAATACTAGTGATCGTGTGGTATAAAGCTTTGCCCCCGATCCGGAACAGACATTTCAGTTCATCTGTGTTACATTGAATTTCAACAAAGCCTCTGCTTAGCTTTTTTCAAGAGCAGTGACTTTCTCATTTACAGCTTCGAGAGATTTGTCAAAATACTCTCTCTGATTAGTCATCATAGCTTTAATTTTACCCAGAAGGGTATCCTCAGGAAAGGTTGCAACAGGAGGAGGTGGAGGAGCAAGAGCTTGAACTCTCTACTCTGGAATTTCTTCAATCACAACAAAAATTTTCCTCTTTTGCTTGAAATTATGACATCTCCTTCCTCACCAATAATTACAGGTAGAGAGAACAACAAATTTCTAAGAGGGGTTTTAGCTGATTCTGGGATAATCTCTTCAATATTAGAGAGTATAACTTCATTCTCCCCCTCAACATATTCCTGGGGCTGAGAATGGTCTGGAGTTTCTTCAGTAATATCTTCTGGAATCTCTTCAAGGGGCTTTTCAGGAGTCTTTTCCCTAGAATTTTCAGTAGACTGGAATAGGGGATCATTAGATGATAGCTCCTCTATCATCTTGTCAATGTCAGCATCAGTGGAAGTGACTCTGGTATTCACCTGATCATCAGTGAAATCTTCCGGATTAGAGGAAGATTCACCATCTACACTTGAGCCACCTTCATGCATGTAGGTGCTCTTTTCAGCAGTGTCATCATCTGCAGGTACTTTCTCTGGAACATTATCTATTTGGGCATCTGACTATAGAACTGTATCTGTAACCTCAGCTGGCTGGACCTCTTCAAGAACTGAAGGAGCAGGCTCACCCTCAACAGTTGCACCATATGTGCCAACTGTATCAGTGTGAGGAGGAGATGGGGTCTTGTCCTCATCAACAACTAGTCTTTGAACTTCTGGAGCTTGTCCTGGTTTTGAAATCCTGATTTCCCATCTTCTTATGGAGGCGAGGGTGACTTTATTCAGGTGGTGAACAGACACACCTTTATACAAGTCGAATATTTCTAGGTGGAGTTGATGGAGATACAAGGTGATGATTCTTGCATAACTGGGAGCCGTTATGTTTTCCTTAATTTTATCAAAAATCATTTGTCCCCAGTGAAACTTTCTACGACATATTACAACAGTCATCATGTAAAAGAACTCTGAGGATATAAATTGAAGAGAGTGAGTTTTATAAAGTAGAACCTTGCCTAGAATGTCTGCGAGGAGCTTGCTTTCAACATTCATGCTCGATCGTCGAATGGAGGTTATGTACAGGGAGATACCACAGAAGGACATAGCCCTAGAGTAGTTATGTTCTTCCATGTAATCTTCCTCGTCGATTGCAGGCAGTTTCAGAAGCTCTGTTTAGAAGATGACTTGATCTTAATCTTTACATTTCTAACTGACGTCTTTAGTAACTTCCCACTTCGCTTAACTTTGACATTCCTGAAGAACTCTTTGATATCTGGAATAAATACTTTGCACGGTTTCTCAAGAACAAAAGTGAGGCCGGCGATTTCAAGTAGAAGAATGATGTTTCGAAAATCATTGTAGAGTTCGGTGATTCCAGTGAGACTGAATTCACTGTCGAACCCTATCTTAATAGTAGAAGCCAAGGATTACCGAGGCTGAGAGATTTCTTACCTGGTTTAAGAAGAACGATGGAGTTTTTTGGGAAGAATGATGGAAGTAGAGGAACTGAAGCGTCGTTCTTCAAAAAAGCCCTATTCTTCAAGTTTTGGATTCTGGATATCTATGGACTACCCTATATATATATAATTAGATATTTTGAAAATATAGACATGCGTACTTGAATGGCAGTTCAAATTCTCAGGAAAAAATTCAGCAAACAGTTTGGGCGTTATTCAAAAAACTAACACCATTTTTCGAAAAGAATGAAATTTTTCGAAAAGTATGTAAAGGTTTTTCGAAAAGTTGGAAGATTTTTCGAAAAGTCCATAAGTCTTTTCGAGAAATCCATAAAGACTTTTCTAGAAATCCACTTCTGAGTCTGAATTTTTCTGAAAGTTTGCTGACTCCTTCCTTGACTTGAACTGTGAGCTTTTCAACACTCCATGTTCATCATACCAAGTTCTGTCTTGAAAAGCGAGAACTTGCTCTCATCTAGCGGCTTCGTGAAAATATCTGCAACTTGCCTATCTGTGGGAACATACTGGATGTTGATATCCCCATTCTCCACATATCTGCAACTTACCAATTGAAAGTATCTTAATTCGATATGCTTCGTCCGACTCTGAGAAACTGGGTTGTTGGCGATTGCTATAGCGTTGGAGGAGTCACAAAACATAGGAATCTCCTAAAATTTCAAATTGTAATCTTCAAATTGATTCTTTATCCATAGAAGTTATGCACAACAAATACCTGCAGAAATGTATTCTGACTCAGCGGTTGACATTGCAACACATTTCTGCTTCTTGCTACTCCAAGATATGAGCCTTCTTCCAAGGAATTTGCAAGTCCCGGAAGTGCTCTTTCTATCATCTTTGCTACCTGCAAAATCTGCATCAGAAAATCTAATTAGTTCGTTATAATTATTTCTTGGGTACCATAAGCAGAGATTTGGTGTTCCTTTAAGGTATCTCAAAATCTGCTTTGTAGTAGTATAGTGAGATTCATTAAAGTTCACCTAATATCTAGCACAAACATATGTTGAGAACATTATGTCAGGTATGCTAGCAGTAAGGTAGAATAAGGATCCAATTATGCTCTTGTACTTGGTTTCATCGAAAGGTTTCCCTTTCTCGTCCTTGTCCAAAGACATAGCTAAACCCATTGGAGTCCTTATAGAGGTTTCATTCTCCATCACGAATTCCTTAACCAACTCTATGGTTAAATTTGTCTGAGAGATGAAAATTCCATCTTCAGATTGTTTCACCTGAAGTCCTAAGAAATACTTCAGCTCACCTTTACTGCTCATTTCGAACTTCCCTTGCATAAGTTTGGAAAACTTCTTGCAAAAGTTGTCATCAGTAGAGCCAAAGATAATGTCGTCGACATAGATTTGCACTATCAAAATCTTGCCTTTTACTTCCCTAAGAAATAATGTCTTATCTATCTTTTCTCTTGTGAACTTGTTCTCAAGAAGAAAGTTAGACAGCGTTTCATACCAAGCTCGTGGAGCTTGTTTTAAACCATATAGAGCTTTAAATAATAATTAAACATAGTCAGGATGGTTAGGATCAACAAAACCTGGGGGTTGGTCCACATATACTTCTTCCTTTATATCACCATTGAGGAAGGCCGACTTCACGTCCATTTGATAGACATTGAAGTCCATAAGAGTAGCATATGCGAGTAATAACCTGGTGGCCTCGAGTCTTGCCACTGGAGCATAGGTCTGATCAAAATCGATCTATTCTTCCTGTCTGTATCCTTTAAATACGAGTCTGGCTTTATTTTTGATGATGGTTCCATCTTCACCCATCTTGTTCCTATAGACCCACTTTGTTCCAATTACATTCTTGCCATTGGGTCTTGGTACAAGCTTCCAGACTTGGCAGTGCTTGAACTGATTTAGTTCTTCTTCCATTGCAACTATCCAAGATGCATCTTGGTTTGCTTTTTCGAATTTCTTTGGTTCAACCTTCGAGAGGAAACTCAAATGCAAATTTTCATTAGTAGTACCTCTTCGAGTTCTTACACCATCATGAGGATCTCCTATGATTTGATCAATCGGGTGATCCCTCAAGTGTCTGAGCACTAGAGCCCTTGCATCGGGAGCTTCCACTATTTCTGGAGTTACTTCTTCCACTTGGAAAAATTCTTCATCTTGGTGATCTTCTTCTCCAATTGAGGTTGGAGGAGTGATCTTGATGAACTTTTGAGCACTTTCTTCATCTGTCTCATCCAAGCTTAACTCTTTTAGCCTTGAACCTACATCTTCAACAAAAACACTGGAAGAGATTCTATATAGCAGGCTCGTCTCATCAAATACAATGTTAATTAACTCTTCTACTACCAGAGTTTTCTTATTAAAAATTCTATAAGCCTTATTATGGATACTATAACCTACAAAAATACCTTCAAAATATTTTCCTCCAAACTTTGTATGATGATATTTCCCATTATTAAGTACATAGAATTTGCAGCCAAAGATCCCCAAGTAGGACACAATCGGTCTCCTGCCTTTTAGTAGCTCATATGGAGTCTTACGATGATTCTTGTTGATCAACACTCTGTTTTGCACATGACAAACTATATTAACGGCCTTCAGCCTAGAAGTACTCTGGTAGAGAGAAGTCAGTCAGCATTGTAGTACATGCTTCAATGAGTGTTCTATTACTTCTCTCTACAACTCCATTTTTTTGTGGAGTACGCGGGGAGAAAAACTCATGAAAAATACCTAGACTTTCATAGAATTCTGTTATGGCACCAGATTCGAACTTTGTTCCATTGTCACTTCTGATTCTGACAACAGAGCAGTTTAATTTGTTCTTGATTTGCCTGACAAAATTCGTTATCACATCAAAGGTATCTAAATTTTGTTTCAGAAAGAACACCCAAGTAAAACGTGAGTGATCATCAATAATTACCAGTGTATATGACTTACCTCTTAAGCTACAAACTTGCATTGGACTGAATAAGTCCATGTGCAGTAAATATAAGCACCTTTAGGAATCTTTATCAACAATGCCCTTAATGGTAGCCCTTGTCTGCTTGCCCATTTGGCATGCGTGACATGAACTCTCTTTAATGCACTTAATAGTCAGTGCGTCACGTACTAGGTCTTAAGAAAATAGCATATTAATAGTTTTGAAATTAATATGTGCTAGTCTCTTATGCCATTGGTCACAAAGAGATGCACTATTTTTTTGCTACAAAACATACTGGGGAATAAGTGTCTAAGCATAGAAAATTGATACCGAAAATATTTCTACTCCTAGTGCTTGTTAATATTGTCTTCATAGTAGAGTCCGAGTTTATCAGGCACCGATCTTTAGAGAATGTAATAATAAAGCCTTTATCACATAATTGACTTATGCTAATCAGATTATGTTCTAATCCTTTCACACAAGCCACATCAGTGAATGAGACTATACCATCAAAAATTATATCGTAGCCTTTTGTAATTCCCCGGTCAGGGCCACCAAAGATAACCTTTGGACCATCTTTGACTGGTGTATAATTTTGAAGTAGACTTCTTGTACCGGTCATATGCCGAGAGAATCCACTTTCCAAATACCAGATAGGCGTTTTGTTGGTATTTGGACATACCTACAAAATAGATCAGTTTACCTTAGGAACCCAAATGTATTTGGGTCCTTAGTTCCTGGTCATCATGCTCCCCCTATGACCATTAACCTTGCGAGTGGTCAGTCTCGCTTTGCTAACTCGAGGAGTTTCAAAGTTTCTGGGATTGAACAAGCAATCCACTGTAAAGTGACCAACTTTGCTACAACACCAACAATCAAACATGTTGTATCTCTTCCAAGTCTCTTGCTTGACCTTTTGAGCGTGTGGTCTAGCAGGAGTGGTTGAATTTGAGGTAGAAGCCTCATGATGATGCCATTCACATGGTTTCTGCACCTCCTTTCCCTTAGGTACAATGGGCTTGGCTTTCATTGCCTTCTTAATATTATGGCCATGAACATATGGACCATTATTCTATAGAGTGATCTCTTCATAAGGTGCCTTGAACACACTTTCAACATAGTTTCAGGGATGGGTACATCCTTGGTAGCATGACTTAGGCTCTACATAAGTAGGCCTTGTGAAATGACCATAGGATGACTCAAAATCAAACTGGTTCGTTGGGAAGATTACCTTCTTAAACATAGTTTGATTCAGAGGGGCCTTCCCTTTCTTTTTGGATAAGGCTTTTTTAGCAGCTTTATTTTTTCTTTTAGCCTTGTTCCTCCTAGAGGATTTACTAGGAGCATCTACATGGCCTAAGCCAGCTCCTTTAGCCTAAGTAGAGAATTCAACAACTAGTGGAAGGATTGTCTTGGGCTTGGAGAAACTTTCAATGAGTTTCTTTTCGGCGGCAAGCTATTATTTTAAGTTCTTGATGATTTTCTCTTTCAGGTTAAGGTGCTCGAGTGCATTGTTGTATTCTTCGACAAGGGCGTCGAGTTTGAAAGTTAGGGTTAGATCTGATATACTCTAGAGGGGGGGGAATAGAGTATGTGGGTATATTTAAAAATTTTTCTGAATGATAAGAAATACTCCTAAACTCAGATACTGTATCACAGAATACCAAATGAAATAAAAGAAATCACAAGAAAAACTAAATAACACAGCAAGAACTAAATATCACAGCCACAATAAGAACAAAAAGAAAAAGGGGAAACCAGATGACATAAGAATTTATAGTGGTTCCTCAACCTGGGTACGTCCACTCTTCTATCACCCAGGTAGGAATCCACTCAGAGTTTTGATCAGGTGCCTGACACCAATGGGCTTTTGATCAGGTGCTCAACAACCAAACCTCAAGTTTTTTGATCAGGAGACTTGTAACCAGGAATCACTTTTGAAGGGAGATGACAACCCTTTTTACAGTGTGGGTGAGAGAATGATTGTGTTTTCTCTTTCTCAATTTAAACAACTGAGAAGACTTGTGGATTTGATGGTAGCAAAAGCTCCCCCTGAGATGTTTCTTGTTCAGGATGATGGAAGCTTTGCTGCAGGGTGATAGGCCTTCAAGCTTTAAGTTTTGACAAGAAGAACTTCAGGAACTATTTTGACAGATGCAGTATTGTTGTCCTTCAGAGAGTTCCTGAGAAGAAGACACTTGATTTGGATGGTTGTTCTTCTTCTTTATAATTGTTCTTCTTCTTGTCTAGTCACTGTTGATTCTTGACTGATCGATTTTCAATCTCAATAAATTCTGTATATCTCACAGAATGTTGTTCTCTGTATGTGAATGTCTGTCCAGGAAATAATAATCTCTGTTTTTATATATCCAATCGATAATGTCCATTTGAATTTTGAAATTCCTTCTGTAATTAATGCTGATGGCCTTGGAATATTTTTTGGCATTCATTTGTTTCCCCAACAGTCCCTTATAAAAACAGCAGGCAATAATTCTGATGAAGTCCATAATTAATACTCTTGTCTAACGGTAATATTCAGAGAATATTAGAGCATTAATTACTCAGGAATTATTTCCACCTAATAAGGACAGCAGAGGGAAATTGCCAAGACAGGATTCGTCGACCAGAGTCCACAGTTCGTCGAGTTTAGAATGGCTGTTCGTCGAGCTGAGATCCAAGATCGTCGACCTGAGCCCAGAGAACAGAGTTAGTCCAGTTGGGTTCCAAGATCGTCGAGCTGAGTCTGCAGTCTGGTCTTAGACTATTTTCAGATGTTGAGTGTTGAAGTATTATTTTGGCGTTGAGTGTGATGTCCTATGGCTTTGAGTGTTAACTCACCATTCTGGTGTTGAGTGTAATGTCATCTTGCGTTGAGTGTTGAATCACCATATCCAGAATTTGTCGACCAGAGAACAGAGTTCTTCTAGCTATTGTTCTTAGTTCGTCGACTGAGGTTTGACTTAGAGGAGTTATTACTTTGTCCAGAGTTCGTCGAGCTGAGAACTAAGTTCGTCGACCTGAGCTCAGAGAATTGTCCCTGAGTTCGTCTAGCTGAGCTCGACTTTCATCGACCGGAGATCGACGAAAGTAGAACTCCTTTTTCTAAGTCTTGAATTCTCTAAGTCTTGAGTCTCTGGCAGTGTTGGAGGCTGGTCCTTTGTACTGTTGACTCAAAGGACTTGACCTAGACTCTAGGAAACAACCATGACCCTAATCTATATATGTTGGGTCATATCTTAACTTAGTGAACCTAGCCCAAATCCAACTAGGGATCCAATAATCTCCCCTTATTTGGGTGAGGTCACTAATAACAGACTCAATACAAAAAAATGTACAAAGCAAGAACACAATATATATCTGGCAGAAAATTTAACAGTAAATGCAGCAGATATATTTACATAGTCAGCTTTGTAACAGGAAAACACAGTTTATCAAAAATATACCAAATAACAGTTCAAGTTCTAGTTTTTCTTTTTCTTTTCCCTTGGCTATTCTTCTTTGCTTTTATCCCCAGGCTGAGTGAAAATGATTTTCCTGTTGGGATTTACAGCTTCTCTCTTTTATATGTATAGATCTGCTGCTCCAATCACAGTCTGAGTGGATGTTCTGGGAACTACACCCTCTGGGTGTCTAGCCATATACTCTGTAGAATTAAATACCTTCTTGCTGACTTGAAGCTTATCCAATTCTTTTTCTCTATATGATGACATTGTTGTATACTTTGATGGATCTTCTCCTTCTTCTCTGACCTTCTTTATCTCTGACAGACCAATCAATTCTTGAAACCTAGCCATCCTGAAATTTGGATCAATATCCTGACTGACAGATGTTTGATCATCTTGAGAGGGTAGCAGAGATGCAGGCCTAAATTGAGTTGACTGTGCTTGAAAGTTTGTTGTCTTCTGGCTTTCACTACTCTGAGTGTATAGTGATTTTTGAGGTGCAGCTTCACTATATTTTCTTTTAGGTTTGTGTAATTCTAAATGTCTTCTTTGTTCAGCTTGTTGTTGGGGAGGAGAGGACTCTGGCTTCTGATGAATTACTTCCTTTATCTGCTCTGTATCACCAGTACTTCTTTGCTGATTGCTTCCATGTGATTGATATCTAGATGGACTTCCTTGCCTTTGATAAGTTTTTGTGAAGGATGTAGACTTGGAGGGAGCATCTGAACTTTGAGGAGTTGTTCCTGAAGCACCAGCAGGAGGAGGAGGAGGGGGGGGGGTCCTTTCTGTATCTATGATCTGGGGGAGGAGAGTATCTTCTGCTTTTCTTTCTGGCTTTTTGTTCATTCTTTGAAAGCCACATCCAGCTGGCATCCCTTTGTATGGGGTTATGTTTTGTAAAATATAGTAGGGAGTGTCATTTTTATTTCCAGACTTGGGAGCAGGAGGAGGAGGAGCCTTCCTTTTCTTAGATATTTTCTTCCTCTTTTGATCCTTATCAGAATCATCATCATAATCATCATCATCATACTGAGGATTGCCATATATAGCATCATTTTGGCTTATTGTATCTTTGGAGATTTCTTTATTGACTGGAGTGGGGACAACTTCAGCATGAGCTACTTCAGTTTCCATGGCAATGTCTTGAGCTATTATGTCATCCAGATTGGGTAGAGGGCTATCATCCATGATATAGGATGGCCCAGGAGGGCTAGATCTCTGATCATCAGACTCATTTTCTGGAGGAGCTGTCAAACTTTTCTTTATAGTGTCTAACACCTCTGAGCTAGCAAGAGAGGTATAGCACACTATTGCTTTAGATGATGGAATGGGGGAAAGACAGAAATAAATGTATGACCCAAATATTCTTAGTAAAGCTGCTAGATGCACTTTGGATCTAATGAAGTAAACCCTTCCTGACAGAACTCTAGCAGAGTGATCTCTTGAGTATCTGACATTGTAATATCTATTCCTGCTTCTGATACTTATGTTGTTGCTGCTAATGCTACTACTGCTTCTGCTGGCAGAGTGATCTCTTGAGTATTTGTCATTGTGATATCTGTTCCTGCTTCTGCTTCAACTACTGTAGTTACTGCTGTGGCTACTGCTGCTTCTTCATCATCAAGTATCTCCCCTTGCCTAGTTTTAGTAGTTACTGAAGCCAGGCCCCCAATGAAGAGGGAGCAGTGGTGAGAGAAGAAATCTGTGCAACAAGAGAGGATATTGAGGCAGCTAGAGGAGAAATGGCCTCTACTATAAGGGATTTGAGTAGGGGTGTGAGGAGAGTGATGAGTGGGGTGACAAGAGATGGATCCAGAGTTGGAGAAGTGGATGGTGGGGCAGTAGTTAGGTGAGTGGAGATTTCAGTTGCTGAGGGGGTGATATGTGGAGTTGAAATGGGAGTGTCTAGGGGGAGTCGTGTTGAGGAGAAGGAGTATGCAGTGGAGATGAAAATAAGTTGAAGGATGGGAATGAGGAGAGGTTGATGTGGGGGATATCAACAAGATGAGATGGAAGAGGGGATTGAGGTGGTGTTGGCATTAGTGTATCTTGTTGGAGGGAAGGTGTAGAGGAGGAAATATGTGTTGGAGATTGAGGAATTTGGGATAATGAAGGTAGGGGAGTAGAGATTGGAACATGAGTTGAAGCTGGGGTGTGTTATGTTGCTGACAGAGATGAAGATTGGAGAGCTGGAGATTGAGGAGTGGCTGGAGTAATGTTGGATGGAATAATGTTGGATGGGATCTCTTCAGAAGGGTGGGAAGTGGCTTGAACAGTCCTTGTACTTTCAGAAGCTTGGGTGGTAGAGGATGAAGCCTTAGAGGGCTTTGTGATTGTCCTCTCCCACCTGCCAAACAATGCACATGTGAGCCTTTTGCTGGCATTGATGAATTTGGTCTGGGAGACCAGTGATTCGACAACCTTTTCTGTCAAGAATATCCCTAGGATCCTTCCAAAGTTTACTTCCTTCTTACTGTTCCTTTTCTTGACGAGATCAAAGATGACCTGTGCCCAGTTTACCTGCCTCTTGTTTACCACTGCACACATAATTAAAATTGATGTCTGGTTATATAATCGTGTGTAGTGTGCTTGCCCATCAAGACTTTCCCAACAATATCTGCAAGAAACTTGAACTCGACAGATAGGTGCTTCTTCAGCAGTTTATTTGGGTTATCGCCAGAGTAACCCATCAGACTCAACATCATGTCATATTCCTCATTATCAATTTCTAATTCTTCTTATCCATTCACTAATCCAAAGATTTCAGTTAGTACAATGGGAGTGAGAGAGATGGAATTACCCGCTATTGAACTGGTCATTGTGTTGTCCTCGGTTGTAGACGCAATATAGACCCATTCTTTGATTTCCGTGCTGGGTAATTTGATTCTAATCGACAACAGATTTTTCAATTGCTGGTCTTCCAGCAGTTGCAGGATGTGGAGAAACACTGGATCGGAGTGCTGGAAGGAGTCAAAATCCATGTCGAATCCGGTATCAAACCTCATTGCCGCAAGAACGCATGCTAGAATCGCCATGAATGCACCTGCAAGAGAGAAAACGAAGATCAAATGCAAAGGGAACTGAAAGCGCAAAACGGAGGTCGAAGAAAACCTAAATATAAGGTTTTCCGGAATATGAAACGACAGACTCCGGTCCACGATAAATAATAATATCTTCGTTCTAAGGTTGACGAAATAATTTAGAGTTAAATAGTTCGTCGATCTCAGTCTGAAGGGTTGAAGACATTTCATCGATCTCTGGTCGATGAAAGTTTTCTGAAGTAAGTTCGTCGATCTCAGGTCAACGAAGATCACTTACCACAGAGAGTTCTTCGATCTCAGGTCGATGAAAATCTCAAGAACCTTTCGTAGTTCGTCGACCTCCGATCGATGAAATTTGAAGAGTTCTTCGAGTGTAGATAGAAACTAAACTAGGTATTCTCCATTGATCATTCCAAGCTGATTTACAAAGAACAAGTGATTTCTTTCATCCAGGGGTTTGGTGAAAATATCAGCTCTTTGTAAATTAGTGTAGATATAGATAAGTTTTATTTTGTTTTTGTCTACACACTCTCTAATGAAATGATGCCTAATGTCTATATGCTTAGTCCTACTGTGATGGACTGGATTTTGTGTTATGACTATAGCACTTGTGTTATCACATAGTAGAGTTGAATTATTTAAGTTGAACCCATAATTTAGGAGTTGGTTCTGAATCCACAGCATCTGGGAACAACAACTGCCAGCTGCAATGTATTCTACTTCAGCAGTTGATGTGGACACAGATGATTGTTTCTTGCAGAACAAGGACACTAATCTCATACCAAGGAACTTGCAAGTTCCTGAGGTACTTTTTCTGTTCACTCTTCATCCAGCAAAGTCAATATCTGAGTATCCAGTTAACTCAAACTCTGACTCAGTGGGATACCAGAGACCTAGACTAGGACAACCCTTTATATATCTCAAAATTCTTTTTAGAAAAACTAGATGAGATTCTTTAGGGTTCACCTGAAACATAACACAAAGGCATGTGGCAAACATGATATCAGGTCTGCTTGCTGTAAGGTATAGTAGGGACCCAACAATGCCCCTATATAGTTTCTGATCCACATGTTTCCCTTGTGCATCAGAGTCTATTACATCATTTGTAGCCATGGGTGTTTTCTTTACTGAGGCATCAGCCATCCCAAACTTCTTGATAAGCTCTTTAACATATTTAGTCTGGGAAATGAAGATGCCATCAGGCAGCTGCTTCACTTGGAGACCAAGGAAGTAGGAGAGCTCTCCTATGCTACTCATCTCAAATTTAGAATGCATTAGATCAGAGAATCTTTTGCATAATTTGGGATCAGTAGACCCAAATATTATATCATCTACATAAATTTGTACTAATAAAATTTTATCATGATGCATTTTAGTGAATAAAGTCCTATCTACTATGCCTCTTGAAAAACCATGCTCTAAGAGAAAGCTGGCTAAGATCTCATACCAAGCTCTTGGAGCTTGCTTTAAACCATAGAGAGCTTTATGCAATTTAAATACATGATAGGGATGAGTTGGAGAAACAAAACCTGGAAGTTGTTCAACATAAACTTCTTCTTTAAGTTCCCCATTTAAGAAAGCACTCTTCACATCCATTTGATAAACTTTGAACTTTTTGAATGCAGCATAAGCCAAAAATATCCTTATAGCTTCTAGCCTGGCAACTAGAGCAAAGGTTTGATCATAGTCAATTCCTTCCTTCTGCCTATATCCTTGAGCAACAAGCCTAACCTTATTCCTCACAATCACACCTTTGGCATCAAGCTTATTTCTGAATACCCATTTGGTTCCAATGACTGGGTAGTCTTTTGGTCTTGGAACCAAAACCCAAACTCTGCATCTCTCAAACTGATTGAGCTCTTCTTGCATTGCATTAATCCAGTAGGGATCTTGCTCTGCATCAGTTATGGATTGAGGCTCAATTTGAGAGAGGAAACAAGAATGCATCAAGTCTTGGTTGAGTTGATGCCTTGTCTGTGCACCTGCTGTTATGTCTCCAATCACTTGGGATCTGGGGTGATCCCTTAGTGTGACAAGATCAGTAGGTGGAGTTGGTTCAGCCACAACATTTTGAAGGAATTCCTCTTGTGGAATAGCCTCTGTTGTTGTAGGAAGTTCACCTATTTCCACAGTTTCTTCATCACTTTCTTCACTGACTTGTTGAGAAGGATGAGGTACAGCTTTGGGGGTAAAGTGTAAGCCATCCAATTCCTCACACAAGTTGTGTACCTGCAAGGAGTCTTTGGTAGAAATCTCTTTCTCCTTATAAAACATGTTAGCCTCATCAAATGTAACTTTCATAGATTCCTCTATTTTCAATGTGGATTTATTAAATACCCTATAAGCTTTGCTGACTTGGGAATATCCTAGAAAAATTCCCACTGCAGCCTTTGCTTCAAATTTTATAATGTGCTTTTTGTCATTATTATGAATATAACATACACAACCAAAAACTTTAAAATAGTTGATTATTGGTTTCTTCCCTTTGAGTAATTCATAGGGAGTCTTATGCTTTAGTTTGTGTATCAAACTTCTGTTCAGGATATAGTTTGTTGTGCTCACTGCCTCTGCCTAGTAGGATAGGGGCATGTAAGCTTCTGCAAGTAATGTGCCTGCAGCTTCAATGAGTGTTCTATTTTTCCTTTTAACTATCTCATTTTGTTGAGGAGTTCTAGGAGCTGAGAAACAGTGCCTGATACCTTCCTTCTCACAGAACACGTGCATAAGAAGAGACTCAAACTCTGTACCATGATCACATCTGATCAATACAACATGAGTAGAGTACTCAATCTGTATGGTCCTGAGAAAATCTGTAAGAACCTTGAAGGTATCTGACTTAGATCTCAGAAAGAATACCCAAGTGAACCTGGAAAAGTCATCTGCAACCACTAAGGTATAAGATTTCCCTCCTAGGCTTTGTACAGCCACAGGGCCAAAAAGGTCCATATGTAGCAAGTACAATATCCTAGGTGAATAACTCTTATTAATGGATTTGAAGATAGATTTAGTTTGCTTGCCTAGTTGACAAGCCCTGCAGAGGCCTTCCTTCTTGTAGGGGCCAGAAGATAAACCTCTAACAAGGTTGTCCTTAGATAGCCTAGCAATGTTTTTAAGATTTACATGTCCTAATCTTTTATGCCATAAATCATTTTGACTACTAACTATATTGAGCAGGCATATGTCTGAAGTAACAGAATGAAAATTCATTAGGTATATGTTTCCTTGTCTACTTCCAATTAAAACAGGTTGGTTTTCTTTTGAAGTAATAATACAGGAACTAGAGTTGAATGATACCTGATAACCTTCATCACATAGTTGGCTTATAGAGATGAGTTTATGCTTCAGTCCACTTACATATGCAACTCTTTTGAAAGTTACTGTTCCAATTCTGACTTTTCCATAGCCTTCTGTTTGGCCATAATTGGAGTCACCAAAGATGACCTTTGGTCCTAGCTATGACTTGTAATCAATCAGATTGTTCTTGCTGCCTGTCATATGCTTGGAGCAACCACTATCCAGATACCAATGTTGATTGTATACTGGACAGGTCTTCATCTGCAAACAAGACAGTTAGTTGTTCTTGACCCAGGTAACCTTCGCTCCTTGTTGATTTACATAACTATAACTGGAGATGTAAGAGCATTCAGGTTGATATTTATATCCTTTAGGATGGTATCTCCTAGGTGGAATAATCCATTGAGTGAAGGGATTAAAGTTGTTATTAGAATTTAAGTTTCTGTTATTAAGATCTGGGTTCGACGATCTCTGGTTGGATTGTCGACCTGAGCTCGACATTGTTGGATGAGATCGTTGATCTCTACTCGAAGAATGATGGTATTCATTCTTGAAGTACCAAAGTCGTCGATCTCTAGTCAACGAACCATACTGGTATCGTCGATCATAGATCAAAGAATGATTATTACTGATGTTTGCGTTCAAAGATCATCGTTCTGAGTTCGACGATCGGTTCATATATCGTCGATTTGAGTTCGACGATAACTGCTTAACATAGTTATTTTTATTATTCTTCTGGATATTGAGTTTATTCTTGGTTTCAATTTGTTCAAGAATCTTATTAACTTTATTTACCTGTTCAGTATTTTTCTTTCTCTTGTCAGATATGAAGTTTACTAGTCTCGAAAGATTATTTTTCTTAATCAGGGGTGGATCACTAGAGGAGGCACCTAGTCCTAGTTTGCTATTGTTTGTCCTAGCATTTATAGTACTAGTGATATCTAATAATTGTAGACTTCTTCCATTCAGTGATTCTTCTAATAGTTTTGTCTTAGTTCAGTTTTCAGAAAAGATTTTTATTTTATTAGCAGACATTAGTTCATTGGTTAATTTTTCATTTTCTGCAGTGATGTTGTCTAGGGTGTTTAACTTTTTCTTACAAGTTTGATTTCCTTCTCAGAGCTTATTAAGTCTAAGCATATATTTTTAAATTCAAACTTAAATTCATCTGACTCAAAATCATAAGAAGCTATTACCAGATCTTCAGCTGATAGAGATTCTTCATTATCTGATTCATCTGAGTTAGATCTGCTACTGCCTGCCTTAATAGCCATGAGGCATACTTCCTTTGCTTTCTGTTCTTCTTCATCCTCACTGGAGTTAGAGGATGTAGATTCTTCTTCAATATCACTCCATGTCTCAGCAACAAAGCCCTTGTCTTTCCTCTTTTGCTTGCTTGAGGAAGGCTTGTTGTAGTGACTCTTCCTTGAGTCCTTCTCCTTTCTTCTGTCCTTCTTCTGAGCTTCTGGACACTCAGAAATGAAGTGTCAAGGTTTCCTGCAGCCAAAACACACTACTTCTTTAGAGGGTGTTTTGTCATACCTTGGATTATCTTCATATTTAGAAGGTTTCCTTCTGAAGTCCTTTCTTGCCATCTTGAAGAATCTCTTGACAAAGAGACTCATCAACTCTTCATTTACTGGAATGACTTAGGAGTCTTTTATAGCTTTGAGAGCTATGCTGTTCTCCATCCTAGTTGGTGTAGGAGTCTTCACTTCAACTGCTGCTTCCCTTGCTTTGATCAGCTGCTTATAGGACTTTAGTTTTCCTAGAAGAGATTCTGTTGAAATCTCTGTCATGCTTCTGGCTTCTCTGATGGGCCAGATTCTTGAGTCCCATGTGCTGGGAAAGCACATTAAGATCTTGTCATTCACTTCAGTTAAAGTGAATTCTTTGTCTAGAGTCCTTAGCTCACTGATGATGGAGCTAAGTCTGTTGTACATTACTTCTACTGTTTCTGCTTCATCCTTCTTTAAGTTCTCATACTGAGTGATGAGATTTGACCTTCTGTCTTTCCTCTCATCTGCTGATCCAGCCACCATTTGGTTTAGGGAATCCCAAATCTCCTTGGCTGATTGACACTCAGCAACCTTTTGAAATATTTCATCAGACATAGTCTGAGCCTGTATATTCATGGCTTTGGCAACATTTATCTTAGCCTTTTTCTGTGCATTTGTCCATCCAGGGGGTGGAACTGCACTCAGGTCAGTTGATGTAGTTGAGGTTGAAGCCACTGGAGCTGGTGGTCCTGTTAATATAGAATTAAATATATCTTCATCAATAGAGTTCATGTAAAGCCTAATTCTTGCCTTCCAAATTGTGAACTTGGACAAGTTACACACTAGAGGTCTGGTGCTTGCATATTCTTTGTTATGTGCCATGCTGTATGTATAAATCTAGTAAGGTTTAAAGAAAAAGATCTAACTTAGGATCTTTGGTTCAAGGGTTAGCTTGTACAATCAAAAGAACCTCCTCTGATACCAATTGAAAGTTAGGGTTAGATCTGATATACTCTAGAGGGGGGGGGGGTGAATAGAGTATGTGGGTATATTTAAAACTTTTTCTGAATTATAAGAAATACTCCTAAACTCAGATACTGTATCACAGAATACCAAATGAAATAAAAGAAATCACAGGAAAAACTAAATAACACAGCAAGACCTAAATATCACAGCCACAGCAAGAACAAAAAGAAAAAGGGGTAACCAGACGACACATGAATTTAGAGTGGTTCCCCAACCTGGGTACGTCCACTCTTCTACCACCCTGGTAGGAATCCACTCAGAGTTTTGATCAGGTGCCTGACACCAATGAGCTTTTGATCAGGTGCTCAACAACCAAACCTCAAGTGTTTTGATCAGGAGACTTGCAACCAGGAATCACTTTTGAAGGGAGATGATAACCCTTTTTACAGTGGGGGTGAGAGAATGATTGTGTATTCTCTTTCTCAATTTAAACAACTGAGAAGATTTGTGGATTTGATGGTAGCAAAAGCTCTCCCTGAGATATTGCTTGTTCAGGATGATGGAAGCTTTGCTGTAGGGTGATAGGCCTTCAAGCTTTCAGTTTTGACAAGAAGAACTTCAGGAACTATTTTGATAGATGCAGTATTGTTGTCCTTCAGAGAGTTCCTGAGAAGAAGACACTTGATTTGGAAGGTTGTTCTTCTTCTTCAGAATTGTTCTTCTTCTTGTCTAGTTGCTGTTGATTCTTGACTGATCGATTTTCAATCTCAAGAAATTTTGTATATCTCACAGAATGTCTTTCTCTGTATGTGAATGTCTGTCCAGGAAATAATAATCTCTGTTTTTATATTTCCAATCGTGAATGTCCATTTGAATTTTGAAATTCCTTCTGCAATTAATGCTGACGGCCTTGGAATATTTTTTGGCATTGATTTGTTTCCCCAACTGTCCCTTATAAAAACGGCAGGCAATAATTCTAATGAAGACCATAATTAATGCTCTTGTCTAACGGTAATATTCAGAGAATATTAGAGCATTAATTTCTCAGGAATTATTGCCACGTAATAAGGACAACAGAGGGAAATTGCCAAGATTGGATTCGTCGACCTGAGACCACAGTTCGTCGAGCTGAGAATGGTTGTTCGTTGAGCTGAGATCCAAGATCGTCGACCTGAGCCCAGAGAACAGAGTTAGTCCAATTAGGGTCCAAGATCGTCGAGCTGAGTTTGCAGTCTGGACTTAGACTATTTTCAGATGTTGAGTGTTGAAGTATTATTTTGGCATTGAGTGTGATGTCCTCTGGCTTTGAGTGTTAACTCACCATTCTGGTGTTGAGTGTAATGTCATCTTGCGTTGAGTGTTGAATCCTCTTATCCAGAATTTGTTGACCAGAGAACAGAGTTCTTCTAGCTGATGTTCTTTGTTCATCGACTGAGGTTTGACTTAGAGGAGTTATTACTTTGTCCAGAGTTCGTCGAGCTGAGAACTAAGTTCGTCGACCTGAGCTCAGAGAATTGTCCCTGAGTTCGTCTAGCGTAGCTCGACTTTCGTCGACCAGTGATCGGCGAACGTAGAACTCCTTTTTCTAAGTCTTGAATTATCTAAGTCTTGAGTCTTTGACAGTGTTGGAGGCTTGTCCTTTTTACTGTTGACTCAAAGTACTTGACCTAGACTCAAGGACACAACCATGACCCTGATCTATACATGTTGGGTCATATCCTAACTTAGTGAACCTAGCCCAAATCTAACTAGGGATCCAACAGAGTTCCTTTCTGAATGAGTCCATTCTTGGGACATCCTCCCTCAGAGGGATCTCCTCAGACTTAAGATATTCGATCTCCCTGGCCTGAGTTCTAACAACTTTTCTGCACCGGTCATAGACCTTGATCAACTCTTTATACAGACCCATGAGTTCTAATTCATCATCAGAGGAACAGTCCTCATGGTCATCGTCAGGAACATCAGATTCAGAAAGAATAGTGTGAGAGTTTACCTCCCTATTAAATTGGGGGATAGCTTCTTTATCTTCAGAGTGAGCCATGAGCCCAAAGTAGGCTTCTTCATCATCACTCGACTCGGATGAGTTAGTGTCACTAAAGGTCTTCTGCTTCTTTGCCTTGAAGCTCTTCTCCTTCTTTTTACTATGGGAGTACTTGTGCTCTTCTCTTCTTCCACCCCCTTTTTCTTGTGATGGCAATCGATGATTACGTAACCTGGCTTATTACAACTGTATCACACAATGTCAGTGGAATAACGTTTGTTCTGTTTCGATTTATACCTATCGGTTGTATGCCTTTTCTTTTGATGATCACCAACATGACGTGATCTTCTGTAAGAGGAGTCATTGCCTCTCATCTATTTCTTCTTATTGAGAAACTTCTTGAACTGCTTGGAGAGAATGGAGAACTCTCCATCAGTTTATTTTGAGTCCGAGGAGCTTGGCTCTGAGTCTTCTTCCTCACTTTCTTCCTAAGTGGGAGCAGGAGATGTAGCTTTAGCCTTTCTTGAGCTATCTGCCTTCAGTGCAACAGACTTCTCTTTTGTTGAAGATTTGTTGCCCTCTTTTTCAGCTTTTCTTGTGGTAATTTGAAGCTCATAGGACATAAGCTTTCTGAAGAGGTTCTGGGGGTCAGTTTCAGCCAGTCTCCCAAAATCCCTGATCACACAAATTTTATTGTCCCATTCCTTAGTCAAGGATCTAAGGAGCTTGTCATTTAGTTTGCCATTTGCGAATTTTCGGCCAAAGTTCTTCAGGTCGTTGACGATCTTGATGAAATTATCATAAGTGTCAGCTATTGTTTTCTTGGGGCCTTGCTTGAAGGCCTCATACTTCTTGTTCAAATGGGATATTCTGTCATCCCTTACTTCTTTTGTCCCTTCCATCAGGACGATCAGTGACTGCCACATTTCCCTTGCAGATTGGCAGTGAATAAGATTCTGCAACATTGAATCATCGACTGCACTTGCGATGATATTTTTAGCTTTCTTGTCCAGAGAGATAAGGGCAATCTCATCTTTGTCGAGATCCATCAGTTTCTTCGGTACCTTTTTGGTTTGATCAATAGTGGAGGCTATCATCAGAACATGAGGGCCTTCTTCCACTAACATGAATATTCGGGGATCAACAGCTTCCATGAAGAATATGACTCTTTCTTTCTACATGGGAAAGTTAGCCTTTGGGCACACCGGAAGCTTTGCGGAGTCCTTGGATCTGTCCATGCTTGGTAATCTCCACGACAACTAGAAGTAGATATGTTCAAGGTGTGAACCTTTTTATGAACAACCTGCCTTTGATACCAATTGAAAGTATCTTGTTGTCTACCAAAATAACATAGAGGGGGTGAATAGGTGAGATCTGCGACTTTTGCGGAATAAAAATTTGAGAGAGTAAAACACAGTAAGTAATCAAGCACAAGTCAGATGACACAAGGAATTATAGTGGTTCCCCAATCTTGGGTACATCCACTTTCCACCTCACCAATCTAGCACCATGACTAGACTTGGCTACTTCACTATATCTCGGATTCAAACAATCCTACACCTCGGAGCAACGCTCCTACAACTCGGAGTAAACACACTCCTACAAACTCGATCCCCTCAAAATGGGATCTACGCTCGGAAGAATAATCTTCTTACAAGCTTGGAGACAAATCTTCTACAAGAGTTGAAATAAAATTTACAACAACAATAAAATTTTACTTCAAGATCTGAGATCTTCAAAGTTCTTCCCTCATGAGAATTGAAATTCTTGAAGAAGATGTTGAGGAAGAAATCTTGAGAAAACACGATCTTAAACTCGTAGGATTCGACACGATCTAGTGAATAATTCCTGAATCTTTAAACAGTGATCTGTCGAATCTTTTCTCTGTTGAATTGCTGGATCAAGGAAGAACCTTCAGAGAAGAACGAAGATGGCGTGTGCGACTTTTTCCAGATCTAGAACTTGCGGCGATTCTGACTTCTGTATTTTTTACCGTTATTATTATTAAGGTTAGCGAATCCTTGAGATGACATTATATAGGATATCCACTAACGGACTGAAATCATTTAAGGAATGATGATCAATCATTTAAACACGGATTAACATTTGAAATCCCATTCGACGAATTATGAACTCCCGTTCGACGGATGAAATGTCGCTCGACGAATTAAATGAAACCCGTTCGGTGAATTATGAACTCCGTTTGACGAATGAAATCCCTTTCGAGGAATTGAATGAAATCTCTGCAACTGCATTCTTTGAAAGACATCTTGATTTTTCGAAAAGAACTTGATCTTTCGAAAAATGGCATACCCTTCTCGAGAAAATGCCTCACGCAAAATTGTCTGAACAATTAAACTGATTTTTCGAAAAACAATTTTGACTTTTCGAAAACAGATTTTCTTTTTTGAAACATGAGTCCCATTTTTCGAAAACAACTTTCCTTTTTCGAAAAACGGACTTGACTTTTTCGAAAAATTTGCAGAGCAATTTTCGAAAAATAGAACTTAGAAGTTTTGGAGAGTTTTTCGAAAAGTCTTTATGTTTCTCGAGAATAATTCTTCTTTCTCGAAAAACTTAACTTAGACCTTTCGAAAAACACTCTTCTTTTCGAAAAATGGACTTAGGAAAATTTTATAGTAAATTTCTTTTCTTCTTTTGCATGAGACCAGCAACCCTTCCTTTCTTCCATGCTTTTGTACTTGAAAATGAAGTGCATTCTAATAGAGAGGTTACACACGAGTCAACACCATGGATCACACAATGAGGGATTACATTGCATGGTCCTGTGTTAAGTGACTCATTATAAACTTATATTGGTCTATACTTAGCAATAATAACCTGCAAGCACTCAACTAAAAGATGACATCAAATACAAACTTAATTCATCTTAGTTTAAGGGTGACTTCACACAAATCTAGGTTATTGTTGATACAATACCCAACAATTTTATATCACCTAGGAATTCTCCTCTCCCAGAACCCCACAACAAATTGGGTGGCTGAAAGAAAGAATGGGACTGTAACACCCCTTCTCGTTCCAAACAATATAATAGCGGGTCTGGCCGGGACCCCACACAATATTGAATGAACAATATAAGAGTTACTATATGATTATTAATCAAACCTTATACATAATGCATAATAGATTTATACGCTAATGAAAGCATTTAATTAAACTTGAAACTAGAATGTCCACGACTCTAATAGGAATTAATAAAAACAAATATATTGTCTTGCTACAGACTTAAGGCGTTACACACAATAAATGATTATCTACAACATGATTTCCATACATCGACACGCAGTTCGGCAAAACATGAAAAACTAAAGCAAAACTTGGGCCTTCGGGGGCCGGAACAGCTTTGGGATCCAGCCCGCTACTTCCCGCTCGGCTCTGCAGCATCGACACAAATATTCCACTAAGCGGTGGAAAACAAGGCAACAGTCAGCAAGAGATGACCTAAATATAATGAATCCACCCCTTTCTCGGGGTGGCGGTGCTTCTTCCCTACAAGAAAATAACATGTTTACATATTAAGAGGAATGTGCAACTTATGCACCAAACATCACAGATGTTTGCGTAACCAGCCGTACATCTCGTGCATAGAAGACACCTTAACGTTGTACCGGATTTCTCCGAGTCCCACCTTTTGCCATTATAGGCATACAATAGTGCATAAAGCACGCCAACGGTGAACTCCATGAGTCCACCACCATTCTCAGTCCTGGACTGGATTCTTCCTCTTGAGCATTATTAGCCAGGCCTATCTCCTCGACTCACCCCTATGCCAACAACAATTTCCATGTACTTTAGGTCTATTTAGCCGAATGACATAGAGCGGGTATAGTTCAGCTCTTTCCTGTTTCTCAAATCATCATACCAATTAACGACAACGACGTGGGTCAGCATCCCCTTTCCTGCACACTACATAACCAACATTATGTTTCAAGGCTGGCACTCAAAGCCACAGAAGCTAGGCACCCAAGACGCACAGCTCAACACACTAACACATGGTCTCCAAGAGACTGGTTACGCACAAACACAACAAAAGCTCCCTGGGAGCTAATGCCAACGATACAACGATCCAAAACAAACATTAAGATGTTTCCTGAAGCACACCTCCAGTACTAACTGCCGCTCTGTGCCAACCTCCATATTCCAAACCATACAACTTCTATGGAGTCTTCTCCGGGAACCCACAGAACATCACTTATCCATACCAACATGTCTGGATGGGCTTCACACAGCTTGTCTAATCTGTACTCGCGCTTCCGGATACTAAATACAAATAATAGCGGGGATGTACACATCAACCTATTGTAGAGCACCCTTCCTCCACCTGTCGGGGCGGGGGGCTTCCATTCAAACATGCTAAAATAAAGGGGAATTCACTTGTCAAAGAAGAAACATCGTTACCCATGGCGTGCATTTCAGAGGCATAGCTCGGTCGTCACGAATTTGGCTTCCACACACCAGTCTGAGCTCCAAAAGGGTTGTTCTACTTCAACCACCACTGTTTGGCCTCCTCCAATAAGAGCAAGACTATACACAGCCTCTTGGTCAGCTAAGAGGAGAGGAGGATCGCCTATAGGTTATCCACTGGCTTTCTCTTCTTCCTTGATGTGCACACAACAACACAAGGGGTCAACCTCAATAATCGGGCCTCCTCCTAGCCGGCGGCAGTGAGGACAAAAATAGAAAAAGGGAGGGAGGCCAGGCTGCTGCTAGTTGGCAGCTACTCCCAGAAAATGGGGAGGTGCTTCTACTCCTTCCAGCCAGCCGGCTCCCAAAAATGAGAGGGCTCAGGTCCTTCCAACGATGGCAGATCGAGAGAGTAAGAGAGAGAGAGACAGGAGAGGAGGCTTGGGAGAGGGATAGATCGGGAGATCAGCTTCCTTCCAGTAGAGCACATGAGAGAGAACGAGAGTGAGATGGGAGAGGGAAATCGGGGAGATGGGGCTCGGTCCGTGAGAATGAGGGAGGAAAAGGGGAGGATTTTAGGTTTTACATAAAACCCTATCCAAATTGATATCCGCAGACCACCCCCTAAATGCACACCAAAACTCACAAACTACACATTGACGCCCACAATCCACACACTAACTTCGTAGACCTTAGGGATTATAACTCCTATCCCCATACCACGCCCTCTAAATGCACACCAAAATAACTTCGATTAAACTTGGGGCATTATAAGGATATTGATTGTGGCTGCCAGGACTTTGTGAAGTGAATCCTCACTGCCAGAAGATTTCTAGGCTGATGCAGTTAACACTGCATGTCATGTCCTGAATAGGGACTCCATCACTAAGGTCCATAGACTCCCCATGAACTGATGAAAGACAGAAAACCAACCACATCCTACTTCAACAATTTTGGTTGCAAATGCTTCATATTAAATAATGGGAAGTATCAATTAACTATGTTTACTAAAAAAAATTCAATGTTGGGATCCTTGTTGGATATAGCTCCCATAATAGAGCGTACAGGGTATTCAACCAGAAGAACCAAGTAGTAGAAGAATCAATGCATGTTATATTTGATGAGACTAGCTTTCTATACAAAGGCTGGTATAATATGCCTAATGATACAGGTTCTGAGCTCAACATAGAAGATCTATCTATCCAAGACAAACCAAGCTCAAGAAGGAGTTCATCTCAAGCTGAATTGCTCTGTGAAGACATTCAACCAGATGACTGCACACAAAAAATTGCTAAAGAGGAATACCTAGCTGAAATAATTCCAGCTGCTCAACATGGTGATGTATGGATTCCTACAATAACCAGGCCTATGAGGGACCATCCCAACACCCTCATAATTTGGGATGCAATTCAAGGTGTCACCACCAGAAGTATATTTTAGAATGAAGCTCTATTCCTGAGCTTCCTATCTCAGGTAGAGACAAAAAGATTTGAAGATAACAATCAAGATGCATTCTGGATCAATGCAATGTAGGAAAAACTTCAACAGTTCAAGAGACGTAAGGTTTGGAAGTTGGTGTCAAGACCACAAGGACACAACATCATTGACACCAAATGAATATACAGAAATATGATGGACGAGAATTGTGTCATTGTGAAGAACAAGTCTAGACTAGTAGCTAAGGGCTACAGATAAGAGAAAGGGATTGACTTTGATGAAACCTTTGCCCCAATTGCAAGGTTGGAAGCCATTAGTATTTTCTTAGCCTATACAGTGTTTAAGGGATTCAAAGTCTACCAGATGGTTGTCAAGTCAGCATTCCTAAATGGTAATCTCAAGGAAAAGATGTATGCAGAACTTACCTCAGGTTTTGTTCATCCAGCTCTTAAATCTCATGTCTATTTTTTTAAGAAAGCCATTTTTATTTTTAGTTTGCAGCGGTCAGAGCTCCACCTGGCGGCTCGTGAGGCCTTTTAGAGGGAATTTGCAGGATGACTATGGAGGGAGGTACCGTTAGCAAGGAAGACAAAATTTCAGAATTTTCGGCAGCATTAAAACCTTATATTCAGAAGTATCTATGTCGACAACCTCTCCCAGGCACGCGACACAGTAGGGAATGTCCAGTGGAGCCTTCTCTAGGAACTCGACGATACCTTTGTCAATTCCCTCAATCTGCCGACACTAGAAATTTTCCTCATTCCTCAGCTGAGGATAAGGGATCCATCCTCCAAAGTCCACCCGGAATAGGACAAATCTTATCTTCCATTCATGAACCTTATTTGCGAGGTTCAGAGCCCGAAACTTATTGGTCCAAATGTAGAGCTGCCCTTTTGTGTACGTGTAGATGCAGAACAGCTTCCTGAATATGTTTAAATTGAAGCGGACTCTTTGGAGCCACAAGTAGACAAAGAAGGTGTAACACCCCAAAAATCTCCATTTATGAGTGGGCTGTGTAGGCAATACGGCCTGGGACATGGGCATGTCCAAGGCCATATCCTACTATGCGAGCAGACTCGAGTGGTATGGCGGTCTCGAGTGCGATGCAAGGCGGTCTCGAGTATGGCACATGGCTAGGGACACGAGCATGTCCAAGGCTGTGTCCTTCTCTATATACTCGAGTGGGTCTCGAGTGGGTCCCGAGTGGGGTAAGTCGAGTGGGTCCAAGGTCGTTTCCTCTTATTTCGACGAAATTATCTCGACAAAATGCACTAGACGATCCTTGAGAGGAAAGTCGAGTTGGGAACATGACCTGTGATATGGGCATGTCAATGGCCGTTTCCTTCTCTATTTGTGGCCAGGTCTGTGAGGACTATTGAACAAGGGCTGGACACGGGCGTGTCCGAAGCCGTGTCTAGGCACACGGCCGTGTAACACAGCCGTGTCCTGGTCGGGTCAAGTTGGTTTCCTTACCGCTTAAGGCACGCGGCCTGTGATACGGCCATGTCACGAGCCATGTTCGGCCCAGGAAAGTCATTTCAGGGCGATTAGTGGCCGTTTATTTCCTTCAATTAGGATCCAATGGTCCAGGGCTATCCCTGCTGTATTAAGGCCGGGAGTTGAGGGATAAACTCTCATTCATCTTGGGCCTTTCTCTTTCTAAGGAGTTAGAGAGTGGGGAGAGCAAGGAAGGAGGAGGAGAAGGAATCCGGCTGCCAGTGGAGCTTCAGAGCCCCGAATCGCGAGCCGAGTCCACATTCGTGGAGGCAAGGCCATTGCAGTTGATAAGTAAATTTTGTTTTAAAGAAGATAGATTTGGTTTTATATAATCTTTTACGTCTATAAATCTATCTTTTTTTACTTACTTATATCCTGTGGATTAAGGCAAGAGTACCTATTGCATAGGAGTATAGTATTTTGTAGAAAATATCAAGGTCGTATTTTTCCTGGGATCGGTGTTTATTATTCTACTTTTTAGAACGGACTATTATTTTATCGAACGAACGGAGTGGAGTTTATATTTAAAAGATAGAAAAATATATATACGCGATTTTATTAAGATAGGGACTTAGAAGGTAGTCCTCGATTTCAGAATTACTTTGAGAGAATATTAATTCAGTTATTAAAGAACAACTTTATTTCTTTATTACCTAGCTTAACGAGAGGGTCCATTTGGTAGCATCACTGACTCGAAAGTATGACCGGGGAGGCTTGCGTTTAGAACGAGTTAACGTAAACGTAGTGTCTCTTTACCTGGTATATGATCAATTAACAGAAAACCCTAGTTAGGATAACTAGAAAGTAGAGTTGAAATAGTTGAAAATAATATCCAGCCCAGAGCTCATCTTGACCAAGTGCTAAGGGTTCTTAGCCTCTTCTCAGGATGGGGGCGGTATAAAGTACAGAAAATAATATCTACCTATCTATCTTAATCCAGGACTTAAGCTTTCGCTTCGCCTTTCAATTGGGATAGGGTAGTAATATAAAATTTTGCAGAGCTTTCGCACTATCTTAATCCAGGTCATAGGCTTTCGCCTCGCCCTTCATTCAGGATAGTATGAAATAATAAGGTTTTTGAAAATAATTTTGAAAGCAGTTTCACACTATCTTAATCCAGGACATAAGCAGAGCTTCGCCTTTCATTCGGGATAGTGTGAAAAAATAAAGGAAAGTAAAACTAAAAATAAAGCAGTAAAGTACTCAGAATTGAACTTGAAAGAGTCTATTTTATAAAGTCCGAAAAATTATTATAACTTTCTAAAAAGCTGAAAAGAAAGCTAAAATATTACAACTTATAGAACTTTAGAATACTTGAAAGCTACTACCAGTTCCTTATCAGAGAGCTGGGGAGTCCTAACAGTTCTTAAGGAAGCTACTGGTGTTCGAATAATTCTACTCAGCCCTGCCCTCCAATTTATAGAAAAATTTTCAAGTGACACGCCCCCTGACACGGGCGTGTCGGGTAGGGCGTGACAGGGTCACGAGCGTGACTGCTAGCGTGTTGGGACAAGTATCGAGTTGGTTGGAACTTCGGATAGAATTTGAGCATGTCACGAGCGTGACTGATGACGTCACAGGCGTGTAAGACAACTGATTCATCAGGCGGCACAGGGCATGGCGACAGTGCGGCAGCTACCTGATATTTTGGATAGAACTTCAATAGGGCACAGGCGTGTTGATTTTGTCACGGGCATGTTCGCTTGTCACGGGCGTGTTCTTCAATTTCCCGATTGTCACGGGCGTGACTATGGGCGTGACCTAAGAAAAAATTGCAAAAATTTAGAAAAACATAAAAATTGAAATATAACAAAAATAATTAGTTTTATATATAAAAACTTAGGTTTTATTTCTAAATGTTTACGATTAATAGTATACAAAATTGTATATTTTTATACTCATCAAATACCCCCATACTTAGATTTTGCTATTCCAGAGAAAATATAGAGTTGAGTATATTTACAAGTTTATGAAATTTTCTATTTACTATCAATTTAATTCTTTAAGATAAAACAGATATAAAAATCCGGTGAATAAAGAGTTAAATGTTATCGTATATATATATCATTGATACCAGAGTTAGAATTTATAGCCATAAAAAGTTTTTGAAAATAAATAGTAAGCATATATTAAAATCAGATATAACAAAGATAGATTGGCTTTATGACTACTATATCTTGCATGAGATATGTTGAAAAATTACAACCTATTAAGTATGCTCTCTCAAAATTTTAAGCAAAATTAATTTAATTTTGTAGTTGTTTTAGGGGATATCAACTTGGTGGTTTTTCCCATACAGAGGCTTTGAATGTAGGAGGTGATGAATTTTATCCTCTAAACTTTTTTTTCATATTCATGCATTGTTACAACTATTTTTGGAAAATATTTTCCAAAATAGAAAAAAAAAACTTTGCAGAATTGAACTTGAATTAATCCAATGCATATGTTTAGGAGCACATACTCCATTTCATATGGCCTTTTAACATTTATTGGATGCCTATGTTTACGGAATGTTTTTATTCCCATGGACATAAGATCTTTTCTTTTCTAGGAGCACATACTCCTAGATGCTTGTGTGCGTAAAGAAACATGTCAAGCAAAATAGTAGGTAGGGGGTTGTAAAAATAATTTTGATAAAAGATTTTGAGAGCAATGGTAATAGCTTGATATTTTCTATATTTTAACAAGATTGAAGTAATGATAATGACAGTCTAAAATTATTTGGTGAACATAATATGTTTTGCTTCTATTGTATATATATGTATTTTTGATATGTTTAAGCAGGCTTGCAAAAAAAATAACTCCGATTGTAATGAAATTTTACAAGGTAGGGTTTACAAGTTTATTCCGGATATTTATATCTATCTAGTTATGAGAAGGAGTAGAAAATTTTAAAATTGAATAAATTGCATTTTTGATCAACTCAGAGTTTTGGAATATATATACATAGTATGGTTTTGAAAATTTTCACTTGTTTTGGGATGAGTAATAAAATAAACAATGCTTTTATTGAAAACATATAAGTGATAAAAACAATTGCAACTAAAAGAACACCCATACTTATGTTAGGCATAGGTATGAAGTGAAAAATATGTACAGAATGTACAAAAGCATAAAAGATGGAAATATACAAGTGAATTTATAATTCGAGGTTATGGAGTAGTGTTAGAGTTTTAGGTTCTTTTTGAAAAGGGTCCCCAGTAAAATATAGTTTTAAACGGTGCCCATTTACTTTGAAAGTTCCTAGGTCAGGGTTCGAAATAAGAACGGTCCCATATGGCCAAATTTGTTTAACAGTTAAGGGTCCGGTCCATCGAAATTTTAATTTTCCTGGAAATAATTTAAGGCGTGAGTTATATAGTAGGAAAAGATCACCTGGTGAAAAGATTTGTGAAATTTAATTTTCCTATCATGATAAAACTTAGATCGCTCTTTATAAAATTTATTATTTTCATAGGCGTTTGCACGTCATTCCTCAAGTTCATTGAGTTGAAATTTTCATTGTTCGACGGCTAAGTTTGTATCTAAGTTAAGAAATTTTAGCGCCCAGTATGCGCGATGTTCTAATTCTACAGGTAGGTGACATACCTTTCCATATACTAAACGATAAGGTGTACAACCGATTGCAGTTTTGAATGCTGTACGGTAGGCCCAAAGTGCATCATCTAATTTGAGGGACCAATCTTTTCGATGGTATCTATAGTCTTTTCTAATATGCGCTTTAGTTCTCTATTGACTACCTCCACTTGGCTGCTTATTTGGGGGTGATAAGCGATAGCGAGTTTATGAGTAACTCCATATTTGGCTAACACTTTAGCCATCTGGGTGTTACAAAAATGAGTACCTCGATCGCTAACTATAGCCCTAGGCGTGCCAAAACGTGAAAATAAGGTTTTTAGAAATTTAACGACGACTCTCGAGTCAGCGGTGGGAAAAGCTTGCGCTTCAGCCCATCGTGACACGTATATAAGTCTATCTCTTTTTTTACTTACTTATATCCTGTGGATTAAGGCAAGAGTACCTATCGTATAGGAGTATAGTATTTTGTATAAAATATCAAGGTCGTATTTTTCCTGGGATCGGTGTTAATTATTCTACTTTTTAGAACGGACTATTATTTTATCGAACGAGCAGAGTGGAGTTTATATTTAAAAACAAAAGATAGAAAAATATATATACGTGATTTTATTAAGATAGGGACTTACAAGGTAGTCCTCGATTTAAGAATTACTTTGAGAGAATATTAATTCAGCTATTAAAGAACAACTTTATTTCTTTATTACCTAACATAACGAGAGGGTCCCTTTGGTAGCATCACTGACTCGAAAGTACGACCGGGGAGGCTTGTGTTTAAAACGGGTTAACGTAAATGTAGTGTCTCTTCACCTGTAATATGATCAATTAAAGGAAAACCCTAGTTAGGATAACTAGAAAGTAGAGTTGAAATAGTTGAAAATAATATCCAGCCCAGAGCTCATCTTGACCAAGTGTTAAGGGTTCTTAGCCTCCTCTCAGGATGGGGGCGGTATAAAGTATAGAAAATAATATCTACCTATCTATCTCAATCCAGGATTTAAGCTTTCGCTTCACCTTTGTTTTTGGGATAGGGTAGTAAAATTTTGCTGAGCTTCCGCACTATCTTAATCTAGGTCATAGGCTTTCGCCTCGCCCTTCATTTAGGATAATATAAAATAATAAGGTTTTTGAAAATAATTTTGAAAACAGTTTCACGCTATCTTAATCCAGGACATAAGCAGTGGTTCGCCTTTCATTCGGGATAGTATGAAAAAAGGAAAGTAAAAACTGAAAATAAAGCAGTAAAGTACTCAGAATTAAAATTGAAAGAGTCTATTTTATAAAGTCCGAAAAATTATTACAACTTTCTAAAAAGCTGAAAAAGAAAGCTAAAATATTACAACTTACAGAACTTTAGAATACTTGAAAGCTACTACCAGTTCCTTGTCAGAGAACTGGGGAGTCCTAACAGTTCTTAAGGAAGCTGCTGGTGTTCCAATAATTCTACTCAGCCCTTCCCCCTATTTATAGGAAAAAATTTCAAGTGACACGCCCCCTGACACGGGCGTGTCGGGTAGGGCGTGACAGGGTCACGGGCGTGACTTCCAGCTTGTTGGGACAAGTGTCGAGCTGGTTGGAACTTCAGATAGAATTTGAGCGGGTCACGGGCGTGACTGATGATGTCACGGGCGTGTCAGGTAGCTAATTCATTAGGCGGCACAGGGCGTGGCGACAGCGCGGAAGCTTGCTGGTATGTAGGATAGAACTTCAGGACATGGGCGTGTCGATTTTGTCACGGGCGTGTCTATCGATTTTTTCGGTTTTCCTGTGTAAAAAACAGCAAACAAAATGGAATTAAAAAGGGTTGTCACGCCCTAGGTCATGGGCGTGACCTAGGGGCGTGACCTAAGTAAAAAATTCAAAAATCCAGAAAAACTTAGAAAATAAATCTAAAACATAAAAAATACAATATAATAAAAATAGTTAGTTTTATATATCAAAACTAAGGTTTTATTTATAAATATGCAAATTTAATACGATACAAAATTGTATATTTTTGTACTCATCAAATACCCCCATACTTAGATTTTGCTATTCCAGAGCAAATATAGAGTTGAGTATATTTACAAGTTATGAAATTTTCTATTTACTATAAATTTATTTCGTCAAGATAAAACAGGTATAATCATCCGGTGGATAAAGAGTTAAATGCTATCATATATATATCATTGATACCAGAGTTAGAATTTATAGCCATAAAAAGTTTTTGAAAACAAATAGTAAGCATATATTAAAATCAGATATAACAAAGATAGAATGGCTTTATGACTACTATATCTTGCATGAGATATGTTGAAAAATTACAACCTATTAATTATGCTCTCTCAAAATTTTAAGCAAAATAATTTATTTTTGTAGCAGTTTTTAGGTGATATCAACTTGGTGGTTTTGCCCATACAGAGGCTTTGAATGTAGGAGGTGATGAATTTTATCCTCTCACCTTTTTTTCATATTCATGCATTGTTACAACTATTTTAGGAAAATATTTTCCAAAAACAGAAAAAAAAACTTTGCAGAATTGAACTTTGAATTAATCCAATGCATATGTTTAGGAGCACATACTTTATTTCATATGGTCTTTTAACATTTATTGGATGCCTATGTTTACGGAATTTTTTTATTCCCATGGACATAAGATCTTTTCTTTTCTAGGAGCACATACTCCTAGATGCTTGCGTGCGTAAAGAAACATGCCAAGCGAAATAGTAGGTAGGGGGTTGTAAAAATAATTTTGATAAAAGATTTTGAGAGCAATGGTAATAGCTTGATATTTTCTATATTTTAACAAGATGAAGTAATGATAATTACAGTCTAAAATTTTTTGGTGAACATAATATGTTTTGCTTCTATTGTATATATATGTATTTTTGATAAGTTAAAGCAGACTTGCTAAAATAATAACTCCGATTGTAATGAAATTTTACAAGATAGGGTTTTACAAGTTTATTCCAGATATTTATATCATTTAGTTATGAGAAGGAGCAGTAAATTTGAAAATTGAGTAAATTGTATTTTTGATCAACTCAATTTTTTGGAATATATATACATAGTATGGTTTTGAAAGTTTTGACTTGTTGGGATGAGTACTAAAATAAACAATATTTTTATTGAAAACATATAAGTGAGAAAAAAAATTGCAGCTAAAAGCACCCTCATACTTTATGTTAGGCATAGGTATGAAGTGAAAAATATATATACAGAATACACAAAAGCATAAACGATGGAAATATACAAGGGAATTTATATTTCGAGGTTATGGAGTAGTGTTAGGATTTCAGGTTCTTTTTGAAAAGAGTCCCCAGTAAAATATAATTTTAAACGGTGCCCGTTTACTTTGAAAGTTTCAAGTTCAGGGTTAGAAATAAGAACGGTCCCATATGGCCAAATTTGTTTAACAGTAAAGGGTCCGGTCCATCGGGATTTTTATTTTCCTGGAAATAATTTAAGGCGTGAGTTATATAGTAGGACAAGATCACCTGGTGAAAAAGATTTTGGAAATTAAATTTTCCTATCATGATAAAACTTAGATTGCTCTTTATAAAATTTATTATTTTCATAGGCGTTTTCACGCCATTCCTCAAGTTCATTGAGTTTAAATTTACGTTGTTTGACGGCTAAGTTTGTATCTAAGTTAAGAAATTTTAGCGCCCAGTATGCGCGATGTTCTAATTCTATAGGTAGGTGACATGCCTTTCCATATACTAAACGATAAGGTGTACAACCGATCGCAGTTTTGAATGTTGTACGGTAGGCCCAAAGTGCATCATCTAATTTTAGGGACCAATCTTTTCGATTGGTATCTACAGTCTTTTCTAATATGAGCTTTAGTTCTCTATTGACTACCTCCACTTGGCCGCTTGTTTGGGGGTGATAAGCGGTAGCGAGTTTATGAGTAACTTCATATTTGGCTAACACTTTAGCCATCTGGGTGTTACAAAAATGAGTACCTCGATCGTTAACTATAGCCCTAGGCGTGCCAAAACGTGAAAATAAGGTTTTCAGAAATTTAACGACGACTCTCGAGTCAGCGGTGGGTAAAGCTTGCGCTTCAGCCCATCGTGAAACATAATCGACTGCTACTAAGATATAACGATTTTTAAAAGAAGGAGGTAAAGGGCCTACAAAATCTATTCCCCACAGATCAAAAATTTCACATTCTAAGTAAAAGTTTTGGGGCATTTCGTCCCGACGGGAAATGTTACCTTACTGTTGGCAGCGATTGCAAACGCTTACCAATTTTTGAGCATCCTTGAATAAAGTAGGCCAAAAGAATCCTGCTTCAAGGGCTTTACGTGCAGTCCGGTTGGATTGATAATGTCCGCCGGTTGGTCCTTCGTGGCAGTGCCATAGTACTTTTAGACCTTTCTCGTTCGAAATACATCTTCTAATTACTTGGTCGGCACAGACTCGGAATAAATACGGGTCTTCCCAAAAGTAGTTTTTCAAGTCAGAAAAGAATTTCCTCTTTTCTTGAATTGAAAAAGCTTTTGGAAGGACTCGGGCTACTAAATAGTTAGCCAAGTCTGCGAACCAAGGAGTAGAAGAGTTTGTTACCTTTTCGAGGGCGAGGAGACTTTCTTCAGGGAATTTATCTTCGATGTCGGCTTCCACGAGTGTATCTATTTCAGCATTCTCTAGTCGAGAAAGATGATCGGCTACCAAATTCTCTGCGCCTTTCTTATCTCGGATCTCTAAATCAAATTCTTCTAATAAGAGAATCCAACGTAATAAACGGGGTTTTGCATCTACCTTAGTTAGTAAATATTTTAAAGCAGAATGATCCGTAAAAACTATAACTTTTGATAGCGTTATATAAGATCTAAACTTATCAAATACAAATACAATCGCCAGTAGTTCCTTTTCCGTGGTCGTGTAATTGGTTCGTGTGGATGTGAGAGTTTTACTTGCATAATAGATAGGATGAAAATATTTGTCTACTCGTTGTCCTAAAACAGCTCCTACCGCATAATCACTCGCATCACACATGATCTTAAAAGGAAAGGACCAGTCTGGGGCTACTAAAATAGGAGAGGTTATAAGTTTGTCTTTAATAATATTGAATGCTACTAAGCATTCACTATCGAATATAAATGGAGCTTCTTTTTCTAATAAATGAGTTAACGGTTTTGTTATTTTAGAAAATTTTTGAATGAACCGTCTATAGAAACTTGCATGGCCTAAGAAACTTCGAATAGATTTTACATTTGTTGGAGGAGGAAGTTTTTCAATTATTTCTATTTTGGCCTTATCGACCTCGATTCCCTGGGAAGAAATTTTATGACCAAGAACTAAACCATCGCGAACCATAAAGTGGCATTTCTCCCAGTTCAACACTAAATTCGTGTCTTCACAACGTTGAAGAACACGAGCGAGGTTATCTAAACACGTATGGAATGAGTCTCCAAATACAGAGAAATCATCCATAAATACTTCCATAACGTCCTCTACTAACTTTCCGAAAATAGCTAGCATACATCTTTGAAATGTAGCTGGCGCATTACAAAGTCCAAACGACATTTTCCTATAGGCGAAAGTACTAAAGGGACAAGTGAACGTAGTTTTCTCTTAGTCTTCTGGGGCTATAGGAATTTGTAAATACCCTGAATAACCATCAAGAAAACAATAATATGAGTGACTCGAGAGTCGCTCTAATATTTGATCTATAAATGGCAGTTGAAAGTGATCTTTATGGGTGGCATCATTTAATTTTCGATAGTCGATGCACATCCTCCAACCCGTAACAGTACGTGTTGGAATTAGTTCATTATTAGCGTTTGGCACTACCGTTATACCGCCCTTCTTAGGGACAACTTGTACGGGACTAACCCATGTGCTATCTGAGATTGGATAGATAATTCCTGCGTCTAATAATTTCATTACTTCAGCTTTTACGACATCCTTCATAATAGGATTTAAACGTCGTTGGGGCTGGATAGATTTACGAGGGTTATCTTCTAAAAATATTTTATGCGTACAAAAAGATGGGTTGAGTCTTTGGATATCAGAAATTTTCCATGCTAATGCATGACAATGTTGTTTTAACACTTCTATTAATTCAGACGTTTTCTTATCATTTAATTTGGCAGAAATGATAACAGGGAGTTTAGATTCGGCTTCAAGGAAAACGTATTTTAATTGTGCAGGAAGTGTTTTCAGCTCGAGGGTTGGTGGTTTTTCATACGAAGTTGGAGTTTTTAGAGTTGTAGAAGTTAAGGATATAAAAAGTTCTAAAGGATCATCGGTAGGCATTTCTTGTGAAAGGGGTAAGTCTGCCAAGTCCGATTCTTCTATAGTTATTGAAAGTAAATCAGAATAGGGAAAACCATTTTCCTCAAAAGAGGCTTCCGTAAGATAGCAGGAATCGTCGTTTATTAAAGAATTTTTCATAGAGGGATCTATATCGATTGTAACCTCGTCATCTCCTACTCGTAAGAGAAGTCTACCGTTACTTACGTCTATTATCGCGTGAGAGGTTGCGAGAAAAGGACGACCGAGAATTATGGGAACATCGGCGTCTTCCTCTATGTGAAGTATAATAAAGTCTATCGGGAAGATAAACTTGTCTATTTTGACCAGAACATCTTCTACTATCCCTATTGGATATTTAATAGAACAATCTGCTAATTGGATGCTCATTTTAGTTGGGCTGGGGTTACCTAATCCTAGTTTCTGAAAGAGCGAGTAGGGCATTAAATTTATGCTAGCACCTAAATCTGCTAACGCATCTTTTATTAATAGATTACCGAAGAGACACGGGATGGAAAATCGTCCCGGATCGTTTAATTTTCGGGGTAATTTATGTAATAAAACGGCTGAATATTCGGCGTTAAGGAAAACTCTCGAAATATCTTTGAGTTTCTTTTTATTTGAATATAACGCTTTTAAATATTTTGCATATTTAGGCATCTGTGCAATTGCCTCGCAGAAAGGTATATATATTTGAATTTGTTTTAGCATTTTTAGAAAAATTTTATATTGTTCATCTTCTCGCTCATCTTTTAATTTTGATGGATAAGGAAAAATAACATGTGGGGAAGAAATTTGCGGGGATTGAGGAGGCAGAGACGTAACTGGAAATGGTGTAGGGAGGCTAACCTTAGCTCCTTTTTCTACCCTAACGGGTGGTGGTAGCTGTAACACCCCTATCCGTCACATAGTATATAACAGTAGGTCCGGCCGGGGCCCGACGCCATATACTACGGACAAACCTGTTGGTTACGCATTGAAACCATTCAACCAATCACAATGTCCTACACAGCACCTAGCAAAAGCAATTATTAAGTTGCACAATTAAGAACCCTGCTAACATGAATGTCCACGCAACTAAAAACAAGGAATGTTTAATACACGAATATTGGCCTTAAAGCCTTACAAGAGTTTGCTTAATAAAAAGTGTCTTCCAAACCTCGGCACGCAGGCCAGTCACACATGAGTACAAAAAGGAAAACACTCAAAACTTGGCTTCGAGGGCCGGCACAGCAACTCGGGCTTTAGACCTCTATTTACCTCTCGGCTCCGCAGCACCTGCAAGCAACAATCCACCGCACGGTGGTAAACAAAGGCAACGGTCAGCTATGCTGACTAAATTATAACGATTCCGCCCCCAAACCGGGGCGGCAAAGCTTCTTCCCTGCACTTGTTAGCAAAACAAGCAACATAGCAAAATAAGCATCACAACATAGGTGCACGCTCACACGGCCGTACACCCCGGCTCTCAGGGCACTTACTCGGCGGGCCAGTCCAAACCCCGTCCGGTCCTTGACTCCGCCACCACCCCTAGGATGGCAACCTCGTGAGCATTTAGTCCTTTCAGCCGTAGCCTAGACTCAATCTCCAAACCTCGGTAAGTCCCACGTAAAACTTTAGGTCGCTTTAACCGAGCAGGTGGAGCTGGTAGGGGTCCACCAGTCCGTTGCTCACCCCGCCATTGCCATTTGGCCTTTGACGCGAACTAAGCTTCCCCAGTCCCAAATACCATTCAAACATGGTACATAGCCCCACTATGTACTCGGTTGGCTCCCAGGCCACCGATATGACAGAACTGCGTTTCCGTACAAATTTCCGGGTGCACCTCGGGGTTCATCCCCAAGGATCCCTAATGCATTCAAACATGGTACATAGCCCCGCTATGTTCCCGGCTGGCTCCCAGGCCGCCAAAATGGCAAAACCTCGCTTCCGCCCAAATTTCCGGGTGCACCTCGGGGTTAATCCCCAAGATTCCTTGATGCATTCTACCGCATAGCAACCCGAAAACAATCAAAATGCTCAGAGTCTTCTCCGGCTAAAAAATGCACATCAAATCATCACTGATCCGGAAAACACATTCGGGTAGGCTTCACACAGCATGCCTATGTCCGTACTACGATTCCGAACTCTAATAAAGGGGACTTCACATTTCTACCCCAAGGAATACTACGATCTCGCCGCACACTCGCGGGAGAGGGGTTTTCCCATGCAAAGGAAGAAGAGCTTCACATGCTCAAGAAGAGAATCGTTACCCTTGCGCTTTTCCTCGGCGCCATAACGATCTAGCCGGATGGAAAGCACCGTATCGGCCTCGCCTTCGCGGATCCGGACTCGGATCGTGATTTGGAGCCCCGAAGCTCCGCCGGTGACCGGATCTAGCTTCTTCTTCCTCCTCCAAGCTCTCTCCTCTCTCTAACTCTTAGAGAGAGAACCAACCAAAGGGAATGAGGGTTTCTAAACCCTATTCCCGAATATAACATCCCAGCAACAGCCCCCCACCGTTGGATCCAAATCCAAGGGAATGAACGACCACGATTAGGCCTAAAATACAAAATCTGGGGCCGAACACGGGTTGCAACACGGCCGTGTGCCTGGCCGTGTCACCCATTCGCCGTCTCGACTGACTCGAAAACCAGCACACGGCATTCGACACGGCCTCCGACACGCCCGTGTAACAGGTGACACGCCCGTGTCGAGACCAGTGTCACGCCCCCCGTGTGCAATCGGCCAGCTTTCCCAACCCGAGAAGGACACGTCCTGCGACATGGCACCCGACACGCCCGTGTCGCATGTGACACGCCCGTGTCTGGGCCCGTGTCATGGCCCGTGTGCATGACTCAGAAAACTGCCCAAAGTTACACGCCTTGGGACACGCCCGTGTCCCAGGCCGTGTGCCTCAACTCGACGATCTCTGATCGTCAAAACGTCGACCACATGACCCGTGGCCGAACACGCCCGTGACACGCCCGTTACACGCCCGTGTCAAAACACGACACGCCCGTGTCATGACCCGTGTCACCTGCTCCAAGTCCCAGACTTGGCTTAAAATGCCACTCGTCCCTCTTTCGAGTTTCGGGGTGTTACAACTCTCCCCCTCTTAGAAGAATTTCGTCCACGAAATTACTAAAGGAGAGAAAACAGCAACTCTCAGCGGTACCCAGGCGGAACAACTCCGGGTACACATCCAGCATAGATTGCTCTCACTCCTAAGAGCTCCTCGCTATCACAAAAGTCCCACCGGACCACGACTATCCATAACTCCTTGAGACAAAGTCGCTCGACTTCACGGTCTCCAAAACGAACGGGTTTGACCCTAGTCGTCAACCTTTCGTCCACCAAAACTTGATCACTCGCGATCAAGTTCAAAGGCTCTTGCGCCGCCTCACCAAACCGCTCTAGAATTCTCTAGTGGTCCAAGGTATATCGGGCTCAGCTTCCCCAAGCGTCGCTCTCGTGAAACACCGTTGAATGACTATAACTTCCAACACGCCATCCGATAACTCATCATTCCGTTACGTGGCGTTAAAGCACTTAGTCTGCATCTCCTGAGCGATCAGTAAAAGTTCTCATATGTTTCGCACCAAAAGGGTAGTGTTTACCACCTCTTACTTTAAATACAACTTCGTGTCATCCGTTCCTAGCCTCGACAACGGCATGCGACGACTTCTACCAAAAAGGGCCTCGAAGGGCGCCATTTGTATGCTCGCTTGGTAGCTAAAGTTGTACGCAAACTTTACCAAAAGAGATGGCCTTCCCACTGCTTCCCGAAGTCCAGAACGCACATGCGAAGCACGTCCTCCAACGTCCTGTTGACCCACTCGGTCTGCTCATCCGTCCACGGATGGGAGACTGGACTAAACTACAACTTAGTCTCCAGCACTTTCTGTAACTAACTCCAATCATTGGACTTAGAATACCCACCGCGATTTCTCACGACGTTGCGGGGCCCACCGTGCCGCCTAACGATGTTATCCATAACCATTTACCAGTTACTCCACCGAATTATCCTTCCTATGCGGAATTAAGTGCGACACTAGTGTCAACACAACTACGATCACCCAAACGGCATCATTACCTCACTGTGACTTTGGCAAACCATGCCCACAGTCCAGTCGAACTTCTATTCCGAACTAGGCAAGGATTCAAGAATCCCCCGGCACTTGGCAAGCTGCCTTCACTAAGGCGCAAGGCTGGCACTTTGCCATATATAGTGCAACGAACTTCTAGAGTTCTGGCAACCAGAGCACTTCTTCAGATATCGGCACAACTTCATGCCTCCTAAGCGAGTTGAGTACTTGATATAACGTATCACAAGTACACCCATAGATTACTCATGCTTGGGCCGCACAAACAATGGTCTTTCCTTGGTAGCCCACCTACAACCGTCGATTTGGGATTTTGACCCATCGAGCCGCACCCACGATTTCCTTCATATAGCTACACAACCATAGTCTGCCAAATACGATCAGTCAAGGCATACTGGACTTCCGACCAGTTCAACAACGCTTCGGCGCTAGTCTGCTTGTCAACACAACAGATCTCTAACGCTTCCAATTCCCGAACTAGCCTCTCATCATGCAACAACAACCATTCGGCTTGGGCGGGAGCCCTGCGACTCAACGCATTCGCAACTGCATTGCCCTTGCTGGGTGCATGATGAATCTTGAACGTATAGTCCCCCAGGAACTCCATTCATATCCGCTGCCACATGTTCAGATCCTATTGATCCAACAGGTAATTCAGGCTCTTATGGTCAGTATGAATACCGACCTTAACGCCGTACGGGTAGTGCCTCCACAGCTTAAGCGCAAATATCATGGCCGCCAACTCCAAGTCGCGGACCGGATAATTCCTTTCATGCACTTTTAGCTGACGCGATCCATAAGCTATCCCGCTTTCATGCTGCACCAGCACGTAGCCCAAACCACTACCCGAGGCGTCACTATAAACCTCGAAGCCCTCGGTCCCACTCGGCGAACTAAGCACTGGCGCCGTGGTCAACCGACTCTCTAGCTCTTCAAAAGATTGCGCACACTCATGCGCCCACACAAAACTCTGATCTTTCCTTGTCAAAGTCGTGAGAGGTAGTGCTATCCGTGAGAAGTTCTCCATGAAGTGCCTGTACTAGCCGGCAAGCCCCAGCAAACTCTGGACTTCCGCTACCGAAGACAACACAGGCCACTCTCGTATTGCAACAATCTACGCCGGATACACCGCAACTCCTTCCCCACTGACTACGTGACCAAGGAACTCCAATGAAGATAACCACAACTCGCCTTTGGAGAACTTTGCGTATAGCTCATTCCTCCTTAGCGTCTCCAAAACCAAACGCAGATGCTTGAAGCGATCTTCTTTGCACTGCGAGCACACCAATAGGTCATCAATAAAGATGATCACAACATGGTCTAAGTACTCCCTGAACGTTCTGTTCATCAGATCCATAAAAACCGATGGCGCATTAGTCAGCTCGAACGGCATGACCATAAACTCAAAATGCCCATATCTTGCGTTGAACGCTGTCTTTGGGATATCGCTTTCCCTGATTCTCAGCTGATAGTAACCAGACTTAAGATCCAACTTTAAGTACACCAATGACCCACCCAACTGATCAAACAGATCACCAATTCTTGGGATCAGGTACTTGCTCTCTTTTATCAACTTGTTTAGTTCTCCATAAATGATTCAGAGCCGCAAACTCCCGTCCTTCTTCCGCAAGAAAAGGACCGGCGTGCTCCAAGACGACAAACTTGGACGCACAAGACCTTGCTCCAAAAACTCTTCCAGTTGAACTTTCAGTTCTGCCAACTCATTAGGCATTAGCCGATATGGAGAGCGTGACCCAGGTTTGGCACCTTGCGCCAGCTCACTCGAAATCGATCGCTCGCTACGGAGGGACTCCAGGGAGACCATCAGGGAATCACATCAGGATATTCGGATACACACGAGATACTACCCAATGTAGGCTTAGGCTTCAAAGCCTCCCATGGTGGCAGTAACGACGCTTGCACGTCGAATCCCTGACCCCTAAACCGTAATCTTGCTACACAGAAACTCTCTTCGCGCGCATTGAACATCCATTATGCCACAACGCATCCAATTTGTCCTTTGCCATCGATGAAGGTTCTTCCCTGCATGATATAAATCCTTTGGACAAAAGGAGTGTGAAGCTTCCGTATCGAACAATGCTCTCGCCGGATTGCCAAAAAAAATCCAAACAAAGCCTAGAACCTCCAGTCCTAAGTTAACACGCAAAAGGTAACAGGTATAAGAAGCTAAATTGCTATCCATTAAACCATACCTGTCTTCCGACGATCGGCCACATGGCCTCCTGCTGGCCAAGGATGTCCATTCCCAGTTGGGCCGGAGTAAACAGCGGTGCGGTAGATGCCACCGCCTTTCCCTTCTCCTCAGATATTGACCCCGACTTCTTTTTGGACATTGGGCGTCCACTCCAACAATCCCGAGCATAGTGCCCCAGCTTCCCACAGACAAAGCATGCATCCGGGGTTTGGACTATAGTCGCTCCAGATATGCTAGAGGAAGGGGACTAGACCCGACCTCCTAGCCTTCTTGTACCACCTACGGTACCAGATTTTGAGGTTGTCAACTTGACCACCGAATCCTTTGCCATAGCATCTTTGACTGCTCCTGCCAAAACTTTCCTTGTCTTCTGAGCATTCTCCCAACACTCTCTGGCGAGGTGTACTTTCTTGCCACAAGAATAACAATTGAGGGTAGTTTGGGTAATAGATGACCCAGCCTCTTTTCTCGGCGTCTTTCGATAGGCAGTCCTATCGGATCTGTAAGGTTTGGTACCCTATACACTAGCACTTGGTGAGTTTTCCCCAACTCCACTTCCAAAGCTCTGGCTGATTCCACCAAAGCTCGGAATCCCAACAACTTTGGTCCTAGCAGTAGGATACGCAACTCGCTGCGCAGACCGTTATAAAATCTATCAACTTTAGATTGCTCGCTTTCCCATTCAAAGCCTGGGTAGCGCCTTAACATAAGGAACGTCTGCAAATATGTGTCAACTGAATGTGCTCCCTACACCACAGTCATGTTCATCTGCTGCTCTAATTGACCCCCAAATGCCCTTTGCTCCAACATACCGCCCGATGTTGGGGCCAACTCAGGGACAAATGGTTGCACATTACTCCCATGTTGTGCGTTGGTCACAGCGAACACCGCTTCAACCACCCTTCTTATGGTTTCCAAAGACGTAAGGGTCTCCGGCATGTCGCTGGGTGCAGTACTTTTCTCAGAAAGTGTGCATTCAGGCTGCCATGCGCCACTCTCGGACACCTACAATCGTACAGAACACCAATAAGGGACCGAACAAAATTGCATAAAGCAATTATAGGAACACACAGGTTCCCCAAACATGTGTATTTTCATTCCTAAGTGGACATTCATGGGTTCTTTTCATGTCATAACGATGACGCACACACATGTGCTCACCACCCCTTAAAGTGAATTCATCCACGAATTCATTTAAGCTTGACTGAAACCAGTAGTCTAATACCAATTTGTAACACCCCTATCCGTCACATAGTTTATAACAGTAGGTCCGGCCGGGGCCCGACGCCATATACTACGGACAGACCGGTTGGTTACGCATTGAAACCATTCAACCAATCACAACGTCCTACACAGCACCTAGCGGAAGCAATTATTAAGTTGCACGATTAAGAACCCTACTAACATGAATGTCCACGCAACTAAAACAAGGAATGTTTAATACACGAATATTGGCCTTAAAGCCTTACAAGGGTTTGCTTAATAAAAAGTGTCTTCCAAACCTCGGCACGCAGGCTGGTCACACATGAGTACAAAAAGGAAAACACTCAAAACTTGGCCTTCGAGGGCCGGCACAGCAACTCGGGCTTTAGCCCGCTATTTACCTCTCGGCTCCGCAGCACCTGCAAGCAACAATCCATTGCACGGTGGTAAACAAAGGCAACGGTCAGCTATGCTGACCAAATTATAACGATTCCGCCCCCAAACCGGGGCGGCAAAGCTTCTTCCCTACACTTGTTAGCAAAACAAGCAACATAACAAAATAAGCATCACAACATAGGTGCACGCTCACACGGCCGTACACCCCGTGCTCTCAGGGCACTTACTCGGCGGGCCAGTCCGAACCCCGTCCGGTCCTTGACTCCGCCACCACCCCCAGGATGGCAACCTCTGAGCATTTAGTCCTTTCAGCCGTAGCCTAGATTCGATCTCCAAACCTCGGTAAGTCCCATGTAAAACTTTAGGTCGCTTTAACCGAGAAGGTGGAGCGGGTAGGGGTCCACCAGTCCGTTGCTCACCCCGCCGTTGCCATTTGGCCTTTGACGCGAACTAAGCTTCCCCAGTCCCAAATACGTTCAAACATGGTACATAGCCCCGTTATGTACCTGGTTGGCTCCCAGGCCACCGATATGACAGAACTGCGTTTCCGTCCAAATTTCCGGGTGCACCTCGGGGTTCATCCCCAAGGATCCTTGATGCATTCTGAAGGATCAATGCGCATACCCAACTGCACCAAAAGCCCGGACTATTGGAGAGGGCGCTACTTAATTTTTTATATAAGTAGCAGGAGCGCCACGGGGTCAAGTGACGGAACGCCCGGACCCAACAATCCCCCCCGGCGTCCAGCACAACCCGTCAGCTCAGAGGTGGGATTACCACATGGCCCACACGGCTCAGAGGTGGGGTTACCACATATCCACGGTTGCCTGGACCCACCGGACCCACACAGGTAGAAGGGAAAAATCAGGATTTAATAGCGCCCCCCCGGTCTTGAACCCGTAACCTCCCTCTGATACCAATTGAAAGTGAGGGGATAAGTTGTAAACTACTCTAGAGGGGGGGTGAATAGAGTATTCAAAATTTTATGAACACTTAGTCAGCTCCTTGGAGTTTATTTGCGGAATAAAAAATCTGATACTTGAACCCTAAGAGCCTAACACAGTGAAGTGCACAAGTGGAGAAGTTGACTGAAATTTCAGTTAACTACAAGCCTATCACAGCAACTAGCAATCCTAGGTAGTTCTAACACAGCCACAGAATAAACAAATCAGCAAGAACCAGAGAGACACAGGATATATAGTGGTTCCCTTTAAATAGGTACATCCACTCTTCTACCACCCTGGTAGGAATCCACTACAGGTTTTTGCTAAGGTGCCCTGCCACCAATGATCTGATTCAGGTAGATCAAACAGACCCTTTGAGCTTTTGATAAGGATGCTCAACCACAGGTTGTTGATAAGGTGCCCTGTCACCAATGTTCACTTTTGAAGAGATGTGAACAAACTCTTTTTACAAAGGGGTTGAGAGGGTTAGATTATCTTCTCTGTTGTAAATACAGATTAGAGAAGATTTGTGGATTCTCTAAAGAATCAAAGTCTCCCCCTGGCTCAGTGGAAGTCCAGGGAAAGCCTTTGCTTCAGGATGAAGGAGTTTCAGATAAACTGAAACTAAATCCTCAGAGATCTGAAGACTGATTTTTTATCAGGTCTTAAGATTCTGGAGCACTTGAAGCAGATCTGGAGCTTTTTCTGAAGTCTTGAAAACTCTAAGCAGATGCTCAGGAGACTGAGAATGAAAGATGATTGCTCTGGGCTTTTGCTTCAGGAATAACTTTTCTTCTTCTTGTTGTGAGATGTGAAGAGCTGCTCTGATGATGCTTGAGCGAATGAATAATATTTCTCTGTGTCTGTAACTTCTTCTTTTCTGAGAGCAGAATCTCTTTTAAATATTTCTTCACGTTTTTCCTTTGGAACGGCTCTATTGATTTGAATTCTCGAGCCCTGCAAACAGATTATCTCAAAATAGAATATAGCAATAGGAATAGAATGGCCTATTAACTTTCTGTCAGTCCCAATAAGGAATAAAATAAGCGGGAAAAATATCTCAGCATAAAGACGTACCATTCTTGGAAATAGTACATAGTACCAACGGCTAGAAAACAGGCTGGAAAGATAAAGTCAACGCAATTTGTATAATAGGACAAAATGCTTTATCAAGAATACTGAATCCCGTGATTTAGAATTTGTAATCAATTTATTTGAATTTAAACCATAAATTTAGCAACAATAATATCAGAGAATCAATCTAACCACCAACTAAAACACTTGGAAATAAACCAAGGAATAGAATAAATACAAAAAGATAAAGGCAGACAGAAATCGTCGAACAGGGGTTCGAAGATCGTCGACCTACTAACAGATCGTCGACTAAAAACAGAAGTCTGTCGAAACAGAAATCGTCGAACGGAAATCGTCGACCAGCTCAAACTATCGTCGACCAAAGCAAAAGATCTGTCGAGACAGATATCGTCGACCAGAAATCGTCGACAACTAAGGCAACAATCTGTCGACACAGAAATCGTGAAGCAAGAACACGATCGTCGATCTGTTGATGACAGATCGTCGACCAACCTTCAGAGCGTAGTAAGCTTGCTCTGAGATCGTAGACCAACGGTCGACGATAATTGTCTTGTCTTCAACGATTCAATAGCCCTGCTATCGTCGAGCAATGATCGACGATCGCGAGGCCTCGTTCGACGATGGTCGAACGGAAAAGCCTTAACTACAAAAACATCTAGAACTTCTAACCTAAGCTCTAGGTCAGTTATATACTGCCCTAGGGAGACTAAGCAAAGTCTAAACATGATCATATATCTTTATATGGATCAAGAGGGGCTGGAAAGGGATTACATAAGCCAAATCACATCTAGGGTACCAACAATCTCCCCTATTTGGGTTATGTTATCCAATCCAGTTTAAAGGCTAAAGCAGACAACAACAAATCTAAAGATTAACCAGAATGATAAAACACAGGCAATACACAGAAAATATAACAGGCATAAATCAGCAGAAATGGAATGTATCAAGCAGATTTATCAGCATGTTTAGCATCAGATGAGTTTTGGGGTATTGCAGCTGGTTTGAAATAATTTCTCTGTTAGGGTTTGCTGCTTGTCTCTTGGATAGCATTAGATCATGTTCACCTATGATTTTCTTTTCAGCATAACTTGGTAGAACTACAGCAGGATGTAGTCTCATGTACTCCTCAGTGTCAAAGGCTTCTGGATTGACTTGAATTCTGCTGAGTTCCTTTTCTCTGAATTCTGACATTGTTGAGTAAGCTGTAGGATCTAGTCCTTGAGATTTGGCTCTCTCCTCATGCTTAGTGCAATAGACTCTTTGAATCTTGCCATAGAGGCAATCCTTTCAGCTTCAGTTTTATCTGATGGAGAGGGAGGTCTATCAGTATCTGTATGAGCTGCAATCTCTATGTTTCTTTGAAGAGCTGTAGCAAGTTTGCTTGAATCAAGAGGAATCTGCACAGCCTTCTTAGGATCAGTTTGAGCATATAGAGATCTTGGAGGTGCAAGCTCAATGAACTTTTTGTGGGATTTTTCTGAAAAGATCACTCTTTTTCCTTTTGAGTCAGTTGTCTCAGCAGCAGCAGGTTTTCTTGAAGAAGAGGATGGACCTTTCCTGTGAGGAGAAGGAGGAGGAGAGAATGTAGGATGCTGAAAAGTCATCTCCTTTATTTGTTCCACGAGAGCATTGTCATTTCTTTTTCTTCCCTGTCCTGAAACATCTTGGCCTCCCTGGCTTTGATTACTCCTTCTTTGGTAGGTCTGAGAAGTGTTAGAACGGGCTGACCTTGCAGAGGGGGCAGAAGAGAGACTTCCAGAGGCTCCAGCACCAGGAGGTGGAGGAGGACCTCTGGGGGGGAATTTCTGAACAGGAGTGTCATATCTCTTTGTCCTCTTCTTCTCTTTAGTCTGATTCTTTGACAGTCTCATCCATGGCTGAAATTCCTTGCTCTTAGGATCTATTCCCTTCAGAATGTAATAGGGAACATCCTTGTTAGGATTGGCAGTAGGAGGAGCAGGAGCTTTTCTTTTCTTGGAAGCAACTCTTTTCCTTTTCTTAGTGGAGTCAGAATCATCAGAATCATCATCATCATCATCAGAATGAGATGAGTCTTTCCCAGCATAATCATCAAAGTCAAGTTTAGAAGGATCCTTGGCAGTAGGTTCAGCTTTGTCTTTCTTTTCTCTTTCTTCTTTCTCTTTAGCTTCCTCAATGGCATCTTGCCTAAGGAGGGCATCAAGATCCACATTTGGAGACCTCTTCCAGAGTTCTGATTCTGGATACAACTCAGGAACTGTCTTGGGGACCAGTTCTGCAATAGAAGGAATGGATAGAGGATAGGTAAGGATAGGTGGAGAAAAGATGACGATATCTGCAGGGGCAGATGCTTTCTCTAGAGAGATGGCTAGGGAATCCAGATGATAATTAGCCATCCCTTCAATGTACTCAGAGGCAATGTTCTCAGCCACAAAGGCTATAAATTGTTCTAGGTTTAGAGTACCTGAGCTTGAGTCCATTTCAGTCATCTTGGGAGCATTGTCTGCCCAATCTTGCACATCTTCAATTTCTTCAGCAGCAGCATCAGCAGGGATGTTGATGTTTTCAGCAGCAGCAGCATTTATGGTTGTGCCTGCATGCAAAGAAAGATAGGTTAACAACCAAGTGGGAATAAAATATTCCCCCCAAGGTGAACAAACAACAGGTAATAGATAGGATTACCTGAAGATCTACACAGGATACCACTTTGCATCTAGGAAGGAGGTTATAATTCCTTCTAGATGTTCAGTGACATCAGGGATAGACACCTTGCAAGGCACAAGAGGAGTGCCATACAGGAAAAGAAAAGAGTATCCTTGACCAAGGGGTCATCAAGGTACTCAGGTCTATAAGGGACCATTTTCTCTTGAAGAGAGGGAACAAGAGGAGTAGATGTGAGTGAGGACTCACAGTCTAGGTTAAGATAGGATTCTAAATCTTTATCAGAATCAATGGATTTAGCAGCATCAACTTGCAATACTGATGTGAGATCATCAGCAGCTGTGATGGAAAGAAAGAAAGGGATAAGAAATTAACTCTAATTTGGAGTTAGAATTAATTAGAATCTTAAATAAAGCTATACCATCAGGTTGAGCAGCATCATTCTCACAGGTGTCCATGGGGACTTCCTCATTTTCTTTTTCAGGAACTTCTTCCTCAGAAGCTAGATTCACTAGGGAGTGAATGTCTTTGTTAGATACAAATATCAAATTGAAGTCCTGATTATATCCTTTGGAGGAAGAGTTTTAAGGTTTACCTTCTGGTTCTTTCTCTAGACTCTCTTGAGGTTCTTCTACAGTTTCTTGAAAGGGAAGAGAGGAATTGTCCTGAAGGGTCAGGGCATCACCTGAGACCACTTCAACAGACATCTCCCCCTGCATGACTTCAGTGGGGACTGGAGTCATGCATCTTACAGAAGGGGGCTCAGCAGAAGATGAGATGGATTGGATGGCATCAGTGAGAGAATTGATGGAGGCAATGAGAGGGGCATTGGCAGCCTCAATCATTTTTTGGATGGAGGGAGTGATGAGCCTTACAAGGTGTGCAAGCATTTCAGGGGATATCTGAAATGCTGATGATGTGGAGGTGGATGGAATGGAAGCAGGATGATCTGCCACATGATCAAATGAGTCATGTGGAGATGGGTGGTCATCAACATGAGTGTGGGATTCATGTTAAGAGAGGTTTGTGAGGATGGTAGCAGTCACCATGTCAACACTAGCTGAAGCTGCCAGATGTTGTGGTGTTGGTGACTGGTGTGGAGATGCAGGTGGAATGAAGGATGCATGTTGTGGTGGCACTGCAGGTGTTGTAGAAAGTAATGCAGGAGATGAGGATGCAGGGGTGAAGAGGGAGGATGAAGGGATTGCTGAGCCTTCCCCAGTAAGCGGGAGAGCGGCCGAATCAGCCCTTGTGTCTGAAGGAGGGTTAGGATCAACCCTGGCTGACTTCTTGATAATCCTTTGGGATTTCTTGAATAGAGAGGGGTCCAACCTCTTGCTGGCATTTACTGCAGACGGTGCAGAAACAAGCAGCAGGGGTGCTTTCACATATAGAAACACACCCAGTACCCTGGCGAGGTTTACCTCTTTCTGATTGTTCTTTCTCCTTATTAGTTCAAACAGAACTTTTCCCCAGGCAATCTGTGCCTTATTCACCAAAGCTGACATCAGGGCAAACTGTTGCTTGTTGATGTTGTCATGAGCAGAATGTTTTCCCAAAACAACCTTGCCTACCAGGTCGGCCAGAAACTTGTACTCTGGAGACAGGTTTATCTTCAACAGCTTAGCCGGAATCCCTTCGGCATGGCCCATCACAGTGAGCATGCGGCCATATTCCTCTGTGCATTGCTCATATTCCTCAGTTCCTGTTGGCAGTCCAAACAGCTCAGTCAATACTTCAGGAGTCAGAGTGACCTCCTCGCCATTTATCTTTCCTGACATCGCTTCGTCGCTGGAGGACGAGGTGTATACCCATTCTCGAATCTCTGGTATATGAATCTTAGGAGAGAACGACATAAATTTCTTGAGGCCTTGGTCTTCACATAGCTTCAGAATATCTTGGATTGGTTGATCGCATTGGCTGAAAGAATCGAAGTCGACACAGAAGCCAGTGTCGAACTTCATCCCAAAGAGAACAGCAGAAGGAATCGCCATAGGATTTGAGAGAAGATGGCGAATCGAGGAGCAAAATAGGGGAGAAGAGAATCGCGCGGGATTAGAGTTCGAGAGCGAATTCTAAGCCAGAAGAAGGAATATGAAAAGACGGAGCGGAAGGACGACGATCTTCAGACCTAAATCGACTATTAGAAACAAATCTGCGATCGTCGATCCCGGAATAAAATCGGTCGTCGAACACAGACCGACGATAGTCAATGTTTGACTAATCGGTAAACATCGACCGACTACACGCAATTACCACGATCGTCGATCAGTATATGATGGTCGACGATTCTCCACACAGCACAGAAAAATCTGTCGTCGACCATTGGTCGACGATAGATACCTAAGGAGAGATCGTTGACCAGTTGGTCGACGATTTCTGCCTTACTACAGAACGAGCTGTCGTCGACCGTTGGTCGACGATAGTTCTGACCTGGTCGAAGATCGTCGAGCAGTCGTTCGACGATTTTAGACAGAAAACAAAACTAACCAAATTTTCACTACTCTGAACCATTAATCATGCCAAGCTGGTTCAGGAAGAACAAATGCTTTTGTTCATCAAGGGGCTTAGTGAAAATATCTCCTCTTTGCAGGTCTGTGGATATAAATTCCATTACTATCTTGTTCTTTTCCACATTATCTCTCAGAAAGTGATGTCTAATCTCAATGTGCTTGGTTCTGGAGTGGTGCACAGGATTTTGAGCAATTGATATTGCACTGGTACTGTCACACAGAATTTTTGTTTTTGAGTGTGTATACCCATAATCCACTAGCTGATTTTGAATCCACAGAATCTGTGAACAACAACTAGCTGCTGCAATATATTCAGCCTCAGCAGTTGAAGTAGACACAGATGCCTGTTTCTTACAAAACCAAGAGACAAGTCTCTCTCCCAGGAACTGACAAGTCCCTGAGGTGCTTTTCCTATCAACTCTACAACCAGCATAATCAGCATCTGAATATCCAATTAATTCAAATCCTGACTCAGCTGGGTACCACAGTCCTAAGTTAGGGCATCCCTTAAGGTATCTCAAATCCTCTTGAGAAGAGTTAAGTGAGATTCCTTTGGGTTGACCTGAAACCTAGCACATAGGCATGTAGCAAACATTATGTCAGGCCTACTTGCAGTCAAATACAGCAGGGAACCAACAATGGCTCTATAATTCTTTTGATCAACAGACTTGCCATTGACATCAGAATCAATAACTGCATTTGAGGCCATAGGTGTGCTCATTGATGAAGCATCAGACATTCCAAATCTTTTAACCAGCTCTCTGGCATATTTTGATTGAGAAATGAAAATGCCATCAACACTCTGTTTCACTTGGAGACCAAGGAAATAGGATAACTCACCCATGCTGCTCATCTCAAACTTAGAGTGCATTAGTTCAGAGAACCTCTTGCATAGTTTGGGATCAGTAGAGCCAAATATAATGTCATCTACATAGATTTGAACTAACAGTTGTGAGTCCTTATGATGTCTAATGAATAGGGTTCTATCTACTACACCTCTCACAAACTTGTGTTCTAGAAGAAAATTTGCTAAGGTCTCATACCAAGCTCTAGGAGCTTGCTTAAGTCCATATAGAGCCTTTTGGAGTTTGAATACATGAGTGGGTAAGGTTGATGAAACAAACCCTGGTGGTTGTTCAACAAACACTTCTTCCTTTAAATCTCCATTGAGGAAGGCACTCTTCACATCCATTTGGAAGACCTTAAATCTTTTATGGGCAGCATAGGCTAGGAAAATCCTAATGGCTTCTAGTCTGGCTACAGGGGCAAAAGTCTGATCATAATCTATGCCTTCCTCCTGTCTATAGCCTTGAGCTACTAGCCTAGCCTTATTTCTAACTACTATGCCTTGGGCATCAAGCTTGTTTCTAAACACCCACTTGGTGCCTATGATCCGTTGGCCTCTTGGTCTTGGAACCAAGGTCCAAACTTTACATCTTTCAAACTGGTTAAGGTCCTCTTGCATTGCTATAATCCAGTGGGGATCAAGCTCAGCATCTTTAATGGTTAGGGGCTCAACCTGAGAAAGGAAACAAGCAAACATCACATTTTTGTTGAGTTGATGTCTTGTCTGGACTCCCGCTGAAATGTCTCCAATCACTTGAGATACAGGGTGATCTCTAAGTGTGACAAGATCAGTAGGTTCAACAATGATCTGATCTTCAACAGTTTCAAGATTTGATTCCTCATGTGGAATTTGATCAACTGTTGGAGCAGGTGCTTTAACTTCAAGCAGTTCTACATCAGATTCAGAATCTGAAGAAGCAGCCTGAGGAGTTTGTTGGGGATGATTCTCCTGTGTGAGTCTCAAACCTTCCAAATCCTTACTTACTCCTAGGACTTGCACTGTACTATTAGAGGAAGAATCCTTCTCCTTATAATACATGACTGTCTCATCAAAAGAGACATGTGCAGACTCTTCTATCTTAAGAGAGGATTTATTAAGGACCCTATAGGCTTTGCTTACTTGAGAGTATCCTAGAAAACTCCCATTGAAGCTTTTGCCTCAAATTTTCTATGGTATTCTTTGTTATTGTTATGAACAAAAGCAACACAGCCAAACACTCTAAAATAATCTATTTTAGGTTTCACTTGCTTAAGTAATTCATAGGGAGTCTTACCCTTAAGTTTATGTATCAGACTTCTGTTCAATACATAGTTAGCTGTGCTAACTGCTTCAGCCCAAAAGGACAGAGGCATGTTAGCATCAGCCAACAATGTACTTGCAGCTTCAATTAGGGTTCTGTTTTTCCTTTCAACTACCCCATTTTGTTGAGGAGTTCTAGGAGCAGAGAAGCTATGTTTGATACCTTCCTTCTCACAGAATTCTTGCATAAGAAGAGACTCAAACTCAGTACCATGATCACTTCTGATCAAGGCAATTTGAGTAGAATACTCACTCTGTATACACTTTAGAAAATCTGTAAGAACCTTGAAGTTATCAGCCTTAGTTCTCAAGAAGAATACCCAAGTGAACCTGGAGAAGTCATCTACAATTACTAGAGTGTAAGACTTCCCTCCAAGACTCTGCACAGCAATAGGACCAAATAAGTCCAAATGTAACAAGTACAGAATCCTGGGAGAATCACTTTTATTACTGATTTAAAGCTATTTCTTGTTTGCTTACCTAATTGACAAGCTTTGCAAAGGCCTTCCTTCTTGTAGGGGCAAGAAGGTAGACCTCGTACAAGATTATATTTAGCCAACCTAGAAATGTTTTTCAAATTTACATGACTAAGTCTCTTATGCCAAAGGGTATTATTACTGGTTACTTCATTAAATAAGCATATTTCAGATTTGGAGGAATTAAAATCTACAACATAAACATTTCCAATTCTAATACCTACTAACACCACAGTATTACTTAAAGCAATATTACAAGCAGTGTCAGTGAACCATACCTTGTATCCAGCATCACACATTTGACTTACAGAGATTAGGTTGTGCTTTAGTCCAGAGACATAAGCTACTTTCTTGAAGGTTACAGCTCCTATGGTGAAGCTGCCATACCCTTCAGTCTGTCCACAGCTGGAATCCCCAAATACAACTTTTGGTCCCAGCTTGGCTTTGAAACCTGACAGGTTCTTCTTCTTTCCTGTCATATGCTTTGAGCATCCACTATCCAGATACCATTTGTCATGTATGACTGGATAGGTCTTCACCTGCAGAAAGAACAGTTATACATTGTGGACCCAGGTTACCTTGGGTCCAGTATTCTTCACGAAAGAAAAACTAGATATAAAAGATTTTGCAGGCTTAGATTTATATCCTAAAGGGTGTGATCTCCTAGGTGGGATAATCCATTCAGTTGAAGGATTAAACAACCTGGGGTGGTGATTAGGATTTGAAGTTCTGGAAGTTTGATTTTTATTTTCCAGCTTAAGTCCAGATCGTCGATCAATGGTCGACGATCGCAAGCAATATCGTCGATCATTTATGGTAGAACGATGTTCTGGATTCCACGATCGTCGATCACTGGTCGACGACTCAAGATGAGATCGTCGACCTCCTGCACCCAAAGCTATTATACTCAGTGTAGGTGTTCAGCGATCGTCGATAGTCGTTCGACGATTGGTTTGACGATCGTCGATTAATGTTCGATGATTTTTGTAAAGCTAGAAATTTTTTCTTCCTATTCTCTTTCTTAATCTTGTTCTGAATTTTCTTGCATTTTTCAATTTCCTCAATATTCTTTATTCCTGATTCAGAAACAAATTTTACTGGAGTGCTAAATCTCTCCTTTGTGAGGAGGATGGGTTCACTAGGTGTAGCACCTAAGCCTAGTTTATCATTACCAACCCTAGTGTTTGCTATACAGGTTATTTCAGATAATTTAAGGCTTCTGCCATTTAATTGTTCTTCTAACCTCTTAGATTTAGCTAGTTCTAACTTTAGGAATGTTACTTCTTCTTTTGAGCTCTCTAATTCCTTTTCTAATCTGATTATTTCAATACCTTCCATGTCTAGTTCCATTATTTTTAATCTAAGTGACTTAATTTCTTTTTCAGATAATAGTAAATCTAAACATAGAGTTTTAAATTTTAGTTTGAACTCAGGAGATGAGAAATCAAATGAGTCGATTACCTGGTCCTCCATAAAGGAATCTTCTTCATTGTCTCCTTCTTCAGAATTCTCTGCAGCTGACAGAGAGCTGCAGGCATCAATAGCCATGAGGCAGACCTCTTTGGCTTTCTTCTCTTCTTCTTCTTCAGAATCACTGGAGCTAGAGGAGCAGGTATCCTCTTCTGTTTCACTCCAGGTAGCAGCCACAAATCCCTTGTCCTTCTTCTTGTATTTGTGTGATGAGGGACTTGGAGTGGTGCTTCCTGTATTCTTTCTCATGTTTCTTCTCCTTGTACTTCTTCTCTGGACAATCTGGGGCAATGTGTCCAGGCTTGCTGCAAACATAACAAATGATTTCTTTAGATGGAGTCTTGTCATACCTTGGCTTGTCCTCATGCTTGGAGAACTTCTTTCTGAGGTCTCTTCTTCCCATATTGAAGAACCTCTTGGCAATGAGTGCCAGTAACTCCTCATTTGATTGACTTCCTTCAGAAGTCTCAGCAGCCTTAAGAGCTAGAGAGTGCTCTTTCTTTGTAGGATTAGGAGTCTTCACTTCAGTTACAGCAGCTCTACTCTTTAAGGTTTGCTCATATGACCTGAGCTTTCCCAACAGAGCTTCTTGGAGAGTTCCACAGTGTTTCTTCCATCCTTGATGGGCCATATCCTTGAGTCCCAAGAGATGGGAAGGCACATCAGGATCTTGTCATTTACTTCTGACAAAGTTATCTCCTTGTCCAAAGACCTCAGTTCACTTATTATTGAACTGAGTCTTGTGTACATTGTGTCAATGTCTTCAGCATCATCCTTCTTGAAATTTTCATACTGAGAGGTGAAATTGGATCTCCTGTCCTTCCTCTCATCAGCTGAGCCAGCAACTATGTGGTTGAGGGAATCCCACATAGCTTTGGCTGAGGTACATTCAGCCAGCTTCTGGAATATCTCATCAGACATTGTCTGAGCTAGGATATTCATTGCTTTAGCATCAGCTGCTTTTGCCTTCTTGTAAGTTTCATTGTAGTCAGGTGGTGGCACAGCACTGAGATCAGCAGAAGTGGAAGCAGCAGCAGGCCTAGCAGGTGGTCCTGTCAAAATAGAAGAAAAAATATCTTCATCAATAGAATTCATGTATAGTCTTATCCTGGCCTTCCATATGCCAAACTTAGACAAGTTGCATACAGGAGGTCTGGTGCTTGAATAATCCTTAGACTGGGCCATGTGTGAAAGTGTTTGTGAATGGTATCAGAAAACAACTTATCACAGGATCTTTTAACTTAGGTGTTAGCCTGTATGAACAGCTAACCTCCCTCTGATACCAATTGAAGGATCAAGCGCATACCCAACTGCACCAAAAGCCCGGACTATTGGAGAGGGCGCTACTTAATTTTTTATATAAGTAGCAGAGCGCCACGGGTCAAGTGACGGAACGCCGGACCCAACACATTCAAACATGGTACATAGCCCGCTATGTTCCCGGCTGGCTCCCAGGCCGCCAAAATGGCAGAACCTCGCTTCCGCCCAAATTTCCGGGTGCACCTCGGGGTTAATCCCCAAGATTCCCTGATGCATTCTACCGCATAGCAACCCGAAAACAATCAAAATGCTCGGAGTCTTCTCCGGCTTAAAAAATGCACATCAAATCATCACCGATCCGGAAAACACGTCCGGGTAGGCTTCACACAGCATGCCTATGTCCGTACTACGATTCCGGACTCTAACAAGGGGGACTTCACATATCTACCCCAAGGAATACCACGATCTCGCCGCACACTCGCGGGAGAGGGGTTTTCCCATGCAAAGGAAGATGAGCTTCACATGCTCAAGAAGAGAATCGTTACCCTTGCGCTTTTCCTCGACGCCATGATGATTTAGCCGGATGGAAAGCACCGTAATTGCCTCGCCTTCGCGGATCCGGACTCGGATCATGATTTGGAGCCCCGAAGCTCCGCCGGTGACCGGATCTAGCTTCTTCTTCCTCCTCTAAGCTCTCTCCTCTCTCTAACTCTTAGAGAGAGAACCAACCAAAGGGAATGAGGGTTTCTAAACCCTATTCCCGGATATAACATCCCAGCAACAGCCCCCACCGTTGGATCCAAATCCAAGGGAACGAACGACCACGATTAGGCCTAAATTACAAAATCTGGGGCCGAACATGGGTTGCCACACGGCCGTGTGCCTCGCCGTGTCGCCCATTCGCCTTCTCGACCGAATCAAAAACCAGCACACGGCATTTGACACGGCCTCCGACACGCCCGTGTCACATGTGATACGCCCGTGTTGAGACCCGTGTCACGCCCCCCATGTGCAATCGGCCAGCTTTCCCAACCCGAGAAGACACGACTGCGACACGGCACCCGACACGCCCGTGTCGCATGTGACACGCCCGTGTCCTGGCCCGTGTCATGGCTCGTGTGCATGACTCAGAAAATTTCCCAAAGTGACACGCCCTAGGACACGCCCGTATCCCAGGCCGTGTGCCTCAACTCGACGATCTCCGATCGTCAAAACGTCGACCACATGACCCGTGGTCGAACACGCCCGTGACATGCCCGTGACATGCCCGTGACACGCCCGTGTCAAAACACGACATGCCCGTATATTGACTCGTGTCACCTGCTCCAAGTCCCAGACTTGGCTTAAAACGCCACCCGTCCCTCTTTCGAGTTTCGGAGTGTTAAAGTAGCTCCCTGCCACTTCGTAGTTTGACGGCTTGTCAACTTGGTGGGTTACTGGAATGGCCAGTATCCCGCGGATTTGGTTCCGTATTTCCTGGCAAATTACCAGGTCCGCGTTCCGATAGCATTTTTGATATTTGTCCAATTTGTGTTTCTAAGTTTTTAATTGATCTGGTAAGGTTCCGGATATTGTACTCATTAATACTGACATATTTCGTTAATATGTCTTCTATCGGGGTTGGCCTAAATTGGTGCGGTTGTGGTGGTGGTGTTTGTGGTTGTGGGGGTTGCGGTGCAAATCCACTTGGATTTGCAATCGGAGGGCGTTGAGCATTATTAGGGTTTCTCCATGAAAAATTAGGATGGTTCCTATATCCTGGATTATAAGAATTATTATTTAAGTTAATATTAGGATTATAGGAAGGTCTATAAGAGTTTCCCATATAATCGATTTCTTCAATTACATTATTATTCGGATTCCAAGTAGTTATGGCGGAGGAAGCAGATATTCCTGCCAATTGTTTAGTTAAATTTTCTACTTGGAGTTCTAAAGTAGAAGAAGTGTCGAGCTCATAAATCCCAGCTTGTTTAGTGCGTGACCTTGGCACGTTCCACTGGTATGCATTCATGGCCATTTCCTCAAAGAGGGTTTGAGCGGCCTCGGGGGTTTTGTTATTGAGCGTGCCCCCAGCGGCAGCATCAATTGCTTGTCTGGTTTGAATATTCAAACCATTATAGAATATTTGTACATGGAGCCAAGTTGGCAATGCGTGATGTGGACACCGACGTAGATATTCCTTAAAACGTTCCCATGTCTCATAAAGAGACTCGAACTCGTCTTGCACAAAGGAAGAAATATCCGCACGCAGATGTACGGTTTTTGCAGGTGGAAAATACTTTGTAAGGAATTTTTCGGTCATTTCAGCCCAAGTGGTAATAGATCCTCTAGGGAGAGAACCTAGGCACTATTTGGCTTTCATTCGTAGCGAAAAAGGAAATAAACGAAGACGGATGGCATCATCAGTGACGCTATTTATCTTAAATGTGTCGCATATTTCTAAGAAGTTGGACAAGTGCGTGTTTGGATCTTCGTCGGGTAATCCATCAAATTGAACAGAATTTTGAATCATTTGGATTATACTCGATTTAATCTCGAAGTTATTATTAGCAATTGGTGGACGAACGATACTTGGCCCTGGTGTCATCTAAATTGGGTCGTGCATAATAAGACATGGTCCTTTGGGGGACCACCTTTGGCATTTGTTGTTGCTCTGCTGCCATTTCTTGAATGTGTGCGGTGCCTACGGACTCTTCTAGATTTAATACGAGCTCTTGATTCAGAGATCGGAGGCGCCTGCGAAAGGTGCGATCGATTTCTGGATCAAGTTCAAGAGTTAAATAAGACAGAGTTCTGCGGGTCATACACTAAAAAAGACTTTTTATAAAAACAAAAACAAGTTTAAAAAAACTAAGTTAAACACAAATAAAAACAAATACAAACACACGAAAAGACTTAAAACGGAAAATAACTAAAAACAGGTTTTTTTTTATATAAAACAGGTTTTCTATAAAACAGGTTTTATAATAAAAAGCAGTTTTTATTATAAACTAGTTTTTATAATTAGAAACGTTTTATATAAAATACGTTAAAATAGTAGGTTAGGTTTTTTGTTAGAATTCGTTAGTGGTTAATAAACTTGTTAATAAAAAGTTAGGTTTTATAAAAATAAAGTTTTAAATTCAGGAAATTTTATGTTTGTTTTATTTTTATAAAAACTAAGGTTTTTAAATAACAAGAAAAAGAAAAGATAAAATTAATAGAGTTCTTTTATTTTCAAATATTAACACATAAAAACGAATCCCCGACAACGGCGCCAAAAAGCTTGATAAGTAAATTTTGTTTTAAAGAAGATAGATTTGGTTTTATATAATCTTTTACGTATATAAGTGTATATTTTTTTTACTTACTTATATCCTGTGGATTAAGGCAAGAGTACCTATCGCATAGGAGTATAGTATTTTGTAGAAAATATCAAGGTCGTATTTTTCCTGGGATCGGTGTTAATTATTCTACTTTTTAGAACGGACTATTATTTTATCGAACGAACGGAGTGAAGTTTATATTTAAAAGATAGAAAACTATATACGTGATTTTATTAAGATAGGGACTTAGAAGGTAGTCCTCGATTTCAGAATTACTTTGAGAGAATATTAATTCAGCTATTAAAGAACAACTTTATTTCTTTATTACCTAACTTAACGAGAGGGTTCCTTTGGTAGCATCACTGACTCGAAAGTACGACCGGGGAGGCTTGCGTTTAAAATGAGTTAACGTAAACGTAGTGTCTCTTCACCTAGTATATGATCAATTAACAGAAAACCCTAGTTAGGATAACTAGAAAGTAGAGTTGAAATATTTGAAAATAATATCCAGCCCAGAGCTCATCTTGACCAAGTGCTAAGGGTTCTTAGCCTCTTCTTAGGATGGGGGCAGTATAAAGTACAGAAAATAATATCTACCTATCTATCTTAATCCAGGACTTAAGCTTTCGCTTCGCCTTTCAAATGGGATAGGGTAGTAATCTAAAATTTTGCAGAGCTTTCGCACTATCTTAATCCAGGTCATAGGCTTTCGCCTCGCCCTTCATTCAGGATAGTATGAAATAATAAGGTTTTTGAAAATAATTTTGAAAGCAGTTTCACACTATCTTAATCCAGAATATAAGCAGAGCTTCGTCTTTCATTCAAGATAGTATGAAAAAATAAAGGAAAGTAAAACTAAAAATAAAGCATTAAAGTACTCAGAATTGAATTTTAAAGAGTCTATTTTATAAAGTCCGAAAAATTATTACAACTTTCTAAAAAGCTGAAAAGAAAGCTAAAATATTACAACTTACAGAACTTTAGAATACTTGAAAGCTACTACCAGTTCCTTGTCAGAGAGCTGGGGAGTCCTAACAGTTCTTAAGGAAGCTGCTGGTGTTCAAATAATTCTACTCAGCCCTGCCCTCCTATTTATAGAAAAAAATTTCAAGTGACGCGCCCCCTGACACGGGCGTGTCGGGTAGGGCGTGATAGGGTCACGGGCGTGACTGCCAGCGTGTTGGGACACGTATTGAGCTGGTTGGAACTTCGGATAGAATTTGAGCATGTCACGGGCGTGACTGATGATGTCACGACCGTGTCAGACAGCTGATTCATCAGGAGGCACGGGGCGTGGCGACAGCGCGACAGCCTGCTGGCATTTTGGATAGAACTTCAATAGGGCACAGGCGTGTTGATTTTGTCACGGGCGTGTTCGCTTGTCACGGGCGTGTTCGTCAATTTCCCGATTTTCCTTAGTAAAAACAGGAACTAAAAAAATTAAAAAAAAAGGCTGTCACGCCCTAGGTCACAGGCGTGACTATGGGCATGGCCTAAGAAAAAATTGCAAAAATTCAGAAAAACTTAGAAAAACATAAAAATTGAAATATAACAAAAATAATTAGTTTTATATATATAAACTTAGGTTTTATTTCTAAATGTTTACGATTAATAGTATACAAGATTGTATATTTTTATACTCATCAGCGGTGCTTTTCATCTTGCTAGTTTTCCATGGCTCTAATGTGATCATCAAGGGTAACGATCTTCTTTCTTAGACATGTAAATTCCTCATTTTGGAATGTACATGGGTTCACCCCCCCCCCCCCACCAAAAGGTGGATTATTGAGGGATTTCCCTTGGGGTTATTCTTGAAATCCCCAATCAGTCTTGGATATAGATCTGAAAATGTGTAGTACGGAATAGGCATGCTGTGTGAAGCTCATTTGGACAGGTTGGTCTTGATTGGTGATGTTTTATTTTGCACACCGGAGAAGATTCCGGGTATAAACGTGTAGTTTGTGTAGTCGATGGGTTGTACCTGTGAAGGGAAATAGTAGGAAGTACTGGAGTGGAATTCCAGGAAAATTCCCTCGTAATTGTTGTGCTCTATGCTATGAAAGACCAGTTTTTTTGCACTGCAGGATGCTGCAGGGTTTGGGTTGAGTTTGGGTGCAGAAAGAGAGCTTCTACTGAACCCGCCAAGTGATCGCGAGGAACGCTGGCACTAGCTCCCCTTTTTAGATTATGAAGCCAATCCTTGGTGGACAGTATGGCTATTGTGAGCTGCGAGCTCTTGAAGGCTTAGTGCCGAACAGGAAAGGTGAAGCCGACCCGCGCCTGCGATTAGTCATGAGTACTGCGATATTCGGCGATGGTATGATGACTTGAGCAACGGGTAATGGTGGAGCTGTACCTGTGTTATGTCGGCTTGACAAGAGAGCATCAAACAATTGGGCTTTCGTCGTGGCATAATGAAAGTCTTAGGCCTACGCGCCATTAAGACTAAATGCTCAATACCGTTGGGTTGTGGACTGTGAATAGTGGTGGAATCCTAGTTAGCCGGTACACCAAGAATATGCCCTGAGTGCACGGATCGTCGGACCCCGTGGCCGACGGTTGTGATATATTGATTGTGCGTGAGTGCACAGTGTGTGATATATCTTCTTATGAAATGCTATGCCTGTAGGGAAGGAATACCACTGCCCCGGGAAAGGGGTAGGTTCGTTATAAATTAGTTAGCTGAATGCTGACCGTTACCTTGTTTGCCACCATCATGGTGGGATGTCCTTGTGCAGGTGCTGGAGAGCCGAGTGGGAAATAGCGGGCTGAAGCCCCTTGCTGCTGCTACTACTGCTTGCCCTCGAAGGCTGAGCGAAGAAATTTATTATGATCATGTATGGCCGGCCTGCACGCCGATGTTTGTAATCCATACTGATAAAACTTAACTATAATGCCTTAAGGCCAAACTTTTGTGTATTTATTGTACATCCCTTTGGGGTATATATATAAATGATGTTGTTTATATATAGTGTACATTCATGGTTGTTCAGTTCAATATTAATCTTAATCTTCGGCTAGCATGCTCTGAGTTAGGATGCGAATGTATTTTGGTATTAACATGTAACCTCGCCGCCTATTTTGTGGCATATGGTGTGGGGCCCCGGCCGGACCTTCTATTATATGTTATTTAACGGTTGGGGTCGTTAAAATTTGGTATCAGCTTGTCTCGGTCTTCCTCTTTCGAATTCGTGATCAGATTCTTTTGTGGGGTGGCGAGCTCGTGTAAGTGTGACCCGCTTTAACATTAATGAACTCCAGAATGTCCACTTAGGAATGAAAATACACATATAAGGGGTACTTGTGCATTCCTGGTATTTGCTTTGTGTAATATTTTAGTTGCTTACTTGTGTGTTTCACGATTATAGGCGACTAGAGGTAATGAGGGGCCGTAAGAACCCCAGCATTCGATGGGGATTAATGAGCCAACTTCGGCGGCAACACCTCCTCCTTCGGTAGAGACGGTCTGGTTGATCGTTGATGTGGTCTTCGCAATGATCAAGGCCCACCATGAGGGACATGTACAACTCTCTGTTCCTGTGGTGCATCCCATGCCTGTTGGTGTACGTGAGCAGATGCCAAGGGAAAGAGCATCGCCCCGCCGTTGAATATGTGTCTGATCCAGGGACTATATACGGTCGAGGAGTACTTTCATGCATTTGTTGAGTTGAGACAACATGAAGAGTTTGTGTTTGAAACCGAGGAGACTAAGACCAACAGATTTTATGATGGTCTGCGCGATGAACTACGACGTTTATTGGTGGGTCAAAATTTGCTTGGATTTTGTGCCTTGGTAATGGCAGTTAGGTCTTTGGAAATGGACTTAAATCTGTTCAGGGCGAGACACAGTGTCAATGTTCCAACCTTTACAAATGTGTCAAAATCAAACTCTTGTAAGTGGAAGAAGAAGTTACATCTATTGGAATCAACCTCTTCCACCATCATGGGAACAAAGAAAAGGTGTGATCCACATGTTTGTTTTTCTTATGGTAAGGTAGGACATCGTGCTCGAGAATGTCATGGTACTACGCCAAGGACAAACAAATCTAAGGCTGGAGAAGTTGCAGGGCGAACTCCACCCATTTGCTACTCATGTGGCAAAGAAGGACATAAAGCCTGAGACTGCAAAAGTTGCCCTTAGACGACACTAATCAAGAAGGGAAAGAATTTATGTACATAACTAACTGTAATTATGTACCGTATATTTCTTAGTCAGTAATAATGTGTACAATCCTTGTTTTACGTATATAAACATGTTGTGATGGATAATTAAGAAGTTGTTGGTTTAAGACTTTTTATGCCCTGTGGACTTATCTTGGTATCACAGATAAGAGTGGAATGACATGGTTGTAGTGAAAAGAGTGATTATGGGTAGAACGTGACATGTTAAGATATCGTTATGATGTCATATCAGGACATAGGAGCGTCTGTGCTGACAATAGTTGTGGTTGTTATGATCATAGGAATGGACTAGCTTTTGGAGCAACGTACCGGTGTAGGTTACACCTTCACGGAAATTATACTGGGAAAGAACACCGAACGAGAGACCAAGTTTGCTTGTATGCGAGGATTGAGCAGGATTTTATTGTCTGCTCTCCAAGTTGTCAAACTTGTTCGGTCGTGCACGAAGTAATTCTTCATGCCTATAGCGGCCATTAGGCCGAAGCCCGGTTAAGTGACACTTCTATTATGTAGGCTTATACCGATGTGTTTCCTAATGACCTTCATGGGTGATGAAGCCCATAGGATACCAACGACACTATTGCGGTGGTGCTAGGTGTGAAACCTGTAAGCTGTCGGAGAAGAACATGTATCCGATTCCACGAAGTGATAACGTGTTCGATCAGCTAGTGGGATCAATTGTCTACTCTAACTGGACTTAAAGTGTTAAGGATTTGTGATGTGACATTCCCAAGACAGCATTTGGAACACACTACGATCGTTATGAGTTCATTGTAATGCCGTTTGGGCTATGTAATGCGTCATCGGTGTTCATGGAACTCCATAGTTAAGGTGCTTGGGCGAGAGTAGTACTGAGATGGGTGACTGATGATTATTTACTCCACGCTAATGCGTGTTACCAATCGATAAGGCAAGTATACCTATCGTTTGGAGTATAGAATCAAGTGTCGTATTTCAACTCGGGGCTTGTCGAGTACTTGTACTCACAAGGAAAGCTATTATTTATCGGAAGAAAAGTTGGTTTTCGTTGAACAGAAAAAGAAGCGTTACACTAATAAAGAGAGATTCGATAATGGGGAAGCTAGCACTTGATCTAGAATCCCCTTGGGCTAAAATAAATCTTCTTGAATAATAAAGTAATGCGAGTTCTTAACTACTCACTCGGTCGTGGAGGTTCCTAAAGTACAAAAGTGTCCCTTTAGATCTCATGCTTCTGACTAACCTTAGGGTCATCGATTAAGACCTCTCAGCCAGTCGAAAACCCTAAGCTTGCTTTAGGCGGTGAACCACACTATTTGATTTGACTCCAATCCAGAGGATTTATGTCGTCCTCTCTCGAGGAGTGCATGCAACTCATTTTATCCTAGAGTCATCTCCTCGTATCCGCAACCTCTCGGTCATTTAGGATACGGATCTTAGATCGAAGCTCATATCCGCGTAATATGAATTCAACGAAATAAAAATCAAAGATAAATCGTAGCGAGTAAAATTAAGAACAAGACATTTGATAAAAAGAAGAAGAATTTATTTTATTCCAAGGTTCATCATGATCAAGTGCTAAAAAAAAATTAGCTACTCATCATGATTAGGGAATTACAAAATAGGGTAGGGAAAGACATGCTTGAATTAAAAAATAGGTAGAATTAAAACTTACAACAATTGTAATCTAGACTAGTAATGAAGAATACATCAAAAGAAAACAACAAACTACAAGACTCTAACCCCCCACCAAAAATTCCCCTTTTTGCATTTGAAGCTGTCTGGATTTTATAGGAAAATTTTCTGTTTGCTCACGCCCTATGTCACGCCCGTGACCTAGGGCGTGTCAGGCTCGGAACCGTCGTCTTGAAGTCCCGGGAACGTTGGAGGAGAAAACCACCAAAATCTGTTAACTGACGGGTCACGCCCCTAGGTCACGCCCGTGACCTAGGGCGTGTCAGAGCTGTTCCTTGAAAATGGCGGGAAGCTGAAAACGGAGGGAGTAAACCGGTCTTTGATGGAGGCGTCACGCCCCCTGGTCACGCCCGTGACCTGGGGCGTGTCAAGCTGCAACAGCTTTTGGCGGCAACGACATAACTTGCCTCTTTATTGGCTGGAAACGCACCTGACACGCCCTGGGTAACGCCCGTGACCCAGGCGTGTAATTTTAATCTGACGTAGCTGCGGCTAACTGTCTTCCACCGGCTGGCACGCCCCGTGTAAGGATGACACTGGTGTATGACAATGCAACATGTGTGTGTCTCTGACCTATCGATGATCTTTGGTCGCGTGTCGACGATTTGTGTTGACAAACTTTGATCGTGTGTGTCACGCCCCTGGTCACGCCCATAGAGGGCGTGTTGTCGGGCGTGTCTTGGCAGAAAAGAGGAAAAATCCAATTTTTCTCCGAAACTTCTACAATTTAATCCTGCAAGATTGAAAATAATTTTATTAGAACAAATAAATATAAAATATAAAAACTAGTTAATTATAAACTTATTATTATAAAATTTATATAAAATATCTAACTATTGATTAGAAACGGTAAATGAAAAATAACAATAATTAGAGGTATCAGTGACCTCCTGGGAAGTCCCCGTAGTGCGCGCTTGACTATCGAGTTTTCCTCACCAAAGGGAGGCTGTGGCCACCAACAACCCACACGAGTGCTGGAGAGGGGTTGGGGTTCTTGGGCTGCAGCACAGTAGCGTCTCCTAGAGCAGAGCCGTGACATTGTAACGTTGGACATGAATCTAATGCACCGAACATTCCGAGAGTACTTGGGTTTGTTTGTGATCGTCTTCATTGATGATATCTTGGTGTACTCACAATCTGAAGTAGATCATGCGAACCATGTATGGATGGTGTTGCATACCTTGTGGAGAAATATGCCTTATGCCAAGTTCTCATAGTGTGAGTTTTGTCTGTCGTCAGTGTTTTTTTGGGCCATATGGTAAGTGGAGAGGGCATTGCGGTGGATCCGTCAAAGATAAGATCCATACGGGAGTGGCCAGTGTTGTCTTCGATGGCCAAAGTCAGGAGTTTCCTTTGACTGGCAGGCTACTACTAATGTTTTGGAGAAAACTTCTCACAGATCGCTTTGCCTCTTACCACATTAACGAGGAAGGATCAGAAGTTCGTTTGGACACCGGAGTGCACACGAGCTTTTGAAGAGCTAAAGAGTCGTTTGACCACGACGCTTGTTTTGACATCGCCATGTGGTACAGAAGGCTATGAGATTTATAGTGATGCTTCAGGGGGCGGCTTAGGCTGCATTCTTTTTTAGTTTGGAAAGGCGATCGTTTATGGCTCATACCAGTTAAAAGTGCATGACCGAAATTATCCCTTCCACGACTTGGAGTTGGCGGCGGTTATTTTTGCACTTAAATTGTGGCGTCACTATCTATATGGCATATAAGTGGATATACTTACGGACCATAAAAGCCTAAAGTACCTATTGGATCAGAAGGATCTCAATATGCAACAACGAAGGTGGATGGAGTTCCTCGGGGACTACACCTTTGATATTCACTACACTCCCGGGAAGGGAAACATAGTTGCGGATGCATGATGAGCGTCTGATCCAGGAGTTGGAAGCATTCGAGATTTCTTGTGTTGACAAGAATCCCACAAAAAATGCATGCTTGAACAGGATGGAGGTACAATCTGACCTTGCGGACAGAATTTAACGAGCAACGGAACTTGATGTGCGTCCTAAGTATGAGTATGCTCAGAGAAGAATTGATGTATGAGGCTCACTTTACAAAATACTTAATTCACCCAGGGAGCACAAAGATGTACAAAGACATAACACAATATGTGGCTAAATATCAAACATATGCCTTGGTGAAACTAAATGCCAGAAGACCGGAGATTTCTTGAATTCGCTACCTATTTCGGAATGGAAGTTTGATGATATTTCGATGGATTTTGTGCACGGTTTGCCAAGATCTCAATGCGGTAATGATTTGGTTTGGGTGATCGTAGACCGGTTGACTAAAGTTGCTCACTTCCTTCCGAATAAAAGGGACGATTCAGTGAAAGTCATGGAGAAACTTTATGTTGGGCAAATCGTATGATTGAACGGTGTTCCCCGTAGCATTGTAAGTGATCGTGATGGGCGATTCACTTTGAATCATTGGAGGCTAATCCATCAATTGTTGGGCACAAAGTTAAAGTTCAGTGCAGCCTTTCATCCCAAAACTGATGGCCAGACTGAGAGGACCAACAGAACGATGGAGGACATGCTCCGAATATGCGCCTTGGATTTTGGAAAGAGGTGGGAAGATCATCTTTATATGGTCGAGTTTTCCTACAATAATAGCTATCAAGTTAGCATAAGTATGACACCATTTGCGGAAGAAGGCGAATCTAAGCTATATAAGATTAAGGAAGTCGAAGAAGCTAATTCGACGATACGCTCTATTCGGGAGAGGCTACTGATAGCCCAAGATAGACAAGCAAAGTATTACAATGACAAGCACTGAAATGTTGAGTTTGCAATTAGCGAATTGGTATATTTGAAAATCAAGCCCTTCAAAGGCGTGTCTAGGATTCAACGCTTGAAAAAGTTAAGTCCAGATATCTTGGTCTATTTGAAGTGGTGGATCGAATTGGAGAAGCTGCCTATCTGCTAGCTCTTTCGGCAGAATTGAGTGGATTGCATGATGTGTTATGCATATCAGTACCTTGAAAAGCCGTAAAAGATCCAGCTCAAGTGATTACGAATGATCGCGTACCGGTCGAATATGGGCTAACGACGAAGGTTAGGCCCATTCAAATTGAGAATAAAGTCGATAAGCAATTGCGGAATAAGACAATCGGGATGGTCAAGGTCCGATGGGACAACTGCAGCCGTGAGGAGCTAACATGGGAGCGAGAGCAGACCATGCGTGCTGAATTTCCCGAATTATTTGTCTAAGCCTGTATAACAGTTTGTGTTTTATGTTGTACAGAACATAAAATGTTTTAAACCTTTTATTACTGTTTCCTGTGTCCTTATACAAATTTCGGGACGAAATATCTTGTAAGGAGAGGAGGATTGTAACGCCCCAAAAATCTCTGTTTATGAGTTGGTTGTGTAGGCAACACAGCCTTGGACACGAGCGTGTCCAAGGCCATGTCCTGCTCTATGGGTAGACTCGAGTGGCAGGGTGGTCTCGAGTGCGGCGCAGGGTGGTCTCGAGTATGGCACACAGCCTGGGACACAGGCGTGTCCAAGGCTGCGTCCTGCTCTGTGTACTCGAGTGGCTCTCGAGTGGGGCACATAACCTATGACACAGGCATGTCCAGGGTCGTGTCCTATGAGTTCGACGAAATGAACTCGACGATCCTCGAGAGGACGGTCAAGTTGGGCACACGGCCTGTGACATAAGCGTGTCAATGGGTGTGTCCTCTATTTGTGGCCAGGTCTGTCAGGACTGTTGAACACGGGCTAGACACGGGCATGTCCGAAGACGTTTCTAGGCACACGGCCTGTGATACGGGCGTGTCACACAGCCGTGTCCTGGTCGGGTCAAGTCATTTTCCTTATCGCTTAAGGTACACGGCCTATGACATGGGTGTGTCACAAGTCGTGTTCGGCCCAAGAAAGTTATTTCAGGGCGATTCGTGGCCGTTCATTTCCTTCAATTAGGATCCAATGATCTAGGGCTATCCCTGCTGTATTAAGGCTTGGATTTGAGGGAAAAACTCTCATTCATCTCAGGCCTTTCTCTTTCTAAAGAGTTAGAGAGTGGGGAGAGCAAGGAAGGAGGAGGAGAAGGAATCTGGCTGCCAGTGGAGCTTCAGAGCCCCGAATCGCGAGTCGAGTCAAGATTCGTTGAGGCAAGGCCATTGCGGTTCTTTTCATCCGGCTAGTTTTCCATGGCTCCAATGTGATCGTCAAGGGTAACGATCTTCCTTCTTGTACATATGAAGTCCTCGTTTTGGCATGTACATGGGTTCCAACCCCCCCCCCCCCACCAAAGGGTGGATTATTGAGGGATTTCCTTGGCTTGATTCTTGAAATCCCCAATCAGTCTTGCATATAGATCCGGAAATATGTAGTACAGAATAGGCATGCTGTGTGAAGCCCTTCTGGACAGGTTGGTATTGATTGGTGATGTTTCATTTTGTGCACCGGAGAAGACTACGTGTATAAACGTGTAGTTTGTGGAGTCGATGGGTTGTACCTTTGAAGGGTAGTAGCAGGAAGCAAAATACCCTCGTAATTGGTGTTGTATGCTATGAAAGACCAGTTTTCTGGCACTGCAAGATGCTGCTGGGTTTGGGTTGAGTTTGGGTACATAAAGATAGCTTCTGCTGAATCCGCCAAGCGATCGCGAGGAATGCTTGCACTAGCTCCCCTTTTTGTATTGTGAAGCCAGTACTTGGTGGACAGTATAGCTATTGTGAGCTACGAGCTCTTGAATGCTTAGTGCCGAACAGTAAAGGTCAAGCCGACCCGCGCCTGCGATTAGCCATGAGTACTGCGGTATTCGGTGATGGTCTGACGACTTGAGCAACGGGTAATGGTGGAGCCGTACCTGCGTTATTTCAGCTTGACAAGAGAGCGTCAAGCAATTGGTCTTTCATCAGTGGCATAATGAGAGTCTTAGGCCTGCGCGCCATTAATACTAAATGTTCAATACCGTTGGGTTACAGACCGTGAACGGTGGTGGAATCCTGGTTAGCCGGTACACCAAGAATGTGCCCTGAGTGCACGGATCGTCGGGCTGCGTGGTCGACGGTTGTGATATATTGATTGTGCGTGAGTGCACAGTGTGTGATATATCTGCTTGTGAAATGCTATGTCTACAGGGAAGGAATGCCACTGCCCCGGGAAAGGTGTAGGGTCGTTATAAATTGGTCAGTTGAATGTTGACCGTTGCCTGGTTTGCCACCATCATGGTGGGCTGTCCTTATGCAGGTGCTGGAGAGCCGAGCGGGAAATAGAGGGATGAATCCCTTGCTACTGCTGCTGCTGACCCTCGAAGGCTGAGCGAAGAAATTTATTATGTTCATGTGTGGACGGCCTGCGTGCCGATGTTTGTAATCCACACTGATAAATCTTAACTGTAGGGCCTTAAGGCCAAACTTTTGTGTATTTATTGTACATTCCTTTGGGGTATATATATAAATGAGGTTGTTTATATATAGTGGACATTCGTGGTTGTGGAGTTCAATATTAATCTTAATCTTCCACTTGCATTCTCTGAGTTAGGAAGCAAATGTATTTTTGTATTAACCTGTAACCTCGCCGCCTGTTTTGTGGCATATGGTGTAGGGCCCCGGCCGGACCTTCTATTATATGTTATTTAACGGATGGGGTCGTTACAGAAGGTCGTCGCAATCCCTATTGAGTTTGGGGTAAGCTAAGCAGGGATAAGGCCATAGTGGCTCAGAATCTCCACCATCTCTAGTAGAACGGGGAAAGTCCACCCAGCATTGAAATGCTCAAAAGGGAGGAAAAGCTTATATGTGAACACCGAATATAAATGTTTGCCTTGTTATGGTAGTCGTGTGGTATAACGGTCGGGGGAAACCTGGATGGCACTCAAATGGTCTGCGAACTCATTGTCCTAAAGTCTGACAGTTGGAGGCTTGTGTAACAGGAAGGCTGCAGCTGAGTCCACATGAGTGGACCCGGTTTGAGGATCTTGCAGGCTCTCCATGGTGGTCGGAGGTGTCTGTCGGGAAAAGCTCTGCAGGCCTATTTATAGGTAATATTTGGCTTTCCTCGAAGCGCGAAATGTCGCGGGCACTTGTTGACCACAAAGAATGTCCTCTGCGGCCACTTCTTATCATCATTACCTATAATAGGAGAAGTGTTGGGTCATCACACACAGGCGAGTGAGTTTTAAGTCATCAAAGTACCACAAGAAATAGAAGGAAATTACGCATTAGGAGTTCAGCGGGCACTTGGCAGAGCCTGTCCACGTGAATGCACATTATTTGGGTGGTACCTGTTTATTACAAAAAAAGAAAAATTGTTTCACTCTTTGAAGCTTCCTCATCGGCAGCCTGCTACCCGCCCACAAATGCTAAGATGTCAGTGATTTCTGCGAGCATGCTCGACGCGCCCACATGATATTTATTCAGCTTGGCGATCAGAGTGTGGATCACGCAGATGTCTTCTCTAACCCTCCGCACATATTTCTGAACGTCGTCATCTTGAGAGGTTGCGCCTTGTGCTGCTGTACGGGTCTCGATCAGCGTTCTAGATGTAAAGTTACAGCTGATATTCTGCTACAGTTCCTCGATCACATTCTCTAAGAGGGTGATCCGGGTGACGACATTCGCAAGTTCTAATCAATGGGATGGAATTGCGAGGGAATCTGTAAAGCCAAGAGATAAAATTTTGACCAAACGTCTTCTAAATCAAGAGTGTGGAGGGCTGCTTTTGGTGAGAACCTGCCAGTAGGCCGTCTCTCGAAAAAATAAGCTCTGACCCTTTTGCTCTCCTTTTTCCCTTCCCATGCTGAATATCCGGCTACAAGCCACTATCTAGAACAGTAGTTACCTCTTGCTCAGCTTCCCCTCTTTTCTTCTTCTTCTTTAGTAGATTATCAACTCCAAACAGAAAGTCTGATGAGTTTTTCGAACTTATCAAATTATCCACCTCCTTCTCAAACTTAAAATCATCATGGTGGTTTTCGAACTCGTCATCCTCTTCTTCTTCTGACCCCGACAACTCTTCAGCCTCCATGGCCAGTTTTTATTGGTTGGCCTCGTCTGATGCGGTCTGGCGATGGAAAGAGTCCGGGTCATTTGAAGTGGTAAACTTCACAGGAGGATCCATTAGTTTCTTCACCACCAACTTCATGACCTTTGAAGAAGGGGTGGAGTCTAGAGGAACGAGGGCCTCACTGGTGTTCGACAACCATATGCTTGATTTTTGCCTTTTCTAGATACCAGAGTATGTGGGTTGATGGAACTCCACTGTGGGGTTTGCACGGTCAGAATATTCGAGCTCAAGGATGTTGTCCAAAAATTCAAGTGCCTCAGAAACAGTGGGTGTAGAGCTGGATTTTCTCTCCGATGTTTTTTTTGAGGGTGCTTGCTTAGAGGACTTTCCTGGGAATTTGGAGGGATTCATCGACCTGTTTGGATTTGGTTTTTTTGAAGTGTCCGCAGTTAAGCATAAGTTCGTGAGCAAGGATTGATTCATGCTCATGGTGGACGGATGAAGCTAATGAATTATGAAGAATCACTCGTTTAAGAGGGGGATTGCACCATTTATAGCCTCCATGGGAATATTTAATACGTGTCATAATTTTTACGACCAACAATCTACTTTTTCAAAGTCCGCACGGTCTATCGAAAAAGTGCGATGATCATGTTAAACTAAGTCATGAGATTATAGGGGAGAGAATTCATCGGATGCAGTCACCAAGCAATTATCTTCAAAGTTCGCCGATATCTCAGGCAGACATAACAGAGGTCTCGCAGACATTCCAGGGAGTGTGACTATTTGGCAAGGATAGGAAGCTAGCGGCCTTCAAGCGACCTCTCAAGATACGATGTAGAAGCTCCAAATGGGAGTACATGTGGGTGATTCAGGGAAGACTGCGCGGACTCCCCCTGCTTTGGATTAATCTAAAGCATCCCCATACGGCTTAGTGCGACCTATCCTTTATTTTTTGCCACCCAACTCTTCATGTTCCTCGAGTGACTGCGCATTTAATGTCGTAATTTATAAGGCATTAAATGCCCATCGGATCTTGAATCGTCCACGTTGCCTACTCTCTAGTATAAAAGGGAGACTAGGGGGGCTTAGAGACACATGTCAGACTTAGCCCATAACCTACATTATTATAGGTGCGAAGACTTAGCTCCAGCCTTTTCTCCCAGTCTTTGTACACGTGCGTACCCCATGGGTTTCCGCACTACATTATAATCCTTTCTTAAGATAAATAAAGAGAGGCCCGTCACAAGAGAGGCATTCACAGTGGAGGATCCAATCTGGTGTACGCTACTTCCAGCGGCCTCCTCCTTCCTCATTATTTGCACATTCTATAGTAACTAATCACTTGCTAACCACTTTCCACCCTCTGCCAAACATTCTACCCTAGAATAGCGCACAGAGAGTTGATGGACATTTTGATTCCAACAGAAGGGATTGACTATAATCAAACATTTGTACCAGTGTACAAGCTAGAAGCAATCTGATTATTTTTAGCCTATGTAGCATATAAAAGAATCAAAGTATATTAAATGGATGTAAAGAGTGATTTTCTTAATAAAACTCTTCAAGAGGAAGTTTATGTTGAACAATCACTAGGTTTTTTCAATCCAACTTACCCATCATATGTTCATAAACTAAATAAAGCACTTTATGGTTTAAAGCAAGCTCTAAGAGCTTGGTATGAGACCTTATCCAATTTTATCTTAGATCACTCTTTCACAAGAGGAAAGGTGGATAAAACACTTTTCACAAAAACACAAGGAAAAGTTGCAAATTGTCCAAATTTATGTGAATGATATTATTTTTTGCTCAATAGACTCTGGACTTTGCAAAAGGTTTGTTGGCTTAATGCAACCCAGGTTGAATACTCAAGCGAGAATTATCTTTCTTCCTTGGATTACAAGTGAAACAATGTGATGAAGGCATTTTTATACCACAATCCAAGTATACAAAGGAATTGATAAAAAAAATTGGTATGAAAACTTATGAAAACTCTTATGTCTACTAAGGTTGTTCTAAATAAAGATATTTCTAGTAAACCTGTTGATCAAAAAATATAAAGAGCAATTATTAGATCTCTTCTTTATCTTCCAGCTAGTAGGCCATACATAATATTTTTCGCAGGTGTCCGTACAAAATTTCTGGTAGATCTTAAGGAATCTCATCTAAGTTTTGTAAAAAAATAGATAACTTAAGGGTACACCTAAGATGGGATTTTGGTATCCAGCAGAATCAGAGTTTGAATTATATGGATATTCTGATGCTGGTTATGTTAGATGTAGATTGGATAGGAAAAGTACCTTGAGAACATGTCAATTCCTATGTGTTAGTGTAACATCCCATTTCCTACTAGACCCCTAAACTTAGATTAGGTTGGGACATGTGGTGGATAAATGGGGTTAGGCTAGGTTTGACCCATGGAGTTAGGGTGGATTTCCATAGGGCCCACTATAGGGTTCAAGTCAAATCAGGTCAAACTAACCCAAAATGGTATCATATGTACACATTGATCCCACCACTATGCCCCTAACCCTAAAAGCAATCTAAGTGAACCAAAAGCCACATCATTGGGTCAACCATTGACCCAAGTCAACCATAACCCTAATTTGGTCAAATCCACACATTTAGGCCCAATTAGCTCAAGTGGGCATCACCATGGCCCAACCCATGTTGGGTGATGGAATAGGGCTCATGATAATCAAGTGGGGTCAGCCCACTCATTACGTTGACCAGGTCAACCCTAAAAGTCAACTTGGTCAACCTTAGGCCTATTTAAGTAAATTTGAAGACAAAGCTGATTCCTAATGGGCTAAGTCCTTGAGTCATGGCCCAACCCATGTTGGCTGATGACATGGTGTTCATGACCATCAAGTGGGTCCAGCCCACTGATCAAGTTGACCAAGTCAACCCTAAAAGTCAACTTGGTCAACCTTAGGCCTATTTAAGTAAATTTGAAGACCAAGCTTATTTCTAATGGGCTAAGGCCTTGAGCCATGGCCCAACCCATGTTGGGTGATGACATGAGATTCATGACCATCAAGTGGGGCCAGCCCACTCATCAAATTGACCAATTCAACCCTAAAAATTAACTTGGTCAATATAAGGCCTAAAGATAGAAAATGAGAGCCAAGCTCATTTCCAATGGGCTAAGCCCATGAACCAAGGCCCATGATCAGCCCAAGTGCTCAGTTCCAGCCCCTACCATCTGGTTTTGGAAGGTAGAAACATGCAACAGGGTATTTTGGGAATTTACCCAAGTAAAGGAGAGAGAGAATGGAGGAAAATTGGGATGGAGGCCATGTGGCCCTCATCCTCTCTTCCCAAGCCCACATCTGAACCCACACATCAATTATCAATATTTCCAATTTAATTTCATGCCACTTGGAGCCAAGCAGGAGAAATCAAAGCTCATGGACGAAATCCCTATCATGGCACCTCTGTATACAACCAATATCAGCCAAAACCAACCCTCCCATTAGCTTCATAAGGTCCAAAGGAGTGGAATTCGATACCTGGATCGAAGCTTTTGGTTTAGAATCAAGTTCGGGAGCAAGCTCGCCGGAGAGGAGAAATTCCATGGCCAACCACCGCCATCGCCGCCGTCGGGCTCCGATCAAGGTTCGTTTCTCCTCCTCTCCCTTTGTGCTAGCCTCTTAGATAATTTAGGAGAGATTTCGAGCTCAATTGAGCTTGGATCCATGTGAGGTGTGGGAGAAAATCTCAAGTTTTTGAGCTTGCTCGGGATCGCTGGAGAGGCGATTTCCGACCACCATTTCGCGGCCAAACGATGGCCACTACTTCAACGGAGGTGGTGGTGGTGGTAGCCGGCCGTGGAGGCCAAGGGGTGGCCGTGAAATGAAGTTTGAAGAGGCTCCAGGTTGGGACAATCTCGGCCCTTGGCTGGAGGAGGAAGATGAACGGATGCACTCCATTATTGCTTTGAGATTCGTGTTGAATTAATATATTAAACTTTAGTATTTTGTCAGACTTTATTCTGTACATTGCAGGCTATTTTGAGGCATCTTAGATGCAACTTTAGAAAATGTGTTCAACATATAAAATGTAACACTTGGTCTTAGATTTAAAATTACACCCTAAAGTTGTAATTTTGAGCAATACAGCTCCCTGTAGGGCCATTCTACCAAGACTATTCCTATGCTAAGGCAGATCTTTAAATGAGTGCCCAAGCCAAACCCTAAGTCCACATGCCCTGAGATTTTGGTCATGCATGTGATTCGGTCATACTTAGGTACTGACCAAAAATGAAAATTTTTGGAAAGTAGTTTTCCATAGTTTTTGGAGAAATATCATTTATTAAATTAATTGAATTTTTGGAGATCTACAACTCCAAATGCCCCCAAATTTGGGTTGCATGACCATTGGGTCATTCAATGACCATGGTAAATATTTTAGGCCATTTTGACCTCTGTATGTTTATGAAATCTAACATGCATGATGAAGGTATATTGAAATTTGGTATGCCTATAGTAGAAATTGGAAAATGGGAATTTAGCCCATTTGGCCCAATGCATGTCCATGACACTCTGGACAGAGGCTTATAAGGATGCATTACACCTACCATATGAAGGATGGGATTTTTGGGATCAAAAATCCCATTAAATGGAATTATTGGAAATTATGTCCATTTAGAAATAAAATTTGAAAATAGGGCCAATTTCTTTTATAAATTCTGAAAATCTGTCCCAAGTCCTAGTAGAAAATCATACACCTATGTAAAATTTTATAAGCTTGTTTGGAAATTTTATCTTCAGTTTTTAGTAGAATTACCTTATTGTCCCTTTTTGGAAATTAATTAAAAGTAAGAGAAATTATTGCTAAACAATTATGGGAAACTTTATAGAATCTTAATTATATGATTAGAACCTTTTGTATTTATTTGAGAATTTATGGGTGATTATGTATGTTAAAAACTCAAGTAGTGGCATTTTGGTAATATCATTATTATGGAATTTTGTTAAGTCAAATCATTGGATAGGATCATGAAATTCTGTATTTTGTGTTATTATATCAATATTTATCTCCTGTAATTTTCTTAGAATTTTTGGTTGGATAGTTGAAGTACTTTATTTGGAAAATGGATTAACTATGGTTTTAATCTTAATTAGAGAGTATATAGAAATTTAAATGGAAAAATTATGATCCTCGATAGATAGTCTTATTTAACCTAGTTGAACATCAGGAAAATTTCTTAGGCTTGTGGGATCATTGGATATAGTACATCATGCACAAAATGACTTAGGTCGCTTAATTAAAAGATTTAATTTAGGGTCTTATTTACTTAGAAAAATGGTGAAATCCTAAATGGTCAACACCATACACCATACCAACCCATGCTAATTAATAGTGGCATTTGGCCCAAGGAATTGGAAGTCCTATTATACGGGTTAGTATTAGGTCATGGGTTGCGCTTAGCAAAAGTAGCAGGTATTACTGGGATCCACAGGGGATACGATAGAAGGATGAGTTGATAAATATATTGGGAAGATAAACCCTAGTTGGTGTCTAGTAGGTCACTTCATAGTATCGAGTGATAGAGTGCAAAACCCCAAGGACAGTAGCTAGAACGGAGACCGACGGAAGACCGTCGATTCCCCAATAATATCTAAAGTCATTAGGTTCATTCCAGAGTAACAACGAGAGCTGGGTATGGATCATGGGTAGACATTAATAAAAGTAAGTATCCTCGCGAAAGGGAACTTTGGGCTTTCAATCCCATCTTGGTTCCTAGTGCCCCTTCCCCCTTCATTGGGCATACCCTGGGCAGTCCTGGGATTAACCCTAAATTGCTAGGTATAACAAAAACTAGACAAGAGTAGTCTAATAGGTTCAGAGAACATGGTAAAATTCTCACCCGTGAAGGGTTGGAGGGATTCAGGATTAAGAGAATGATGTGACAATCTCACCCGTGAATGGTTGGAGGGTTTTAGAACAATTAGTCCTACGAGCTGGAGGCTCGAGAGTTTGATATCAGGATAGGTTGGTCCTACAAGCTGAAGGCTCGAGAAGTTTATTAGGACGGGTTGGTCCTGCGAGCTAGAGGCTCAGTAGTATGACATCAGGACGGGTTTGTTCCTGCGAGCTGGAGGCTTGGGTTGAGATACCTTGCATGTGCATAGAAACAAAACTAGTGACGGGTGATGCAGTACTGGGCCAATCGTCACACCGATGGCAGTACGGTGACTCTGGTGAGGTTTGAGGGTTTGAGGGGCCAGTAGGTTGTTTATACAATAGTTTGGAGGACAATCCCTAAAAATGACACTCGACCAAGAAAGTCTGGTAGTTGGCCAGCATTAGTATGCAGGGACTCTAGAGTGCACCTAAGACGTGTACAAAGGCGTACGAAGGGTCTGGGCTTGGTAGTGTGTATACTGCCTAGGAAGCGGAAGCGCCCGTTCCACTACTGCTGAAGCCACAACGGTGGTACCATAGAGTGATGCTAGCTTCAAAAAGTGGGAACTAAAGGTCTGTGATCACAGAGTCGCGTGTGTGAGTTGCACTTGTATGAATTATAACCTGCATACCATATCATGCATACATACTTAGGACATACGCACCATTGATCTTTATCATACAAATTAGTATGGACTTTTTTATATGATAAGTTACATTTGTGAAACCTTAATTTATAAGTTTGTATGAGCATTCATATAAGTTAAGGTACTTTTGTGATGATAGTTTAGCAGTAGATAGTTTACTTTCTGCTCTGCTCTTTACTTTACTTACCGCACTTCTTTTCAGTACTGTTTTAATTTATCTTACTTGTATTATATAGAACTGCTAAAGTAGAGATATACTTGATATTACCTAATCTTGACAGATTAGATCCACTATCACCTGATATACTTTTTCTACCCCTTATTGTCCTCCGCTTTCGTTCTCCCGATCTGTACTGTGATTTTTATGGACTTGTTAGTTTTATTACTACATGCTTTGCTTCTATTCTCAATTGGTCGAATTGGTTGAATGATCGTACTAGACGGCAGGATCGGCGTCTTGTGGTGTCGACTAACCCGTGTGTTAGTGTCATTATAAAGCGGCGGTTCTGGGCAAAAGACCCAGTTACCTCCTAGTAAGGGGAGGGGGGTCTTACAGTTAGACTGATATCTTGGTTTAGTAAAAAGCAAACACTAGTCTCCACTTCTATAGCAGAAGCTGAGTATATTACTACTGAAAGTTGTTGTTCACAAATTTTGTGAATGCATAATCAATTTCTTGATTATAATTTAAATTTCACTAATTTAATAATATTTTGTGATAGCTCAAGTACTATCTCAATTACCTCAAATCATGTCTTGTACAACAGGATAAATCATATAAAAATAAGACATCACTTTCTCAGAGGCAATGTGGAAAAAAGAAAATTTCCCTAGCTGAAAATCAGAGGGCGATATTTTCACAAAGCCTCTTAATGAAATCAAGTACAAATACTTTATCAATGTTTTGGGCATGCTTGATAAAGCTCAGTAAATGATTTTATTACCAACTAACATGCAATTTTCATTAAAAATATTGCTGGAAAAACCCTGCAAAAGATTTAAAATTTAATTATGTACTCGACGTAATGTTGAAAATAAGTTGATGGAACATCAACTTCTATTCAACGAAACATCTAGAGACGATGTTTATAAAGAGTTTTAGATCATGTCGACGCAACATTGACATCACTCAATGCATGCATCGACTATTATCTTTTCACAACGTTGAAAAGAAATCGACACCACATCGACTAAGGAAATATTTATGCCCTATTTTCTCGACATTTTGTCTATTTATATAAACTTGATATTTACTCCAAACTCTTCCTCTTACCAGCTCTATTTTTCCTATACTTGCTTTCTTCCATGTTCTTTGTGACTCTTATAGGTATTTTGGTGATAATAAAAATCAAATAGATTCAATATTGACTGAGAAGAAAGTATTTGATGCTCTTGTTAAAACCCTAACGATACTAGTTACTGAATTTACTAAGGAATTCTTGTTTTTCAAAGAGGAGTGCAATGGTAAACTTATCATCCTTCAAAATCGAATAAATAAACTATCAAGCTATGTACAACTTCTTGATTAACAAGTTGATCAAAGGATACTCACTGCCGAAGTCTTTAAATCATTTTTTGAGATTTAAAGAAAGGGGATAAAAGTCATGGCATGGTTGGCAGAATTCAAAACTTCTTTTGAACTTTTAATGTTGATATCAAAGAAATTTCAAAAAGACTGGACGAGGACATGGTTTCAGGTATGAATTGTGATCATGAAAATAAAGAAACTTTAAAAAGACTAACTGTGGGCATGGTTCAAGATATAAGGATACCAGATACTACTGCCTTAGTTTCAGAATCAGAAATGGTTTAGATGCCTGATGAATACGGGGAGGATTCTGAAATAATTCCGATGTATATTACATAGGGGGAGAATCTATCAGTCTTAATGACATATATTCAAGGACAAAAAATGTTAGAATACATTGAGCAAGAGAATGCTTTTTATTTAATAAGAGAAAGAGAGGAAGTTAAATTTAAAGCATCTGAAGATGATTTAGCGGATGAGAAGGATTTTTCTAGCAAAATTACAAGCTAAGGGATCAAGGAAGAGAAATGTTTCTAAATTATCAATTACTCTTCCAAAAATAATCTTTGAGCATAATGAATATGCCAAGAAACATCCAGTTGCCCAGATTGTGGACACTATTGAACATTGTCACAAAAGAATATAAGGTTTGGGTTATAATTAGGATGAATATATTCCCTATGAAATTGGTAAACAAAGAATGATAAGCTTTGTAAATCCCTCAACTACTGAAGTACTGATAACTAAAGAAAAATAGAAAGATACTTTTCCTGATAATCTATTAGAGTCTATCAATGAGTTGTTTGAAAAAATTTTAAGCAATGGATATACACTCAACTCTGCATCACATAATGTAGGGGTAGAAGTTCAAAAGCTCTTTAATGTTTATCAAAATATACAGAGTCATCCAGAAAAAAAAGAAAGTTTCATTTTGAATTTATTGAAAAGTTGTCAAAGAAATTATACAATGCATTACAACATTTCTTGCTAAAAAGAATAAGAAGTAACACTGCTTTTGACACAAGTTTTATGGTATATTAAATTACCTCTCATGTTTATGTACTTTTTCAATTTAATCTATGTTCGTTACATGTTGTATGTAAGTCAAATTTTTTTAATCCTGATGATTTGTCTTTGTATAATCACCTTTAAAATTTTGTAAAATTTTTTAAGCTAAATAGGGGAGATTATTGGGAAAAACCCTTATGATTTACCTTAACAAATAACTTTAAGTGATTTTACATCCTAGGTTTATCACCCATGCTGTATAGAGTGGGTAATATGGTCTTAGAAGTCCTAGAATGTCATTGGTGTAAACAACATGCGTAAGGTACACTGAATTTAAGAGAAAAGTCAGGAAATGCCAACATGCATCACCTAGAAGTCGACGCAACTTTGATATTATATAGGTTCTACTTTGAGTATAAGTCAAAGTAACAGAACATGACAAGTCGATGTTAATTAAAGTATTCAATCAGCGCATACTTTGATATGTTATCGACGTAATGTCGATTATAGAACTAAATTGATAGATTGTCTGAATGAAGCCAGAACTCGATGCTACTTCTATATGAACTCGACGTTACGTCGAATTGTTTTCTGAATGAGAATTGTTTTGAAGATTAATTCAAGAAAGGTTTGAATTGAATAACTGATTTTTGAAGACGTTAGATTCTCTGATATAACTCTACTACTTATAAAGATATATCGTCTGGCTTTTAATTCCACTCATTTAGAAGCTATTAAAGCATTTGTGGCCGTCCGGTTTTTTTCCAGAATTCAACCACTGTTGATTTTTATATGATGGATAAAAAAGAAAAGTCTAGATCTCTTATACCTAGAGAGGGGAGAGAAAAGATGGAGAGAGAGAGGGGTGAAAACACGGGCGAAAAATGAGATTGGAGAGAGAGAGGGAGAAAGAGAGAAATAGAGAGAGGAGAGAGAGAGGGAGAGATCGGTGGTGGGCTTGGTGCCAATGGAGAGAGAGAAAGAGATGGAGAAAGAGGAGAGAGAGGGGGGAGAGGGGAGATAAGAGAAGGAGAGAGGGAAAAAAGAGGCTTATTATTATAATTATAAAGAGAGAGAGTGTGATGAATATAAATAAAGAGAGTGAGAAAATAATTTTTTTACAAATAAAAATATATTTTTTTACCAAATAAATATTTTAATATTGATTTAGATTTTTTACGGTCATTTTGATTAATCATATGTATATGTTGTAGGTGCATCCCGCAGCGACCCGTCGGGGCAGGAGAAGCACGCCGTCGCTGGCCGGGCACTATCGTGCTTGGCCATCCAGGGCCGGGTACTATGGCGCGTGGCCATCGGGCCGGAGGCCCATGCCTGTCACTCGTATATATATATATATAAAGAGAGAGAGAGAGAGAGAGAGAGAGAGAGAGACATGATGAAGAAAGAAGCAGAGATTGAATCAGAATAACAATTATTCCAACGATCATTATACTCATATTAGATCATGGTTTTGGAAGATTGATTTCAACAGAGAAGGATAAGAAGATTATCATCTGCAATTAAAGTTCTTTCTTGAATAAATCGACCTTCATCTTTATTCCTGAATCTGAAAAGAGAATCAGTTCTTCTTCTTCTCAAGGGCTTATTAATTACTACATCAGATTCAGTGAAGATTAAAGGATAATCTAGATTAAAGGCTTATAATCCTTGAGATCTTCTCATTCAAAAATTTATCACAGTTCCATATATTAATTCACTATGTCCAAAAAGTCCTCAGGGAGGACTCATTAAGAAGATCACTAAATCCTCAAATCTTCTTCTATTTTTTGTTTCATTAATATTTTCAGTTTGTAAAAAGAGTTTTGAGAATCTCTCTTTAAAGGATTCAGTTAGAGGTTCTAAGAGTCTCTTTTTTAAAAGACTTAGATTGTTTTGATTCAAGATCTGCTTATCAAAAGATTTGGTGATTAGTTCTAAGAGTCTCCTTATAGAAAGAATCAGGCATAATGGTAGAAAATTTTTACCAAGGGGTAGAAGAGTGGATGTACCCGGATTTTGAGGAACCCTATATTTCTTGAATTTTCTATGTTTGTGCATTATTCTATGATTTCTTATTTGTTCTGTTGTGATTTTAATTATTTGTTCTAAATTCTGGTTAATAACTTGAGCAAATGCAAATTCTATGAATTATATATTTAATTTTGAAATAAATTTTAATCTATATTCACCCTCCCTCTAGAGAAATCTTCTTCTATTTTCTTATTCAAGGATAATCTAGACTAAAGACTTATAATCCTTGAGATCTTCTTATTCAAGGATTTATCACAGTTCTAGATATTAATTCACTAAGTGCCAAATAGTCCTCAGGATTCTGTTAAGAGAACTCATCAAGAAGATCACTAAATCCTCAAATCTTGTTCTATATTCTGTTTTGTTAACATTTTCTGTTTGTAAAAAAAGTTTTGAGAATCCCTCTTTAAAGGATTCAGTTAGAGATTCTGAGAGTCTCCTTTTTAAAAGACATAGGCTCTGTTTGATTGGGCTGTTGCTGATGGAAAGCTGCTGATGAACTGTTGCTGATTGAAAAAGTGCTGATTCTGGAAAACACAGTTTTGTTAAAAAACTGTTTGGGTGAAACAGAGTTTACAAAATGGAGTTTTCGAAAAGTTGTTTGGATGCAAAACAGAGTTTTTAGTAAAAAAAAAATTAAAAAATTTTAAGCACCAAACATTTAAATTATGATGGAATCGGAGAAGAAACTGTGGGTCTGTTTATGAATTTTGTAGTGGAAGGAAGTGAAATGTGATCAGACATCAGACCCATCTTCCTACTAACAACGCTCAATCTTTTCTTCAACATAACAGCCATGCAAAACTCAAAGCTCATTGTCAATGGCAAATCATCAAAAACTTAAGCTACCAAAAACAGGAAGGTTAAGAAATAGATTCAGGGAGGAATACCTGAAGCTCCCCTAGACTGTCCAGACGATTCTTCACCGGGAGATCATCATCCTCGAGCAAACAACAAATCCCAAAGGATCCACCCTCAAAAACAGAGAAGAAAACAAATAAGAAAAGAAAATAGCAAAAAAGCTATTCTACTGTTGCTCCCCTAGACTGTCCCGACGATTCTTCACCGCGAGATCATCTGCTTCGTTCAACCACTTGTTCTGGCAATACACATGCACGCAATCCCAAAACAAATAAAGCTATTCTACTGTTGCTTCCCCAGTCCTCTCGCCATTAAAAGCCCTCCAAAAAGAAAAGAAAATAGCAAAAAATAAGAAAGCGCAGAACGGGAGGAGCGAGGGTTTTCTATCCTTCGGCGAAGAAGGGGATTTCTCTCCTTCCGCGAAGAATGGAAGGAGCGATCGGGATCAAGGGGGTAGACGCGCCGTTCAGCACGGTCTTCCGCCGTCGTCGACAGGGGAGAGCGGATTAGGAGAGGCTCGAGCTTTTGCGGCTGAACGCAAAAAAAATCAGCGGCTTGGGTTATGCATTAAACGGCGGAAGAAGCAAAATGGAGTTCCTAAAATAAGCCGTGCCAAACACAGATTATGTTGAAAATAGCGGTGCGTTTCAACCACACCGCAGGTCATAAGTCTAACCAAACGCCACCATAGATTGTTTTGATTCAAGATCTGCTTATCAAAAGATATGGTGATTAGTCATAAGAGTCTCCTTATCAAAAAACGCATGCATAATGATAGAGAATCCTACCAAGGGGTAGAAGAGTAAATGTACCCGAATTTTGTGGAACCATTATATTTCTTGTATTTTCTATGTTTGTGCATTATTCTGTGATTTCTTATTTATTCTGTTTTGATTTTAATTATCTGTTTTTAATTCTAGTTAATAACTTGAGCAAATATAAATTCTGTGAATTATATATTTAATTTTGAAATAAATTTTAATCTCTATTCACCCTCCCTTTAGAGAAATCTCTGAGGAAATAGTCAACTGTTCTCTCATTTCAATGTATACTTATTATTAGGCGAGAAACTGATGTTGTTTGGTGCAGTTTGAGCACAATCTACAATCACACCAAAAGGGGCGATTTTGGACTAAACAAAATCTCCCCTCACCAAAACCGTGTGGTGTGGGGTTAGAGCCATTTTTTGCGGTGCAGTTTTTATTTTTACACGATTATATAATATATTTTCAACTTTACTCCTATATTTTTTTCTGAAATATTTTGTATTAAGAATATAGAGAATATACAACTACTTGAAAGTCTTTGTTTACAAGGGTAGCTAAAACACCTAGAGGGTGGTGAATAGGTTTCTAGGTTTTTAGCTTGTCTTTTAAATTTTATAATTTTAGGCTGCTAAAGGTGATCTACTTCCTAGTGCTTTCAAGATATTCACCCAGATGACACAATAGTTTATAGTGGTTCCCCAAATTATGGGTATGTCCACTATCCCTCCCTCCTTTCTAACAGTGTGTTAGACAAGGCACTACTCCAATATCTCGGCTCCTAAGAGCTTACAACACAATCGCGTAGGACCACTCAGTCTCCTCCAAGACTTACAACTCGAGCATAGAGCCCTACAACTCAATGGTCAGAATACCACCTACCTCAGGCCAAAAGGCCCTACCACTCAGGATGGGAGGACAGCCCTACAACTCAGATTTAGAGGATCCTACTACTTAGGCTAAAGCCCTACCACTCTGATCTATAACAGATCCTACAAACTCAGACTTTATAATGCAGGCTTACAGCTCAGATCCAAGAGGATCTTATATAGAGAAAAAAGAGTTGGTGTTAATTTGACACAAGAGAAATTATCTTTGTGTCTTACTCCTTCTGTCCTGAGAAAAATTAGTTCATATTTCTTCTTCACAACTCTAGAAATTATCTTCAGGAATTGCTCAGCTTGGACTGTGAAGTGGTCGCAACTAGGGTTAACTTGTTTCTCCTTCTTTCTTGTTGTTGTTGATGAGGACGACAACAACTAACTGGAAGAACTTTTTGGTGGATTGATTTGAGCTTTTTTGCTTCTTGTCTCAACAACAATGGCGAGGAAGACGATGAAAATCTTCCACCTTTCAAAAAGAATAACCCTAAAAGTTCGTGATTCAGTCTTCCGATTTTCTTCCTTTTATCTTCCGCAGATTAAAGGCTATATGACGTGTGGGCCCAGCTTTAATTGCTTGTATAAAGCCTTTCTTATGCATAATATATTATACAGCTGGACATCGTCTCCATTAGCGGTGGATTCCAGCTTTCCCATACTGAATTTGAATTCCGTTGACTTTTCTTGACTTTGGCTGACATCAGTATCTGTGGACTTAGCCAAATCTTCACTTCTATCCCTGGCATTGAGTGTGTTGAGTGAACAAGCTTCACTCAACGATTATGGACTTAGCCAATCTTTTGCTTCCTCAGGCGTTGAATGTCTTTAGTGAATAAGCTTCACTCAATACCAAAACCCTTAGTCAACTTTCTAAACCATTCTGCATCTTAGGCATTGAGAGCATTGAGTGAGCCTTCATCATTCAACGCTTTCTGACTTATCTCATCATTTGCCTTTAAGCATTGAGAGCATTGAGTGAGCCTTCCTCACTCAATGCCTTTAGACTTTGCCAAATTCTGACATTCATAGTCCAACATTCTCTGCACAATTAGGCGTTGAGTGCATTGAGTGAACTGGCTTCACTCAATGACTCAGTACTTTCTCCACATATTAAGTGTTGAGTGAATTGAGTGAACTGACTTCACTCAACTCCTCTAGACTTAGTCAATTCTTCACCTGTCTGAAGGCATTGAGTGAGCTGGCCTCACTCAACGCTTTCTGCCTTTGCCTATCTTCTTTATTAGGTGTTGAGTGAACTGGCTTCACTCAATGCTTTTGGACTTAGTCGATTCTGTCCTCAATCTTCTTAGGCTTTGACTGTAGCAGCATGACTCAATGCTTTTTGGTCTTGGCATTGAGTGCATTTCCATCACTCAACGCTTATGGACTTAAGTCATTTTTCTTCACTATCAATGCAAAAGCTTTGACTAACTGGTCTTTACTCGACGCTTCAGCTCATCTGGCGTTGGGTGAGCTGTCCTTACTCAACGCCTTTGGGCTTAACCAGAATTTTGCCTTTATCAACTACTCTTCTTGACATTTAGCATTGAGTGAGCCTGCTTCACTCAACGCTTGTGGACTTTGTTGAATATCGTTACCTGGCATTGAGTGATCTTGCTTCACTCAATGCTTGTGAACTTAGGCAAATTCCTTCCTTTCCAGCAAGCTCCTTTGTGTCCACCTTTCAATGTCACTTGAGCCACCTGTCCAATCAATGTGACAAAGAGCAACCTACATGCATGAACTTGAACATACATCAAATGCAATTATGTGTATACCATTGACTTGTTTGACTTCTTACAAATCTAGGGCATTGGGATTAATGGACCCAACAATCTCCCCCTATTTGAAGAAGTCAAAACCTTTCATCAAAACTCTTAGTCAATGATACACACACCATATGCAACAGATAATCAGTATAATGAAAGTGGTAATAATATATAGGTTACCATATTTTCCTTGCCTGCAAGATGATCATCATCACTTGCTTCTACCCCTGTATTACTGTATATCCTACAAGGTGATCATCATCACTTGTTGCTCCCCCTATTTCAATGCATATCCTTAATCACATTGTCCTCGCCCGTTTTTACTTCTATAGAATAGTCTGGGAGGTGATGGCCTTATCTGCCTTTGAACATCTTCTCCCTCAATCTGATTATTGATAATCAGCTGCTTGCACTTTCTCTACAGGAAACAGAATTAGTTCTTGCAAGTGTTTGACTTGCTCCCCCTCAAAAGGAGCATATAGTCATGATAGCACTTAAACCCCTTGAAAGGCTTGATACCACTGAAGGTCTTTTCCACCTGCAAGAAGTAGTACAACCTGCAACAAAAATAACATAAGGAGCAACTGAAGCTATACCAAGTTCAACATACCCAAATCAAACTTGAAGGTGTTGAACTTTGCTTCATCTAATGGCTTAGTTAAGATGTCAGCCACTTGCTTGTCTATAGGGATAAACTCAAGACTAATGTCTTCACATTCCACATGCTCTCTAATAAAATGATATCTTATCTCAATATACTTAGTCCTACTGTGTGAGACAGGATTCCTAACAATTGAGATGGCACTAGTAGAATCACAAAATAAAGTACTTCTACTTATCTAGAGGTCATAGTCCTGGAGCTAATGCTGGATCCATAATAACTGTGCACAACAGCTCCCAGCAGAAATATACTTTGATTCTACAGTTGAGATTGCAATACTTGTTTGCTTCTTACTGCTCCAAGATACTAGTCTTCCTCCCAAGAACTAATAGGATCATGATGTGATCTTCCTATCTTCTTTGCATCCTGCAAAGTCGGGAGGCTGTTCAACATAAACCTCTTCCTTTAAGTCACCATTCAGAAAGGCTAACTTCACATTCATCTGGAAGACTTTGAATCCTTGGTATGCAGCATATGCAAGAAAAATTCTGATGGCTTCCAATATAGCTACTAGGGAAAAGGTTTGAGAAAATCAATACCTTCTTCTTTCTTGTATCCTTTAGCCAACAGTCTAGCCTTTTTTTAACTATAATGCCATTTTCATCAACTTTGTTCCTGTAGATCCACTTGACTCCAATGACATTATGTCATAGTGGTCTGGGAAATAGCTTCCAGACCTCACATCTCTTAAACTGGTTCCGTTCCTCTTGCATAGCTATAATCTAGAACTGGTCTGTGTTGGCCTCTTTAAATCTCTTGGGCTCAACCTATGATAGGAAACTAGAATATAAGGCTGTATTCATACTTTTACTCCTTATCACTACTCCTTGGTTGACATCACCAATGATCTAGTGTCTTGGATGATCCCTTAGATGCCTATTAATCATTATCATCCACAACCTATGTGCCTTGTGTTTCCTCTGGAATGCATACTCTGTCAGATTCATCTTAAACTAATGGAGCAGCTTCCTTGATATACAGCTTTTCCATCATCATTTCAGTACCTACAGGGCTAGAAGAGGAGCTTGACAGCTCACTTTTAATCATTGTAGATTCATCAAAAACTACATGAATAGACTCTTCTACAACTTGATTTTTCAAGTTATAGATCCTATAGGCCTTGCTGTTATTGTTGTACCCAATAAAAATCCCTTCATAGGACTTGGCAGCAAACTTAGTCACATAGTACTTTCCATTATTTAGCACATAGCACTTACTACCAAATAACATGAAATAGATTAGGTTTGTTTTTTTGCCCTTCAAGATCTCATAGGGAGTCTTCTTATGGCTCTTGGTGATAGAAGCCCTGTTAAGGACATGACATGTAGTATTAATTACCTCAGCCCAGAAGTATTCTGGGAGAGATGTGTCACTCAAAAAGGTCCTTCCAACCTTTATGAGAGTCCTATTCTTTCTCTCAGCAATCCCATTTTGCTAGGGTGTTCTTGGAGAGGAGAATTCTTGGTGAATCCCTTGCTCTTCACAGAACCTTGTCATGCATTCATACTGAAATTCAGTCCCATGGTCACTTCTGATTTTGACCACAGTATTGTCAAATTCATTCTGAATTTGCCTGATAAATGTCTTAAAGACATCAAGGGTTTCCGACTTCTTCCTAAGAAAGAAAACACAAGCAAATCTGGAAAAGTCATCAATAATAATAAGGGTGTAGACTTTCCTACCTAGACTATGAACTAGCATAGGACCAAACAAGTCCATATGCAAGAGGTATAAGCACCTCACTGAGTCTTTGGTCCCAATACCGCCCTTGAAGGAGGTCTTGGTCTATTTGCCCTTTTGGCATGCAGAGCAGATACCCTCCTTAGAGCACTTCATCTTAGGACCATTCCTAACTAGATCTTCACTAAATAGCTTGCCTATGGTTTTATAATTCAGATGAGCTAGCCTCTTGTGCCACTCGATAGAGTATGAGGCTTTCTCATCTGCTACTAGGCATATATGGGAGTCTATATCTAAGAATAGAAAATTCAAACAATAGATGTTCTCACTCCTAGTGCCTGTCAAGATGACCTCTTGGTCACTTGACCTCTTAATTTGGCACTTATCCTTTTGGAATGAGGTTACATAGCCTAGATCACATTACTATCTTATGCTTATTAGGTTATGTTTAAAACCTTCTACATAATCCACTTTAGTGATAGTGACTATGCCATTAGTGATCTTACTATATGCCCTAGTGACTCCTCTATCTGAACCTCCAAAGATATTTTTGGGTCTATCCTTCACTGGAGTATACTATTTCAGATAACTCCTTGTTCCAGTCATGTGCTTGGAACAACCACTATCCAAGTACCATATAGGGGTATGGGCACTTGGACTAACCTACAAAACATGTTAACTTTACCTTAGGACCCCAATATTTATAGGGTCCTTGGTGCATGTCAGTCTGAAAATGAACATGTCCACTAGTAGTTTTTCTAACTAGTAGACTGACTTAAGCTCTGGCCACACAAGGATTATGCCAGCAATCAATGGAATAGTGGCCAAATTTGCCACAACACCAGCACTCATGATTGTTGTAGCTTGTTTTCTGAGCTGGTCTGCTAGCTATGCTGACAGCAGCTCCCTGTCTAGAAGGAACAGCAGCAGCCTTTCTCAGTTTCCTTTCAGCTAGGATCTGGCTGAAGGTTAGTCTTTTAGTAGGCTTATTTGGCCCGCTCTGAGTGCCATCAGCAGCAGTCTTCTTTGCAAAATACATATTCTTGATAGGATCGAAATAGCCAAATCAGGCTTGTTAATTGACTGACCCTTGGTCAGAGTCTTAGCTGGATGGACCTAAACTTTGGCTGCAGCCACATTCTTAATAGTGGGGGCTGGAGCACCAAAGATAAATGGTCCATGATGGGCCAGTTGTATTTCTTCATGGGCTGCCTTGAAGGCACTCATCCCCATTCCTCTTCTCCTTAAATTGGAAGGTACACTTCTATTCTTCTAGGAAGAATTCTAATTCTAACAGTGACCATACATAGAGTCCTGGTCATACCTATTAGAAGGGAGTATTACCCTTTCAAATGAAATGAGTGGATGAACTGGAGCTTTTCCCATTCCTTTGAGAGGGGAAACCCTTGTGTTTCCCTTGAAACCTAAACCCCTCTTGTTTCTCTGAGAGGAGAAGGAGTCAATGATGGGAAACACTTAATTGGGCTTAGAGTAGCTAACAACAATCCTCTTTTCTCTCTGGAGTTTCTCTTCCACATCTCTAATGAGAGTGTCCTTGTATTTTTTTGGAGCCTATCTGGATGATAGTAATGTTCTTTAGCTGGCTAACTTCCCTGGTTTTTTGTTCCAACAGGGTTGCTGACTTAGAATGCTTGGAATCAGCAAGCTGTAGAGAAGCAATCTCCTGAGCCTGCTTTTTAACCAGCAGCTTACTTCTCTTTAATGCCTGCAAAAGTTCACCATACATATCAATCAATTGATTGATATCCTCCTCAGATTCAGAGCCATCTTCATCACTTGATGAAGAAGCACTAGAGTTGGGACTTGTCTCATAATCTGACTCAAAAGAAGAACTAGATAGAGATTGTACATTTTCTAGACCAGGCTGATCCTAGCATAATTCTTCCTCAGACCTTGCCATCAACACAATGTAGGCTTCTTCTTCTTCAGATTCTGATGAGGAGGAGTCAGACCAGCTCTTCTCCTTCTTTTCCATGAAGGACTTCTCCTTCTTGCTCTTTTGGTGGTGGTGTTTCTTCTCACCATCCTCCTTTCTTTTGATTGGGCAGTCAGCAATCACATTCCCAGGTTTGCTGCAGCAATAGCAAACCACTTTAGTAGAAATTTATTTACTAGGTTTAGAGCCATACCTGTCCTCCTTGATGGATTTCTTCTTTGCAATGTAGTAGTCCTCCTTGTGATGAGAGGAGGAGGTAGGGTCTACTCCTCCACCCCTTCTTCTTCATCAGCTTCATAAACAGCCTAGAGAAGTCAACAAACTCATCATCAGACTTGTGGCAGTCTGAAGTACATGTTTTTGAACTTCTAAGTCAGACTCAGCCATGCTCCTTTGTGGAGAAGGACTCTTTCCCTTGCTTCTTCTTATGGCTTCAGCTTTGAAGGCTACAGTCTTTTCTCTGGCCTGAGACTTGCTTTTTTTTTTCTCCTCCTCCTTATTGGTAGTCAGCTGCATTTCATATGACAATAACTTCCCAAACAGAGTTGGTGGAGGAGTATCTTCCAGCTTTACCACTTCCTTGATGGCACAAATCTTGGTGTCCCAGTCTCTAGTTAGAGACCTAAAGAACTTGTTGTTGGTTATTGTATCTATAATAACCTAGATTTGTATGAAGTCACCCTTGAACTAAGATGAATTAAGTTATATTTGATATCCTTTTCTAGTTATGTGTTTGCAGTACTTATTGCCAAGTGTAGACCAATGTCAGTCTACAGTGGTTCACAAACACAGGACCATACAATGTAATCCCTCATTGTATGATCCAGGGTATTGACTCATGTATAGCCTCTCTATTGGGATAAACTTTATTTTCAAGCACTATGTTTGATGAAGGAAGACATGTAGCTGTTTGGATTGAAGAAGTAAAATTTTCCTAAAGCTAAAAAATTTACTAAGTGTTTTACTCGAGTGGAATTATAGTACTCGAGTAGAAACCTTAGAAGCACTTCGAGTAGGTCTTGTCTGTAACTCGAGTAAAGGAAGTTGTTCTCGAGTAGCTTTAATCTAACTCTCGAGTAGCCAAGCCAAGTACTCGATTATACCTTCTCTCATTCTCGAGTGTTCAGCTTTTAGTTCTCAGAAATTTTCTAAGTTAAACACTCGAGTAGTCAAGTCTAGTACTCGAGTAGATGATCAGTTATTTCGAGTAATAGAAGTATAGTTTTCGAGAAGATTCTAACCCCACTCGAGTAGCAAATCCATGTACTCGAGTACTTTGTTTAGTACTCGAGTAGTCCAGTTTCAGTACTCGAGTGATCAACATTTATTCCAGAATTTTCTCTAAGTCAAGTTCTCGAGAAGTTCAGTTTCACCTCTCGAGTAGTATCTCTAGCACTCGAGTGATCTTTACTCCACTCGAGTGATTTCAGACTCTATCCAGAATTTCCAGAAATACTTCTTCTCGAGTAGACATTGCTATCCACTCGAGAGCTAGTCATAACACTCGAGTAGTATTATCCTTACTCGAGAAATGCTGTCTCATTTTCTGAAATTTTCTCCAAGTCTCTGTTAGATCGATTTTTTAATTCTCTGATGTGACTGGTCCACGTGGCTGTCATTAATGACAATTCTAACCGTTAGGGAGATCTTATAAAAGATCGTGTCATTATGACTAACCCTAAGCGTGTAATATAGTATCATTCTAAGATTTCTGGATCGGCCGACTATTTCAATTTTCTATAGAAGCCACCGCTCATCTTGAAGATCGCCAAGGCCATTTCCGATCCAGATCGACTTGCAGATCAAGAGATTTTTCAATCTTCATCTTCTCCTTGATCGTATGAGTCCAAGTTTCTCAGAACAGATGTAGCCGAGAGTCTTCTTCTACAAATTCTGATAAAGCCGAAAAGATCAAGAAAGAAGACCTAGGGAGAGATTTCTAGATCTGAGAAAGATTGTTGTTTGTATTTTCAGATTTCATTTTATTATTGTAAGAGTTTATTCTTCGAGTGTAGGAGCTTCATTCTCCGAGTTGTAGGAAGTTTTCATCTTCCAAGTGTAGATCCCTTTTTGGATCGAGTTGAAGGAACATTGTTCTGAGTGGTAGGATTGGTTTCAATCCGAGAATAGTGGAGTAGCCGAGTCTAGTGCTTTGGTAGATCGGTGAGTGGAAAGTGGACGTACCCAAGATTGTGGAACCACTATAATTCTTGGTGTCTTCTGTGTTTGCTTGGTTATTTCTTGTGCATAGATTGCTAAAGTTTTTATTCCGCAAAAAGACGCAAAACTCACTTATTCACCCCCCTCTAGGTGATTTAGGTAGACAACTTGAACATTCAATTGGTATTAGAGGGAGTTTGATCATTAAAAGGTTAACACCTTGATCAGATCTGCCCCAAGTTGTCTTTTGAGTTATCCAAGCATGGACAGAGCCAAGGATTTTGCTAGGCTTCCTTTGTGCACAAAGAACAATTTTGTTATGTGAAAAGAAAGGATAAAGTTCTTCATGGAAGCTGTAGATCCAAGGATCTTCATGATTGTGGAAGAAGGTCCTTATGTCCCAATGATAGCCTCTACCATTGATCCAACTAAGCAAGTTCCTAAGAAGTTGATGGATCTTGATAAGGATGAGATTGCACTTTGTCTCTTTAGACAAGAAAGCCAAAAATATCATCACAAGTGCAGTCGATGATTCTATGCTGCAAAACATGATTCACTGCCAGTCTGCTAAGGAAATGTTGCAGTCTCTTATCATCTTGATGGAAGGCACTGAAGAAGTTAGGGATGACAGAAGATCCCTTCCGAATCAAAAGTATGAAGCCTTCCGACAAGGACCCAAGGACACCATTGCTGACACATTTTAGAATTTCTTCAAGATTGTTAACGGCCTAAGAGTCTATGGTCGAGTCTTCACTGACGGAGAACTGAATGATAAGTTCTTGAGATCCCTGACTAAGGAATGGGATAACAAGGTTTGTGCTATTCGGGAATTTGGAAACCTAGCTGAGACTGACCCGCAAAATCTCTTTGAAAAGCTTATGTCATATGAGCTGCAAATCAATTCAAGAAAAGCTGAAGAAGAGAAGAGCAGGTCTTCATCCAAGGAGAAGTCTGTAGCTCTTAAGACAGACACCTCAAGGAAGTCTAAGGATGCCTCTCCTGCCCCAGCACAAGAAGAAAGTGAAGAAGAAACCTCAGAGCCAAGTACCTCGATCTTAGAATTATCTGAAGGAGAGTTCTCTCTACTCTCAAGACAGTTCAAGAAATTCTTGAACAAGAAGAAGCAATGGAATGGCAAGGATGCCTCATACAGAATATCAGTCATCATGGTGATCGCTACAAGAAAGGCTCAAGTAGCCAAGACAGGTATACCTCTAAGCAGAACAAAAATAATTCTACTGACATTGTTTGCTACTGTTGTAACAAGTCAGGTCATGTTATTGCTGATTGCACCCATAAGAAGAAGGAGGGTGGAAGAAGAGACGAAAAGAAATCTTCTTACCACAAGAAGAGAAGAGAAAGAAGCCTTGTAGCCAAAAAGGGCAAAACCCTCAGCGACTTAGACTTATCTGAGTCAAGTGATGAAGAGGAAGCCTATATTGGGCTAATGGCACAAACTGACGAAGAAGAAGAGCCCCAGTTCACTGGGGGGGGGGGGTAAAATCTCACACCCCTCTTTCTGAATCTGATGATTCTGACCATGAGAATGAGGAATGTTCTTCTGACGAGGAATCTGAACTCATGTCTCAATATAAAGAGTTGATCAAACTCTACGATAAATGTCGTAGAGTGGCAAGAGCTCAGGCTAAGGAGATCAAATCTCTAAAGGCTGAAGAGAGCAATTTGAGAGAGGAAATTATAATGATGGACTCTTTCAAGAAAGACTTCCATGATGCTATGGAAGAATACAATAAGGCTCTCAAGCACCTAGATCTGAAACAGGAAATCATCAAGGGGTTGAAAGAACAACTTGCAGCCGAAAAGAAACTTGTTGAAGGTTTTTCCAAGCCCAAGACAGTTCTTCTGCTTGTTGCTGAATTCTCTGCTCAGGCCAAAGGTGCTGGCTTAGGCCATATGTCTGGTCCTAGTAAATCTTCTAGGAGAAATAAATCCCAATGGAGAAATAAAGCTGCTATGAAAGCACTAGCCAAGGAGAAGGGGAAAGCTCCTCTAGAATAAACGACATTTAGGAAGGTTATCTTTTCGACAAATAAGTTTGATCTGGATTCGTCCTATGGTCACTTTACTAGGCCTACTTACGTAGAGCCCAAGTCTCGTTACCAAGGATGGACTCATCCCCGGAACTTTGGCGAGAGTGTCTTCAAGACACCTTATTAAGAGATCACTCTTTAGAGCTATGGACCTTACGATCATGGTCACAACATCGAGAAAGCTCCAAGAGTTAAACCCATTGTAGAAAAGCCTACTAAGGAGAAGAAGACATGTGACTGTCATCATCATGAAGCTTCAACTTCTAATTCTACTGCCTCTGCTAGACCACAATCTCAAAAGGTCAAGCAAGAGATCTTTAGGCAAAGATACAATAGATTTGACTGTTGGTGTTGTCGCAAAATTTGTCACTTCGCCATAGATTGCTGGTTTAATCCCAGAAATTTTGAAACCCCTCGAGTTAATAATGTGATAAAGACCGCTCACAGTGTTAACATACTTAGTGGGAGTGTGCTAACTAGAGACCAAGGACCCAAACAAGTTTGGGTTCCTAAGGCAAACTGAATTGTGATTGCAGGAATCTACAAAGGCCACCAGAAATCCCATTTGGTATTTGAACAGTGGATGCTCTCGGCATATGACCGGGACTAGAAGCCTTCTCCAGAACAACTCACCAGTCATGAACGGGCCAAAGGTCATCTTTGGATGTTCTGATAGAGGAATTACGAAAGGCTATGGTATGATTACTAATGGTAGTGTATCCTTTTCGGATGTGTCTTATGTTGAAGGATTGGAACACAATTTCATAAGCATAAGCCAACTTTGTGATAAAGGATACATCGTAGAATTTCATGCTAATAAGTGTTTGATAAAATCGGTTGATAATTTTGAAACGATTTTATCAAGAACTCGTAGTAGAAATATATTTTGTTTGAATTTTATTTGCATAGACTCTTCTACACCAGTGTGTTTTTTGGCAAAAGATAGTGCGTCTCTTGGTTACCAATGGCACAAGAGATTATCACATATTAATTTAAAAACTATTAATAAATTATTTTCTATGAATTTAGTACGTGATGCCCCAAATGTTAAGTGCACTAAAGATAGACCTTGTAATGTATGTGTGAAAGGCAAGCAAACAAGGGCTTCTTTTAAAAGCATCATAGGCAAAGTCTCTAATAGGTGTTTACACCTGCTTCATATGGACTTGTTCGATCCACTGCAAGTTAGAAGTTTGGGAGGTAAGGATTATAGATTGGTTATTGTTGATGATTACTCGCGCTTTGCGTGGGTGTTCTTTCTGAAATACAAGTCAAATACCTTCGATGTCTTTACAAATTTTATCAGGCAGATCCAGAATGAATACAACTATTTCATAGTCAAAATTAGAAGTGATAATGGAACTGAATTCAAGTCTGGGGCTATGACAGAATTCTGTGAAAGCCTAGGTATCTTTCATGAGTTTTCCTCTCCTCGTACTCCCCAGTAAAATGGAGTAACTGAGAGAAGGAATAGAACACTCATTGAGGCCTGTAGGACCATGTTAAGTGATGCCTCACTACCAGAGTACTTCTTGTCTAAAGCCATCAACACTGCATGCCACGTGCAAAATCGATCACTTATAAACAAGAACCACAATAAGACACCTTACGAACTTCTGAAGGGTAGAAAGCCGACTATCTCATATTTTAGAATCTTTGGCTGTAAATGCTTCGTTCTAAACAATGGCAAGTATTATACTACTAAATTTAGTGAAAAAAGTTTTGAAGGTATTTTTGTAGGGTATAGTAGTCATAGTAAGGCATATAGGATATTTAATAAGAAAACCTTGGTTGTAGAAGAATCTATTCATATTGTATTTGATGAGACGAGCTTGCTGCAAGGCAACTCTTCTAGTGTGTTCATTGAAAATGCAGGTTTAAAGTTGAAAGAACTTAACTTGGATGAGCCGATTGAAGAAAAAGGAGAAATGTTCATCAAGATCACCACTCCAACCTCGATTGGAGAGGTTGATGATCAAGATGAAGAAGTCATCCAAGTTGATGAAGTCACTCCTGTGGTTGAAGACACTCCAGATACAAGGACTCTAGATCTCAGACATCTGAAGGATCACCCAGTGGAGCAAATCATAGGAGATCCAAGGGATGGTGTCAGAACTCTGAGAGGTACTACTAATCAGAATTTATATTTGAGTTTTCTCTCACAAGTTGAACCAAAGAAGTTTGAGGAAGCAAACTCGGAAGCATCATGGATTATGGCTATGGAAGAAGAGTTGAATCAGTTCAAGCGCTGTCAAGTCTGGAAACTTGTTCCAAGACCCAAAGGTAAGAATGTCATTGGGACAGAGTGGGCCTACAGGAACAAGATGGACGAGAATGGAACTATCATAAAGAACAAGGCAAGACTCGTCGCCAAAGGATGTCGACGAGAAGAAGGAATTAACTTCGACCAGACGTATGCTCTAGTGTCAAGGCTAGAGGCCATCAAGTTGTTCCTAGCGTATGCTGCACTTAAGGGCTTCACCGTCTATCAGATGGACGTGAAATCCACCTTCCTTAATGGTGACATAAAGGAAGAAGTGTATGTGTAACAACCTCTAGGTTTCATTGATTCTAACTTTCCTATTTATGTTTATCTACTAAAAGCTTTATATGGTTTGAAACAAGCTCCTCGAGCTTGGTATGAGACGTTGTCTAGCTTTCTTCTTGAGAACAAGTTCACAAGGGGAAAGATAGATAAGACATTATTTCTTAGAGAAATTAAATGCAAGATTTTATAAGTGCAAATCTATGTCAACGATATTATTTTTGGCTCTACTTACGACAACCTCTGCAAGAAGTTTTCAAAACTGATGCAAGAGAAGTTTGAAATAAGCAGTATGAGAGAGCTGAAGTTTTTCTTAGGACTTTAGGTGAAACAATCTGAAGATGGAATTTTCATCTCGCAGACTAAGTTCACAAAGGAGTTAATTAAGAAATTAAGAATGGAGAACACAACCTCTATGAGGACTCCAATGGGTTCAACTGTGTCTCTTGATAAGGATGAGAAAGGGAAACCTTTTGATGAAACCAAGTATAGAAGCATAATTGGATCCTTGCTCTACCTTACTGCCAGTAGACAAGACATAATGTTCTCCACATATGTCTGTGCTAGATTTCAAGTGAACTGTAAGGAATCTCATTATGCTGCTGCAAAATGGATTCTGAGATACCTTAAAGGTACACTGAATCTTGGCTTATGGTACCTATGAAGTAATGATAGCAAACTAATTGGTTTCTCAGATGCAGACTTTACAGGTAGTATAAATGATAGAAAGAGCACTTCTGGGACTTGCTAATTCCTTGGAAGGAGACTCATTTCTTGGAGCAGTAAAAAGCAAAATTGTGTCGCAATCTCAACGGCCGAGCAGAATACATTTCTACCAGTAATTGTTGTGCACAATTGCTTTGCATAAAGAATCAACTGGAAGATTATAATTTGAAGGTCAAAGACATCCCATTATTTTGCGACTCCTCCAGTGTTATAGCAATAGCCAACAACCCAGTCTCTCACAGCCGGACAAAGCACATAGAACTGCGATACCACTTCATAAGGGAGCATGTGGAGCATGGGGACATAAGTATACAGTATGTCCCAACTGATAGGCAAATTGCAGACATCTTCACGAAGCCGCTGGACGAGACCAAGTTCTCCTTTTTCAAAATGCAACTTGGTATGCTCAACAAAGAGGAATAGACAAGGAGGACACATTTCACAGCTCAAAAATCAAGGATAAGTCAAAAAGTTAGAATTTCTCTAAGCTAAACTTTATTTCTCGAGATAGGTAATTGTTGGGTTTCTCTATGAGGATGGCACAACACTTGTGCACGCAGCGGAAGTAACAAAAATCAAGAACAACCCAAAGAGATTGGGATCGGGCCATGAATGTTGAATCAATAAGTTAACAAACAACTAGGTAAAAGTTACTTTTTCAGTGTTGAGTCAAAACTCAACAGAGATGCTCCAAGTTTTGAGTCCTTATCGGTGGCGAGTTCTACGTAGAATAACGTCTACGTCTCTACAGAAATCCACACGAGCAGGAGAACACCGAGCTTCGTCACACGAAGGGTCGGGAAGGAGATCAACCGCACCTTGCACTTCCACGGACTGCTAGGTCCGCGCCAGGAATAGCAACATCGGCGACTGTCGCCGGAGAGAAGGTGATCGGCGGAGCGAACGAGGCGGCGGAAGCGGAACTCTTCCTTTGGCGGGGTTCGGGAATCGGCGGAGCGAGCAGCAGAACGCTTCCGTCGGGTTTGATCCAGCCACAGGAGAAAACGCCCGATCTTATTCTTCCCAAAACCCTAAGTCTCAATTTATACCAAAGGCATAAACAGACCTAAGAGTATCGCTATCCACAGACCACCCAAAATAGGGTTTCAGAATCATTCGCCAAGAATCAGCACAGGTTCGGCGAGAATCAGTCGGCGGGATCCAGAAGACAGATTCGGCGAGAATCAACAGACAGATTCGGCGAGAATCAGCAGCCAGATTCGGCGAGAATCAGCAGACAGTCTCGACGACTCTGTCCTCGATTCTCAACGAATCAGCAGATTGATTCTCGACGACTTTGCCTTATTCGGCGAGACATACTCGATGACTCCCGTCGACTCTCGACGACTTTGCCTTTGTCGGCAAGTCATACTCGACGACTCTCGACAAAATTCCTTTGGCAACGTTTGCCCTACCCCATTCTGTGTGGTGATTGGTAACCCTTACCAACACAGTCAATCTTCCAACTTCTCCACATGCTCTTATGTGCGACCCTGCAGGCTCATATCGCGTTGACAGTGAGATTACATGTTTGACCACTTCTAGATCACCATGGTAACTCCAACAGTCTCCCACTTGATCTTTAAAGTATCAAACCAAAAACCTCACAAACAATGAGCGGCATCTAGCAATGCATCATTGCTCCCCAAGCAATAAGAGTTCATAACTCATAAGCCTTTATGAACAATGTCCCAGCGTTGTCTTTGTCCCTTTGTCCCTTACATCCGGAAAGAATTAGAGGCATGGACCATGTCACCCTCATAATAGCTCAATCCAAGTTTCTTTATCTAGAACGGACTTCTAGAGAATGGTGAGTCCAATATCACATATTGACTCAACCAAGCATGGCCTTGCATTTCTCAGTCCAGTTCCATCAAGGGGCCCATGGATGCAACTCCTGTTATATAGGAGGACAAATCCCATATCTGCTCACACACAAACACCCAAATGATTTGTAACGTGCCCAACAACCACCCTTATCATCAACCTTTCTCAAGGAAGACTTTAGATGACATCAAAGCACGCTCTTCCTCACTTGATGAATGTTGTGACTTCAGGTCAAAGGACCACAACACCATTGTCAATTGAGACCTACTCGTGACACATTAAGATAACAATCCACAGAGTAGTCTCAGGTTGGGTCTGTCCAGTACAACTCGTTCATTAACAAGTACCCACGTGATGACTTGATATCACAATATCATGACCTATGAGAACTGGTCATCAGTCAACACACGTGCTAGTCTTAATGTATCATCATCACCCTTAGTTTTTATGATGATACTACGACCAGGGACCTTTTAAGAATGAAGCTTCAAATAAATCACAGGCTCTCACATTCAAGTCACGTACTTCATGTCCTATGGAAGCGAACATTCTAAGGGTATTTATTATGTTAACATTTAACTATCACATAGAGAAACCATAATAAAAGAACATGCCATTAATTGTAAAAAGAAAAATCTAGGTACATGATTCATCATATGAATAACAATAAACAGCCAACAGAATATATGTTTACATACAACCCACAAGACTCTCACTAGAGTTGATCATTTAGGTATCATATACCCATTGATCATAGCTAGCTCGCCAGTCCGCACTCTGCAAATGTTCACATCTCCTCGTTCGACAATCTCATAAGATGGAACCGCTGAAGTATCTGCTTGGAGCGCTGATGAGATCTAGTTTTCTTAGATTGTGCAATTGCACCAATGTTATCACAGTAGAGAACTACGGGACCAAAAATGCTAGGAACTACATCAAGCTCGTCGATGAATTTTCTAATCCATACAGCCTCCTTCGCTGCGTTAGCTGCAGCGATATACTTGGCCTTTGTTGTAGAATCAGCAACTGTCTCTTTCTTGGAACTCTTCCAGCTCACAGCTCCTCCATTAAGGACAAACACAAACCCTGACTGATACTTTGAATCGTCCCTATAAGTTTGGAAACTAGCATCCGTGTAACCATTTACAACGAGCTCTTCCTCTCCACCATACACCAAGAACACATCCTTTGTCCTTCTCAAGTACTTCAGGATATTCTTGACTGCAATCCAGTGACACTCACCGGGGTCTGGCTGATACCTGCTAGTCATGCTCAAAGCAAAGGATACATCGGGTCGAGTACATAACATTGCATACATGATTGATCCAATTGCCGAAGCATATGGAATCAACTTCATGCGGTCCTTATCTTCACAAGATTTTGGACACTGGTCCTTAGAGAGATTCACACCATGAGATATGGGTAAAAATCCTTTCTTGGACTCAAGCATGTTGAACCGCTTCAACACCTTCTCGATGTATGTACTCTGGGTCAAACCCAGCAACTTCTTCGATCTATCTCTATAGATCTTAATACCAAGTATATAAGTCGCTTCACCCAAGTCCTTCATAGAAAAGCAGTTCCCTAGGTCGTTCTTAACAACTTTCAGGGCAGGAATGTCATTCCTAATCAACAGTATGTCATCTACATACAATATCAGGAAGATAACAATGCTCCCACTGATTCGCTTGTAAACACAAGGCTCATCTTCATTCTTGATGAAACCAAACTCTTTGATTTTCTCATCAAAACGAAGATTCCAACTTCGAGAGGCCTGCTTCAGTCCACATACAATATCAGGAAGATAACAACACTCCCACTGATTCGCTTGTAAACACAAGGCTCATCTTCATTCTTGATGAAACCAAACTCTTTGATTTTCTCATCAAAACGAAGATTCCAACTTCGAGAGGCCTGCTTCAGTCCATAAATGGACCTATTCAGCTTGCATACTTTAATGGCTTCATTTGGGGATACAAAACCCTCGAGTTGTGTCATGTACACTTCCTCAAGGAGGTTTCCATTAAGGAAAGCCATTTTGACATCCATCTTTCAGATCTCGTAGTCATAATACGCAGCAATAGCAAGCAATATCCTTATTGAATTTACCATGGCAACAGGGGAAAAGGTCTCATCATAGTCAATACCATGAATTTGCTTGAAACCCTTAGCCACCAGTCGCCCTTTGAATGTCTGTACATTCTCATCCATATCGGTCTTCTTCTTGAAGACCCATTTGCACCCTATAGGTCGTACCCCTTCAGGTGGTTCCACCAAGTTCCAAACTTGGTTTGCATACATGGAGTCTATTTCAGATTTCATAGCCTCAAGCCATTTGTCGGAGTCTGGTCCATTCATAGCCTCTTGGTAGGTTGTTGGTTCATCATCATGATCCATAAGCAACACATTACCTATTTGAGACACAAGAAATCCATATCTCTCAGGCTCAAATCTAGGTATACCAAATCTACGTAGGACTTGTGTTTCTTGAGCAGGTTCTCTAACTACAACATCTTGTAGTCCTGTCTCGGAATCCAATTTCGGTTCATTCACTAATTGTGGTTCTTGAACTTCTTCAAGTTCTACCTTTTCAGTCTTTCTTGATAAGAATTCTCTTTCCAAGAAGACGCCAGTCCTTGCGACAAACACTTTGCCCTCGGACGGTAGGTAAAAGTAATACCCTTTTGTTTTCTTAGGATATCCCACAAGATAACATTTATCCGATTTGGGTTCTAGCTTGTCAGGCATTTTACATCGCATGTATGCCTCACAGTCCCAAATTTTAATGAACGACATACTAGGACGCTTCCCAGTCAATATCTCATATGGTGTCTTTAGAACCGTTTTCGTTGGAGGGCGATTCAGTGTCATAGCAGCAGTCTCTAAAGCAAAACCCCAAAAAGAAACAGGCAAGTCTGCATGACTCATCATCGAACGTACCATGTCTTACAGAGAACAATTTCTCCTCTCAGACACACCATTATGTTGTGGTGTTCTAGGTGGAGTGAGCTGTGATACAATACCACACTGTTTCAGATGATCACGGAACTCATGACTCAGGTATTCGCCACCTCGATCAGATCGGAGTGCTTTAACCCTTTTACCCAACTGGTTTTCTACTTCATTTTTGAACTCGTTGAACTTTTCAAAGGTCTCGGATTTGCACTTCATAAGATACATATATCCGTATCTACAGAAATCATCAGTAAATGTAACAAAGTAGAAATACCCACCTCTAGCCATGGAGCTCATGGGTCCGCATACATCACTATGTACAACACCCAAGAGATCCTCAGCCCTCTCAGTAAAACCAGTGAAAGGGGCTTTAGTCATCTTGCCTAACAAACAAGATTCGCATCGCTCAAATGATTCATAATCAAATGAGTCCAAAAGTCCATCTTTATGGAGCTTGGATATGCACTTCTCATTTATATGGCCCAAACGAAAGTGCCATAGATATGTAGGGTTTGAGTCATTTGTTCTTAGTGTTTTATTATTTTCTACATTATAGATCAGATGGTCCAGGTTCAAAACATAAAGACCATTAAACAATTGGGCTACAGCATAACAAACATCATTCTTAAATATAGAACAACAGTTGTTCTTAATTTATAAAAGAAAATCCAATCATGTCCAAGCATGAAATGGATATAATGTTTCTAGTTATGGCCGAAACAAAATAACAATTATCTAGTTCTATTACAAGCCCAATGGGCAAAGAAAGACGGTAAACCCCTACGGCTACAGCAGCAACTCTTGCTCCATTGCCGATGCGCAGGTCCACCTCCCCTTTACTCAGCAATCTTCTCCTTTCCAGTTCCTGCACATTTGTACAAATGTGTGAACCACATCCGGTATCCAATACCCAAGATGAAGGAGCAGAGAGGTTTATTTCTATAACATAAATATTTGAAGCGGAAGTCATACCTCCCTTCATTTTCTGCAGACCCTCAATGTAAGAAGGACAGTTCCTCCTCCAATTACCAGCCTTGCCACAGTGGTGGCATTTCCCTTCCTTCACCGTGCTCTTCTTTTTCTTTAGTGCAGAAGACTTGGGCTCAAGATGTGACTTAGGTCCCACCTTCGTCTTCATAGAGCCCTTGCCCTTGCCCTTGCCCTTATGCACCATCAGTATGGGGATGGCATGCTTGGCCTTCTTCATGTTGATCTTGGTAGTTCTTAACATGCCTAGTAGCTCGGGCAGTATCTTGTCTATTTCATTCATGTTGTAGTTCAAGACAAACTGCTCATAACTGTCCGGCAATGATTGCAGGATCAGATCTGTGGCCAACTCTTGACCCAGAGGGAAACCCAACTTTTCAAGGTTCTCTATATACCCAATCATCTTGAGTACGTTAGTCCCTACTGAGTCTCGAACTCCCATCTTGCACGGAAACAACGCTTTTATGACGTCAAACCTCTCTTGACGTGCTTGCCCTTGAAACATTTTCTTGAGATGCTCGTCAATCTCCTTGCACCCCATGATCTCATGTTGCCTCTGAAGCTCAGAGTTCATGGTGGCAAGCATAGGGCATTTGATGTCTAAGGCATCATCAGTATACTTCTTATAAGTATCCTTATCAATACGGGAAGAATTCCCGGTCGGCACCTCGGGGGATTCTTCTTCCAAGACATAGAGCTTTCGCTCTTGCCTGAGAACAATTCTCAGGTTCCTGTACCAGTCCATGTAGTTAGTCCCATTGAGCTTATCCTTCTCAAGGATGGCTCTTAGAGACAGAGTGGAGTGTGAACCACTTTCCATGGAATTCTACAAGAATTCATGCAGAATAATATCAGTACCAAAATTTCAAAATACAATTTATTTTTAATTTGGACTTCAATTAAAACTCCCACTATTTTATTCGAAATGATAGCCCTCACTATCAATTCGGAGAGTTCATGCGAGCTACTCTTTTAGTGGACAAGATCCGTATTTCACCAACACAATGAGTCAGCTTTGGCTTTTCTGTCACGATGTGGTTATTTAGGTAGGCAACGCTTGCCAATTGCATCCTCATGCAATTCTTGTATGGTTGGTGAATAACTCCTTATTCACATCCATCATATGGTGCATGCCAACCCTATTCCTCTAGACACTCAACCTTTGAGGTCACCTTGTTAAGTTAGACCCGATGTCGACAGTGGGATATCACAATTATCCGCTCGCACCCTTACCAAGATAGATTAATGTACCTTGCTTTGGCAAGCCCACACTTCATAGATCGAGGCAGGAAGAGTGTCATCCATCGGAAGGCATCCGAACACTTAATATTAGAGGAAGGGATTTTTGATTATTTGTTAACAATTAACCATGATCAACATTTGATCAATGTGCACATCCACAGAAAAGCAATCTCTAAAAACAACATGCATCCCTTATGTGCATAACATGGTACTATCAACATTTGATAGAAGAAAGGGCTAAGTCTGAATATCCGGACTCTTCCAAATCTTCAGATTTACATGCATTGGACAAAGACAAAGGCAACTAAACTTAAAGCAGTAGACAAGCTCGTCTCTCATTGTTGGATTCAAAATTTAAAACAATGCACTGGTTCATTAACCACTCGAGGGACGGTTACTGCTAAGGAGACAACAATTTCTAACAATTAGAAATTACCACGAAATCCCAGACGTTCCTGGCCGGGTTCCAAGGGGCAGAGCCCCTAACCTATGGGTTATGGGCTTACCGATTTCCCTTGGAAAAACCATCAACAATTGATGTTCCAGGATTAAATCTAGACATTTAGAACGCTTCTAAATCCCTAGGTTTACACGTACTGGAATAACCTAACTTCCAAAACAACAATCATGGCCGCAACCTCCCTCTAATACCACTATTGGGTTTCTCTATGAGGATGGCACAACACTTGTGCACGCAGCGGAAGTAACAAAAATCAAGAACAACCCAAAGAGATTGGTATCGGGCCATGAATGTTGAATCAAGAAGTTAACAAACACCTAGGTAAAAGTTAACTTTCCAGTGTTGAGTCAAAACTCAACAGAGATGCTCCAAGCTTTGAGTCCTTGTCGGTGACGAGTTCTACGTAGAATAACGTCTACGTCTCTGCAGAAATCCACACGAGCAGGATAACACCGAGCTTCGTCGCACGAAGGGTCGGGAAGGAGATCAACCGCACCTTGCACTTCCAAGGACTGCAAGGTCCGCGCAAGGAATAGCAACACCAGCAACTGTCGCCGGAGAGAAGGTGATCGGCTGAGCGAACGAGGCGGCGGAAGCAGAACTCTTCCGTCGGTGGGGTTCGAGAATCGGCGGAGCGAGCGGCGGAACGCTTCCGTCGGGTTCGATCTAGCCACAGGAGAAAAAGCCAGATCGTATTCTTCCCAAAACCCTAAGTCTCAATTTATACCAAAGGCATAAACAGACCTAAGAGTATCGCTATCCGCAGACCACCCAAAATAGGGTTTCAGAATCATTCGCCGAGAATCAACACAGGTTCGGCGAGAATCAGTCGGCGGGATCCAGAAGATAGATTCGGCGAGAATCAACAGATAGATTCGACGTGTCATCGATTCTCGACGAATCAGCAGATTGATTCTCGACGACTTTGCCTTAGTCGGCGAGACATACTCGATGACTCCCGTCGACTCTCGACGACTTTGCCTTAGTCAGCGAGTCATACTCGACGACTCTCGACGAAATTCCTTTGACAACGTTTTCCCTACCCCTTTTGTTGTGGTGATTGGTAACCCTTACCAACACAGTCAATCTTCCAAGTTATCCACATGCACTTATGTGCGAACCTGCAGGCTCATATCGCGTTGGCAATGAGATTACATGTTTGACCACTTCTAGATCACCATGGTAACTACAACAGTAATGACTACTCGAGTACTCGGCAAAGAACACTCGAGTACTTCTTTGAATTCTCGAGAACTAAGTAAGCCACCCGAGTGCTATAACTCGAGTGCTGAACTTCTTCTCGAGAAGTAAAAAGATGCCACTCGAGTACTGTCATACCGCCACTCGAGTACCGTCATTCCTTCACTCGAGTAATAAACTTCAACTCGAGAAATGACCCGACATTTTCTGGATTTCTTTCAAATTTTCATTTACGCAACCCGAAGTCCAATCCGCCGTTATCTAAGGTATGTTTAAGCTTAATTACTCTTAATTATCATTACTAGGGTTATATAAATAGGAAAAATCGGATTTTAAGGTTCTATACGAATTCAAATCCTCTATCTCTCGAAAAACTCTTCGTATTCCGCCGCTGATACAGAGTTATGCCGCCGTCGCCATCTTCTTCTAGTCTAACTCTCGCAGATCTCTGAAGGATATGGCGTTGTCGTCGAAGGTCGGGATAGGCAGTGAGTTAGTCGTCGTCGGGATAGCAGAAATTTCAGATGACTTCAGGAATTTGCTCATTCTACTCGACACAGCCGGTCTCTCTTTTGTTCTACAACAGCCATGCAATATTTTATTTCCAGAGGTATAAGAATTTTTCAAGAATGTTAAAGTTAAGAGGTATAGGAAAGTTCTAAAATCCAAGGTTAAGGGAATCAAGATTAAGCTCAATAAGACCTCTGTTTCTCAACTACTTAAAATGCCCGTGGTTGATGAAGAAGATTACATCACAAATGAAGATAATGATCGGGCATATAGCTTCTGTGGAATATCTGAGGTTTTCAAGAATATCCGCCGCCCAGACCTCAATGCTGAGGGAAAGCTACTAGTTGATATTTTGGGAAAGTTCTACTGTGCAAAACCTCATCCATAAGTTTCATTTCTACAGATCTTTTCTACATGATAATAGCTATCGTTTCCAGAAAGAAATTTCAATTTGGTATGTTGATTCTAGATAAGATTTGGGAGAGCATTAAGGCTCCAAATTATGCTAGGATTATCTCATTGATGTTGCATGCGATAAATCCAGAGGTGTTTGATTTCTCTAAGGGAACAACCCTCCACAACATGAAAAAGGTATCAATCTCTTCCATTCAGAGGTGGGAATTGAAGTTGTGATCCATGTTGTATAGAAGGGTCAAATTTTATGTGTTTCTTAAGTCTAGGCCATGTTCTTAGAGTCAACAGATCAAAGGACCAATCTACAACACTGCCAAAGACTCAAGACTTAGAGAAATCAAGATTTAGAGAAAGAGATCTACGTTCGTCGAACTCAGGTCGACGATAGTCGTGCTCAGCTCGACTAACTCAGAGCTAAAATCTTTGAGCTGAGCTCGACGAACTCCGTTCTCAGATCGACTAACTCTTCAACACTCAGCGCCATAATTCACTCAAAGCCAAGGCTGACTCAGAGACAAAGAACACTCAACGCCAGATGTGTTATTCACTCAACACCAACAGATTGACCAAGTTCTTAGGTCGACTAAATTCACAGAGCTCAGGTCGACAAAAGCTGATCTCAGTTCGACGAAAGCTGATCTCAGTTCGACGAAAGCTGATCAGAGGTCGACGAAATCTCAGGTCGACAAAAGCTGATTAGAGGTCGACGAAAGCTGATCTCAGGTCGACGAAAATTGTAAGACATTTTGTTATTTATTCTTTCTCTTTGTCTCATCATTTTAACTATTATAGGCTATTAATTCTCTTGCAAATCAATGCACTTATATTCTCTGAATAGAGCCGTTACTGGCATCATTGATTGCTAACATCCTTCATGGAATTAATTGCTTATATCTCGGGACAGACATAGAATAGAATAATTGACGGCATTCTTGCCGTTTTCTCGTTCCCAAGATTTCGGTTGAACATTTATTGCAAAATTTCTTTTGAATACAACGAAGTTACAGTGATCGAATAGACATCTCCCTGCCAAGAAAACAAGATTACACAGAAGAGCAGAGATTGATCATCACCTTGAGTCACAGCAAAGAAAACGTCCAGAAGTGTAGTGAAAAACAAATCTAAGAAAAATCAACTGCTCTCAAGAGAAGAAGAAAGAACAATCATCACCATCAAGAGTCTTTCTTTCTTTCTCTCCCTCTTTATTTTCAGGGATCTCAAGTGACAGCAACATTCAAATCAGTCAAGGATCTCTAAAAAGCTGAAGGCCTACACCCTTGAACAAAGCTTCCACTCCTTAACCATTCAAGATCTCAGGGGGAGCTTTGACAACAAATAAGAATCCACACAGTCTTCTCATTTTGACTTGAGAAAAGAAGACTTACATCACTCTCTTATTCCCACCTCTGTACAGGGTTTTAATTCCCTTCAAAATTATTCTGGTTGCAAGTCTTCTTCCAAAAGACTTGAGGTTTGGTTTTTGAGCACCTGATCAAAAGCTCATTGGTGGCAGTCACCTGATCAAAACCTGCAGTGGATTCCTACCAAGGGTGGTAGAAGAGTGGATTTACCCAGTTGGGGAATCACTATAAATTTCTTGTGTCATCTGGTTGCTCCATCTTTTCCATTCTTGTTGTGGCTGTGTTTTTTTTAGATATTCTGTGATCTTTGATTTACTTTAATCTGTGATAGTTAGATATAGTTGTTAAAGGTAAAGATAATATATTGTTAAAGAAGAAAATTTTAAAATAAAACAAACACAAAAACATACTCTATTCACCCCCCCCCCCTCTAGAGTATATTAGATCTAACCCTAACTTTCAGCAAGAGACAAATCGAAAGTACTACTGCCTAATGGGTGCTCTATACACGCGAATAGAGTCTGTTGTATGGAGTTACGGATACGGAGTCAGGAGTTTGATTTGCAAGCGTCGCTACTGCTGTTTTTAGAATTTGATGTAATCTTTGTTATGGGCTGCCTCTCAGAGCAACGTGCGTACATCAATTTCAACCGTAAGGTGGTCAGATCGGTACTAGCTATAGGTTGTGAGATGTCAAAACAGAAGTACAACTTCAAGAGATGGTGGAACAGGGTTATGTGTATCCAAGTTTATTTCCTTGGAGCACACCGGTCCTCTTATTAAAAGGAGGTTGGAAACTTACAACTCTGTAGTGATTACTAAAAGTTGATTAAGTTAATGAAAAAATAGGTATCCAATCCCAAGAAGTGATGATCTATTCGATCAACTCGTTGGGTCAACTGTGTACTCAAGTTGGATCTGAAATACGGATACTATAAATTATCGTTAAGGGAAAGTGACATTCCCAAAACATCGTACAACACACAATATGGGCATTATGAGTTCATCGTCATGCTGCTTGTGCTGACAAATGCTCCGTCCATGTTTATGGATTCGATGAATAGGGCGTTCAGTGAGTACCTGAACCAGTTCGTGATAACCTTTATCGACGATATACTGGTACACGTTTAGTATGAGGGTGATCATTACAAGCATCTGAATTCAGTATTGGAGATATTGAGGAGAAATCAGCTGTATGCCAAGTTCTCCAAGTGCGAGCTTTGGTTACCCTCAGTAGCGTTTCTTGGTCACGTCTTGAGTGGAGAAAGTATCGTGGTAGATCCGTCAAAGATATTTGCGATACGAGAGTTGCCTGTGTTGTCTACGTTGGCAAAACGTCCGAAGTTTTCTAAAACTGGCCGGTTAGTACAGACGCTTCATAGAGAACTTCTAGCGGAAGGCATTACCCCTCACGACTTTGACGAAGAAAGATCAAAAGTTTGTGTGGTCACTGGAGTGCGCGCAAGCTTTCGAAGAGCCGAAAATTCGGTTGACCTAGACAACTATTCCATGTTCACCGAGTGGGACCGAAGGATTTGAGATTTACAGCGATGCTTAGGGCAGTGGCTTGTGTTGTGTTCTGCTACAGCATGGGAGTGTAATAACATATAGCTCGCATTAGCTGGAGGTATGCGAGTGGATTTATTCGGTCCATGACTTGGAGTTAGCGGCCGTGATATTCGCCCTGAAGCTGTAAAGACACTACCTATACGGTGTGAAGGTCGATATCTAAATCAATCACAGGAGCCTGAAGTACTTAATGGATCAAAAGGACTTAAACATGTGGCCGCGGAGGTGGATGGAGTTCCTGGGGGACTACGCCTTCGACTTGCATTTTGGTCTATGATTTGGAGGCATTGGAGATCTCTTGCGTTGACAAGCAGACTAGTGCCGAGGCGAAATTGTATTGAACAGAGGTGCAGTATGACATAGCTGATAGGATTCAGCGGGCTTTGGTTCAGGAAAACAGCATGAAGCAGATCTTGGATGAATCTTTGGATGGGTCAAATTCCTAATTTGCTGTTGAGGATGGGCTGGTGAGGAGGGATGGTCACCTATGCGTAAGTGCCAAACATGTGCCTTGGTGAAGGCGAAGTGCCAGAAGCCCAGAGGTTTCTTGAAGTACTTGCCTATACCGGAGTGGAAGTTCGACGACATTTCCATGGATTTTGTGCATGGTTTGCCAAATTCGCAGAGGGGAAACGACACCATCTAGGTCGTCGTAGATAGATTAACAAAAGTGTCACACTTCATCCCGAACAGGAAGGAAGATCCGGTGGAAAAGTTAGCAAAACTCTATGTGGATAATATTGTGCGATTGCATGGTGTGCCCTGCAGTATTGTTAGTGACCGAGATGGACGCTTCACGTCAAATGACTAGAGGCTGGTGCATAGATTGGTGGGTACTAGGCTGAGTTTCGGCACAGCCTTCCATCTGTAGACGGATGGTCAGACCGAGAGGGTAAACAGGACAATGGAGGACATGCTCCGCACATGCGTCTTGGATTTCAGAAAGCAGTGGGAAGACCACCTGTACATGGTGGAGTTTGCATATAACAACAACTATCAAGCGAGTATTGGAATGGCGTCTTTCGAGGCCTTGTATGGGAGAAAGTGTCGCATGCCATTGTCTTGGTTGGAGACAGGCGAGTCTAAGTTATACAAACGTCAAGCGGTGGAAGATGCCACTTCAATGATACGTACAATTACGGAACGGTTGAAGATCGCTCAGGACGGGTAGGCAAAATACTATAACGCCAAGCATAGGAACGTGGAGTTCGGTGTTGACGACTGGGTGTATTTGAAAATCAAGCCATGCAAGGGTGTCTCGCGGGTTCGAGGCTTGAAGAAGTTGAGTCCGAGATACCTTGGACCATTTGAGATCCTGGAGCGGGTTGGCGAAGCAGCGTATCGATTAAAGTTGTTAGTGGAGTTGAGTGGGCTACACGATGTGTTCCACATATTGGTGTTGCGGAAGGCGGTGCAAGAGCCTTCGCAGGTCTTTGCGGTCGATCAAGTGTCGGTTGATAACGGATTGACGGCAAAGGTCAAGCCAGTACGCATTGAAGATTTTGAAGTCAAACGACTCCGCAATAAGGAAATCTGAATGGTTAAAGTCTGTTGGGATAACTGCAGACGTGAGGAGCTTTCATGGGAGCGAGAGCAGAATATGTTGGAGGAATATCCCGAGTTATTCCACTCAGGTAACTGAGGACGTGAGGAGCTTTCATGGGATGTGAGGAGTTTTTAAGGGGGGAGATTTGTAATGCCCCGAAAATCGTAAATGAACCGGTCGCGTCTTAAGGAATTTTTGGTGCCTAAATAGGGGCACACGGCCTGGGACACGGGCGTGTCCAAGGCCGTGTCCTTCTGTGTTGGTCGGGTTGTGTCCAGTAATGAATACGGCAGGAAAAAAAGTTTTGGAACAGTATCGACACGGGCGTGTCAGGGGTGACACGGGCATGTCCTTACCCGTGTCACCACCCGTGTCCTTCTCGGGTTGAAAACATGGGGTGTGTTGCCAGGAGTGCACGTCCGGGTTACACGGGGTGTACTGATCGACACGGGCGTGTCCCATTTGATACAGGCATGTCCTTGCCCGTGTACACCAAGCGACGTGACGGTTGGCGTCGCGGTTATCTGTGACACACCCCAAGGTCACGGGCGTGTCGGGACCCGACACGGGCATGTCAGGTTGAGATACTGGCGAGACACTGGCGTGTCTCGACCCATGTCCTTTTCTATGCTCGACGATCATGCCTGCATCGGGGCACACGGCTTGGGACACGGCCGTGTGCAAGGCCGTGTTTGGCCTAGGATTGAGAGATTTCAGGCGAATCCGAGCCGTTCGTTTTCTTTAAACAAGATCTGACGGCCCAGATGTGTTCCTGCTGTTATAAGGCCGGGAATAGAGGATTAATTCCTCATTATTCTCTTAAGGAATTCTCTTTCTAAGGAGTTAGAGAGAGGAGAGAGCAAGGAGGAAGGAAGAGGAGGAATCCGGCCGCCGGCGGAGCATCGGAGCACCGAATCGAGAACCGAGACCGGATCCGCGGAGGAAATTCCCTTGCGAATCTTTCCATCCGGATAGTTTCCCATGGCGCAAAAGCGAACTTCAAGGGTAACGATTCTCTACTTGAGCATATGAAGCTCTCTTTCTTTCTGCATGGAAACCTGCTCCCGCGAGTGTGCGGTGTTCCATGGGGTAGATGTGAATAGTCCCCCTTGTGTTGCATATAGAGTCCGGAATCAAAGTACGAACATAGGCATTGTGTGTGAAGCCTACCCGGACGTGTTGGTTTGGATCAGTGATGTTGCATATTGTATGGATTGTCGGAGAAGACTCCGTGCTATGTGTTTTTCGGGTTTCTACACGGTAGATTGCAGCAGGGATCCTTTGGGATTAACTCCAAGGCGCACCCAGAAAACTGAATGGAAATGTAGTTCTGCTAACTTGGCGGCCGGGGAGCCAGCCTTGTACATAACTGGGTTGTATGATGATTGGGAATGTATTAGGCTCCGGGAGAAGCTTGACCCGCGCATACGTCTTAAAGTGACTAGGCGGAGTGAGCAACGGGCAAGTGGAAGAGGACCTGGGCTATACGGTTCAGTGCTAGAGGCCCAAAAGTGGAACTGGCCGTTGGCATAGTCGAGAGTCTTAGACGGTGGTCAGAAAGACTAAAATGCTCACGATGTTGCCATCTCGGGGATGGTGGTGAAGCCACGGAATTGACCGGATTCACTGAAAATGTGCCCTGAGTGCACGAGGTGTTTGTACGTTTGAGCCTACACCTGTGGCGAAGTATGTTTGCACTTTGTTGTTTAGCTGGGCTAATTAAATGCAGGGAAGGAGCACCGTCGTCCCGAGTAAGCGGCGGGGACGTTATAATTTGGTCAGCTTTAGCTGACCGTTGCTTTGTTTACCACAGTGCGGTGGAATGTTGCTTGTAGGTGCTGTGGAGCCAGTACCAAATAGCGAGCTGAAGCCCATGCTGCTGAGCTGGCCCTCGAAGGCCAAGGCGAATTGTTGTTTTACTTTTGTCATGTGTGACCGGCCTGCGGGCCGATGTATGTAAAACATTACTTTGTTAAGTGAACTCTTGTAAGACCATAAGGCTAAGTACTTTCAATGTATTTGTTATTTCATTCCTATGGTGGTAAGTGGACATTCATGATAGTTGTTATTCAATTATGGGTTCTTTAAAATTGTTTAAAAGCTTCCGCTAGAATGCTCTGAGTTAGGGCGAGTAGTTGTAGTTGATTTTTGATATTCTTATGTAACTCTTCCGACTGTCCGTGGTATATGGCGTCGGGTTCCAGCTGGACCTTCTACTATATGCCATATGACTGATGGGGGTGTTACACAACGCCTCTAGACTTAGCCAAATTCTGACTTTCATAGTCCAACATTCTCTGCATGATTAGGCGTTGAGTAAACTGGCTTCACTCAACGCCTCAGTACTTTCTCCACTTGTTAAGCGTTGAGTGCGTTGAATGAACTGGCTTCACTCAATGCCTCTGGAATTAGTTAATTCTTCACCTATCTGAAGGCATTCAATGAGCTGGCCTCACTCAATGCTTTCTTTCTTTGCCTATCTTCTTTATTAGGCATTGAGTGAACTGGCTTCACTCAATGCTTCCGGACTTAGTCGATTTTTGTCCTCAATCTTCTTAGGCTTTGACTGCAGCAACATGACTCAATGTTTTTTGGTCTTGGCATTGAGTGCGTTGACATCACTCAACGCCTGTGGACTTCGTTGAATATCGTTACCTTGCATTGAGTGAGCTTGCTTCCCCTAATGTCTGTGAACTTAGGCAAATTCCTGCCTTTCCAGCTAGCTCCTTTGTTTCCACATGACATTGTCACTTGAGCCACCTGTCCACTTAATATGACAAAGAGCAACCTGCATGCATGAACTTGAATATATATCAAATACAGCTATGTGTATACCATTGACTTGTTTGACTTCTTACAAATATGAGACATTGGGATCAATGTACCCAACACTACTATTTAATAGTAATCAAGAAAGGCAAATCTAATGATAGTTAATAACTAAATCAAAATGAATTAACTAATATATTTTTCAAATAAAATTTTAATTATAGAATCAGATTTCAAGAGCAATAAGTCAAAATAATTTACCCTACAGTGACTCGTGATCTTCAATAACATGAAAACTGCATCAACATTACACGATCGTGATCTTCATCCACATGCACATTGCATCGCCAAAAACTGCTCCGCAAATTATGTAGTTTTGCAAGCAACGAACTGCTCTACAACAAAACCGTTCGGTGCGGTTTTAAATTGGTGCAGTCTGGTGCAGTATTATTTTTTTGATTTGACTTTCAACATTACTTACTAGATTTATTATACAAAAAATTACCCTCTCTTTATGTAATTAAAATGGAATTTTTGTGTTCGGGCCCCGAACTTCGAAATCCCTCGGGCAAATAAACAAAACTATTTTACTTTTCTCCTCCATTTTTTTTAATTTTTTACCTCTCTTATTCATTCCATCAAATTTGATTTTGGTTATGATTTGAGTTGATTAGCACCAGACCAAACAACATAGAACATGACTGATCATTAGTGGCAATCCTCATTATGGGCACAAAATAATTCCAAGAAAGCCTCATCATTTAATTCTGAATTATTCATTTTCAGAGGGAATTTCTTTGTTCACCTATTTTTGCTCTCCTCCACATTCTTGCTCGGTACAACCACTGCCCAAATTCACTCCCATTCTCGTTCACAAATTCAAGTTACTGGGGGCACCAACAGTGTAAAAATGTATGGGAAGCTGAAAACGAGGTCGCATGGACACTCAACAAAAACCGAAGACAAGTAAAAATCAATGGCAATAACAACAAGAGAGTCTCCAATTGAAATTAAATTCTTTATAGAGCAAGGTATACATTGCAAGATATGATTTACAATGTAACCAAGGGGAAAAAAATTGCAATAAGAAGTTAACAACACTGACAGAAAACTATAACTGCACTAGTCGCCAGTCCGCTAACCGAGTCCGTCGTGACCGTCGAAGCCGCCTATCTGCAACTAACATCGCAGACTGCTTGAAGGTGAGGGATAGATCTAACTAACTCTAGAGGGGGGGTGTTGATGCGTGTAAATACGGCAAGCGCACCGGTCGCACAAGTAATAAAGTTTTGGGAATGAATCCCCGAGTGTCGGTCTCTTGAGGAATGCAATTAGCGTAGAACAACGAACGATCCGAAATTATTGTTATGAGAGTTAATTAAAGAAAGGAAAAATAAAATGCTTTGAAGGTGGTTTTGCAAACAAATAAACTAAAGCGAAATATGCGGGTCGCAATCACCGCTTCACAAGGTGAGATGGATATAACGGTCGCGATGCCGTACTTCAGTAAGGCGAATGGACGGTGAGCCAGTGAGTGAGGTGTTTAATGTGGAGTGAAATCGAATGGAACGAAGGAACGGAGTGAAATGAGATGGGGCGAGGCGCATCAAATCACAAATCTCACGAGCAAGATTAAACAACAATAATATAATTAAAACAACTAGAAATCGAAGTTCATTAAAAGCTTAAGTCATTTCATAAAACAAGAGAGATGGAGAAAGACTAAACCAAGAAAGTGAAGATCCACCACGGTTGGTTGCCGGAGGTGCGGGTTGTCAAACCGCTTCCACGCGCAGTTCGAGGAGGCTTCCGGTACCGACGAGCTATCACCTCGAGGGCCTTTAAGTCCGTTCTCTAGGTTGTCTTCATCATCTTCTTCGGTGGAAAGCTCGGAGAAGAGGTCTTTAATGGTCGGGAGGATCACCGGAGGATGCGGAACGCTTTAGAATAGCCGGAAAATGACCTCCCGATGGTAGGGATGAAGGTGGAGATGGATGGAACTCTTGGGATGCGGAACGGCGAAGTGCGGCAAAGATCGATCCAGGGTCCGTACCCTAATTCGCGGAACAGGCCGATTTATAGAAGCAGAGTTAAATAGCGCGCACGACCACTGGCGCACGACCAGTGGTCGTGCGCGAACAAAGTCAGCGCCCGTGCGGCAACAACCTGTAAAACCTGCACCAGGAAATCAAAGCTCGCGCACGATCAGTAGCGCACGATCAGTGATCGTGCGAAATGGCGAGACAGAACTTTTCAAAAGAGGGCATGATTGCGCACGACCGGCAACGCACGAGCAGTGATCGTGCGCGGTATAGCTGGTGACCGTGTGATATGGCGGGGAAGAACTTTCACAAGAGAAGCCAGACTGCGCACGACTGATGATCGTGCGCCAAAGAGGTCGATGGTCGTGCGTGGGTAAAAACGCACGACCATTGACTCCTTTGCCAAAAATGGTGAAAGCCTTATCCCGGACGCCCACACGATCCCTGAACCTTCAGGAAAACTGGAAGGGTTGTCGATCATGGCAGTCACAGATATTAATAAAATGCATAGCAAGAGGGAAATACACACACGCACTGAAATAGGCTAATATAGTGCACAAGACGTGGAATGTCGTAGCGAACCAAAAGGAGTGCTAATGGCGCTAAATGGCAGTGCAAAGTCATGAAATGAAGCCTAGATGAGTCCAAAATTCGGTATGAAATGGGGACTCATCACACCCCCAGGCTTAACCATTTGCACGTCCCGGGCAAATAATCATCTCGTGAACTCCAAAGTAGCTAGCTGACGAAGTAACTTCAATTTAAAGTAGAACGAGAAATCGAAAACTCAAGTGTATAGAAAATATAATAGACGAAATTTTTAATTATACTATGAAATTTATAACTTTCGACAAACGTAAATAGATATTGTCACTACTCAAAAATTGAATGTCGGAGAATCGCTCGGTCATGTGTAGGAAGAAAATAGGTAAGTCGCTTGGCTAAGCATTGCTAAAGATCGGGGCTCGTGATCACCTCCAAAGGAATCCACCAATGTCGGGGACCATATGCTTGCCCGTTCGCACTCTCTCCACGACACTAGTTTGACTCTAGCGTGAGTCCGTAGGACTTCGGGTAATAATGGGGCTTGGGTTATGGTGAGGAAAACAAGGATAAACAAGATGGGTAATGCATCAAACCCAAATGAGCTAACGTACAAAAAATAGTAACCGCTAACCACCAAATAAACGCAGGTGCACCACACCCCCAGACTTACTTTTACAAATGGGTGTGTGCACCGCCTACTACAAACAACAATCCCATCTCAAAAAGATTTTTCATTTAAACTTTTTCTTATTTCTTTTCTTTTCCTCTTTTTTTTCCTTTTCTTTTTATAGATTTTTCTTTTAAGCTTTCACATTTTTATTTTACAAAATCTGCACATTTTTCTTTTGGGCACATCCACATATAACAAAAATGAATCACCACATCACAATCCAATGTAAAATGTAAACTACTAATGCTCGAATTGGGCATGCGACTAGGATCGGCTATGAGGCTTTGGCGAGTATAGTGGAGCTGAATCAAAAGGAAGGGTAGGCACAAAGGGGCTAGCGAGGGCGACATTAGGAAAGGGTACAAAGCTCAACCGGGCCAACATGATGGCCTACATCACTCTCACGCTAGACTAACCATGCACCAATGCTTCGAAAGTAGCTTGGGGCAAGTTCTTAGCCACCGAGAGAAATGATCCGTCCTCCCGACTCGAGCAATACAAAGCTAGAGACGCCTACACACATTCCTACGCTACCGATAGATTGCTCCGGATTCACAATTTTGAGTAGGACAAACATGATTTACGAGTGCAGAAAAATATAAATTTACAAGCATAAAGAAAAATTAAACCTATACAATCTCTACACCACGTGAGTACTTGATTAGGAGCACTGCACGAGTTTCGAACTACTCTAAATTAAAATCCAAAGTCAGCACCGCCATTTTAAAATTGACACAAAATGACAACATTGACTCGAGCCGCGCGCGTGGTTAAGTGCGCGCTCGTGTGGGTGGCAATGTGTGTGCAGCAGGATTCTACAATATTGAAGCATAAAATAAAACTACTGGCATGCTATCAATGTGCTCGTGGAGTGCATAAGCGGCTCTTCCCCCCAGACTTGAATGAAAACATAGGCAGAAATGAAAATAGACATCTAAAATAAAAAGAGGGCTGAGGAGAAAGGGTACCTATGCTCCAAAGAATGAGCATACCAGAAGGCGGAGGTTGCTGTATCACACAAAAGTATGTTGGACCTGCGAATTAGGTTGAACAGAAGAAAAGACAAATAACAGAAAATATAACAGAAGAGCAAAGTAAAAGGCACAAAAAAGAGGGACCAAAAAGGTCCAAGCTTGGGTTGTCTCCCGAATAGCCCTTTTGTTTGTCGTCCTTAAGGTGGACCAAATACCTGTATTAGCAGTTTATGTATTGTTCTTGTAGGAATTAAAGAATTGCAGAAAAATAAAGCACAGCAACGAAAAGTTCCCAACAAAACAAGCAAGCACAAAGCATAGGGAATTACGGAAAAGGGGAGAGCAATCAGCTAAAAGCGGACTTGTGATAAATCTCTCCGGTGGGGCGCGAGGGAACAACAGAGTGTCGTTTTACATTGGGAGAAAGGGCTTTCCCTTTACTCCGAATGTGCAATTCCTCGCGCCGGAGGGCAGCATAACGCTCATCGCGTACACACTTGGCCTTCCTCAGCTTCTCCACCGTGGGAGATTTCCAAAGATTGCAGTCCGTGGTGGGTCCTATTTTTGCGGTTGGCGGCTTCATTTCCGGTACCAAAACGGCAACCGGATCAGCCCAAGCTACTGATCGTTGGACAAAGTTATAAACAATATTACACAATTCATCTTCTAGGGATTTCTCCCGAATAGAACTAGTTTCGCCATGCTCAAAAATTGACGCGACGGGAAACGGGAAGGTAGCCATTGCATCAGTGCACTCGGTCTCTTCTTTGAACTCTTTCTCATTATTCTCGATCATCTCCTTAGAAATTCCTTCCTTAATCATCTCTTCCGTATGAGCATCCCTCACCAAGGAGAGTTCTAAACCAATCTTAATATCTGCAGCACTTTGGAAATTGTTGTTATGGAGAAGAGGGTCATGTACAGAAGTGATATGCAAGGTTGAAGCAACAACAGGCCAAGTTACGCATCCTTTTGCGAAATCAAGAGATGCGCCGCTAGCCGTCAGGAATGGAACCCCCAATATAGGAATAGAATTGTTTTCCTTGGGTCCCAAAACCTTGAAATCAGTGGTTAAACACTTCCCATTAACCTCGATTTCAACTTCTCGTACACCTCCCTCAGTGTCAACCAAAATACCATTTGACAAAATTAGCGACTTCCGGTTTGCTGGATCAACATGCAGGTTCATCTTCGCAACATCCTGCATGGTGAGGATGTTGCTAGACGCTCCAGAATCGCACAATGCAGTAGTTTCAATATTATTAATTTTACAAGCTACAACG